>JAPWIX010000021.1:592500-1792500 GCA_028751805.1 Podosphaera xanthii
ACCACGACGCTTATGGGCGCTCATTTTAACAGCTGCCATTAATATTCTTAATATGACCCCAAATACTATAGCGCCCAAGTCGCCATCTCATGCAGTTTTCCATAATTTGCCAAACATTCGAAATCTTTATCCATTTGGATATCCCGCATTTTGGATTGAGCCTAAGCAAAATAAATTGCAATCTAAGGCTAAGGAAGTTATCTATGTCGGCACTGAATTTTCTGGTGATCACATCATCTTAAATCCTGAAACTAATCGAACTATTACTAGGCGCGATGTACGTTTTCATGAAACATCTTTTCCCTTTAGAACCCATATTCTATCTCTCCAACAAACAATCGGAGAATTATTGAAACTGCTCTCTCAGGACCAAGGTCAAGTGATTAGAGCAAAGCAATAGATACAGAGATGGCAAACATGGAAAGAAACAAAGTCTGGACTCTTGTTCCCCGATCTGAAGCGATGGGTAAAACAATGACCGGCAAACGAGCATTAAAAGAAAAATCTAATGGAGGTCTTTATGCCAGGTGGCGTGCTCGTGGTTTTTCTGAACCATATTCAGACGATACATATGCCAACGTCCTCCCTCTGACCACAATGCGCATGTTATTGGTTTTTGCAGCGCTCAATAACTCCCATATCCGGCATGTGGACATAACAGCAGCTTTCCTTTATGCAGATATCGACCGTCCAATCTACATAGAACAACCTCATGGCGGAGAAAAATCAGGAAACTTGGTTTGTAAGCTACATAAAGCCATCTATGGTTAAAAAAAGCGCCGAGACGATGGCAGTTGAAGCTTCGACAAGTTCTTAATCAAATGGTATTTCAATCACTCAAGTGTGTCACTAATTTTTTTCGTCGTAATGAAACAATTATCTCCACATACGTTGATGATTTCATGCTCATCTCTAAGTCTGAAGTACGGATACAACAAACCGCGACTTCATTGGCCAACGGTTTCAGAGTCAAGGATCTAGGTACTGTGACAAAATTTCTTGGCATTAATATTGAGCTGAACCCTGACGGTATTCGAATTGATCAACAAGACAAAATTGAGACCCTCTCTGAAGATATGAATATAGTCAATTGCAAAGGAGCGAACATTCTAGTTGCAGATGACAATCTCAATGAAAGCGATACAGAGAATTCTTGCTTTAAAAATGACGCTACTCTATATTGTTCAGCTGTAAGGATATTACTCCACATAGTTAATATGACACGGCCAGATATTCAGTATGCTGTAAACCGACTCTCTCGCCACGTACGCAACTCATCCACAAAGGCTCTATTATCTCTCAAGCACCTTATTTGTTATGTCTCGCGAACCAAATCTGCTTCGCTTTTAGTTTCTTCCAAAGGTAAGTCTGATCTTACAGCATCGTCAGACAGTAGTTGAGGCAATATCATATCATCCAAAGGCATATTTAGAATTATCTTCTTCATCAATGGCTCTCCCATTGCATGGTGGTCAAAGAAACAAACTGCTATAGCTTGAAGAACATGTGAGGCTGAATACGCCGCTCTTACCAGGCTAGTTGTCGCTGCACACTGGATTCGACCCTTGTACGAATAAATTTTTCACCCAAATTATAAACCCGCCACTGCGGAACTCATTCAGCATGAAATTAAACCAATTTTAATAGATATCGATAACACTTCTACAATTTCAGTTGTTAACTCCGGCAAAATAAGCGCCAGAAATCGACATTTTCTTATACGACAAGCAACAGTTAGAGAAGCAATAAAGAGTGGACTTCTTAAACCAAAATATACACTCACTGATCTTTGCAAAGCTGACGGGCTTACTAAGGCATTGCAAGGCTTAAAACATATTAAAGTCTGCGAGCAAATTAAACTTGATCTAAAGAATTCTTTTTCTGGGAGGGCGTAATGGGACGGTATAATTACTAGTGACGTGATCACATAGTCTTCTGTATGTATAGCAGAAAAAGGAACAAGTTAATCTAAGCGTTTTAAGACGTTAATGATGTCAGTCATGAAACGCTGTGGGACAGATAGAACTTGTGGAAGGGTCCATGTACGGACGGAGGTTTTATAGGATAGGAGATGGACGCGCCAAGCCCTGTAAGGTATCAGCCAGTAATCGGAGGGCAAAGTGAGCCCTGTTTCAGGAAGTTTTCGCAGAGTTATATAGAACTAATTTAGGAGAGGAGAAGGAAGGGAGACGGGTGAGAAGTTGCTGCGATACTGAAGCCAATTTTTACTACTTTCTTAAGTCAGAGTAGTTGATCGATTTGCTAGAATTATTATTATTATTATTATTATTATTATTATTATTATTATTATTATTATTATTATTATTATTATTATTATTATTATTATTATTATTATTATTATTATTATTATTATTATTATTATTATTATTATTATTATTATTATTATTATTATTATTATTATTATTATTATTATTATTATTATTATTATTATTATTATTATTATTATTATTATTATTATTATTATTATTATTATTATTATTATTATTATTATTATTATTATTATTATTATTATTATTATTATTATTATTATTATTATTATTATTATTATTATTATTATTATTATTATTATTATTATTATTATTATTATTATTATTATTATTATTATTATTATTATTATTATTATTATTATTATTATTATTATTATTATTATTATTATTATTATTATTATTATTATTATTATTATTATTATTATTATTATTATTATTATTATTATTATTATTATTATTATTATTATTATTATTATTATTATTATTATTATTATTATTATTATTATTATTATTATTATTATTATTATTATTATTATTATTATTATTATTATTATTATTATTATTATTATTATTATTATTATTATTATTATTATTATTATTATTATTATTATTATTATTATTATTATTATTATTATTATTATTATTATTATTATTATTATTATTATTATTATTATTATTATTATTATTATTATTATTATTATTATTATTATTATTATTATTATTATTATTATTATTATTATTATTATTATTATTATTATTATTATTATTATTATTATTATTATTATTATTATTATTATTATTATTATTATTATTATTATTATTATTATTATTATTATTATTATTATTATTATTATTATTATTATTATTATTATTATTATTATTATTATTATTATTATTATTATTATTATTATTATTTACGGTTAATGCCAAGTAGGCTCGCGGGACGTGTCCCAGCCTCTTGTCTCCCATGGGACAATTGGCGTGCTTGCGTGGCTCAGAGCCACCAAGCAAATCAGGTTGTCTCCCGACACCGTGTGACGGCTGATAAGCCGATATTTTCCTGTAGCATATGATGGTCATCATATGCACAGACTAATGCAGCCCTATCCGGGTATGCTAGCTTCCCGTCAAGCGATCGGCAGGGTATGACGCTTGGACTCAGCTTGGCGGAACTTGCCTATGTTTCATGTTGCAAGGGGTATTACATGCCATGGTGTTATTGTAGCATTGAGAGCCTGGTGGCGATTCATCGGAAGTGTTATAAGTAGATGCTACCTGGGCAGATGTAATTCCTCTCTTCATAGATAAATATAAACTACTTTACGATATACAGTGCTTCTGCCTCAATATCCCGAACCGTGACACACCGTAACTATCTACACTAACAATCCGAGTAACTCTAGGACTGATGGGGGAAACTATGATCCCTAAGCAAATGTGCATACCTCAACCACAACATAAAACAAGCCATAGTTTGCCAATACAAAGGAGATAAAGAAACACGTAGATTTTTTTTTTTTTTTCCTAACCTTTCCCGAACTTTGGTCACCCGGTCCTTTAGCCAGTATCCATTTATGAAAGGCTTAAGCGCCATCCTTTGTGCTGAGTATCCATTTCACGTGATCTGTCAAGCAACGCCCCGCCTGTCTTGGTCGACTGCCCACACGTCTAGTTAGTCGACAGGAGAAAGGGTGCTCTGGTGACTTTTCGCAACCGCAGGAGCAGTACAGATTAGCTTCGCTATGTTGAAACCGGCGATGGTACGCTGCGAAGTCGCCGTGACCAGAGCGGGCAGCAAGTAACTTCCCTATGCTGGGTCTTGGAAGCAGGAACATTTCTGGCGGGATACGTGCGCTCATCCCAATTTGGAGATCTCTGTAGCGTTTGGGCGCGATTGATTCCCAGTACAGAGCTAAGGCTACGTTGTATCTTTCTTCTAATAATGTAGATGCACGCGCGATCGACGCCACAGTTCTACCCGCATCCAAATCGCAGGCCAGTTTAGCCAAACTGTCTGCCCGTGTATTTCCGATTATTCCTTGGTGGCCTGAAATCCATCTCACCTGTACCTCTCCCACATTTGTTCCCACAGCTCTTACTCGGTGTGCCCATGAGTCGCGGAGTGTCTAAAATTCCATAATTTGGGGTGAGCTTGTAGGGGTGGGCAATCCACTGTGGAGGCGAATAGCGGCTTCCTCATTATCCAAGTATACAGCGACGTTAGTTGCAAATCGTGCCATGAAATGGGAGTAGGCAGCCCGAAGTGCTGCGAGGGCTCCAATGATTTCCGCGTCGTAAACCTGGGCGGTGTGCCCTAGCGGAACTTTTTCCATGCAGAATTTCTTGTGCGCCCCGGTAAACACAGTAGCCAGCTCCTGCCCTTCATCTTTGTTAAGCGATCTATCTGAGAAAACCGTCAGGTCGAGTGGGTTCCGTAACCGTGCCCATTTTTTTCGTAGCGCTCAAGGCCCGTAAGTCGTCCAGAGGCTCCAACCTTTTCCGCAAAAGATTTACGGTCAGTTAGAATCCAAGGTGGTCTGAAAGTATCAATGGATAGCTCTATTGACTGGCGTCGGCGTATCCATGTGAAATGGGTAGAATTCCATCTATGACGGAGGGGATGTTCTGGATCAGATGCAGCAATCCTTACGGCTAGACGGTCATGGTTACGATCTAGCCACGCATTCACCGGCCCCATCCCGTTTCATGCAAGAGCGCGGGGGGGATTTGCTAGAATCTTTACCATATTATTTATAGCTAGATAAATTTAATGAAAACATTATGCTTCATCACAATACATGTGCAGCACTAAAAGGCTTTAGAGTGGGTCGGATGGCGCAGTGTTACGCTGTCCGGGCCGTTATCCCAATTAGTGTCTGGGTAGCTTGGAAATGTGCTCCACGCGAGACGTAAGAGAGCTAACTCGAATTCGAGAAACCGTCAATCCAAATTCTTTCGCGGTGATAAAGTAGTCTAAGAATCATGAAAGCATACTTGGATCACCGTGAGGTTTACGCACTTTACCTGTGGTGGGCACTCACGGAAGAGGGTACATGTCGTAAGGCGTTATTCTCGTGGTGGTATCTGCAAATGAAATCTAAGTATGAGTGTTCCATACGTCAAACTGAGACATGCTGCGAGATATACGTATCTTCCGCAATCATTCGCGTTACATCCCTAAGCTGCATACGCAAGATTAATTTAATAAAGATAAAAAATCTACGGTCATGAAGCGCTCAACTTAATTCAGAGGCTTGAGATTACTAATTGAAGGAATAAGAAAGTAAATTGACTAGGCACTCTAGGCCCTAAAAATAACAATATGATCGCACTGAACTGGCGATACTAGAATAACAAGTTTTAGACACTATGGTCCCCAAGGCGATGTCCCCAACACCGAGGTCCCCGATCTCTTTATGTACATCTCCTCCAGTCCTTGCCTGGGCTCTGGATTTCTGTCCACTTTGGTCTGTTTCATAACGCGTCTCTGGTCAATTCCGCCAAGTTTGCTGCGAAACTCCCTTCGTCCCTCGGTTCCTGCCCGATTCTGATATTTGCTACTTGTCTCGCTTTATACTTTGATCTGTTTTACACGACTGGCCTTTGTTCTTTGTGACACAAACGTGGCCGTCGCGTTTGGCCCATTTACTGCTTGTATCTATCTTAGCCGAATCCATTTTTGTTGGTACAATTTAAAATACACTTGAGGCAAAGTTCTTAGATCTCTTTGCGTAGCGGCACACTCATGCAGTCGTATTTGGGTTTTTCGCCTCCTATTTTCAATCAGTTCTATATGGGTTAGGGATATGAAAGTGAGATTATTTTTGGGTTTGATGATAATTTGACGGCTGAGATAATAATTGAGACGATGTTTGATGGTTCTTAAGGGAAGGATAGCGATCCTCCTTATGCCGAGTTATGCTGTTGAGAGGGGAATATTGGAATAATCTTTATCCGGCATCCGGCGCCAAATATTCGATACCAATTATGTGATATTAATAGGAAAAACCCTGGTAGATATAATACAGTAAAGCCCCTCTTAGCTAGTAGTGGGTCTCGGTATAATTACTGAAAAGATTTATAGAAATTTTGACGTTTATATTTACAATACTTATCCCTGCTTGCAAAATAATTTGTAAGGGTAAGTGTTGCAGATATAAAAGTCCAAGTTACAATGGATATTTTCAACACTTATACCGGGGCCCACTATCGAGTTCGAGAGGGACGACTGTAGCTCTAACCCATAACAAGGATCATGAGAATCATGGAATTGCAATGCATAAAACTTCTTTTCTCAACAATTTCCACACATACGAACTACAATACCACAGGCATAAGTCAACGATATTGCATTAGCGTGACAGGGGTTTTTGGTGATGGAATTAAAATATTCTATCTCAAATAGGCAGCTATCTTCAAATAAAACTCTGATTTGTATGTGAAAATTGCTTTTCACTTTATCCAACCATAGTGAACGATGTTCGAAGATTCTGAAATTCTTATTTTTTTTGTTTCAAATTTGGATTCATTTAATTATTTTTTCAAATCTTTACTGTGATACGCCTGTTTATGCTACGAATTCTATCATTATTCACACGACTTTAGAAAAAACACAGAAAAACAATCAGAAATTTAGAAACGAGTGTGCCCCCCATTTACATCCAAAACTGCCTAGCATCTCGAAAGCATACTCGCGAGAAGTGGCGTAAGATGTTCATCAGCGATTAATTCCCAGCTAGCTTGGACTATTGCACGAATCCTTGAAACTGGCAGACGTTGCTCGTGTAATTCGGGGAAATAAAACTGCATTTTATCTTTCATGATATTCCAGACATTTTCAATAGGATTTAAATCTGGGGAGAAGGGAGGCCATTCCATCAACTCGATGCTCGCTCCAGAAAGTTCGTCTAACACCCGGCCTCGATAAGCAGATGCCGAGTCTTGCATGAGTATCATGCTCGGGTGTGCTCTGTGATAGTTGATAATTAATGGCACCACCCTTTCACTGAAGCTGGGTTGGTTTATTTTTCCCCGTCTTTAGTCCAATACTAAGTGTTCACCTTTTTGAGATCCCAGAAAAGATCCCCAGAACATCCAGCCGTTCCTCTTCAGACTCCTCATATCAACACAGAAACCCTCAACTTGTTCATCTACCTAAATTACGTGTGAGAGCTAGATATAAATTAGATAGAATCAGTAATTAGTAGTCTAATTGCCCGAGTGTTTTTATCGGTGTTACCGGCATCCCATGTCTCATCGGTCTAGACAACTCGACTCCAATCATCCAAAGTCCGGTTTATGTAAGTTCGGGCGAACTCTTTCCTCTTCAAATTGTTAATCTCACTCAGTACAGGCTTTGAACGAGCTTGACGTCCAAGATATCCCCTACTGTTGAGAGCCCTTTGGGTGGATCTCTCACCGACGTTCTAGTGCCTAAATGGATCTAGTGATAGATCCAGATAACTCATTCTTCGAGCCTCATAAGAAGACCCAAAAAAGGTCACTAGATGATCTATCAGCTGACTAGAGAGTACAGGTGGGCGCCCAGTCCGAATATTTGGGCTCTCACACTGTCGGGCATAAGCGTCTTGAACTTGGGTCCAGGATAGTCCAAGATCATCAACAATTTGTTGAATGGTTTTGTTAGTGTATTTTCGCAATGTTTTTATGTGAATACAGTCTTCTGTTGAAAGATATTTTCGACGGCGCTACGATAATAAATTAATGGTACTCATTTTTTTTGATCGAAGTTGCTGGTAAAATGTAATTATTTGTACGTGGGGAGAAGTTATTTGGGTATTCCAATAATAAGAGTTTTACAGTGCGGGGATACAATAGTATTGAACGATTGCATAATTAGGCTCTAGAATTATTACCTCTTTTGTAATAGTAATCAATTTAAATTGGCCCCTGTCACGCTAATGCAATATCGTTGACTTAGGCCTGTAGTATTGTACCAACAAGTTTGATCTAACAATGATAAACCCTCCTTACTCATCATCGCAACGCCGTCGAAAATATCTTTCAACAGAAGACTGTATTCACATAAAAACATTGCGAAAATACACTAACAAAACCATTCAACAAATTGTTGATGATCTTGGACTATCCTGGACCCAAGTTCAAGACGCTTATGCCCGACAGTGTGAGAGCCCAAATATTCGGACTGGGCGCCCACCTGTACTCTCTAGTCAGCTGATAGATCATCTAGTGACCTTTTTTGGGTCTTCTTATGAGGCTCGAAGAATGAGTTATCTGGATCTATCACTAGATCCATTTAGGCACTAGAACGTCGGTGAGAGATCCACCCAAAGGGCTCTCAACAGTAGGGGATATCTTGGACGTCAAGCTCGTTCAAAGCCTGTACTGAGTGAGATTAACAATTTGAAGAGGAAAGAGTTCGCCCGAACTTACATAAACCGGACTTTGGATGATTGGAGTCGAGTTGTCTAGACCGATGAGACATGGGATGCCGGTAACACCGATAAAAACACTCGGGCAATTAGACTACTAATTACTGATTCTATCTAATTTATATCTAGCTCTCACACGTAATTTAGGTAGATGAACAAGTTGAGGGTTTCTGTGTTGATATGAGGAGTCTGAAGAGGAACGGCTGGATGTTCTGGGGATCTTTTCTGGGATCTCAAAAAGGTGAACACTTAGTATTGGACTAAAGACGGGGAAAAATAAACCAACCCAGCTTCAGTGAAAGGGTGGTGCCATTAATTATCAACTATCACAGAGCACACCCGAGCATGATACTCATGCAAGACTCGGCATCTGCTTATCGAGGCCGGGTGTTAGACGAACTTTCTGGAGCGAGCATCGAGTTGATGGAATGGCCTCCCTTCTCCCCAGATTTAAATCCTATTGAAAATGTCTGGAATATCATGAAAGAGAACATGCAGTATAATTTCCCCGAACTGGATGGACAACGGTTGCCAGATTCAAGGCTTCGTGCAAAAGTTCAAGCTAGCTGGGACTATTTTTTAAAAAATTCATTTCTGCGTATGTAGCCTGAGGCTATGACGCGCATGATTACAGATGACATGCAGAATGATTTTGCTTGACGTTTGGAACACTCATACTCAGATTTCATTTGCAGATACCACTACGAGAATAACGCCTTACGACATGTACCCTTTTCCGTGAATACCTACCACAGGTGGAAAGCGAGAAAAACCTGTGGTTATCTGAGCATGCTTTCGTCATCCTACGAATACATTATCACCGCGAGAGAAGTGGTGTGAGGGTCTTGCTGGATTCGAACCAGCTTTCTCCTGTCTGAAGTGGGGCATGTGTCGAAGCTACCCAGACTCTACTTGGGAGAACAGCCCGGACAGTGTACCACTACATCATCTGACCCCAGCTGGGACTTTATTACCAGTGAAAATCTCACGCCACTTCTCGCAGGCATGCATAGGAGGTGCTAGGCAGCTTTGGGTGCAAATAGGGAGGCATATTCGTTACCAGGATTTGGATTTTCTTCTATGTTTTATTTGTCTGGATTTAATTAAATTTGTGTGAATGATGATATAATTCATAGCTTAGACAGGCGTTGCAAAATAAGTACTTAAAAAAATAATTTAACGAATCCAAAATAGAAATAAAAACAGGAGAATATGGTTCACTGTGGATCGATGAGACTTTAACCAATATTCGTATACAAATTTGAGTCTTTCTCGAAAGGCAGTTACCTATTCGTGATGAAATATTTTAATTCCCTCACCAAAAACCCCTGTCATACTAATGCAGTACAGTAAAACTTCTCTAACACGCTAGTGGGTCCCGGCATAAGTGTTGAAAATATTCATTATAACTTGCACTTTTATATTTGCAACACTTACCCTTACAGGTCATTTTTCGTGCAGGGGTAAGTATTGCAAATATAAATGGATAAATTTCAATGAATATTTTCAACACTTATGCCGGGACCCACTATCGTGTTACAGAAGTTTTACTGTATTGTTGACTTAGGCCGGTAGCATTGTAGAGCCTGTCTTAAACCATAATGGGTCCCGGTATATAATTATTCATTGAAATTTACCGTAAATGTTTACAATGCTCACCCATGCACGTAAGATGACTTATAATGGTATGTGTTGCAAAAGTAAGCCGCAGCAATCCGATAAATATTAACAGTAATTAAACCCGGAACCCACTATGGGTTTAGACAGGCTCTACTGCATCCCTACTTTGCGCACGGGCCAGTTTACAAATAAAGTCCCTACACAACTGTAATCCGGATACCCCGAGCATTCCATCATTATGCTTCTTCATTATCAACCTACGAAACTAAAAGGTCATGGCAACAAGTAATTCAGCATCTTTACCGAATGGTACTCGAACCACTATCCATTCGCAGTCAAGCATAACTTCGACACAAACTACCACCTCACCAGGGCCGCAAGTCGCACCCGTCCTCCGTCTGCGAGGTGCTCCAGTGGACTATTCGGTAGCGGAAACACGGCGAATCCAGTGGGATGAGAATGTGATAAATAATGAAGGGATGGGAAAGAAAAAAAGCAAAGTCTGCTGTATCTATCATGCACCACGCGAGTTTGGAGAGTCCTCGGATGATAGTAGCAGTGACGAAAGTAATAGCAGTGACGAAAGTAGTAGCGATAATGATCAATGTGAGGGCAATAGCTCTAATCCAATGAGGAGTGAATGTTCGGCACATGCACACAAAAAGTCTGCTCATGACGACCGTGGCAAAGGCAAGAAGGGAAGAAACAGCCCAAATGCGTATGAGAAAATGCCTAAGATCAAGAGTCGCGGAGGAGGCAAGGAAAAAACGCAAGACCCGAAACAGCACAATGTGTAGAGATTTCCAACAAACCTGCAACCCCCAGTGCCTGATTCATGACGCGATGAGAAATAGTTAAATACAGAAGAAGTGTGAAAAATTAAGGAACAGATCAGAACAAGACGGTCAAGCCGGGTCAGCAATTGATGATTTTTCTGTGATTTTCTCAATCATTTGTAACCTGGCTTCTTGCCATGTGTCATGCCAATTATTACGATCAAATCATCACGCACGTTACACATATCACCTGCTTCGACGTGTTTCCCAGAGCTTACTGGCGTATGAGATGTAGACTTTTATGCGTCATGTTTTCACCAAAAAAACTTGCCGAACAATGTATCTTTCATACGTGCAATACTGGAGGGTTCTAGATGACTCACGGTCGACACGCTGGAATACTACCTATCTGCGTCCAAGTACATTAAATATATCAAGAGAATCTCACCTCCAGGCGTGCGTCTTACGTGCCTGTGGGTTATGCCCTCCAAGTATTGATGAAGGGACTTTGAGTTGTAACGCATAACAGTATTTTAAATTATGTTATGGGATTAGCCTATCACACACATGTATGAGTGTGATTTGATCGGAACTCAATAGCTACAGTGCGACGTATTATCTTAGTAAAATAAGACCACAAAGCGCCTTCTACATTCAAGTCCACTATTACCTCTAAAGTGTTATTCTTCCTCCCGCTTTTGATCTTCGGGATAACAAAGCTCAACCTGAAGTTTAAAGTAGGGGTTCAATAGTACGTGCTCAAAATTGTGCTCAGCTTTAAATGTGACATCATCCCACTACGGTCACAAAGCAGAATCGAGTCTCTCTCATTTAGTATTAGTAATCTCAGTGCAATTATTGTTAAGATTATGTAAAACTTACCAGTCATAATTGCATTATTTATCCCTTCACAATATTTGGCAAGCAAGGGTTAGTATTACAGATGAAATTAACAAAATTTACATCAATCTTGAGAATAGTTACACTGTAACCTATTGTCATAAAATAAGAGAGAGTTAATTGTATAGGACAAGATGCAAACCTAATCGAGGGCTGTGTGACTCCACGCCCTAAATGTATACTATTGCATGGGTAAAGCGAGGCCCCTGTTTTAAACTAGAGTAGAACCTGTTCAGACTCATAGTGGATCCCGGGTTTAATATTGCTAATATTTATCGAATTGTTTGTACTTAATTTTGCAACACTTACTCTTTCTAGTCATCTTGCGTGCAGGGGTCAGTATTGCAAATGTAAACGGTAAAATTTCTTTGAATCTCTTAAGTAATTATATCGGGACCCACTATGGGTTTGGACAGATTTTACTGGATAGCTATAGTATTTACACAATCCAGCCATTTACTAGAACTAGCTCTTTATGACTCTGAAGGATATGCACAGGAAAAAGCCCATCGTCGATCTGATCCTCAACACTATGGTCGACAAGGATTACGCATATGGTATAAGTCTTGTTGATTGTTGAACAAAAGTAAGGAATATATGTATACGTGGTGACCTTCATGGTTTGTTTGGGTAATTTTGTATTCTATTTCATACAGTATAGACATACACAATCTAGTCGATTGATCCTCACCCTTCGGTGTTTGTACATTTAGGGCTTAGTAATCCCTGTCACTACATTATACATAACTCCCCTTCACGTCGAGGGACGGCCCATTTATATCCCAATTTTCGTTTAAACCCTCCGCACTACACAAATCAGTATCCGAACCTGCAGTAACATTTTGAAAAAAAATATTCAGGTACCATCATATCTAGTCAAAAAAAGACCAAAAAAACTACCGAGACCGCGGTCACCATGCCCAACAGAGATCTCATTACGGGAATGTTCGTTGGAAAGAACAAGGTAAGCTCACACCTTGAGCGCCCACTGTTAGATGAGCCTGGACCATCTTCTTTTAATATGTCAAGTAGCTCGAACTACGCCAGTCTCCCAAATACCCCAGTTGGAATACATACTAGGAAACGCTCACATCAAAGCGTCAAAAGGGATCTAGATATTCCATTTGATACAGAAATTTTGATCAAAAATCACAGATTAAAGAAGCTAGAGAGAGAAATGGAAACCCTTAAGGATATGATCCCGACTTTGATATCGCCAAAAAACATTCTTAACAAACGAATTTCAGCATATATCAAATCTAGAAGAAAAAGGTAAAGTATGTCCTGCACAACTATACTTTAATCCGAATCCAATTCCAGGCCCTCGCTTAAATTTCCCGAAAGCCGAGACCGACCATAGCCAATCACCCGCCGGCCCATTCAGAAAAGCCGTGCTTTTAAAGATCTTGTCACAGGCCAATGCCTGGTAATTTTAAAGCTGGTGCCTAAGGCAAAAAGAATACTCTTTGCTAAGCAGCTCCAAGCTTAAACTTCTCTGACACGCAAATTTCCTCAAACATTTACGGTAACATATGTTGATTTTACAGTTTCGTTTGCGATGAAGAGTGAGACGTGACGAGACACTGGTTGTCTGCACAAAGTGTCGTAAATAGAGAAGTAACATGACTGCATAACTAATCTTACCCAAAACAGTATAGTGTCTTAATGCACTATTATGAAAATAATTAACCGAGATAATTTTTTTCAACTGTATTAAAAAGCTGCTTCCATGACCATCATATTATCAGATTCTATAAGGATCCTCATTATTCTAGCAGCTTCTCTTGTTTGCCCTTATGGCCAACAACCTTCTTTATGGTGCTACACTTTACCTTATTTGGCAATGTATAGAAAGGTATAGAAGAATATAGAATGTACTAGTGGAATGTGGAACACCATTAAGAATGTATATAAGTAGGCAGAGTTTTCCCTCTGTAAAAAAGTAAGCATTTGTTAAAACATACAACTTGGTCTATTTGGGAACCATAAACACCCCCCCTCGTCGTCAGCGTCAGTCTGTGTAATCATCGCCATTAATAGAACCTTCTAAACTTTAACGGTACGTCCTTCAGACTTGTTCATAACCAATTATTACAATTCAAAGGACACCAAAGCATCATAAGATGTTAGAGGCGAATGCAGAGATTGTAGATCATGCGAAGAAAGGGAGGAAATGTTGAACATGAGGAATAGATATATGATGTTTGCTCTCGGTTTTTTTTGCTTCTTCACTTCAAGATTTTCTATTGTATATAGCTCTGGATAGCTTGTGAATAACAATCATCTTAAGACCCTTACAGATCTCTGCCTTACCGATGGTGACTTTCCGACCTGGGATGCGTGGCACTCCATGAAAGTGTCCCAATTCCGAAATTATCTTGACGACTTTCCCGACGAGGAATCAAAAATGGGTCGCGTTTTTGAGAACACCAGGGCATAAGCGCAAAAAATTATCACCCCCTGCTACGTTCCTGGATCGATGACTCCTTTCCGGTCTTCCTAAGAAATGATTCAAATGTTGAAGGCTGGATATATCAACCCGGCTAGACAAAAAATGGCCAAGGATAGCTATCAGGAAATTTTTCAAGCTTCAGATGAGTCATTTCACGAATTTAACCTGAGATTTCTCACTACGGCCAACGAAGCGGGAATATCAGTTGATTCTAGAGTCGATGACCTTTTTAACAAGGCGTCGGTCCCCCTCTAAAACGCTTGCTTGACTTACAAGAACGATTGAGGAACAAATTACGGTCGCGCCTCTGCTAAGCTCCAGGACGTATCTAGTATGATGGAAACTGTTAGGTTTAATAAGGCAAAGAGGCTAAAATATTCTTCTTCATCAACCGCCACACACTTGGTGCCACCAAAAGGGCAAATTAGCGCGCGCAACCCAACATAGAATTTTCCTGGTTCACGCCGTGCGCCAGGCTCTCCTCATTCAACTAATCTTCAAAAATCCCACGGACAGGCTCATCTCTATCCCGAGTATCGCAGAAATTGCTATGTCCTGGGCGCTCAAATAGAGACTGTACTAATCCACCTAAATCTGGATTAGTAAACGAAATCGAAGAAGGTAGAGAAAACAGAGAGGATGAAGATCTTGAGGAAACCTGGGGTCATGACCTAGAGCTGGAGGCGGGATAAGAGCTTGCCTAATAAAAGACCATCTTCTAGGCTTAACAGTGTCAGTGGAAGAAATAGATCTGGAAAATTTACTGGGAGGAGCTGTCTTTACAATTTCTCGTAGTTTAACCTTTGATAACGAGATTGTTACCTCCATATCTACTCTATCTGACTCTGGGGCAAATGGTTTTGCTTTCCTAAACTCATGCGCAGCTAAAGCCATCTCTCGCTTTCTCAATGTGACACTACAACCACTCCCTAACCCTATTGTAGTTAAAGGTTATGATGGCAAATCTTAATTTATCGTAAGCCAGATGATTGTTTTAGACTTGTTACTCCATGATAGATGTCTCCAAGCAATTCCATTTCTCATACTTGATCTTGGTAGCCATGACATGATATTAGGAGCTAAATGGATGGCATACTTTGAAATCCTCCCCGACCTGCGCCGAAAACGCCTAATCTGGCCGTCCATCATCAAGCCACACCCCGTCGACTTTACAAAGAAAATCAGAGTGTCACTGAACACTATACAACAAAAGTGAAACATTGATACTTCACATCAGCTCGATGTATATCGGCGAGACTGTGCTTTCAAAAATGAAGATATTCGAAGAAAAGATGGACGCTGCTCTGGAAGAATTGCAGCGGTATTATCACAACGAAGTAGAAATCCAATTCCAATAAGGCTACAAAATATTTCATGCAATCAAGAATTTAATCCTTCGGCTTCAAAAAACTCTCCGCTGGGCATTTCTAAAATTTCAACTGCAAAACTTCACTTAGCTGTGCAAACTGAAAATAATACCATTTTTATCACAAGTCTTCATGAAATTGATCGAAAGTTAGACCTTCGAGGTGATGAAAGTAGAGTTTCCGAGGAAGACCTCCAAGAATTTACAGCAAACTTCCAGAATTTGTTAAAAGAGGAAACTTCTTTGTGGAAGACTTCAGTGGAGTGGCATCTGATACGTTACCTCCCTATCGAAGCTACGGCTACAAAATTGGGCTTACTTCCAACCATACTCTAGGTTATGGACCTCTCTATTTGTATACACAGGACGAAATAATTGCTCTAAAGGAATAAATCTTAGAAAATTTAGATAAGGGCTTCATAGAACTTAGTTAGGCACCATTCTCTTCATCAAACCTTTTTGTAAAAAAATCTAATGGTTCACTTCGATTTTGTATAGATTTTAGAAAACTTAATGCCATCACCAAAAAGGATCAATACCCTCTTCCTTTAATTGATGAGACGTTAGCCCGTTTAAATAAAGTAAAAATATTCTTCAAATTGGAGATTCGACAAGCTTTCCACAGAATCCATATGCATCCCGATTCAGAAGAGATTACAACCTTTCGAACAAGATATAGATTTTATAAATGCAAGGTTTTACCTTTTGGCTTAATCAATGGACCTGCCACATATCAAAGATAAATGAATGATATCCTATTGGATTACTTGTATTTTGCACTGTCTCTTTGGATGAAATCCTTATTTATTCAGATAATCTACCAGAACACGAAGAACATGTCAAATTGGTCTTACAGCGCCTGCAAGAAGCCGGTCTTCAAGCAGATATTAAAAAGTGCGAATTTTATGTCACTGTCACAGTTTAAGTACCGAACGCCTGAGGAGTTAGGTAGATAAGTATAATTGATAATTAAAACTATGCAGAGAAAACTAATACTTGAGGTTGAATCTACACCTATATACATGTACGTGGGCTCTCTTAATTCACATGTTGTCTTCAACTACATGTATCATCAAGATCTTGAATATCTGGCATTAGCGAACGTAACCCGTGTAGTCCTGGGTCTCGAGTCATGTAGATCTGTTTCGACACCCCGTCCTGTAACATTACTAAGTGACTTCGTTGTAGCACGTCCATTGCTTATGTTGTGTTAAATATTAATCAGGCGCTGTGAGAGAATCGAGGACCTTAGTTATGCACGAAGGTCGAAGTCGTAAAAATAGTTTATCAATTTCTAATAAAGAGGAAATTACAGTGTGCGGTTCGACTCCCCAATATGTACAACCTCACCCGAACTCGCTAACCTACCCTACCCTATTCCCTCAAGTTGCCTTGTCCCCGTCCCTTGGTACCTAACGCCCAACTCCACCGATCCCAAGATAACGACTTCCTGTAACTCCGAAATGCTCCCTTCATCCCTGCCACTAGCCACCGCTCGGGTCAGGCATTCCCGCTCCCGGCCGATCCCCCCTGCGTCTATTAGAGTCTCGTCATTCCAATTATTACTGGGGTGGTCCCTGTGACCAGCTCCCATACGGGCGCAGCCCATAACATTACCCCTCTTTCCCCATTTAATTTTGGGTTTCTTGGGTCCTTGCCTAGCGCCTTCATCCTCTCCTACCCCGTCGCCACATCCGAATTTTGATTCAAAATGGTCTAGGGCCACATTGTCTTCCAGTCCCGATCTGTCTTCCCATGTCGGTTCGGCAAACCCTTTCCACTTCACCAGTACCCTTCTGATGTAGCCCCGCCCCCTCCGAAACTTCTCGGACCTGAGGATCTTTTCCACCTCCTGCTCCGGCTCGGCCTGCGGATCTGCTTGGTTGACTATGGGTGGTGGTTGTTTATCATCTTGCTGCTGAGATGGTAACGGGTCCTCGTTGGCCTTTCGCAGCAGCTCGACGTGGAATCTTGGCCAAACCTTTGTCGGTACGTCTAGTTCTACCACATGTGGCGATATCACTTTTGTGACTGAGTACTTCGCATTTATCCATGCTAATTTTTTCTTGGCTTGCGGGGTTTGGATATTCTTCAGGCTTAGCCAAACTTTGTCCCCCACTTGGTATTTAATTGCGGGTGACCTACTTCGGTTGGCCTGTTCCTCCATGTTCTGTTGAGCCGCCGCCATTGCCGCCGCGGCAAATTCTTGGTCCTGCCTTATTCTGTCCAAAAACTTATCGGCTCTTTTTGCCGTGGGCGAAGAAGCGTTGTCTACACGCTGTGGTTTGAGTTGTATCGGATCCGCGTGATAACCATGTGACAAGAAAAATGGGCTTAGATTGGTCGTAGAGTTGTCCCGGTTATTTAACGCCAGTTGCGCCGTGGGTAGCATTAATGCCCACTCCATTTGCGAAAAAGAAACAAAGGCCCTGAGATACGCTAGGACTTCTTGATTCATTCTTTCCGTCGCCCCGTCCGTTTCTGGATGAAACGCAGTTGACAACCGTTGCTCTACCTGTGTCAATTTGCAAAGCCTTTTCCAAAAATCGCCTACCCAGTTGGAACCCCTGTCTGACGTTAACGCGTGGGGGAATCCGTGAAACCGGTAATGACAATGTAAAAATCTTTCGGCACATTCCTCTGCGTTCATTGATTGCATTGCTTCTAGAGTCACGCTCTTTAGCAGACGGTCGGTAATTACCATAAGATATCTTGGGTCTCCTTTGGCTTTTGCTGGCAAGTCGGTCATGAAGTCGATCGACAGCTCACTGTGAAAACGTTCGGGAATTGGCAAGGGTAGTAACAACCCCTGTCTCCTAGAGCGCCAAACCTTCGTTCGACCACACACATCACAATTTTTACAAAATCTCCGGACCATGGTAGTCATTCCTGGCCAGAAAAATGATCGCGCGAGGATTGCTATCGTACTGTTCCTCCCAGGGTGCCCCGTAAGATAGGAGTCATGCGTTTGTTGTATCAGCGCCGTTCTCAGTGGTTCCCAGTCTGGAATCCATAATCTTCTTCGAAAACATAATGCTCCTCTGGTGTCGATTTCGCATTCTGAAGTTGATACTTTCAACTGCAAGGCTGCGGCGAACTGCGGCTCCCCTTCTAAAAGTGTCCTGTATAGCTCTATTATTGATTTGTCTTCATCTAATGCCCTGTCCCAAAGCTGCTGTAACTCCTGTTCCTCGAACAGATTCTCCCCTGTCGGTATCCTTCCACGGATATAACTTTGACCTGCTTGTACATGACCGATCACTTGACTTTCATGGAGCCAACCTTCTTTCAGCAATCTGAACTCCCTTTCCTTAAATCTAGGGTCATTTATTGATCCTGGTATATCCTGAGCCCTTCGTGACAACGCATCTGGTCGACCTGCCAACTTTCCGGATCTAAAGTCTAACTTAAAATTGAATTGGGAAAGCAGCTGCGACCATCTTACTTGCCTCTCGGATAACCGACGGGATGTCATAAAGTACTTGAGATTTTGATGGTCCGTTAGAATTAAGAAAGGGTCCTTCACCCCAAGTAACTCACTTCTCCATTCATTGAGGCATCTAATTATGGCGAGCAGTTCCTTGTCGTGAATGTCGTAGTTACATTCAGCAGGTGATAGCTTCTTTGAGAAGTACGCGACTGGTTTGAGTTGCCCCCCTGGTTGCTTCTGCAGAAGACACACCCCTGTGGCCCAGCCGGATGCGTCAGTTTCCAATACGGTTGGGTTCTCTCCATTCCACAACGCTAGTATAGGAGCGGTACTGAAAAGGGACTTTAGACCTTCGAATGATTCTCTCTGCTCTTGATCCCATCGAAAAGGCGTACCCTTTTTAGTCAAACTTTGTAACGGGGCAGAGGTCTGAGCAAACTCCGGAATAAATGTTCTGTAAAAGTTTGCGAAGCCCAGAAAACTACGCACCCCCTTTATATTTTTCGGAGCCTCCCACGTTCCAATTGCTTTTACCTTCTCTGGATCTACCTTGATACCCTCGTTCACATTCACTATAAATCCCAGATATTTTATCTCCTTCCTCGCGAACTCACATTTCTTAGGATCTAACTTCAGACCCGCGTTTTGCAATCTTTGTAAAACCTGAGAAACCTTGGTCCAATGATTTTTCAGATCCCCATCCGTAAAAATGACAACGTCATCGACGTAAGCTGAGCAGGTAACTCCTAACAAGTCGCCTAATACCTTGTTTATCCATCGCTGAAAGGCTGAGGGAGCCCCAGCTAGGCCAAATGGGGTTACTAACCATTCGAACGATCCGAACCTGGTCCTGAAGGCTGTTTTCCATTCGTCGCCCTCCGCGATTCTCAGTCGATGAAATGCCGACCTTACGTCAACCTTGGTAAGCCAGGACGCCCCCGATAATATCTGCATCGTCTCCCTAATGAGTGGTAGCGGATACCGATCCCGTTCCGTTACTGCGTTCAACGCCCTATAATCCACGCAAAACCTTAGGCCCCCACCCGGCTTCTTTATGAATAGCACAGGAGCCCCCCCTGGAGAACTGCTTACTCGGATCCAATTCTTGTCCTGCAGCTCCGTAAGGGTCTTACGAAGAACCAATAGTTCCTCTCTAGTCATTCCGTAGAGGGGTCCCCATGGAACATCTTTGTCCCGACCCTGATCATCCTTTTGCATAATCACCTTTGTATCCACCCCTGGTCTGTGTGGAGGCAACGCATCGTTCCCGTCAGTTCCATCTTCCAAAAAGAGTTCCGTAAATACTAACAGTTCAATAGGTAGACTGGCCCTTATCTCTTCCCTGGTCATTTTCCTCTTTGGTTCCAAAGCCTTTTCCAGTTCCGTTTTAGATAACATCCCGACCACCCGCTCCAGCTCTATAAGGTCCTGCCGGTTGACGCTCGACGTCAACTCTAATTCCTTCTGACCTAGTGTTGGGTTTTCTGTATTATGTTTTAATAGCTCCCTATTTCCTATTTTAAGTGAGGACTTATTGGCTGCGTAAATTACTTGGTTCTTTTCCATCCACGGCTTTCCCAGAATGATTGGGTAGGCCAAATTGGTCATGACGTAGCCCCACATAAGCTCCCGGTGACCTTCAATGTTTAACTCATATTTGGTGTGACGGCTAGTAAGCCGTAAGATCCTGTAGCCTATGTTTGGTAACATAGGCGACATTATTAACCCTTCATACATTTATCCCTATTATGCAACACTCCGAGGTGCACGGTTCCGCGATGCAATATTCCGCGATGCATGATCCCGAAATAACGGCAACTAACAGCTACTGTCTACCCGACGGCATCTCACATGTAACTATTAATGACAGTGGTAGGAGTAAAACATGAGGACTTCATCAGGATAGTATGGGTCTGTAAATTGTGTATATATAATCATGTAGATGTCTAAAGGAAATTCCTTCCTCATAGTAGTAATATAGATTTACCATCCTTTATACAAATGCCCATTGCTTTATATATGTGATCCGTTACATATATTACTACTATCATCTGAGTACGACGACGATAAAATTTTACATTATATCTTATACATTTAATACGACGACGACACTTTAAGTACAAAAAACGGACGACGATTAACTTGAATCAAAACATTAAGATCAAGTTTTATTTTTACGACGAAAGAGAAATGTCAGCATCAACGAATACGGACATGACAACTCTAATGCAAGAGATAAGAGAGTTGCGTCAAAGACTAGATGAAGGTCCCGCGATTCCGACATACGTGGGAAACAGAATGCCAGAAGTGGTAATCAAGAAGGACCCTCCTAGAAATCATGCGGCGTGTAAACCAACTGAGTTTCCTATCTTTTCAGGTGATAAAGCTACTTATCCAGCATGGCGGCGAGCAATACTTTCAATTTTAAGATTCGACTGGAATACATTTCAGTACACCGACTCACAAGTGTTTTTGATGATTTATAAAGCATTAGATGGGAAGGCACAAAGGCAAGCCAGTGCATATTTTGAATCTGGTGGAGTAGGAGGTATGGAAAGGCCTGAAGATTTTATTGCCTTTTTAGACAGAGGGAACTGGGACCCAACCCGGATCACCCGAGCTCGTTCAGAGCTAACAGAGATGAAGATGGGCTTAAAGCAACGATGGAATTCCTTCTTTCCTCTTTGGACGAACAAATTGACGGAGGCAAACGGTGATCTATGGCCAGACGAAACGAAGATTACATTATTGGAAAATGCATTAAACGAAACGCTCCAGACTGCCTTAGCCAGCAATCATCTGATCCCAGATAATGACTACCATGAATGGATCAGTATAGTAGGACATATTGCCCAGCGCCACGATGCTCTAGGAAAAGTTAATAATCGACGGTCCAATTATTTCACGGATAATACCTATGACAATAGAGATACCACATTGAATAACCAAAGTAGAAGCTCTAAACCATATCATCCAGAGTTAGTGAGATCCGGAAAAGAGCGGGGTATACCAGGTGATTTAGATTCTACTGGTGATACGTTTATGGGAGGTGTTTACAATGTCAAGCCCTCAAGTGGCTCCAGCGGGGGAAAGTTTGTTTCAAAATGGAAATCTCCAGAACAGATAGAACGTTTGCGTCGAGAGAGACGTTGTTATAGATGCGAAAGAAAAGGATGTAACACTAGCATCTGTCCACTAGGTCCAGCTCAGAGACCAAAACAAAAAAGATGTGTCTGTCAACGTGTCAGAACTGACGGGCATTGACCCATCTGTATACATTGAAAATATTGGAAATTCTATGGATGATCGGAATGAAAATGGTAATGAAGAGGAATCGGAAAACTAGACGCTCCTGCGCAAAGTCGCGCTCAGGAGCTGGAAGCAGATGTTAGCCAGATGAATAGAATGAATACTGAACCTTTCCTAGTAAATGCTTTAATCAATAACGTTACTATGGTGCAAGCCTTAGTAGATAATGGTTGCTTGTGCTCAGGAATAATTGATGACGAACTTACATCTGAACTAATGCTGCCGCGCATTGCTATTTCTCCCAGATCTCTCGAAACAGCAGAAGAGATGACAAACAACAAACCCGTTGTAAATAATATAACATACCTCTCTCTTGATCTAGATGGATACGTAACCCCAAAACTATGGCTTTATGTAGTACCCAAAAGTACTCATAAAATAATTCTTGGGAAAAAATGACTTGAGGATCAGGACGCTGTTATTCACGCAAGAGAACAACGACTGGATCTTCAAAAAGATGGTGGACAAATATTTTCTGTTAAAAGATGGCGTCAGAAGCTACGAAATGTTGCGAGGCCGAGACTGGCTTCTGTTGAGGTTATCACATCAATGGTAAAATCGGTTCCTGTTTGTAAAGCATCTCTAGAAGATATAAACAAGGCACTCAGGGCCAAGTCGAAGTTATCTTTGGAAGACGCCCAGAGTCGATTACCGGAGCAAGTAAAACATTTTGCACACTTATTTTCAGACAATGACGGTGCTGATGATTTGCCCCCTTTACGTGGATCTCTAGATCATGCAATTAATTTAAAGCAAGAGAATAACAAGTCCTTGAATCCACCCTGGGGACCGTTATATAGCATGTCTAGAGAAGAGCTCCTCGTCTTGAGAAAAACATTAACTGACTTATTAAAAAAGGGTTGGATTCGCCCAAGTAAATCACCAGCTGCGGCTCCAGTTCTGTTTGCTAAGAAACCAAACGGTGGCTTACGCCTATGTGTGGATTATCGTGGGCTGAATTCTATTACAACTCCAGACCGATATCCACTTCCTCTCTTTAAAGAAACATTGCGACAGTTGTCTAAGTCAAAGTGGTTCACAAAGCTAGATGTTAAGTCAGCTTTTCACCGCTTGAGGATAAGAGAAGGTGACGAGTGGATGACAGCGTTTCGTTGTCGACTGGGATTATTTGAGTGGTTGGTGACCCCATTCGGTCTCGTTAACGCACCAGCAAGTTTTCAGAGATATATCAACGAGCAATTACGAGAAAACTTAGATATTAATGCCACTGCGTATATGGATGATGTTCTTATCTACACAAATGGTGATGTGGAAGATCATTGGAGGACGGTACAACGTATATTGGGCAAGCTGGATAATGCTGGATTATACCTGGATATTGATAAATGTGAATTCCTTCGCAAGGAAGTCAAATACCTAGGTTTTATAATAAGGGCAGGGGAGAGTGTGACTGTAGACCAAGCAAAGGTCAAAGCAATTCTAGAGTGGCAGCCGCCAACATCTGTGAAAGGAGTTCGATCGTTTCTAGGCTTCGCAAATTTCTATAGATGCTTTGTTGATAGCTTCTCAGAAATAGCTGCACCATTAACCAATCTCACAAAGAAAAATTCCGTTTGGCGATGGGGAGAGATGGAGAATGAGGCATTCGAGAGATTGAAGAAAATTTTTGCATCGGAACCGGTACTAGCACAATGGGATCCAGATCGGGAAACAATTATGGAGGCTGATTGCTCAGGTTATGCCTTGGGGGGATGTCTCTCACAAAGGGATGAAGGAGGAACAGTTCGACCAGTAGCATATTATTCGAGACGTTTAAACGGGGCGGAGGTGAATTATCCTATCCATGATAAAGAAATGTTAGCTATTGTATCTTGTTTGAAAGAATGGCAGGCAGAGTTACAATCAGTTGCTAGTCCATTCACGATATACACCGATCATAAAAACCTCAACTATTTTACGACAAAACGTCTACTCAACGAGCGACAAATGAGATACAGCGACTTGTTGCAACAATTTAACTTTGTTCTCAAATGGAGACCAGGTAGTGCTTGTCAGCGCCCGGACGCTTTATCAAGACGGGACCAGGACAAATTGGGTAATTTAAGCGACGAACGAGTATCGGGACGGGTTGTACAGCTTATTCCACAAATTCAGTCCTATCCAACGGCATTGACGAATAACGAAGAACAGACATACGAAAGCACAGACGCAGCTGCTTTGACAAGATTATTCGAAGATGATGAGCTTCAGCTACTTTGGAAAAGAGGAGTAGAAAGTGATAAGGATTGGCAACGCGCAAGAGATGTTGTACACGCAGGAGAGAGAGGGTTCCCCCCGGATCTAGCTGATAAACTAAGTGCTAACATAGCTGAGTGTACGGTGGCAGCAGATAGCGTCCTTAGAGGCCGAGAAAACAGAATCTGGGTACCAGACTACGAGCCACTACGAACAGCAATAATGCAACGCATACACGACAGTTATCTCACAGGGCACCCCGGAAAAGATACCATGGTAAGTATGATTCTACGAAGATGGTTTTGGCCAAAGCTTAGAAACTCGGTGAGACAGTTTATAAGAAACTGTGATGTTTGTGGGCGATCAACAGTTTGGCGGGAAGCGAAAGCTGGTTTTCTCAAGTCACTTCCTATCCCAGAACGTATTGGCACTGAGTTAACAATTGATTTTGTAACCGATTTGCCTTCATCAGAAGGATGTACAAATATAATGGTTATTACGGACCGGCTCTCAAAGGATATTTTCATTTTCGGCACTAACTCAATGAAAGCGGAAAATTGTGCTAGGGTTTTCATAGATCGGTACTATCGGTATTTCGGATTCCCACGGTATCTTACAAGTGATCGAGGCAGCGACTGGCTGAGTCATTTCTGGAAATCATTTTGTCAATTTACGGGTATAACGCAACGATTAACGACTGCATATCATCCACAGTCAAACGCGAGCGAACGCGCTAATCAAGAAATTTACAAGTATTTGCGTGTATTTACATGTTATGCTCAAAATGACTGGATTCAACTTCTACCTCTGGCGCAGTTAGCTCTAAATGGTCGTCCTAACTCGGCCATCGGCGGTCTGAGCCCATTTTTCCTCCGAAACGGCTACGAAATTGATCCACTCAGGGAACCGACCCCAACGTCGAACGGTGAATCTCGTCATCCAGGGCGATTATCTGCTATGAACTACGTACAAAGATTAAAAGATGCGCAAGACTTCGCACAAGCATCAATGGCATCTGCACAACAAAGAAATGAAGAATTTGCAAATAGATCTCGCCGGCAGCCAGAAAGATACCATGTTGGAGACAAAGTGTGGCTTAACTTAAAAAATATCAAGACACCACAGCTCTCCAAAAAGCTGGCGTGGCAACATGCTAAATATGAAGTGACAGCTGTCCCAGACGCTTTAACTGTGGAGTTAAACGTGCCTGGCAACATTCATAAGCGTTTTCATGTGGAGTTAGTAAAAAGGGCTGGAAATGATCCTCTACCGAGCCAAGTGCGAGACGATACACAGAATCCACCAATTATTGATAATCTAGATGAACCGGAATACGAAGTCGAATCTATACTACGAGCAAGAACAATTCGTCGCGGGCGTGGCACGTTTCGACAGGTACTAGTAAAATGGGCTGGATGGGTTGAACCAACTTGGGAACCGATTGAATATTTCAAGGAAACATTGGCCCTAGGAAACTTCGAAAAACTGCATGGACCTGCTGCAGTGAATGATGGACCAGACGAAGAAAATACGGGAGCATTTGTCGGACCTGCAGAGCCTAAAACTAAGCAAAAACGAAGAGAAAAGCGACGCTCAAAGAAAGTGGCGAATTGATAACGCTTAAAATATGTGGGGAGGTTGTGACGGCTAGTAAGCCGTAAGATCCTGTAGCCTATGTTTGGTAACATAGGCGACATTATTAACCCTTCATACATTTATCCCTATTATGCAACACTCCGAGGTGCACGGTTCCGCGATGCAATATTCCGCGATGCATGATCCCGAAATAACGGCAACTAACAGCTACTGTCTACCCGACGGCATCTCACATGTAACTATTAATGACAGTGGTAGGAGTAAAACATGAGGACTTCATCAGGATAGTATGGGTCTGTAAATTGTGTATATATAATCATGTAGATGTCTAAAGGAAATTCCTTCCTCATAGTAGTAATATAGATTTACCATCCTTTATACAAATGCCCATTGCTTTATATATGTGATCCGTTACATTTGGCGATTTGTTTAATAACGGTGGTTTTACTATCGTCGGCTAAGCGTAACACTCGGGATGGGATTGATTCTATATGGATTTTATGAGCGCGTACGAGATTTTCATCAATCACAGAGAAGCATAAACAGCCGGTGTCAACCATAGCCTTGGTAGGAAAAGATGCATTTAATAATCCTACTATAACTAACGGTTGAGAACAGAAAACCTTCTCGATAACCGACGTAATCTCACCTGCACCCTTGAGCGCGACTTTACTCAAGGGGCCCCGTTTCCCTGCCCCTCGTCACCTCTCGTGGCGTTGGAAATATTCCTTGAGTCGCGCGCCCTACGAAACCTTGGGCACTCCTTCGCGAAATGTCCCTTTTCCGCGCATCGGACGCATGCTCCCTCCGACAACAGCTTGCGAACTTCCTGCTGTGACCTCCACGGCGCCCTGGGCAAACCGGCCCGTCCATCGTCGTGTCCTACAGCATTCACTACCTCCGCTGTCGGGTGTCCTAAGTCCTTGAGATCGTCCTCCCTTTCACCATTTTCCCAAGTCAATCCTCGTATTCCCGCCATGAGGGCATTTGTCCCCCCCATCCGAACATCTCCCTCGCTATCCAATCCTTGGGCCCTTGGGACCGACAGTGCCACCCCACTCTTTGGAGCCCCATACCTCGTCCTGGTGTGCGTCGCTCCTCTGGGTCGATAATCCGCCATCGATTCCACCTCTAGCGCAATCTCCCTCACTTCCGCAACCCACTCTTCGTGCCTATTAGCAGCCGGTAACTTAAGACCAATCAGGGCTCTCCTGAGCTGGCTGTTAATTGATGCCTTCAGTTTTTGCGTCTTACCCAGGGAGGTATGGGCCTCGTCACCTCCGCTTTGGGCTATCCGATAATTAAAGTCCTGCAAAAAGTCGGCAAACAGCTGGTGTTCCCCCTGTTCCATCCGGTCTAATAGTTCAGACGCGGCTTGCTGCCCCTGCCTGTCCGCGAAGGTGTCCCTGAGATGCTGGACCAATTCATTCCAGCTAAAATTTCCACTTAGTTTTCGCGACTCAAACCAACCGGACACTCGGGACTTCAGGTTTTCCGGAAGAGTGTCGATTATATCTAGACAAATAGAACATTCGTCAAAGAAAGGCGCGAAATCTGTAATGACTCGCGTCTCCAACCGCCCTAGGTAGAAACCAAAGTCTACCGCCCTCCCGTTCCACTTGGGTAGGGATACGTCCCTTCTGGCTTGTCTGACGTTTTGGTTAGGTACCTGAGGCTGACTCCTGCGCTCCGCTAAAATCTGGAGAAGCCCCTGCCAGTCCTGCGAGGTCAAATTGGGGTTAGGAGGTTGGAAATTACCAGACATGTTGACTTCTTGGGCATTAATACTATTGGAATCCATCTCTGCCGCGCTGACAAAGGAGGAAGACGAATCTGAGTCGGAGTCAGGAACGCGAATGGTCATGCAACGCTCGCGGAGAGGGAGCAAGAGAGAGAGAGTGCAGGAAAAAAAAGATGATTAGAAATTGATATGTGAGAGAATCGAGGACCTTAGTTATGCACGAAGGTCGAAGTCGTAAAAATAGTTTATCAATTTCTAATAAAGAGGAAATTACAGTGTGCGGTTCGACTCCCCAATATGTACAACCTCACCCGAACTCGCTAACCTACCCTACCCTATTCCCTCAAGTTGCCTTGTCCCCGTCCCTTGGTACCTAACGCCCAACTCCACCGATCCCAAGATAACGACTTCCTGTAACTCCGAAATGCTCCCTTCATCCCTGCCACTAGCCACCGCTCGGGTCAGGCATTCCCGCTCCCGGCCGATCCCCCCTGCGTCTATTAGAGTCTCGTCATTCCAATTATTACTGGGGTGGTCCCTGTGACCAGCTCCCATACGGGCGCAGCCCATAACAGGCGCCTGCGCTTACTAGCGAAGGCTACAGGGACTAGCAGATACCCAGCTGTTACAGTCATCATAACAAAATACTTAGGTTTTGTTGTCACAACAAAAGGAATCGTAGTTGACCCTTATAAGAATAGTGTCGTAAGGAACTGGGAACCTCCCAAAACATCAAAAGGAGTTTGATCCTTCTTTGGTTTCTGCAACTTCTATCGCCGTTTCATTCGCCACTTTAGTGGTATCGCTTGATCTCTGACTCAACTGACAAAAAAAGATATACCATTCCGTTTTGATGAAGCTTCTAATATAGCATTCCAATCTTTCAAGACAAGCCTTGTCAACGCCCCAGTCTTACATCACTTTAATCCGGAACTAAAATCGATGCTAGAGACCGATGCGTCGGATGGAACAGTGGCTGGCATCCTAACCCAGTTACAAGCTAATGGTGAATGGCATGCTATTGTTTATTTTTCCAAAACTATGTCAACAACAGAACTTAATTACACAATTCATGATAAAGAGATGTTGGTGTTGAAATGATTGCTATCATGAAACAAGTAACGTCCAACTTTGGATGTGATAGTCGTTTGCACTCACGTAGATCTGCACGTACTAATCTTTCCATAAAGTTGTGAGGCTGGTAAATACGCTAAACCGTATTAACACAAATCACTAGATTTCTGTTTCTTTAGATAGATATTATATATATAGCGATCTGTTTTCTAAGCTGGAGTAAAGAGAACGCCACAGCTTACGATTAACAGCCTCTTATATTCCAAAATCTGCAAGATCGTGATAAGTGCCTAATCAGTCTTAACAAACTGTTGCTAATCCCTTTCAAATTTCTACAGGTTCTGAGCCCGGTGCACTAGCATAAGCACTTATTGTAAAGGTGAACCCTAAGCGCTAACATATTGTTTCTACAGATTCGATACCTCAAAGATGTCTAATTCATCTACTTCTCCGCTCCCTCAGACTAGCTCGTTGCAAAGTTCGGAAACTGTCGTTTCTATGGATTTCTTCACGATAATCGCCAAAGAATACGGTGGTCGTTCCATGAACTTAACCCACGTCGAGCCCCTCGACGGGCAATCGAACTACAATTCATGGGCCTCGACCATGATTGCTGTGTGGAATACGCTTGGGTTACACGAATTAGTTATTGAAGGTTTAAAACCAGTGGATGACGCCGACACTGAAGAGAAAAGGTCGTATAAGTCATTATACACTTTGGCTGTAGGTGTCTACATTAAAGTTGTTAAATCTGAGATACGACATAGTATCCTCGACAAGATTGACCCTCACTTGATGCGGACGCACCTAAAGATGATGTACAGGAGAGATACTGCGTATTCTCTTGTTTATCAATTAGGGAACCTATATGAGCTTAAATCAGTGTATAATGCTTCTCAGACTCTCTCTTCTTTCATCGAGCAGTTTGAAACACAATGATTTAAACTTCACAAATTGTCACGAGAATCTACAGATCCTGATCGTCGTGAGATTGCATCCTTCTTTGAGAAAGATACTATTAAGCGTGATTTCCTTCTTGGATTCTTAGCCTGTCATAAAAAGAACGTTGTTGATAATCTCACGACTAAGAGTAATCTATCTTTTTCTGAGGTCAAGCAAAGACTCGTTGATACGGATGAGGTGGAAACTCCTCATTCCGCGTTTTTAGCTACCGTGGAAAAAAGGCCGAAACCTCTAACCAGGCCCGCAAATATCTCCAAGAGAAAGGAATGCAATTTTTGTCGGAAACATCATCCGAACAAGGCATCCAGTCACACGTGGAATAATTGTCGGATGTTGAAGGAGATGAAAAAGCATAAGGCGAAGGAAACTCCTCATGTTAGTGAAGAAGCTCTCATGACTCTCTCATCTACAGACAAGATCGTTTCGAGCTCCTCTCAATATGTACCGGATTTGTGACGTCAAGTTCGGGGGAGGAGATGAAAATCTTGGGGAAAGGATCTATTGTGTTGAATTGTGTATTATCAGATAAATCTATTTCTTCATTTCGTCTCAGAGATGTCTTGTATGTGCCATCACTTAAACACCCTCTTTTTTCATGGAAAAAAGAAAGAGCTAAAGGCTATAAACATTATGATGATGGTAACGTAATGCGTGTCATTAAAGACAAAAAGGTCTGGCTTGAAGCAATCTTCTGTGGCTCTCTACCGGCTATACCGGAGTTGAATCTACCAATTAAAGAAATTGCATATCTTACCTACTCTTTTTGGCACCAAGCATTATGCCACTCTGCCCCTTCAACTATATCTAAAACAGATAAGTTAATTCAGGATTCCAATATTATTCCTGATTGTCTTTAAGACTTTCACTGCGAGGCCTGAGCTCTGTCTAAGTCAACTCACAGTAAACCTCATGCAGCTACTTCGAGATCATTTACACCAGGAGAATATCTGCATTCCGACCTTTGTGGTCCGTTCCCAATAGTATCTCTGTGTAATTCTCGTTATTATGTTTCATTCATTGATGATGCAACTCGTTATTCTTGGGTCCACCTCTTAAAATCTAAATCTGATGCTGTTCAAGCAACAATTGATATGATCACCAAGATTGAAACCCAAAATAACTGTCGAGTAAAATTGTTGAGAACCGATAATGGTGGTGAATATGTAAATGAAAAATTTTCAAAATACCTAGATCTGAAGGGGATAAATCATGACTTGACTCCTACCTATTCTCCTGAATCTAATGGCGTCGCCGAAAGGTTAAATCGTTCCATCGGCGAGAGTATACGCGCCATGCTAACAAGCACTACCAATAAACGGTTATGGGCTGAAGCGGTCGAAACTTTCATATACACCAAAAACCGAATAGCTCATAGTTCCGTTAGTGGGCGGACACCTTTTGAGGCCTTCAATGGCGTAAAACCCACTATTAAACATCTTCAGCCATTTGGCAGAGCATGCTTTGTTCACGTACCGGAAGCTAAGCGTACTTCAGGTTGTAAGCTGCTACCAAGGGCTGTAAGAGGTATATTCGTAGGATACACCAAGGTGCCACATCATTACCGTGTTTTCGTTCATGAATATGGTAGAGTAGTTGTCTCAGCTGATGTCAAATTTCCGCCACATGTGGATGAAAAAAATAGCACCAATTCTGGTGTCAATTATTCAAACCAGTGACTTCCTATCACTACTTTGTTACCACCACAATCAGTTGTTCTGGATAAAGTGTTTACTTCAAATGAACGTCCAAATACAAATTGTGCAAGTAATATAATTCATACGGTCGAGAATAATCCATACCAACAAGTGTCAGAAGCCGCACCTTCAAATGTCAATCCCTTAAATGTTGCGGAAATTACTCCACATTCCCATTCATCTGATTTTAACTGCAATGCTGAAACGCTCAAAAGATCCAACCGCACTGTACGACCTCGTGTGTTCGATGACACGATTACGGGGGAGTGGTGGAAAAGATCTCGTGTACATTCTTCACCTCGTCTACCTGAATCAATCAATATGGTTTATGGTATCGGAGAAGAAAGCGCATTGATTAGTATTTCAGATGTATCACAGATCAAGATATCGAAGCAATGTGCATCCGAGTAAATGATGGTATATTAATAATCTAACTATGAAGAAATATCTAATATAATGATGAATCCTCGTTGTGAGGTAACTAACAGAGGTCTTTATACATTTTAACCCTCAACCCTTAATTACTTCCTCCTCATTCTCGTAACCTTAGGAGTCTTCTCGAAGATTCCAGTCATTTCATCAGAGCTGCTTCACAAGCGGCCGTTTGCTTGTGCACGGAGCAGGATAATAGAATCTTCTAAAAGATCCTAGTTGATACATCAGAGCTAGTTCATGAGTAGCCGCCTGCCTGCGCACAGACTAGAATTAGAGAATCTTCTAGATCACTCTGGTTGATCTACCAGTCCTCAGGGCGCTATGAAAGCATACGCTGACTAGCGCATGCTACAGGTAATTATTGGCTAACTAGCCGTTACAAGATGTCAGAGAACCAAAGAGTTACAGTGAAGCAAAAGGCTCATCTCAATGGTCTGATTGGGAGAAAGCCTTTCAGGATGAAATGGCATCTCTACAAGAGAACAATGTGTGAGATATAGTTCCAAGACCAAAAGGGCGGAAAGTTGTTAATGTTAAATGGGTTTGCAAAGTCAAGGGAGATGCTGAAGGTGAAATCGAACGATTTAAAGCTAGATATGTTGTAAAAGGATTTTCCCAAGTTCAGGGACTCGATTATGATGAAACCTTTGCTCCAGTTGTTCGGCTTGAGTCTTTACGATTGCTCCTAGCTATATCCGCAAATAAAGGATGGAAACCTAGACAACTCGATGTTAAAACCGCATTTTTATACGGTATATTAAAAGAAGAAATTTATATGGAACTTCCCGAAGGGTACAGGATGGATAACCATGTGGCTCGCCTTAATCGGTGTATCTACGGACTGAAGCAATCACCCCGAGAATGGTATTTCAGATTGGTTGATTTTATCAATCCGCACGGTTTTGTTTCTACCTTTTTTGACCCATGTGTCTTAATCCATAATACTGGCAAACTCATAATTGCTATATACGTGGATGATTTAGTACTATATGGTGATCAAGGAAAACTCATGGATGACATGGTCAACCTTCTCAAATCTGAATTCAAGGTCAATGACATGGGCACACTCCATTGGATACTTGGCATTCAAATTGAGTACTCAGATGTAGGTATCAACTTGTCTCAGACCGCATACATTGATAGAGTCCTGAATAGATTTTCTATTCAAGATTGCAACCCAGTCTCCACGCCCATGGAGTCAAACCAAAGACTCATGGTAGCGGCAAATGGAGAGCCTAGGGTCAATGCCACTCTGTATCAGCAAATAATCGGATCTATAATGTACATCGCGACTGGAACTCGCCCTGATCTTGCGTATACAGTCACTCATCTCTCACAATATAATTCGGACCCATCATCCACTCATCTAGGAGCAGCAAAACGAGTACTTCGATATTTAAAGGGAACCAGAGATCTTAAGCTAACATACAAGTTTCAATCTCCCCTGGTACTCAATGGTTTTTGTGATGCATCATACGGAAATTGTCTTGACACTCGACGAAGTTTTGCTGGCTATCTCTTTCAGCTAGGAAATTCTACGTTTAGCTGGAGGTCTAGAAAGCAGCGTACTGTAGCTCACTCAGCTTGTGAAGCGGAGTATATGGCTATCTCTCTTGCTACTAAACAATTCATTTGGATTGTGCGTGGTCTTCATCAGCTTGTTGACAAAGATGTACCAGCAGCCTTGTTTACGGACAACAATTCAGCTATTGATATTGCTCATAATCCAAGATTGAGTGATGCTACAAAGCACATTGACATTGCTTATCACTTTACTAGAGAACGGATCGATGATGGATCGCTTATCTTGTTACATGTTCCATCAGCTGAAAATTTGGCTGGTGTATGTTCAAAGGCATTACCGAAACCGAGATTTAATCACTTGTGCACCCATATCTTTGGTACAAAGTGAGGAGGAGTGTTGAAATGATTGCTATCATGAAACAAGTAACGTCCAACTTTGGATGTGATAGTTGTTTGCACTCACGTAGATCTGCACGTACTAATCTTTCCATAAAGTTGTGAGGCTGGTAAATACGCTAAACCGTATTAACACAAATCACTAGATTTCTGTTTCTTTAGATAGATATTATATATATTGCGATCTGTTTTCTAAGCTGGAGTAAAGAGAACGCCACAGCTTACGATTAACAGCCTCTTACATTTCAAAATCTGCAAGATCGTGATAAGTGCCTAATCAGTCTTAACAAACTGTTGCTAATCCCTTCCAAATTTCTACAGTTGGCAATTGTACGTTCTATATGCAACTGGCGCGCAGAGCTACAAGGCGCCCCAAATAAAGTCAAAGTTTTGACTGATCATAAAGCTTTAGAGTACTTTATGACATCAAAAAGTTTTAACGCCCGGCAGGCCCGTTGGTCACAAATACTATTCTTATTTTTCTTTATCATTACTTACCGTCCTGGAAAAAAATGACCTTGCCGATACTCTCTCAAGAAGAGAACAAGATCTTGATCCTCAAGCAGTGGTCAAAGCTAACCTTCGACATAAATCTTATTTAAATTCGGATTAGATTGACCCTAACATTCATAACCCTACAATCTGTCAATTTCCCCTTTCACAATCTATTCCATTGATGAATAATATTTTAGAGGCAAAGAACCATACAACGCTTAAAGAAAAACGCGAAATGGGCCTCTAAAACGCTAAAGGTTATTCTTGGAGTAATGACTTACTATTTTTCAACGGGCTCCTTTTTAGCCTGATGTCAATACTTTACGCACTAACTTAATTAACGAAGCCCATGACCCTATTTCTGGCGCACACTCGGACCCTGCAAAGCCGGTTCGCATGCTAAATACAAGATATTACTGGCAAACTTTACGCAGCGACTGCGTCAGTGTGACAGATTGACTAATCGAAGCAATGGGCATTCAGAAAGAAGATGGTAAATTTAGAACTCAATTATTGAGGAAAATATACTATGTACATTAGACAACTACTTATACAATCTAGGAACTCAAGTGTTGCCTCATTACTTAGGATAAGGTAACCCATAGATTTTTCTGGAATATTCCATCTTGAACTATTGATGTCTTCTTTATTCCGCGGCACATATACCTTAGATTATATTCCATGGGGCTCTTCTAGTTCCATGGTACTTTCTAGAAGTTTTCATCAGATCCTTCCAGGGTGGCACAAGAGACTAGCAGAAAGAGCGTATGCCGCACGTGTTAGTGCCTACGATGGCAAACGTAGGCTACAGGAAATATTCGGCTGCAAAGGCGTTACCGTCAGGCACGCAAAAAACTGTGCAAAATGTCGCGAATCTCATCAGCTTAAAGGTAAGACTCTTGGGCTTTTACAGTCATTACCAGTTTCTCAATATTGATGGCAACACATTTGTGTTGATTTTAAGTCTTTCCCTGAAGATCGTACTAGATTTGATTCTATAGCGGTCTTTATTGATAGATTCAGCAAGGAAGCTTCATCTTTAGCATGCTACGAAACAACTACCTCTAAAGACCTAGCAGAACCATTCTATTTGCATGTCTATCGATACCATAATGTACCACAGTCCATTGTTTCGGACCGTGGTCCTCAATTTGTCTCTTCCTCTTGGAAGTCCTTCTGTTTGTTAATTGGGTCAACAATAAACTTGTCCACTGCATACCATCCAGAGACTGATCAACAAACGGATATCATGAATCAAAACATTGATCAGAGACTTCGCCATTATATTAATTATTATCAAGATAATTGGACCTCAATGCTACCAGCACTAGACAACGCTCAACTAACTCTGCCTCACTCTTCCCTCGGAATTTCTCCTTATGAATTATCTCATGGCGGCCTCCCACGCAAGTTCTTTGATTGAAAATCACCCATAGATTCTAGAAATGCCAAAGAAACTCTCTCCAACAATGAAGCACAGCAATTTGTCAACTCATTACGACGCGTATACGCCTTACTCCGTGACAATCTTCAAAATTCCTAACAAGCCAATGAGCAACAAGCTAATAAAAAAAGGTTTACAGCCAGACTTTCTAATAGGTGATATGGTGTGGCGATCCGCAAAAAATTTAAAAACAGATCGCCCCAGCTCCAAACTCGTTTACCAACAACGTGGGCCATTTAAAATTCTATCGATCAAAGGAACTTCATATAAACTTGAGCTACCATCCAGCTGGCGAATAAATCCCGTCTTTCATGCGAGCCCACTCCGGAAAGCGAGCTCGGATCCATTACCTGGACAAGTTATAGATTCACCAACTCCTGTTAATGTTATTGGCGACGACGAGTATAAATTACTGCGGATAAAAGCCTCTAAAGAAATAGCTGGCCAACTTTACTGTTAAGCAGAGTGGGCAGGACTTGAAGATAATAATTGGTATCCTGACAGTGACTTTATGTATGCACGACACCTGGCCCGACGTTTTCATCTAGACCCTCCTGTTAGGAATCTCATTGTGGGCTGGCAAGAACTCATGTTTGTAAGGTTTAATAAGACTAGAGGGTAAGATCCAGCTAAAAGAAAGTATTTAAATACACAGATTAGGCGAGCACCACGCTAAACCACAAGTAATCATAACTGACACTATTCCGAGGTATCTGTCACATGACACTTACAAAACGAAAAGGGCCTCCACTACAACTATCGAATTTGATAGAAGCCTATGATAATTGATTTGAAAGCTATGAACACTTACGAGACAGCTCGATCAAAATTTCATAAATTTAGGTCTAAAAAATTCGATTCTGACAAATTCATACATTCATGACTTCACGACTTCATGATCCAAATGATATGCTTGAGGACGAACTTTTTTGAAGAGGAGTAATGTAGTATTTCGACAATCCAACCATTCACCAGAACTAGCTCTTCACGACTCTGAAGGATATGCGCAGGAGAAGGCCCATCGTCGATCTGATCCTCAAGACTATGGTAGACAAGAATTACACACAGGGTAAAAGTCATGTTGATTGGTGAGCAAAAGTAATGGTGGAAAGAGATGTGTGTGTCAAGAACTGGGTTTAGCCAGCGTGAGGATTTGATAAGGGACAAGAGATGGGTGTCAAGTCAAGGGTTGTCATTCTCCATGTTCCATGGAATAGACGCATCACCACTCGGTTAGAGGGCCAGACCAGAATCGTAAAACAATATATCCTAGCAATCTCCAAATATATATATATATATATATATATATATTATACAGTAGAGTGTCGCGGGATCAATTGATGGTGGTGAACACCAGAGCAAGTCCCAATATAAAATCAGTTAATTATTAAAATCTACCGAAATAATTTACAATGTCTATCTCTCTTCTCTATAATACGTGTTCTTTACTGCAATGGCAGGATGTAACAGCTGGTAAGCTGGAATATTCCTGTAGCCTATGTTATACATAGGCGTGCACAGGCGTAACAGGGGTAGTGCATTGTGCACTGGCAGATAAAGGTAGTGGCGCCTGTACGTCATGAAATATGCTATATCAGGATTCCCAAAATAGATGGATCATGGAGCTAAGACACACGAGCTTCCTGGCATGCGGCAACCTTCTGCTCCGTGACAAAGCTCTATTTCAGGAATCTTCATTGATGTTAGGGCTATGGTATTATCTACGAGGAGTAGAGCTATGTATATATTTGTGGGACTACGAGATAGATCACTTTCTCTTCAGATAGAATATAAACTACCTCTATTCATTTAGCTGCGCAAGCGCTCTTGTCTAGACTGTGACACAGGAGGAGACTTAACATCCATCATCCAGCTCAAACTATCCGCCACAGAAATATCAGCCACATAATAAGCCACATTATTACAAGCTACACGAGCTCAAGGACCAGCCACATTTCAGAGACTCCAGCCTCATATTAGTAAATATCCAGCCTCGTATGAGCCTATAACAATTGAGAAGGTAATGGCGCAGCCAGTACCAGCCTCGCGGGGTCATCCCGTAACATAGAGGCATTCCTGACAGGAAGGGTCCTCGGGCAGGTTTCCCAGCAATTAATTAGAGCCAAGCACTCATATGAGGAAATACTTTTGATTATTCGGCGCCGTCGATCGCGACAGATGAATAGTTCTTGGATAAGGATAATATCATATTTGTTGAAAAGAAGCACCCTATCATGTAATCATCACCGACAGAGTACTAATGTGCAAGGGAAGCAAGAAGGTAGGTTCAATAGGGTTTAGATTAACTAGTCATGGAATCTAACCGGAGTAAGCCTTCCATAAGTACTACACTCAATCTCGCTTCCACGTGATCAACATGGTTAGCCTGATACAGCATCAAGAGTCTGTTATACCTGCTACGCACTGACACATTTACAATACTCCTCAGTGTGAGCAGTCTTGAGCTACCAACATCTATCCCTCTCAAACATACCTTTCAGTACGATCAATCTGTGGCGACACCAAGGAATCCTCTGAAACGTTCGAACGCGACTCGGGCAAGCGGCTTGGTAAATCCGTCGGCAGGCATTTCTGAAGTGGGCACATACTTGACGCCGAGTTTCCCTTATTCGACGAGGTCTCTGATATAGTGATAGCAGACGTCAATATGTTTCGACCTCTCGTGAAGGTGAGGATTCTTGGTCAGTGCAATAGCTCCTTGGTTATCCCCGCGCATATCTACCTTTATGCCATCTGTACCAATGTAATCTGGCATCTGTAAGTCTCGGAAGACTTGTGCTGTCCACTGTCCTTGCATTGCATACATAGATTGAGATATGTACTCCGACTCGCAACTTGATCGTGCTACTGACCGCTGCTTTTTCGACATCCAGCAAAATGGTCCTCCATAGAACATTCCAACTCCCCCAGAAACGCTTTTCCTATCTAATTAGTCATTTGCCCAATCTGCATCGGTGTAGGTGACAAAGTGGCTATCATGATCTCTTGTTCCAGGTCCGAACCTTAATTTTTGTCGAATCGTGGAGCGTAGGTACCTCATCAGGTCTTTGAGGGCTTGGCCACGATGGACCGCAGGGTTACTCATATACCTAGCTAGACACCCAAGGACAAATGCGATATCCGGACGTGTAAGCGTCATCGCATACATCAAGCTGCCAATTATCTGCTGGTAAAGCTTAACATCAAACTTTTCCTCTGACGGTGACGTTGGTCTGAGATTTTCGTAATCAGCTGCTGGTATTTTCTCTGCTGTGTATTTTCCATTCGGAAACCCAAAACTTGTGAGCATCTTATCAAGGTACTGCTCTTGGTCTAAATAGATGGTTCGATTTTGTCGATATCTTGTTATTCTGACGCCTAGAAGCTTTGAAATCTCCCCCAGGTTCTTGGCGTTGAATCTCAGTGACAAACTTTTGTAGAACCAATCAATCTGTTTCATCTCTTCGCTAGCAGCAGCAATGTCGTCGACATAAACCAATAAGTAAATCTTTCTCTTTTCGTGAACAAATAAGCATGGGTCAGCGAGGCTCTGCTTAAAACCACAATTGTGAACAATGAAGTCACGTAGTAACAAATTCCAGTCACGTCCAGCTTGCTTTAACCCGTAAAGGCTTCTAAGTGCTTTCAGAACTTTCCCATTCGAAACCAATACACCCTCTGGAGGGGAAAGGAATATGTCTTCTTTTAATTGAGACTCAGTGAAAGCACTTTTAACATCAAATTGGTAGCATTCCAAATCTCCTTTGGCTACTGTGGCGAGGAATATGCGAAATGTATCTATTCGGACGGTCGGCGCGAATGTCTCCGTGTAGTCAATTCCCTGCGATTGGCTAGAACCTCTTGCTACCAGTCTTGCTTTAAATCTTTCAATATTTCCGTTAACAGTCTCTTTAATGGTAAAAACCCATTTTGTTGAAACCAGATTTGCTCCTTTCGGTAACAACATTTCTTCCCAAGTACCATTCATGATTAGCTGGTCTATTTCCGTCTTAACAGCTTCTTCCCATTCTTTTGCTTGGGGGCTTCTCATGGCTTCCTTGTATGTCCTTGGGATTGTTGTACCTTGGATTATCTTAGCTTGCAGCGCGTAATCTTCATCATTGTCCGGAATTCAGCACAATAGAGCGCACAATCCTTTAAAAATGCCTTTTCGAACCTCTTTCCCATATATTTGAGGCTGTGCCATTGCTGCAAGCGCATGCTCAAGCTGGTCTGCTTTTACGAGCTTATTCCTCTGGTTTTTGAAGAAAGATATCATTGCTCTAATGCGCTTTGTCTGACGCTCATCTTCATCGCCATTTCCAGATATTTTCCTTAGTCTAAAAAAATACCTAGAAGCGGGTATCACGACTTTCTTGTCGTTATTTTCCCTTTCAATTCCTGTATAATCCTCCTTTTTTTTGTTGTCCAATGGTCATCTTCCGATTCTGAATCAAGGTCCATGGTTGCTTGACTTTCTACCTGCTTCGATAGAAGTTGTGCGGTCACCTCTGCCTCACTAATTTTAGATGATTCTAAAGGAAGTGGTTCGTTATTAGTAGATGGCTGAGAGTTAATTTCTTCGCAGACTGTGTCTGATTCCTGAGTTTCCTTCGATGTCTCTTTTGTTTCCAGTTCATCGACTTTTCGTCTTCGTTTTCCTTTTCCATGAGTCTTGTCCTTACTTTTCTTTTTCTTTTATCCGGAGGGTTTCTTTTTTTTTCGACGTTTTTCATCTTTAGAGATAGTAACTTGTATTAAACTAGTGGCATTCTCAGAGGCAACAGTTACTTTACTTTTCCCATCGAGTGCTTCGTCATTTTTGATAATTGCCGATGGTTCCGCTATTGTTGGGAGTTCAAACGTGATTTTATCTCCTGAAATTTTAATGGTATTGTCTACTGGTTCTTGTTGGATAGCTGGAAGTTTTGGTGATGGCGCTATTTCTGGTGCATCGACCAGTTCTATATCCTGTGCAGAAGGTTGCTCGACATTGAGTTGTTGGCTTTCAATTTGCTCATTTGGAGACAAATGACTAGTCAATTGTTGTTGATTGTCGTCAGAAAATTTTCTTGGTCTACCGCGTGGCTTTCGATCAATTAAGCCCGTGTGTGTTCCCTGCCCAGTAACCTGGCTAGGTAAATTTCTGAGTCTCAAGTCTAATCTGCCACCTTTAGAATTTTCATCGAACTCAATTGAACTTGATCTTTGAACGTAAACTAAGTCTGCCGAGTAATACCAATACTACTTTGTGGTTTCATTACCGTACCCCAAAAAGACTGCTTGTCTTCCTCTGTTAGCTTGTTTATTATGAAGTTGCTTCACTGGGATTGTTTTTGGGTCTACATGTACGTAGCAAATACACCCCCAGACTTTTAGATAGTCTGATTTTTGCTTTATCCCGGTGTATGCTTCCTCTGGAGATGTCCTTTTCCCATTAATTTTGGGGCCACGTGCTAGTCTATTTCGTACGTGTGCATCAGTTTCTGCAGCAAAACACCAAAATTCTGCAGGAAGGCTAGCAGCGTGAGTCATTGTTCTTATCGCATTTTCCGTTGTTTGAATAGCTCGTTCAGCGGCACCGTTTTGGTGTGAAGAAGCAATCGTGGTGTACTGGGCACTTACACCGTCCTTTTCCTGCCATTCGTCCATGATCTTCTTCAATTCTGGTGCACTGTCTGACCTACATGCGATTAGTTTTTCGCCTGTCTTTCTTTCCTCTAAAAGTTTCCATTCGCGCAGCGCCGAGATTGCCTGATCTTTCGTTTTCAGAGGAATGGTCCAAATCTTCCGTGAGTAGCTATCGACTATCTGTAAGAAGTACTCAAATCCACGAATAGACATCACAAACGGACCCGCAATGTCAATGGAGATTTGGGCGAGAACTTTATCTTTATGTACCTCAAGTTCTTTGCTTACCTTTCTCTTCATCTTACCTATTTTACAAGATTCGCAGATCCGTTTCTCTTTCTCAGGGATGGAAATCTTTTTGATTGCGCTCGCTACTTCGTGAAGGTGACGTAAAGCCTCGGATCCGTAATGGCCAAATCTTCTATGCATTAGTCGATATCTCTTTCTGAGACTTAGAAGCCTCATCATGTTCCGAAATGTCTGGATCTTCATCTGTACTTTCCCCATGAGTATTAGTATCTACTGGAGATTTGACATCTGTAATTTCGTTTGAATCGAAGGCTAGCTCGGGAGTTTCTGAGAAGATGGACTTTAGCATATATAAGCCATTCTTTTGTTTTGCGTATAGGAAAGTTTTATGATCATTTCTGAATTGAAGGAATTCATCAAGTTTTTTAAAATACATGTTCTTGGAGTCGTGTACCCCAACAATACCATCTCGACACAAACGTCGAGCTGAAATTAAATTAATCCCAAGCCCAGGAACGAACAAACAATCCTTCAGATAGCAGAAAGATCCATCATTTGCCTCGACTCTAACAGTCCCACGAGCTTCTGACCATAGTATGCCTCCTCCTACTTGGATTTGGCGTTTCTTTCTGAGCTTTTCTAATGGTCCTCTAAAAAGTTTGAGTTGGTCAGTCATGTGTGATGATGCGCCCGTATCAATTGGCCATTCTGAATGTCGCTTACATGATTTTCTTTTTTGCTCTTTTGTGAGGGCAGCTGTTTCCACAAGAGATTCATCTGATGAGCTAGAAGAGCATGTCTCCGAGGATGACGAGGATTCATCGACATTTTTTCCTACAAACCCACGAGATTTTTTGGAGCTTTTCTTTTTTGAGTCAACGTGAGTCCTTCTAGAACTAGACAGCTTCTTTTTCTCTCTTTTTTCTCTTTTCACTTGGTTTTGTGCCCACCCAAGGTATTCACAATTGACGATGAGATGATTTCCAAAGCAGAGATAGCACTCTATGGCATCAATCATCTCAACGTCGGAATCTTAGCTTTGTTGCTGTTTTGGGCGACGACTCTTTGTCGTCCGAGTCCGTGCAGCATGAGCGTGGTCGTTATCAGGAGCAAATCTCAGCCTTTCTTCCTTGTTCTCGAGATACTTCAGCTGTTCATCGACAGAAAGCTTGTTGTTGATGCTCAAAGAATCGACCGTCGACTGGTAGACTTTTGGAAGAGCAGAGATGAGGATGAGTAGTAAAGCCTCGTCATCGTACTGGCCTTTTGCTGATGGCTTAGCGGAGACAATTTTTCTTCTTATCTCTTTCAGTTTGTTGTAGGCATCCATTATTGTGAGCTCAGATGTGAACTCGAAATTGTTCAGATCTCTGGTGTACTGCGCGGCTGCAAGCTTACTAGGCTTGGAGTACTTTGACTTTAGATACTTTCAAAGTTCCGCCGGAGTCTCATACTCATCCAGAAGCGCTTGGTCGTCATTTTCCAACCCCTTGAGAAGCAACACCTTTATTGTTCCGGCGTGTTTCAAGTACTTTGTCTTCTTCTCTATGTTCAAGAAGATGGTTTTGCCCTAGGATTTTTGTGCCACTTCCTCGACATCGGCCTTTCTTGATGTTGATAGGTCTGGCGCAGCAACTTGGGCGTATTCGGTCAGAGTCTGTTTCAGAACGTGAGTGACTCCTTTGCATTCGAAGTTTGCTTTCATTAGCCTGAACCAATTTTCATTGTTAAGTTTGGAGAGTTTTTCTCCCCCCCAATGGCTGGCGTCCTCCATCGTGATGTGTTGCGTTTGATGATTTGGGTCAGATCGTCTGTGTTAGTGAATTTGAGTCGAATTTGCTGAAGTCCCGACGTTGTCAAGTGATGAATTATAAAATAAAATTGGCCCCCGGCCAAGGTTGAATGCTCAGAAATCCCCCTTACGGTCCTATTGTAAGACGGTATTCTATCACGAATCCTTTCATGCAGCTTTTCGGCTTTCAGTACAGTCCTGTCGTACTTCACGGTCCTATTGTGCGCCGATAGTGAGTTGAATAACCTATGACCTACGGCGTAAACCGGACTTCATAACCTGTTGAAAAGAAGCATCCTATAATGTAATTATCACCGACAGAGTACTAATGTGCAAGGGAAGCAAGAGGGCAGGTTCAATAGGGTTTAGATTAACTAGTCATGGAATCTAACGGGAGTAAGCCTTCCATAAGTACTACACTCAATCTCGCTTCCACGTGATCAACATGGCTAGCCTGATAAGCATCAAGAGTCTGTTATACCTGCTACGCACTGACACATTTACAATAATATTTCTATTCATTTGCAAATTCAAAGACAATTTCGTATGAAGTGGTTCTTGTACAGACGTTCACTTGGAGGAAGCGCGACGGACTCTTACCCCTATGTTTTCGAAAGCTCATATCTATCGGACAAGGGTGCGTGTGGATTCTCGGTTTTAACCTTAGAGAGCAGGATAAGAGGGAAGAGGCACACACTAACTAATTTAAGCTAGGTATATCCAGTTGCGTTATGGTAGTGGACGGGGAGGATCAAAGGTGAGTCGAAGAAAAATTATGTAAAGTATCTTCCGTCATTACATAATTTTCTGACGCAAAAGGTGAAGAGTGATGGTGGCACCCGACAGTCGTACTAAAGCTGAGATTTGCTGCTGTGGAGGTTTGACGAATCTGAGAGATCTGCTCTTACGATAACGTTGCTCTGTTTCGACGGGGTTGGAAAGGGTATTCCGGGGCGCCCGCTGGTTGAGGTCTATGAAAGTGGATGTAACATGGAGCTCAGTGGTGTGGATGAAGGCCACACGGCTAAGGGTTTGCCCCCGAGTGTTCAACTGAGCCACAAAAGCGGCAGCGGGGGCACGAGAGCATGATTATTTGTTGTGCTATTGGAAATGACGACTGCACTAGATGACTAATTTCCTTTTTTGCTAGTTGTCGAAATGATATACCGACCCCGGAGAGATAAAACATTCGCGGGAGGATGTTCTAAACGGGGAAATGTGCTATATATCTTGCTACGGAGTAACAGAGACATTCAATGCTCCTTTTTGTTTTATGTACTGAAATAGAGGAGAGGCCTTTTTCTTCTGTAAAATCTGAGCGTCTTAGGCCCTTTATAATAGGTTGTTTGAGATCTGATTATTATCATCTAATACAGTGGAGAATTGTGAGATAGATGTAAGTGAGTAAGCCACAAGGGTTTGAGTTTTTCTGATTTCAGTAGCGCCCTTAAGTTTGCCTTCTTTGATTCCTATGGCGAAAAAAGACTCAAGTCGAGATGCGGCACCCATGGAGGATGGTGTTACAGAAACCAAGTTGGTCAGAATGTAGTTGGTTGAATAAATTCGTATAACGCAAGCAACAGTTTGTGTAACGGAAATATGTACATTTAAGTATTTCAGCAAGAACTTTGATTGTCCGACGCTGATAGCCTCAGCTAGAGTACGTCGTTCAATGTCAGTTCGTACCTTTCGCTGTCCGATCGAATATTCGTGTATTCTCAGACATGTGTAGTTGGGACAGCCGCACGCGTTCTGCACATCTCTCTTCGCGCAGTCCGCTAACCTCCATTAATTTCGATAACCCCAAGTTGTCCTGTTCGTACTGGCTTAGGTAACCACCTGAGCTCGAAGATAGGTTAACCGGTGACAGATGGGCGCAGGGCAACACCAAACGGAAGATATTGGATTTTTTTCAATAGAGCAGCCTCTGCACCACGAAATTTGCAGTAATGAAGAAGAGAGTTTGCATACATTAGACGCTCAGTCGCGTCCTGCTCTAAGCGGAGGAAAAGACTATCGTCCATAGGTTGACAGTACTTAATCTGCCTTTGGGCCCTAATTGACCTGCGTGGCTTATTGCTAGAAACGTCCACCAGTACCATATAAGACACGTTGGAACATGTCGAAGGCTTTGTAAATTTGGGGACAGGCTACAAGTTTTGCCTTGATATACTTGATGTCTGTTGGCGAACGGGTCTTGTGCCAATCTTTAGTCTCTAAATTTAGGTAGTGCTGGGTAGCCCTCTTTCATGGTTGCCGAAGAATTCTTGGGACACGGGCGATGAAATGTTGATAAGTGTCCGTCAAATTTTGAGGCATAACAAGGACATTGGCGCCGCGGGCTACACCAATTAAAACAGAAGCCGCTCTTCGAGCACACAGATTCGACGGGTCTGATAACAATTACAGCAGTCGTTTACGGCAGGGTTACTATTGAGGACCTCGTCCCGCATCAAAGTGAGTATTAGGATGGCTGGATTAATGGCGTTATGCCATGCTCATTTAGAAACGGGTTTACTCAGCGAATGAATTTGATTCGAATAGGGTTCGTGATGTCTAGAAGCGTATGTTAAAGTAATTGATTGATTTGATGCAGATACTAGGCTAAATAATTATTGGTGACAAAATAATTTACGATCGTTCATTAAATCGGCCGTGAATCGAACGCGGGGCCCATCGAATCTGACAATTTTAGGGCAACGGTGGATTTTACCACTAAACCACTAGTGCTATGCTCACAATAAAGTATCAAAATATATATAGTATTTTATAAATAGGCTGAAAATACCATCCTTTTCAATTCCATACAGCTCACTCTGTTAGTATAGATAGAGTTATGTTTAAGAAATATTAGATTTGATTTAAATTGACTCGATCAGGCACCCATTGGATCCAAGCTGGTGACTATTAACTAATATATATTCACAGGAGGAAACTTTTCGATGAAAAACTCCCCTAACCTACCTGGTAAAATTCTGATCTCCTAGATTTTATTTTTAGGAAGTGAGCTCACTCTGTTGTATCCAGTATAGACACCTTCTTGTCACACAGCCCGCGCTTATCTCTCTTTTCCTCTCTCCAGCATCTGTTGGAATTATTAGTACGAATTAGGCAAACAGTCAAAGGGCGATCTATCGTTAGTCATGCAGATCAACCAGACCATAAGACTACCGGTACGCTTTGATATCCAGATGAAGAATACTGGGTTCAATGTAACACCGTATACAGACCTGAATATTGTTACTAAAGAGCGCCAATTCTGTCTAATCGGTAACAATATTATGGGCTGCAATACCACATGCAAGTAAAACTAATTACCCCTGATGCCCTGTACCTAGGACAACGTTCCGGATCGGTTACTACTGCATCATTCGACCTTTTTTTTATTTTTTTTAAATCATTTTTGCGTATACAGCCTGAGGCTATGACGCGAATGATTACGGAAGACATGTATATTTCACAGAACGACTCTGTTTGTCGTCTGGAACACTCATACTCAGATTTCATTTGCAGATACAACTACGAGAATAACGCCTTGCGACATGTACCCTCTTCCGTGAATACCCACCACAGGGAAAAGCGAGAAAAACCCGTGGTTATCTGAGCATGCTTTCGTCATCCTACGAACACGATCTCAGCGCGAGAGCAGTGGTGTGAGGGTCTTGCTGGATTCGAACCAGCTTTCTCCTGTCTCAAGTGGGGCATGTGTCCAAGCTACCCAAACTCATCATTCCACCATACCGGAGTACTTAAAAGGCACAAGATGAAAATTTTATAATGTGACTCAAAAATGCAAAGAAATCTGGATCACAACTATGTCGAGACTTGCTAGATAACTAAGCAATATTGACATATGGCAGAGTTTTGATTACATAAACTTAATAGCCCGACACTTTACAGCACACACTGTATCTTTGGCCATGCTGCATTTAGGATCTAATACTTTACGCATCTTTACACAAATATTATTGGCTTGATGAAAATTCACAATCAAAGTAATTTTCCAGCAAAACGACTCTTAAAGAAGTAATCGCTCATCCTACTTACTCGTATTACGTTCATATGTGTATTATCTCCGAGAATCCATACAAAAAACTCGAGACGCACCTCGAGAAGTAATAGCTGTCAGAATTTTCAACTTCAGAATGATGAATATTCTGCTTTCATGAATACGGTTTATCATGGCCCGCCACGCTCGACCTGAATCTTTGCCACTTTAATTCAAAATTCTAGGCCATTGTGCACAGTAATTCTGCATATGGGTAGATATGATTTACACATATCGGGGATGAACATGTAAAGGATTTCAAATTTGTTTTCATCAAATTATGTGCATGTTTCTAAATCAGTCTCTACTCATGGAAAATTTTATTAACCGAGTAATTCATTCAGAAGGGTTTGAGAAATAAATAATCACAATATGATAACCTTTACTTGGATGTTTGCTATTAATTTTAGCCGGAGAAAAATAGCAAATCGGCACAGAAATTTGTCCTCATGTCAGAATATTCAATTCAGAGATCGATCAAATCATCATTGCTATTGTGAAAGTTCAGAGTTCTCTCTGACATGTTGTGGGAAGACTGTTCAGCTCGGTAAATTCTCCCTGCATTCCGGGAGCCAACCTAGTTCAAAAATCAAAATTGACAACTTAATTCATTGGAGTTTAACTCACGGGTTTCGCCCATCCAGATTTTACACTATTAGATGGTTGGCTATTGTCTGTTGTACGGCTTGTAGAATGGGCATTTATAACATGCTGTTGTCCAGATGGGTCCCAGGCATTGAAGGTGACAGGTTTTAAGTCTTTTTTGAGAGTACTCGCGCTTTCAAATGAAAAGTTTTCCCATTGATTGCTAGCAGATGACTGTGTTTCTCCATCGTCGTCGTCATCATCGTCATTATCATCATCGTCATCATCATCGTCGGAATAAGCCGTGGAAAATGAATTGAAGAGATATTTGGGCTCAACAGAGCTTGAGCTCTGGGTAGAGCCTAATCTATCAAGTATTGAATGCCTAGACGGGTTTTCTGATTGGGATGCATTCTCATGACCTCTACTAGGTTTTATCTGGTCAAAGTTAGGGGGCAACGATGTCAAAGTATGTTTTCTGTTTATGTTTTTACCTTATTAGCGTTAAATTCGTCACCACTTTCATCATCACCAGCTTCTGAATTTGGATGATTATTTCCAAGATTTGTTGATACGCAAAATCGCTTCTCAGCATTGGGACCACCTGGAGGTGCCTGAACGCTCACGTTGGGCTCGGCAGATTCTTTCCACAAGGTGCAAGCCATACACCACTGCAAAGCATTAGCATGGGAAATTACTAGAAAAATTTTTATTGTACTCTAGATCCTCCATTCTGACGAGCTGACTTGGAGAATGCATTTATTGATTTTGTTTCTGCGCAGGGTCCTAGGCATTCGAGCTCATGAAGAGGTCCACCGGCGCAAACTCGACACCTAAGTCGTGCCGTGATGGGGGTGAGCCGAGCGCCACGAGCTGTTTGATGTGTGTATCTTTTCAGCTCTTTATTGGAGTATTGTTCAGGAGCTTTCCACTTGGTACACACCCGGCACAAGATCCTGTTTCATTTTAATAGTGATGAGTAGTATCACTTCCAAACTTACCTCTCAGGAAGAGGAATACTTTGGCGCCTGGAGACAAACGTTAGTTCCAATTACAAAATTTTGGATGACACTTATGGTTACTCGACAAGAGCTTTTTTGTATTTCTGAGCCATTAATGAAAGGTTCAGTAACTAATTACGTTCAGAAATCATGAATTACACTTCGTGCCGTGTCAAGAACATAATTCAAAATTTGAGAAGTCCACTAGTACGTTCAACATATAAAGGGACAATCTGACCAAGCAAGATTACGCGTCTGGACATCTTAGTGAATAATTATCCTCGGCTATAAGAGTCACACCTTCCTTTCAACTTCTGAATCAAAAGTGATAGCAACTAGTTTCTTGTCAATAGAATAAATAAAGCCAATTTGATTTTTATCCGTTCCCTCTCACTTCTCAGTCATTTGGTCGACACTTGGCTACTGTTAAGTGATAAATACATGTACATACAGTCAGTGGCCTTTGCTGACAACAGTCATATATAAAAGATGTCAAATGATTAAAGATGTGAAGTAAACGACACCGAATCACTACTCCCAAGTAATCTTATTTCTTTAAATTGCCAACCTTATTTCTCTGGCTGAGGTGATTGGCTCTTAATGGTATCTATTGTTAGTGGTGATTGAGAGACGACGTATTACGCCGGCAAAATCGCATAGGTAGATGTTCAACAAAAAATTTATCTTCTTCCAGGGTATCATCTTTCCGGCTCGTCTGGTAAAGTTTTTCTCTCAGGACTTAGAGCTGGCCTAGCAGTGTAGATTAGGCTGTATATCGACATCCGTAGAGGAATAAGCCCTACGGGTGAAGATCTCTCTGAAAGGAAATCTACTTCGTCCAGGAGCTAAAAGCAGACTTCTCCATGATATTCATCCTGACAAGAGTTATCAAGTTGGGTCTTCATTGTGGTACAAAGAAGTATATAGCGATACGCGTATCTCCAGGATTTTATAGTCTCAAATACTGTGAAATTAATATGCCAATTACCCGTCACCAGTAGCTAGATTGGTACACCGGGACACTATGTATCTGTACTTTGAACGGCTCAAATAAAATTTGGAGTGACAATGTACCAAAACAGAACACATCTTAACCAAAATAGTCTAGTAGGAGAGCTGCATCACTCATTTCGGAGAGTCGTGTCGTAGAGGAGCGACAATCACTCTCAGAGGAGAAGATGTCAGAACTAGAGCAGGGATTATTGATGCAAATTGTGAAAGATTGAGAAGCTTTCTGCACGCCGTGTTCAAATCCGTGGAATGCAATTCTTTGTAGGACTGGTACATATTATCCGTACACCCGTGTTGTGCGATATTTCCTATGGGAAATCAGAGTAGATCGATGTGACTTTTCCTTGTTCAACTTCATTGGACAAAGTGTCAACTAAGGTAATGTGGATACACAAATATTTGGGGACTGCGTTGGATTACACCGACATTTGTGGTCGTGCCGCTCTCACAGCGTCTCCCAGCTTAAGCTTCCGGATAGACAGAATCAAGATGTCTATTTCCTGTTGTGTACGTATCAGTACCAGTGAAGCTTACAAACCTGCATTTTCTTGAAAGATTAGCGATAGGTTTTTCAATCACAAGGCGCAAACACTCCTCCCACACTACCACCATCTGGACACAGAGATGGGTCAACCTGTTGGTAAAGTATTTCATGTCAGATTGACTTGGGCGTTCCTCATTTACTTGGAATCAATTGTTTTACAATTGATGGCACTAGTACCCCTTCCTCGGTGTAGCGACATTAAGGTGAAGCAGAGCGTACATGACGTAATATCGAACCAGCTCATACTGGACTTGTCCAGATGGGAATAATCTCTTCGCATAGGTCGGATGGCGGAGTGGTACACCATCCGGGCCGTTCTCCCAAGTCAAGTCTGGGTAGCCGCGCCACATGCCCCACTTGAGATAGGAGAAAGCTGGTACGAATCCAGCACGTCCCTCGTACCACATGTCTCGTCTGGCTATGTATGTGGCGGCGATGAAGGCACACTAGATGGTCGTGGGTGGCCGAAATACGTTCCGGCGGTAGACATCAACGGTTGAGGGTTGAAAGGGCTGTAAGGCGCCTGACTTCAGGTGACGCTTTCAAATAATCTTCGGGTGTGAGAGCCCCCCATGCCATGTTGAGTCTTCGCTCCATGTACTGTAGCAGTGTCATAGCCTTAATACTGCATACACAAGAATGATTGAAAAAAAGGGTTGATTTTGCGTTCATGAGAGTCGCTCGTGAAACATGCCTTAATCATCTTTGCCATAGCTAACGCGAGAAAAGTGAACTGATGTCTAGTACCATGGCGAAGGACAGGGTCGTGATACAAAACCCCCCCTTTTGAGATATACTCCCCCCTTGAAATGTTATTACAACAGTTTTTGGATGCTGTATCCGTCGAGCGGTGATCTTGAATTGAATTACTAATTAAACTGAGTTTGATATCCGCATCGCTACAGCAGCAAACGTAATCACGTCCAGTTAAAGTATGTGCAAATTATTATCAACAATCGCGTTCAACGAAACCGGCGAAGCATTGCTAGCTATTTTCGACCCTTAAAACACTTGCTGTAACTTACAGGCTGATTGCAAGATGAATCAAGAAATATTAAATGTAAAAAACTCACAAATCAAATGTAATTCAGGCCATTTACTTGTTCCACAGCCTCTCAATTTAAAAGGTTCTACCTAGTAATCCTTCATCACTAATTTATCTTCTAACTGTTTCCATGTATGGTATCGGAACTTCGTTCCCCGCCCTCATGAAAATGTCAAAACACCACATTTTCAAAAAAAAACGACAACCTCTACAAGCCTTCAATTACAAAGAGCTGGCGTGAATCGATAGATAACCATTAGATGAACAAATGTATGCGGGGATTAAACAATCAACGCAAGCGACGCGGACTTATTATTGTTACAAGTGGGATCTATTTTGGTGAGGGAAAAAATGTTGGACCCCCCCCCGGCACCACAGTAGCGCCACAAACGCCACATAGAGCAGCCATTGAGATCGCACCAAATATGGTTATGTAACCCCAAATTCTCACAGATTGACAACGGCAAAACGTGCCATGAACATGATTGACATGCCCTTCGCGCTACTGCCTATCTGTAAGAATATAGAATAACATTCGCCGAAAATAATTATAAACGGAGCTACAATAAGAATAACACTCAAGAATATAAATCAACATAAAATACAATAATCACTGTTGTACTATAAAGTATACATATACACAAATAATACATAAATTATGAATATACACAAACAACACAAATATAGAATATATACATAAAGTCTACATAAATATAAATTATACATTAATTATCTTTATACACAAATTATACATAAATATACAAATTATACAATTAAATAAATTGGGTATAAATAAATAAATTACTACTACAAGGGTTAACAAGACTAAGATCGGCAAACTTATAATGCTGATCAATAATATTAAAATTAATAGTACAAGAAGTACTAGCACTAGTATGTGCATGGGTTCAAAATTAATACAGCACAGACCATCTCAACACCTATGTCAAAGAGTTTCTCTCTTAGTCAAAATATCTTAGAACATTTTAGAGGGATTAGAAACTAAGTTATTTTGGGACTAGTTAATGGCTTCATGTATAAATACAGGAAGTTTTCCCCTGACAAAAATAACAACGAAAAAAAGCCTAGATATATTTCTAACCCAATCTACAAAATTATTCAACCACAATATTTCCTGGTTAGAAAATTATACACTTTTAAACAAAAGTTATTTCTCCCAGTAAATGTATACGCTTCCACCATAACTGATTAAATCTTGAATCTGCTACTTGATTTTTTATAAAATCTATCTCATAGGGAGGGGGTTTGTAAAGTAGAACCTCTTCTAGCTATTAGTGGGTCCCGGTATAAATATTGAAAAGATTCATTGTAATTTTGTCTTTTTATTTGCAATACTTACCCTTGCAGGCCATTTTGCGTGCAGGGGTAAGTACTGCAAATATAAACGGTAAAATATCTATGAATTATTTCAGTAATTATACCAGGACCCACTATTAGCAATGAGAGGTTCTACTGCATCACGACTCCAAAGAACAGGCGCCTAGTTGGCTACCCTCATGCAAGGATGATGAAGGTGAAAAAGATAATTAATTTTAGAGTATTTTTACATTCATTGGAGTGGACCGTGATACAAATTTAACTATAATATTTACATCCATTCTCTTTACATGGGTGTAGAGCAGCTAGACTTCGTTACACCTTATAAAAAATCAAGTGGCAGATTCAAGATTTAATTAGATATGGTAGAAGCGTATACATTTACTGGGAGAAATAACTTTTGTTTAAAAGTGTATAATTTTCTAACCAAGAAATATTGTGGTTGAATAATTTTGTAGATTGTGTATGATGTATATTTGGGCTGTTCTTCGTTGTATTCTTTTTGTCAGGGGAAAACTTCCTCTATTTATACATGAAGCAATTGACTAGTCCCAAAATAACTTAGTTTCTAATCCCTCTAAAATGTTCTAAGATATTTTGACTAAGAGAGAAAACTCTTTGACATAGGTGTTGAGATGGTCTGTGCTGTATTAATTTTGAACCCATGCACAGACTAGTGCTAGTACTTCTTGTACTATTAATTTTAATATTATTGATCAGCATTATAAGTTTGCCGATCTTAGTCTTGTTAATCCTTGTAGTAGTAATTTATTTATTTATACCCAATTTATTTAATTGTATAATTTGTATATTTATGTATAATTTGTGTATAAAGATAATTAATGTATAATTTATATGTATGTATAATTTATGTTTATATTCTATATTTGTGTTATTTGTGTATATTCATAATTTATGTATTATTTGTGTATATGTATACTTTATAGTACAACAGTGATTATTGTATTTTATGTTGATTTATATTCTTGAGTGTTATTCTTATTGTAGCTCCGTTTATAATTATTTTCGGCTAATATTATTTTATATTCTTACAAAGGTTGAATACAATTTGATTTTCAAAAGAAAATTAAAAATAAAAAACACGACATTATACAGGCAATCTTCGTGTTCAATAAAGTGGGTCCAGGTATTGATTGATTGATAGAATTCAAGACGTATCAGGCACAAGCCCTGCACTCAAGAGGCGTGAAAGGGGTAACCGATCCCTAAGGACTCTAAACTACCTAATTCCCTGACTATTACTAGCGAGTATATGCTTAAAAAAAAAGAGCCAAAAAGACACAAAGTGCCTAAGGTTCGAAGCCCTGCATCTCCCTTTTCCTCTTCGCTGCGAACGTCCACGCAATAAAAGATATTTCCGAGCAGAACTCCGACTCGCGCCGAGAGTTAAACGACCGGGTAAGATGAGATGTTCTGAGGCACGAGATGTTGCCAATTGGGGCATATTATCAGAAGGCATCATGTTTGGACGAAGGGGTATTCCGGGACTGAGTAGGTTTCATAACGAGCAGAGGCGTTTTGGAACAGTAGCATAACGGCAACTAGGAGCAGTTGGCTGTAACCTCTGACAGAAGTCATGAGAAGGGGACCGGTTAGGGCTCTCATGATGATGTATATTAGGAAGGCGTTATCTTTGAGAAAGGGTATGGAGAACGTGAGGTTCTTCGGATCAGTATATTGTTATTTCTATCGTCGTTGATCTTGGTGGTCAACAGTTATTACTTTTAGGCCAGTAGAGCCAGTTATTAATATTATCATTTTACCTTTATACATTTATCTCCGAGTACCGTCGTCAATAGTAGAGCCGCATGTCTCACCTCCTAAAAGGAAGCGCTGCCAGCTCGTAAAGTGGTGGCAGCACTTAACCGAACCAAAAAACCTTGGCACACACATCACTCCCAAAGTCAAAATTTCCATCGCAATATCATAAATCCACCCTCTAAAAACCATCTTATGCTTTCCTTCCCAAATTCCTTGTCTCTCCCTTTCTCGTAGATTCCCACCATTACCTGGCCTTCCAAAGCCATTACAACCTCTCCATCTTTGTGCCCCCCGACTTTCTTCCTCCGTCGGGTGTTCGTAACATCGTGGGTTTGTAGACGGCGGCGCACCGAAGCAACGCAGAAGATCGTGATAGTCCGGTCGTTGAAGTAATTCGCGGGGTTCGTAGTTCGATACTTGGGGAGGTGGAAGGCGGCGGATTGGTGAAAGTGGCTTCTTCGGCTTGGATTTAATGACGCTTTAGTGAAATTTGACTAAGGGTGATTAAGCGTATACGTTAGGTCGGAATCCGATTGCGACTCTTCTTGGCTATCCCAGATGTGCGAACATACTGGGCGTTTACAGCCGGCACCACGTGAAGATGAAGAGTTTGTCTTTGCCAGCCGCGGGTCCCGGTATGATGGTAGTTGAAATGTATCTTAGTTTTCTCACTTATATTTCTAGTAATCCTTATCCCTGCATATAAAATATGTCGGGGGGATAAATATTTCGAATATCAATGAGAAAACATATCTAAATCTTAGCATTAACTAGATCGGGACTCGCTATGCCTATAACGAGGACTGCTTGCAGAGAAGTAGTAGCAGTGGTTTTGTTTATTCGTGCTATGTAGAGTCCAAGGCTATTACAACACTAGGGCTCCTCTCTGACGCCGGCCACACCTTTTACAGTGCTCCTATCCCCTTTTACCTCGAACCTAAGATCATTGATACATTGACCCATGACGGGTAGCCATTTAGCTCAGTAATTACCCGTAGAATTCAACCACCTTTTCTACGGAACCTTCTACTCAAAAAAAAATTGAAAAAGAGCAGCCATGGAAACTGGTACGCGGGAAAAAGTCTCAAAAAACCTGCAACTCCAGCCAGGCGAGGCCTAGACACCAGAGCCACACGAGGTGCGTATCCCCATCTGTATCTCCCTAATATCCCATAGTCCAGATATCCTCTTTACACCGACACCACCAGCGCTCAGGTAGCGGTGCTCTTTCCTCAGGAGACAGTATAATGCCAGAATATCTATAAACAGTGAGAATTCATCTTGGTAAAAAGGGCCAACTTAGTCTGATCCATCACCACCATAACGGGAGCTGGGTACGCCCCGGAAACTCGTTTGGATGACTTTTCCTCCGTGACCAAGTAATGCGTGTTTCTGTTGGCTCTGAAGATAAACTCCAGGTTCGTAGGGGACACCACGTACAGGTAGAAACGCCGTCTTCGTCCCCCACAGCATCCGTGTCTTCACCGGGAAGGAATAAGAAATGTTTGTACAGTTTGTCGCCGAATCCGTTGATGTTTGTGACAACAGCGCACGTCCAGAACTTTACTCAGCTAATTATCACTTTGTACCGAAGAAATCTACACTTCTTAATTCCCTTCCTCTACGTACATGTTATTGTCTCCAATCGTAAGAAACGGCTGCACGTCACTGACAATTCACAAATTACCAGCCAGAGGGGTATCCGCCACATTATTACTACTCACATGATCATTAGCCACCCGAGCCTCAGCCTCATGCATGGTAATGGTCAGTTTCGTGGGAGCCCGTGACAGTTTATAGGGTACGGGCACAGCCAGTATTAGCCCTACAGATCTATTTCATGTCAAGGTTAATATCAATACAGCTCCAATCAAACTGCATGCAACAACAACAACGCATTGATTACATTTTACTTGAGTGGGTTAAATGATTTTTAACAGGCTCAGGTTCCGCCACAAGCGATTTGCAATCGGAAGACGTGGGTCGAGCGTAACGTTATTGCAAACTGCCGCATGGACGCGGATTGTCAACCGTTTCGATTTACTGTGACTACACATCAGCTGTGAGATAGATCTACATCGTATATGGTGAATTCTCATCTTTGCAACATTTTCACGTCACCACGTGACATAATTTTCAGTTTGATCGTTGTCTTTGAAAAGGTAGGATGGCGGAGTGGTATAGTGTATAGTTACCCATATCAGCATTCGCTCGACTTCGGAGCAGCTGTTAAGCTAAGCAGAGAATTTGTATTAAATGCACAGTTTTGACATCACCTGTAGTATTACATGTAGATATGGTTTGGGATTAGCATAACGAGAAGTCTATATTTTACAAAACTCAACGTGCCAATTTAGTATGACGGAGTGAAAGTGATGTTCAGATTCAGGTGACAGGGTTGTCATGATCCATGATGTGTCGATAAACCGTTCGTAACAGAACGATATTGGCGTTTCATCGACAATACAGTCGTCCCTCTCTAACTCGATAGTGGGTCCCGGTATAAGTGTTGAAAATATTCATCGCAACTTGGACTTTTATATTTGCAACACTTACCCTTACAGGTCATTTTGCGTGCATGGGGTAAGTATTGCAAATATAAGAGTCCAAGTTACGATGAATATTTTCAACACTTATACCGGGACCCACTATCGAGTTAGGGAGGGACGACTGTACATCATTTTCATCATCATCGTAGCTGCCGTATACAGAGTTCGTCAAAGTGAAAAGATGGATCGGAGTAAAAGCTCTGTGCACGAAAATCAGATCCAAGCGGCGCACGTCTTCATTATTGCGTACTTGAAAGACCTCCATCACGTCAAATATGCGGCGGGACTCACTATTCGGGCACCGGAATACCCATCATCAGTCAGCCTTTGGTATATCCATACTAAGAATTCGCAATGGTCGGATGGTGCAGTGGTACACTATCCGGGCCGTTCTTCCAAGTAGAGTCTGGGTAGCTTGGACACATGCCCCACTTGAGACAGGAGAAAGCTGGTTCGAATCCAGCAAGAACCTCACACCACTTCTCTCGCGGTGATGCTGTATTCGTAGAATGACGAAAGCATGCTCAGATAGCCACAGGTTTTTCTCGCTTTTCCCTGTGGTGAGTATTCACGGAAGAGGGTACATGTCGTAAGGCGTTATTCTCGTAGTGGTATCTGCAAATGAAATCTGAGTATGAGTGTTCCAAACGTCAAACAGAGTTATTCTGCGTCACATACATATCTTCCGTAATCATTCGCGTCATAGCCTCAGGCTGCATACGCAAAAATGATTTAAAAAAAATAAAAAATAAAATACGAATTCGCAAAGGCAAACCATGTAAATAATCATAGATCATTGACGTCAGCTATTAAGGCCGTTTGCTCGTGCTACCTCGGCTGAATACCAGTATGTTGAAGCTGGTCCGCTGTTATTCTTTGTCATTCGCAACCGGAAGTAAAAGAAGGAAATGATCGCTAACTGGTGAGCGACGATTTGATGGGCCTGGAACTCTAATATAGCTAGCGTTGAAATAGTCAATTTTTTAGCTGGCTATGATTGTGACCCGAATAAATCACGCCCAGCTCACTCTGACCGTTCCCGTATGCTTCAGCGGTGGATAAATGCTTGGAGTGTGGCAGCAGGATCTCGTAAAAGCTCAATGTCTTTCTTACATCATCAAAGTCAATTCCTAATCGGTAGTGCAGGACTGAAACGCGTAACCGAAAATGAGTTACGAAACTCTCTGCAAGCAGGGGTGACGAAGACGGCGTTTCTACCTGTACGTGATGTCCCCTACGAACCTGGAGTTTATCTTCAGAGCCAACAGAAACACGCATTACTTGGTCACGGAGGAAAAGTCATCCAAACGAGTTTCCGGGGCGTACCCAGCTCCCGTTATGGTGGTGATGGATCAGACTAAGTTGGCCCTTTTTACCAAGATGAATTCTCACTGTTTATAGATATTCTGGCATTATACTGTCTCCTGAGGAAAGAGCACCGCTACCTGAGCGCTGGTGGTGTCGGTACAAGGAGGATATCTGGACTACGAGATATTAGGGAGATACAGATGGGGATACGCACCTCGTGTGGCTCTGGTGTCTAGGCCTCGCCTGGCTGGAGTTGCAGGTTTTTTGAGACTTTTTCCCGCGTACCGGATTCCATGGCTGCTTTTTTCGATTTTTTTTTTGAGCAGAAGGCTCCGTAGAAAAGGTGGTTGAATTCTACGGGTAATTACTGAGCTAAATGGCTACCCGTCATGAGTCAATGTATCAATGATCTTAGGTTCGAGGTAAAAGGGGATAGGAGCACTGTAAAAGGTGTGGCCGGCGTCAGAGAGGAGCCCTAGTGTTATAATAGTCTGGGACTCTACATAGCACGAATAAACACCACTACAAACAGACACGGATGCTGTAAATCACGAGCAAATGCTATTTGGTTATCTTCATCTCATAAGGTAACCATAATCGTGGCACGACAGGAAGCCATACCGTGTCTTCAATATACACGCCGAAAATTAAGCTGTCAGACTGTTGTGCTGACCCGGTTATGACTCAAGGATATCTGGAGTTTGATGTTTGTGGATAACATGCCAAGTGACAGAGTTGCTGAAACTAATGAGTCATGTATAACATCTTTTATGCAATATTAGAACTCGCATTGTAGTTTCATAGTAGGCATCAGATATTCGATATTGGAGGAAAGATATATATAGATGCTGCCATAGTCAGAGCAGCAAGAACAATAGTCTCCATCCACGATACGCATTCAGTATAACCATTTATATCGTACTTACCATCCATTCACATCATTGACTATTCCATCGAAGGACAGCTCCATCACTAGACAAGTCGCAATCACTCCACATCCCCATTCAACCTATAACACAGACTGCTGAGGAGAGAGTGAAACATGATCACTTGTCTGTGCGACAAACATAAATCATTCAACCATACAGAAAAGATTTTTTTTCATGTAATAGATCACTCGAAGACCTGTTCGACGTGGAAATCGGGTTTGCGCCGGATTTTAGTGATTGCTACGATCCGGAAACAGCAACAGTATTTCGTAATGCTAGGCAAACCATTAGCCGTACCAACAAACGGAATTTGTTGCAGTTCCGTACCACACGTCAGGCATGGACATGGAGTAGGTGAACCGATTCCTTGTGTTTGAAGGTTCATCAATCCGTGCCATAGAAACATGGAAGATATCAAATTATCCATAAATACAGACAAAACCCAGTGTAAGAATGGCTCAAACATATTTGATCCCTGCCTTGCCATATTAGGTTGTATTGCGATACAATGTGCAACTTAATGTCTCAGTCTCGATGAGATGGGCACGCCCGATGCTAAAAGTCAGAAGCTATAGGTTCAAATCCAGTCACACCCACAAGCTACTCTTTTCCGCCATGATCAAGCTCTTGTGCATATTGGTGACGACCTTGTGGCGACACTTGCCCGACCAATACTGGTAGGAGTATCCGGTGCAGATCAACGGGTGAAGACAAACCGTGGCCACAGGACGTCTGACATCAAATAGTATCCTCGAGTGACAACTAGATACAAGGGCATCTGGGACGAACTCGGGTGATCCTGCCATATACCGCATTGTGTGCATTCGTGCCACAGCTTCAAGCTGCCAACACAAGAATTAATGAAACATAGCAGCCCGACTACACGAATGACTTATACAACGATGCCTGTCAAACGATGGATAGTTTAGAACAAGCAAAACCTAGTAATACAAATTATTATTAGTCACATTTTTTTGATTGTGACATCGTCTGAAGATACCTGTTTCGGGGTATGATGTTTCGCTTAGGATATGGTGATCGAGAGGCTCAATTTTCCAACATGAGATATCTTGATCTCAAGTCTGTATAATTTGTTTCACCATGTACATTTTTTTGGAAACAAGTAGAAATTGATCTTTTCTGAAAAGACAGGATTTAGATAGATATATAGGGAAGGACATAGAGAAGATAATAATGTAATGAGATACTTTTTGACTTTACGATTTTTTTTCAATTGACACTCAGTGTCTAATAATGCCTTTTTCCGAATGAACCATTGCCCCTCGAAAACCCGGAACGTTGCACTACATCAGGGCCGTTTTACCTATCTACACTCAATGTGATCATTTATTCCCGGGGAGCAACCGTTTCTCGTCGAATGTCAGAGTTTCAAATACCTATTTACAATTATAACATACACTCTTGGGCCAAATGATGCAGTGGCATACTATCCAGGTCATCCTCTGAAGTAGATTCCGGGTAGCTTCGGAACCTACCCCACTTGTGACAGGAGGAAGCTTGCCCGTATCTAGCGAGAATCTAAGACGACACTCATATGTGGTGATACTGTCTTTTTAGAACGATGTAAGCAAGCTCAGAGAACCATAGGCTTTTCACGCATTTCCTGATGGTGGGTATTCGCGGAAATAGCTACGTGCCATGAGGGTTAACCTCGGAGTGGTATCTGCAAATAAAATCTGAGTCTGGGTGTTACGAACGTCACAATTGAGACGTTCCAAGGAAAATACGTATCACTCACAGACATCTGCATGGGTTCTCAGAGTGGCAAGCCGAGTCACTTGAAAAATGGATCAGTAAAAAGAAAAATCTATCCACAAGTGGACTGCCAATCTGTAAAACACGGCTGAACAGGCTAGTCATACTATACCCACGACAGTCGATAATCTTGAAGGTCCTGTGGGAGGTCTATTTTTTCATTCCCGTTTTTACAATGAGATCGTATTCTATATTGATCTAAATCGGCTACTCTGCGTGAATCCTATTCAGGATGTTTCTCCGGAGACCTATGAAGGACGACAACAGGATATTGACCATATGCCACACCTTGAAACCTACAAATAACCTATGATTATTCATTAATTTGCTACATTTGCAAACAAGAATGAGTCCGGAAGTTGCGAACTTATTGGCGTCCGACTCCTGAAATTAGATGATTGCAAGGGAGCTGTATCTCGTCTAGCGAGTGGAAATTGTTATAAAGTTAAATGGGGATGTGGAGTGGTTGGCGACTTGTCTAGTGATTGAGCTGTCCTTCGATGGAATAGTCAATTGTGTGAATGAATGGTAAGTACGATATAAATGATTATACTGAATGCGTATAGTGGATGGAATATCGCCTTGATGGTCACGATGGAGACTATTATTCTTGCTCCTCTGACGATGGCAGTATCTATATACATCTTTCCTCCAATATCAAATATCTGATGCCTACTATGAAACTACAATGCGAGTTCTAATATTGTATAAAAGAAGATGTTATACATGACTCATTAGTTCCAGCAACTCTGTCACTTGGCACGTTATCCATAAGCTTCAAACTCCAGATATCCTTGAGTCATAACCGAGTCAGCACAACAGAAATGGGTTCTAACAATGGGTTGTCCAGCAGAAAAGACACATATGCCGGGGTAATAATAACGACATAATCTACTCCGCTCTAGCGGCGGTACAGCTAATTTCAAAAGCCTTGAAAGACGAAGCATACCCAGTGGCAAAAATGGATACCCTCAAAAAGGGTATATAAGCTTTGCAAAAAGAGTTTTCTTTCGGAAATTCAACCCACAAGAAGATTTTCACAACCACAATCGTGTAAACGATGAGCTCATTTCTGCTATCCGCCAATGTAACCGCTTTGAAAGAGATGAGATTATTGGCCGAATTTAATCGTGTCGAGTACGTTCTAAGGACAGACCAGTGGCCCTTAAAAACATGGAGACAGAATGGTGATATCACCTTACTAGATGACAAATTCAACACGAACAGGCTCAACCTTCCATTGATGCAGATTACTGGAATCATGGACGATGACTCCAGGTTTAATATTACCCGTATTCTGTTAAATGAGGAACGAGAGCTTTCCTACGTATGTTTTCTTTCTTGCCTATAAAGAATAATGAAGGAATATCGGATACTTTATCCTTAGTTATAATCAGTGACTATGATACAAATCCGAGAAAAAAATTTCATCATGTGGTTTCACAGGTCCCAACCCAACTCTATCTCTAGTAGATCATACAGAATGTGGCTTATAGTTTCAAGAAGAAATGGAAAGGTAACTCGAAGAGCACCTTTATCGACCAGACGTACGGTATCATGGTTTTCAGTACTAAAGTAGAGGCCAGTGTCCCCCTGGAAGAAGCTAGTGTAGAATGTTTGGCTGATGAATTAGTAGAAGGACAGGAAAAAGCTTCTTTGGATTTGAACGCTCGTGCAACGCGCTTGCAGTACTTCAAACGGTAGTCCGGACCAGGTTGTACATAAGTTGGCATCGCCGACGGGATTTATGAAATCTTGGTAAACTTATACCCTCGAAGAGACTGAGCAGCCTTGTAATGAGAGCTGGCAAAGGGTCCAACGAGAACACCCTGATCCGCTTGCTAACGAGAACTTTTGCAAATGCGATTCATACCCCAGTTAAATAAAAATTAGCTAAAGAATATCACAACAGCTATTCTCAGATGTTTAACTACCTCGTATCTACCTGTTGTTAACCAGCTCGCATGTTACGCGACAGAACTCTGTCGTAACTACTGGAAAAGAGCAACTTCGAGAACAGAGGGATCCCTTGCTGCGCTTAAGAGCCATCCTGTCAAGAATGCCTCTGTTGCATAATACATATAGAGAAAATCAAACTATAATTTTTATGATTCTGATCTGGCTGTTCAGCCGAGTAGTGATCCATCTATCTCGTATATCATGTAGGATAGAAATCTCCGGCCTGGCACCTACCTCTGCACCTATTCTCCTCCCTGCTGTCCACATTCCGCTTGTGACACATCAAAAGGACCCGAAACGTTGAATTTTACGCATTGGATAAAGCGATATCTACAAGAAAAGAAAGGCATATGTCAAGGCACGGGTACGAAGTGAGAGGCAAATCAATATAGCGCTTACCCGATACTAAGACTCTGCTCTAGACTTATTAGATGTTTCTACATCTTTTTGGGGCTAGGTCTTGTCGAAGATTAGTCCGAACAAGTTAAAATAGCACAAGAAGGGGTAAAATTGTCGACTAGACTTGTAGGGGGAGATTTACTGCACAATATGACCTCCCATGCTGCTGCCAGTTGACAGGAATCCTGAACACTCAAGGTATAATAGAAATGCGCTCTATCAATCCGTATTGATATCACGTCAAGACTTCTTTAATTGAGGCAGAAAATTAGTTTCTACATATCAGGATTGCCTTCTACTGTATAATAGTTGTGTGGAGATAACCACATCACAGTGTTCTATTATTTTGGTCTGACCTTTTGGTTGAGTGGTGATGCATCTATCTCATGTATTATTTAAGATGGCACCCTTTAGCCTGTCACCCCCTCCATCTCTTGTCTCCCGTTGTCTATATACCGCTTCCAACGCTACGAATTCCCGATCCGACAGGCGTTCCTTGGAGGCGATCAGATTGATCAGACGATGCCAGTATTCATAGCAATTATTCTGATGATGAACTTCTCCATGACATTGTCAAGCAGTAGGAAACGGTAGTACTTCCAGGAACTCATCAGCAGCAGTTCACCGATTAGCGGTTATCGCTGCAACTACCACATATTTCACGGGAAGGATCTTTTGAACAGCGCTAGTGTCACAGGTCTCAGCGTGCATTTAATGGTCAGATTGAATACTATTTTCGTAGTTCGCGGCGTTCGCTCAGGAGACAAAATAGATAAAGCTTTGCTTTGATACAGTACCACAGAATGACCTCAGTTATCCGAACATCACTACGCCGAATTTCACACCTATACAAAAGTTTTACGTAACTTTGCTGACTAATGCCGAAGATTCTCGTGTCAACGATAACGATCAGGTATCGCACAATCTTTCCATAACCTTCGGATAACTGAGGTCAACGCAATCAAGTCTCCGTTCAATTCCACCATCAACTCCTCGATCAATTCTTCTCTCTATGGCTCTCGTAACCCCTGCTGTTGCCATAAAGCGCAAGAGGGTTCCAATCACCATTAGCCAACAGCAAAGCCTGCGAAAACACCACGCAAAATACTCTTTTCTTAAGCAGACCTCGTTGGCCACCGAGTTTCAAGAGCAGTTTGATCCCCGTCCCTTTTCAGCTACGATCTCCGAGTCCAAATCCGTCAAACTCAAAGATTTAGATGGTCCAACACAACAATAGAATGCCTCCGCAAGCAAGACTCAAACGGCAGAATGCAAGCGCTAGAAATATCCTTGTTTGAATGGTATCAACAGTTTGAAACAGATGTTCCTATCACAGGTGACCTGCTACGCGAGGGAGTCAAAAATTTCGGAATAAGCTTCATGTAGTTTTATTGCAAATCGGTTTCTAAATGTACTGTACAAACGGGTGCATCAAGCATTTACATCAATGGGTGCCAAGTCTCGCTAGATGATTCAGCACTATTGACCCTGATCGTATGGCGTATTTACCACGTGACCAATTCAGAACAACGAAGATTTAGAATCAAGAAAGCCCTGGGCGGACCTAGGCACTCATCAAATAGAATCCCATGGACGTTAGGCTCGATAGATGGCGCCGCCGCATGTGGAAAGTGGCTGACGGCTACCCATTTCTTCGACCAAATCCAGCGACGCTACTAACCAATAGCTGATTGTGACCACCTACCTCCCCGATTCTCCGTAGTCGACCCGCCCACTAGGAGTCATATCCTAAAAGAGACCTAGTGGAAAGGTGCTCCTAACTTTATAATTCATACTCGGGACGCTAGGTAGGAAGGCCTGAGTCCCTCTCTTCCTTTTGAGTCATGCTGACACTGATTCGTCGGGTAGCAATTTAAGGCTGGGCCAACCGGCACGTGTTACATAGCTCCACGCTGCTGGGCGCGCTTCAGTCATTAAAAAAAGCCCCGAGCGGAAATACTAAGCGAACGGTGCCTCAAGGTGCCTATACAAAATAGTTGCTATCCGGGTAGGCGAGCGACTGAACATCATATCTGTGTGTTCATCCTAACAAACTAAAAGCTTCAATATAATCACATGAGCCGGATGGCGGAGTGGTATACCATCCGGGCCGTTCTCTCAAGTCAAGTCTGGGTAGCTTGAGCACATGCCCCACTTGAGACAGGAGGAAGTTGGCTCGTATCCAGCACGACCCTCACACCATATTTCTCGCCTACTCATAAATGTGACGATGACGAAGGCACATTGAAGTCACATCTGGATTAACTGTTGGGGAGGATGTTTGGTAGTGGAGAAACCGCGGGATGAGTGACCCGGGAAAGATAATTTAAAGATGGCATTGGCTCGGGGGAATCTCATGGGGTGTGGATGGGGAAGGAAAATCTACTTGATTGGAATCTTTCAGGAGACTGACGCTTCGGGTGACCATGGATAGGCTGAGCTAATCGGTACATGATCCTTAGGAATGTGCGCTGTGCGTCGGCACGACGTAACAAGTAATCAAAAAAAAGCACACTGGATCGTCGTAGGCAGTTTATCTGCGTTCCTACAGCAGATGTTCACGGTTGAGTGTTGCAAGGGACGTCCGAGGATTGTCTTGGAGTGATGTCTTTAAATGCTATTCGGGTGTGAGTGCCCCTGATCTCAAGTTGAGTTATCGCTCGGTGTACCGTACCAGTGTCATACATTTTTCTTTTTTTTTAAATCATAGTGTATTCAGCCTTAGAGCTATGACACTTATGTCCTCAATTTTATAACACATCCTCTTCCATCCAAACTCCCAGAACACCTCTACTTTCAACTCTTCCAAACAAAACCATTAATACTTTATGTACGGCACATTGTTTGTGGCCTGAGGAATCTATATATTTGCCGCATAGGATTATTCGGAGCTCGGTTATTGCCCCATTAGTACATGGGCTAAGGATAGAATAAGTCCGCCACTTGGGATCGAGCTCGTACAGGGGGTCAAGGGTAAGTGAAGTCTTCGCTTAATCGACAGGGGTTGGTGTGCAGGGTGTTTGTCAGCCTTAAACAGCAGGCGGTGAAGGCACGGTCAAGTCCCAAAAACAGGGCTTCCCAGTACTATTACATAATTTTCTGTGCCAAGTTTCGTTTCTTGCGGATTCGGATCTATTCATATTCGCTGACCTCAACTTTCACTAGACATCTGGATCAATATTTTCTTTCGATACACAAACTTAACCAAATCTCTAGCGCGATAGACAATACAATGAGTTTCATGCATTCAATTCAAATATTTAATTTCCAATCAAACAGATAAACGTACCTGATTACTAACAAAAGCCTTAGCAGAATGAATACTCAAATTACTCCACCTTTTAGCAGACGTGCGCTCTATCTTACTCAAGATCAGAGATTGCAGGTGATTACAGGAATTCAGTTGCAAGAAAACTTTCCCCGTAAATTAACTACATTTAGATACTCTCACTCCACAGAGCAGGACTCTCTAATAGAGAAATAGCAGATCAACTTGAAGTCACAATCCTTCAAGTTCGGAATACGGTCAGATCTGGTGGTGCCTCTCCCCAACCTCGGACAGGACGTCCACAGCTCTTAAGCTCAGCTCGAGCTGATGAGCTGGATGCATTTGTTTGTTCTTCGCGGGAAACCAGGCAAATGTCGTTTCTTGAACTGGCTCTCCACTTTCGTCGTTGGAGTGCCGGAGAATGCGCTATTCGGAATGCGCTCAGAAAACGAGGTTACGAGCGGCGAATTCGACGTAGCCCTCCCCCGCTTTCTGAAAATCATCGTATGGTCCGAATACGGTGGAGCGAACAGCATCTCAATTGGCGTCAAGAGTGACCACGAGTTCTTTGGAGTGACGAGACACGGATAAACGATAGCCGAATAATGTCTGGATATGTTACCAGAAAGGTTAGTCTAACCTTATTCATTTTCAAAAATATCTCGGACTCTATTATCGATAAAAGAGTGGCCAAGACTTTGATGACACTTGTGTCATCGATAGTTACAAGAAGAACAACTCTTGGATGTTCTGGGGAAGCTTTGCGGGAATCGAACGAGGTTCCTGTGTCTTTTGGGAGCGGGAGTGGGGAAGTATGACCTCTGAAGGATATAGTGAACATATCCTTCCAAGGATAGGTAATTGGATCAGAGAAGAGACGGGCCATGATTATATCTTTATGCACGACAACGCCTTTATTATAAAGGACGTCCGTCCAGGGAATTCCTCGATGCCAATGGAGTTGAATCTATGCCCTGGCCTGCTAACTCTCCTGACTAAAATCCGATCGAGAATGTATAGAGTGTGATGAATACTTCATACAAGAACGATACCCGGAGTTTGAGCGGACGAGACAGCGGAACAGGGCGGAGATTTGACCTATTGTGCTGGAGGCATGGTACCATAGTACAATAGAGGAAAATTTCACAACTGATTGGGAGTATGGCTAGAAGATATGAGGAAGTATTGGATGTAAATTGGGGTCCTATTTGACATTAGGCTGAAAAATCTGTACCAACAGCAAACCTGAATTGCAAGTTTTAATATGACGTTTGAACTCGATTTTTTAGGCTTAGCGCAAAATAAAGTGGATCGAAACAGGCGACTTCAATTTCTCTCGCCTTATTTTGGAACATAGTTTTAAGCTTTACCATATTTGGCCTCGCTTAATGGTAATCATCACGGTAGATTACGATGTTTGGGTAAATATCGGCAAAAAAAACCCTGTAAATGACAGGCGACTTTATAGTACTACAGGCCTAAGTCAACGATGTTACATTAGCGTGACAGGGGCCAATTTAAATTGATTACTATTACAAAAGAGGTAATAATTCTAGAGCCTAATTATCCAATCGTTCAATACTACTGTATCCCCGCACTGTAAAACTCTTATTATTGGAATACCCAAATAACTTCTCCCCACGTACAAATAATTACATTCTACCAGCAACTTCGATCAAAAAAAAATGAGTACCACTAATTTATTATCGCAGCGCCTTCGAAATTATATTTCATCGGAAGACTGTATTCGCGTTAAAACATTGCGAAAACATACGAACAAAACAATCGAACAAATTGCTAAGGATTTAGGGCTATTCTGGCACCAAGTACAACACGCTTGTGCCCGGCACAGTGAGAGTCCAAGTGTTCGGTCTGGACGCCCGCCTGTACTTCAGGTCATCAGATAGATCAATTGGTGGCCTTTTGTAAGGTCTTCATATGAGGCTCGACGGATGAGTTATCTGGATCTGTCACTAGATCCATTTAAGGAATGGAACGTTTGTCAAAGATGCATTCAAAGGGCTCTCAACAGTAGGGGATATTCTCGACGCCGGGCTCGCTCAAAGCCGGTACTGAGTGACCTTAACAAAACGAAGAGGATTGAGTTTGCCCAAACTCACATAAACTGGTCTTCGGATGATTGGAGTCGAGTTCTCTGAACCGATGAGACATGGCTATCGGTAACCCTCACAAAAACACTTGGGTGACTAGATTGGTATATACTTAAGCCATCTAAATTATGTCTAGCTCTAATGCGCTATTTAGGTCGATGAACAGGTTGAAGACTGTTGTATAGATTTAAGGTGTTTGAAGGGGAATGTCTGGATGTTTTGGGCATCTTCTCTGGGATCTCAAAAAGGTGAACACTCAGTATTGGACTAAAGATGGGGAAAAATAAACCAACCCTGCTTCAGTGAAAGGGTGGTGCCATTAATTATCAACTATCACAGAGCACACCCGAGCATGATACTCATGCAAGACTCGGCATCTGCTTATCGAGGCCGGGTGTTAGACGAACTATCTGGAGCGAGCATCGAGTTGATGGAATGGCCTCCCTTCTCCCCAGATTGAAATCCTATTGAAAATGTCTGGAATATCATGAAAGATAAAATGCAGTTTTATTTCCCCGAATTACACGAGCAACGTCTGCAAGTTTCAAGGATTTGTGCAATAGTCCAAGCTAGCTGGGAATTAAACGCTGATGAACATCTTACGCCACTTCTCGCGAGTATGCATTCAAGATGCCAGGCAGTTTTGGATGTAAATGGGGGGCACACTCGTTTCTAAATGTCTGATTGTTTTTCTGTGTTTTTTCTAAAGTCGTGTGAATAATGATAGAATTCGTAGCATAAACAGGCGTATCACAGTAAAGATTTGAAAAAATAATTAAATGAGTCCAAATTTGAAACCAAAAAAAATAAGAATTACAGGATTTCAGAATCTTAGAACATCGTTCACTACGGTTGGATAAAATAAAAAGCAATTTTCACATACAAATCAGAGTTTTATTTGAAGATAGCTGCCTATTTGAGATAGAATATTTTAATTCCGTCACCAAAAACCCCTGTTATGCTAATGCAATATCGTTGACTTAGGCCTGTAGTACTGTACATAAATTTGGATCACGTTCAGAGCAATAAACGTTGACAGATGACTAATCATATCTGACATATTTCCAACATTTTGCCTAATAATCCTCGCCCTCGATCGTCACATCAGAATTTACACACTCGGTTGGTCTATCTCCCAGCACATGTATTTCCATCACCGTCATTGATACCATCTACACTCTCGTTCTTGCCATCATTGTTATTTCAAAAATAATATTCTTTTGTAAACACAGCATTACTTTTAAGATTTATCGATCTGAGATAAAACTTTAGTACTACCCATTTACTGTAGATGAATCTGCCTCAAACGCCACCTTGAACACCACCTTTGACGACTCGTTATAAAAGATCATCAAGAGATCAGTGGATTCTACTGGTTTGATCAAAATAGTTATTACTGATCAGGTTTAATAAATTTCTTTGTGTCCATGGGCTTCACAATGCGGGCCAAACCTACGATCAAATAGACGGACAACTGCAAATCTTTCGTGGACGAGCAGGTTACGCAATACACCGAGCTACCATGATCCCTAGAAACTAAACTTCGCGAACCGACTCTTTCTTCGGATCATGTTCCTAAAATTGTGGAATTTGTTGATCCATCTCCTGACATTAGCAGACTAACCTTCCTGGAACCTGCACTTGGCCCATTTAGATATATGGATGTCAGCGAGCGGGTCCTCCACAAAGAACTACGTGCTTGAGGTCTTAAGTGCCATCTTGCACACTCAAAGTCTCCATTTTCCCCATAGATAAGAAGGTACCGGCAAAAATGGGCTGAAGCTCATCTTCACTGGACCATCGATGATTGGGAATTAGTTCTCTGGACTGATGAGACCTGGGTTCAGGATGGTAACCATGCCAGAAGATGAGTCACAAGAAAAGTCAGTGGATTCTTTCCGAAGCTAGTTGCCTTTTTCAGCTTCACAATGTTATTCAGACGGCCGAAGAGTACGATAGTGACTGCGTAGAAATCAAAATGAAGAACAAAATCGGATAGATTTTCTGGAGCTCCTTTGTAGTGCGAGAGAAGGGTCCTAGTTTGTTTTGGGAAAAGGAATGGGGGTCTATCGACTTGGAGGGGTACTGTCAAAAGATAGTACTCTCATAGACGGTACAGTCTCGATGAGACCTTTCACTTCTACAATGCAAGACAAGGCTCCGGTTCACGCATCGACCAGGAGCATGAACGAGTTTAGAGAAAGGTATATTCAACCAATCTCTTGGCCGGCGTTCTCCCCAGATCTCAATCCTACAGAGGCAGTCTGGGATAACATGAAGGATTATATTCAACTAAACTATCCCAGTGTGGGTGGTGCAATGCAGCGTTTGTATGATTGACTTCGTGCGATGGTTATGGAGGCTTGGAGCTCGGTGACGACTGAGTTCATCTACGGTCTCATCGATAGCATGCCAGCTGAGGACAAAGCTGTTTCGGAAGCCAACGGGGGCGCGACTAAATAATAAATTGTCGAAGATAAAACGTTTGCGCGTTCCACTAGACATGTACTACGCTGGGCTACAAACTTGTTGACCACTTTTTGATCGACCAATCATTTACTTTGATCCTCAAAATCTTCAACCTAACCTTTGAAAATTGCTGGACATCTAATTCAATTGGACATGGATAGCAAATGTACTCAAAACTTGTTGAAATCTCACTGTTTACGTATTTATTTACTCTTTAGTTTGGGTGGCCACAAAGTATATAGCCGAGATTATTGCACGCACCCCTCTAGGTGTTTTTCCTCTGATTTTCCCAGACAGGGGCTTAAGCCAGTTTAGTTCTTTCATAAAATATACTTTATTGCAGGGGTAAATAGTGAAGGAAACCCCTGAATGCCAAGATCTGACAGGGATTATACAATATGCCATTGGCTGCAATATTTTGACCGTACCAAATCCGACAATAGCTGAACCTTATTTGTATGGGAAATTTTGCGTGATAAAAGAAGTGTAGGAGATCCCTGTAACTTGTTGAAATGATGATATTCTATTCAAAAGTGCTAGCTTTTATCAAGTATTAAATACATTTTTACCAATAATTAAGCATCATTAATAAGGAATCGATCCTCCTCTTGCTCTGATGACTGCCTGGCACCTTTCTGTCATGCCCTCTACAAGCGTAGCCAGTTGCTCCTGAGAAATTGACTCCCATGCCTCTAGGACTGCATTACGGAGCACTTCCTCAGATGGATTACCAGAATCAAATTCTGGGTGGTGCTCTTCAATATGGGATTTCATCATATCCCACACTGACTCAATTGGATTCAGGTTTGAGGAATATGACGGCCAGACTATGAAATCTACCCCCCTTGATGACAGCTCTCTTTTCGTACGTTGAGCAGAATGGGCAGGAGCACCATCCTACATAGAGAGAAGAGGGCCGTGAGAGTCAATTGGTTGTGTTGCCGCGTGGATTAAAGGAACAATCCTCTGGCAGTAACTCTCCGCTTTTATAGTCCCCCAATCCCTACTCCAGAAGAGGGCAGGGCCCTTCTGGTTCCCATAAAAGGAGCCCCAGAACATCCAACCACGCTTTCGAGGACCTTTTCGAACCAGGCAAGTGTGATAATATGTCTCCTCGGGCTAAAAAATTAGATTAATGCAGTTGATACATGGCTGAGATCTAGACTCACCTTCCTCGAAACCCATACTCTTGTGTGACGTTCACCAGTGACCCAAGTCTCATCAGACCAAAGAATTTGGGACCACTGTTCAGGTGTCCAAGAAGAGTGTTCTTCCGCCCACTCTAATCTTTTCCTCATATGTGCAGGCGTTAGAGTAGGCTTCGCTTGAGCAATGCAACGCTTGAACCCTCTTCTCTCAAGAGCACTTTTGATTGCGATTTGGCCACAATTCCAGTGGGAAAACTTAGCAGCAAGCTCCAGGTGGCTCATCTGGCGGGCCTCACTTGAAGACGTGACAAACTCTTCAAGCTCAACTTCATGCTGAGCGTTCAAGGCGTGGGGTCGGCCATTTCGCTTTTTGCGCGTCAGACATTGCCTTGCAAGGGCATATTGTACCCTTCTTTCGGTGATACCGAGTTGATTACCGATGGCGAGATGAGTAAAACCAAGGCCACGTAACGTGTATATCTGGACTCGCTGATCCCTAGAAAGCTGGCTCCGTGATCTTGGAGTAGTGGGAGATGCTGGGGTGCTCATTTATCTTCGCAGTTTATCGTGAGGATATAGGTTATTCGATATGTCGTGTCAACCGATTTAGTGTGGTACGAGGATGCTGTGCAACTATCGAACATAAGAGAGAAGGTTCAAGGAAGAAGGAATGCCTCGGTTGCCTTATTGCCTTAGTCTAGCCATTTTTGTAGCGCTAAAGTCGGAATGTCAGGGATAGCCCGTGTAAATTACACAGAATGTGGGGCTACACTTCTTACCCCTGTAATGGAGTATGCATTGAATCTTTATCTTTATTTGGTTTAGCTGCAACAAAAGACCCATAGTCAAACGTCTTGAGGTTAAGAAATTTCCAAATACAGTCGTCCCTCTCTAACTCGATGGTAGGTCCCGGTATAAGTGTTGAATATATTCATTGTAACTTGGACCTTTATATTTGCAACACTTACCCTTACAGGTCATTTTGCGCGCAGGGGTAAGTATTGCAAAAATAAACGGTAAAATATCAATGAATCTCTTCAGTAATTATACCGGGACCCACTCTTAGCTTAGAGGGGTTCTACTGTATAAAGTCAAATTCCTAGTAGATCCTGCCCACTCTGGCTTAGTCAACCCACCATCAACTCAATTGGAGTCTCCACAGTCAACTTTCTACTATGGCCATAGGGTATGCGATACCTGTCTGTGGGTAAGAATAACTCTCCTCGCTATTCGCCAAGATTAAATCCGGTGGCTGACATCCCGTCTAACCGAGAACCATTCAGATGAGGATCTACAATCCAACACCGAAGGCCAGCTTTCATAGATTGAGATTGAATTAGTTAACTAGATTCAACCTAGTCATCTACCCACGGATCACTATTTTTTGTTCATAGAAATCAATCTTGTGAATGCTTCCTGGAGTTGTGACGTGACTGCTTGTGAAGGATATGCTTCTCTCCCCGAATGACTTAGTTATTGTTGACATGCGGCCTGTTGCCTTTTTCCGAGAACACCTGACACAGGGAGGGACGTGAAGCATTCACAGTTACTGACAGCAGTACCTCTTTATAATCATACATCATCCCCAACACTACATATCTTTCATCTACCCAATTTTCACTTTCTCATTATATCTACGCTCCAATCCGCTCTCTTTGAGCTATGGCGGGTGCCGACAGGGATGTCGACATGTCGCCACCGACGACGCCAATGCGTATATCGTCTGCCTTATCCTCTCTAACATCCACTCCTACTCAGAAATCGAGAACGCTTCGTTTTGCAGATATAGCTCCTGCTCCGCATGCAAGGTCCCGTTCAGAGACTCCGTATAGCCCAGGGGATCCTTTCATAGCTTCTGACAAAATTAGCTCTAAAAAGATTAGTGGAAATATTACTAAGGCCACGGAAATAGCTTTTGACAAAGAGCGTTTAGCTATAGCAGAAAGAGAACAAATCGCCGAGGAATATGCCAGAGCACTGGATGAAGCGACTAGCTGTATACAACAGCTTGGACTTGGCAAAGCCATAGGTCAACTTGAGGAAGCATTATCTCAAGTAATTAAACGCTTTGCTCATGGAGAAAATCTTCTTAACAATGATGCTGGTCGAGCTGGACTAGCGAACTCAATTTACGGTAGATCACAGGGTAATGCTAAAACAACAAAGCTCTCCTATGCAGATGCAACAAAGACCCAATTGCCTTACAAATTTGGAGCAAATCTTCCACCAAAGCCAAGCACTCCAGCACTCGGAAACTCAACAAATGCTCGTAAACCAGACAACAGGATATTTGTCCGCCTTCCTGAAGATCACCCCACTCGCGACCACCACGTTCACGCTATCAAAACGGCGCTTGTCAACAAACTAGGCCTTGAAGGTCCTACAGTGAAAACTATTCAGAAAGTGAAATCTGGACTGGCTATAGTCCTGACTGATGGAAAACACGCAGATCAACTTCTGGAAAAAGCACAAACAATAACCGCAATTATAGGTGGAAAAGTTGAAAAGGCAGAAGAATGGTTTACATATGTGGTGGACCACGTTCCCCGTACATTGACATCTTTGGATGGCAAATCTTGGGATGTCACAGAAGAGATGGCGCGAGAAGAAGTACAATTGATAACTGGCTTAGTACCCACGAAGCTCACATGGTCGAAGAAAACTCTAACAAACCCATTGCCATCAGGAACAATTGTTGCCCATTTTAAACAATCGACCAACCCCTTTAGAATGTTTGGCACAAGCTCTCTGGCTCGATTGGTCACCAAGCCCCCTAAACCAACCCAGTGCCCTAAGTGCTGGGCATTTCACGATACTAGACTTTGCAATTCAGAACAGCGATGTAATCAGTGCAGCGCTTTTGGGCACTCTAGTTGCGAAAACCCCTATAGATGTATCAACTGCAAAGGACCACATGCTGCGAATGAACCACGATGCCCGGCACGCCCGACTGTAAAATTTGGCAACCTAATTCATCCCACACAAGCACATCTCAAGAGAATTCGCCAAGCCGGACATAAGGCATGGCTCTTGGCCAATCCATCACCTAAAATCACTGAACATACTACTTCACTAACCCAACGAGACGCACAAAATACAAAGTTAAACATGGAATCCTGAGCATTTTCCAGGCTAATACAGCCAGAGGACAAGCTAATCACGACTTGGCCCTGGCACTGGCAAATTCTGAAGCAGCAGATGTTATCCTCATCCAAGAACCCTGGATCTTTTCCCAGCTAGAAAAGAGAATCACTAAGCAACATGCTAACTACATGGCCTTCTGCCCCGTAGAAACATGGGAAACCCGCCCACGAGTGATGACGTATGTAAGGAAAGGCACAAATCTCCAACCCATACAATTAAGGCCAAACAATACAGCGGACATCTGCTGGATTAAAATTGCCGGGGCTACTCCAAAAATCACAATTGTTAATGTATACAGACCCCCTCAAGAACCGGAAAAAGGCCCTGTAATTACAACACTTAAACAATGGAAGGTACCCTCAAACTCGGTAATTGCCGGAGACTTCAATACTAGGCATCCATCATGGGACTCGCACGCTAGGAACTCGAGTCGAGCAGATGAACTGGTTGAATGGTCCAAAGAGAATTCTCTGATCCTTGCTTCCCCCGTTGACGAAAGCACACATAACAAAGGTAGTGTTCTAGATCTTGTACTCACGAACATAATAGGGACCCATTGTAACATTGAGGAACACCTGCATACTACTTCAGACCATGAGACTTTGCTCACTACTCTCCCCATCAGAGGTTATTTTGAGAAGGCTACTGAAGATAGGTTCAAGTTAACACCAGAAGATACCCCGAGATTTTGCTCTGGAATCAAGGAAACCCTCAAAATGGAAAAGATTTTAACACAAGATTTGGATAGTCTTGCTCTGATGATCACCGAGTGCATCAGGATCAATATGGAACGTTTTCTACCGCGAAAGAGTCAAAAAACTCAAGGAACAAAATGGTGGAACACAGATTGTAGAGAAAAGGCATGTGCTTATCGCCGAGCCCGGAAATTTGGGGATGCCACAATGGAGAAACATGATCTCAGGAAAGCGACAAGATCAGCTAAAAAGGCATACTGGCAGAGTCTGATCCAAAATGCGAATTGCCCTTCAGATATTTTCAAGATTACACGTTGGCATAAAAATAATGCTACTTTCTCTAGCCCACCAATAAACTATGAAGGACAAATATACGATGTTCCGATCGAGAAAGCCTTGATTCTCACAAAAGCCCTACTACAAAGAAGATCCTCAACTGATGACATCGCAGAAGACCACATGCCGATGGAATATCAAGCCCGAATCCAGGTTCAAGACAAAGCAGATGAACTGGAAGTGGAGCGTTGCCTTCTTCACGTGACAAGCTCGGCCCCAGGGTCCGATGGATTATCAGTCAGAGTATTGCGGGCATGCTGGAATGAAATTAAGTACGCAGTTGTCACCCTCTATCAGCGATGTCTTACAGAAGGTTATCATCCAAAGATTTTCAGGAAGGCAGACTTAGTTTTGCTACCTAAACCAAACAAAAGGGACCTCAGTTCTGTCAGATCTTGGCGTCCTATAGCACTCCTATCATGCTTGGGAAAAGGTCTTGAGAGACTTATCGCCCGACGTCTAAGCCGTGCCGCAATACAACAAAAGGTACTGAACCCACAACAATTTGGCGCTCTTCCCAAAAGATCTGCACTTGACCTTGTCAGCTGTGTCATTCATGAAGTTGAAAAAGCACGCTCAAAAAGCTTAGTGGCATCCTTGCTCACACTTGATATATAAGGGGCGTTTGATACTGTACTTCCGGGCCGTATGCAACGCAGATTAATTGATCAGGGCTGGCCCCTCTGGGTTATTACATGGATAAGATCTTTCATGACAAATAGAACTGCACGATCACGTCTAGGGGATGTAAGAACTGATGAAATACATCTAAACTGTGGCCTTCCTCAAGGCTCCCCAATATCTCCGATCCTCTTCATGTTATACACGGAGCCTATCCTCCACATAGGTGATCAAAGAATGAAATTTAGCTACGCAGATGATGTGGCAATTCTACAATCAGGACAAACTCTCACGGAGTGCACCGAAAAGCTGGACAGAGAAGCAAAAATCTTAATGGAATGGGGAGTACAAAATGCTATATCTTTTGATCATCAGAAGAGTGAACTACAAAATTTCACGTTAGCTCCCAAGCCGAAAGAATACCCTGGTCTTCTAATTGATGACACATTTATTCAGCCAAACCAAGTGACACGATGGCTAGGAGTATGGCTAGATAGAAAATTATCTTTTCTTACACACACGAGACATTGGGCAGCAAAAGGTATGGTAGTAGCAGCGCACCTAAGACGTCTCAATAATACAATGAAGGGTTCTCCACCGTACCTTCTGCGGCAAGCAGTAAAATTATGCGTTTTTCCGGTAGTTCTCTACGGGATCGAAGCCTGGTGGCCAGGGGATCACACACTAGCCTGGAGAAAGAAAAAGCTTCACGAACTCAAGCACCGATGTGGCAATCAAATTCAACTTCTTTCAAAGGCTATTCATATGAGTCTTAGGACAATCCTTCCAATCTATCGGACCACTCCGTTACCTATAATATATCGCGAGGCAGGAGTACCCCCAATTAAAATCATGCTAGAAGAAATTAGGTTACGCAAAGCCCTTCGCATTCAAAGTTTAGATACTAGTCATCCCATGAGGAAACGAGCGTATGGCAATAGGATTACCAGACTTACCAAAACGGCTCAGCTACTCCCAATTTCAGCAGATGCAGAGCTTGCTAATTTAGACAAGGAATCCCCCAATCCTCCAAACACCCACAACTCAACGAACCACGATGTCCACGTCTACTCAGATGGGGCAATTCTACCCGATGGTAGGGCAGGGGGAGCGTTTGTACTATTTCAGGCAGAAAGGAAAATTCTGACTTCAAGTTTCAGCATTGGGTATAAAGTAGAGCCCATCGACACGGAAATAATTGCAATTAACAACGGAATTCAAAAAGCGCTTCAAAAAGCTTCTACTCAATTTGCCACAAATATTATTGTATTCACAGACAATCAGACTGCAGCAAATATTGTGAACGGGAAAACTAGCCTAACAAGTCGGAAAGAGATAGTTGAAATTCGGAAAAGTCAGCAAGATTGGAAAAGTAGAAGCAGACTACCACATACACAAAGCGGTGATATATTTGCTTGTTGGATCCCAGGACATGCAAATATAAGAGGCAATGAAGAAGCAGACCGTCTGGCAAAACAAGGTGCTCAAAGTGCGACGGTAGAGTGCTTAATCAATAAGATGAGCTACGCTGTGGTTAGAAAGATCATGCTTTCATACCGGTCTAAAATGATTACAGATTGGTGGAATACACACTCTCCGTCCAGATATAAATCCCTTGAAATCGGTATCGACCCTATGGGAAAACCGCCTAAGGAACTCCAAATTGAAAGGAAAACTTTGGGCCTACTAATTGCAGCCCGGTCAGGACACGGCGACTTCAAGTCATACCATGACAGGTTCAACCATGAAAATTACAAGAGCTGCACTTGCGGGGCAGACAAAACACCAGTACACTTCTTTTTTTGCAGACTAACAAAAAATAAGGCCAAGCGTGAGATAGGTAAGCGTAGACCACGAGAGGCAATAAACTGGCTGCTAGGAACGACTCCAGGCGCGGCGGCTTTCAGCCGCATTATGAAGGATATGTAAATAGGTCTCCTCAAGGAGATATATATGTTTTTGAAGTGATTAAAAATGTGGGAATTTTCATTGCCTTTAGATAGAAATGGGCTAGTCATGAGATGACGATGCTCCTATGTAATTTGTAGTCATTAGCCACTTGCCATCGCTGTAGTAAACAGCGCGTCATACGCCCCTCGGGAGGCTTTCTGGCTACTACCGGAAGGTAATTCAGCCGCAGACGTTAAATGTATTCAAAATCAAAATCAAATCTTTATAATCATAGCGTCGGAACCGAGCATGATTTATAACTTAAGGGGGGCTATAACCTTATGGAGGTCATAGTGTCTCAACCCTCAAGGTTGTTAAACCTAAAGTCTCGATATTACAGGCCATTTCCTTACTGATCATTGCTCATCATTTCACAATGGGCTAGCAGATTCAGTCTAGATCACACGCTTTGTTCCAGATGGTGCGTCTGCAAACCGATTCCCAAGCCCTAGTTGATATTCTCGATCCCAAAATCAATCCTTGCCTTCCAAATTTGACTGCCATGAACACTCCACCGCTATCATTCCTACATCATACTCCAAAATTGAGCCTGTCATTTCACAAATTAATAAAGTTTCAACCCATCATTCTGCGAGGAGATGTCGTGGCCAAAACCTTCATCAGGATAAACAGGTCGCAATCCAGAAACATCGAAGCAGGGGCTATAATACCGTGACATCGCTCATGAATTCTGGCTAAGTCTAAAACCATATTAGTACAGATGCAAACAAAGTGAACATCCAGAAGCCAAGAATCCTCGACCTCCAATCCTGATGGAGGTTCATGCTGATGAGCTTGAACATTTTGTTTGCAGTTCACGAGTCGGTCAGTTTATAACCTATCTGGAACTTGCCAGAGTATTGTTTTTCACTGGAACGTCGGTTACAAAGCGATTCGGAATGCTCTTAAAGGGGAGAATATAAGTGTTGTGTCTCCTAGAATAAGTCTCCGCTGAGCACACAAAATAAAGGCCGACGGCCGCTATTCACCTGGTCTCATTCAAATTTGACTATTGAGCAGTCAAGTAAAGTCCTGTGGACTGACGAATCTTGGAGTACTGGCGATCAGCACTCACGTTTGTGAAAGACCAGAAAGGTTAGTTCGTTGATTGATAATATGGGTTTTCCACGATCGAAATTTAGGCTGGTGAGGAGTTTATCGGGATGTACTTATCTTCTAAGTTTGTTCGAAAAAAATGGCTGGAGGTCCTGGGGTTACTCCCTAGAAATCAGAGCCTACTATTCTTGGTTGGTTAAAAGGAATGGAGTAATTGAATTGGGATATACTGCTAGGGGATTTTGTTGAAATTGAGTGCTACTAGACGTTTAGAGATTGGGATGTGCATTCAAAGTGATTTGTACAAACACTCACTAGCCTCTCAATACTTACGACTCTGAATTGTAGAATACGGTTGTCTGTATGCGACAGAATTTTCAGATCCCTTCGCACCAGATGATTAGAGTGAGCACTCTGTGTCAAAGTGAAAGTAATCAACAACTCTATACTTCAGATTTACAGGTTCCTGTCTGTGCCACTCCATTTCCTCTGGTATTTGTCACAAGGTCGAATGACAATATTATTAGTGACTATCCCAACCAGGTATAACGACCTGAAGCTATCCACAAGCCCCGACCTATTCAACAGATTTAAGCCCGAAAAATAATAGCACAAGAAGCTAATTCCTCCTAATTACCGAGCCATGATGCTTCCTGCCATTCTGCACAGAACACCAGGAAAGCTTTCCTTCAAGCTGGGGGAGAACCCATCGTGTGATCTCCCTTCTTTCCCGACGGAAACCCAATTAAGTCTAGATGGAAATCGATGAAGGATTACACTCAAGCTCGATATCCGGAGGATGAGAATGGCAGGCAAACACATCAGCAGACGCCCAAAAGAGCGACAAGAGGGGCGTGGAACTCCATCTCATCTGGTAAACTCAGTCAGCTTATCGCCAGCACGCCGGCATGAAGTCAGGCTGGTATAGAAGCAGAAGGGGATACACCGTCGTGTAGACGTAATTCTTACGATGAACTTCGTCCTAGTTTTACACGTACGGTATTTCTGTTTTGATGGAACTCAAGTTCAATGAGAAGGTGCCCAACATCAAACGTTGCGAAATTGGTCGCCATCAAAGTAATTCCTTTCAATAGAGCATTCGCAAGGTATATTGACCCGAATGCGGTAAAGTGTTTCCAGGATATCTCGGCAAAGAGGTTGATCGCTTCCTAATAAACCAGAGATTTTCAAGAAAATCCACTTTAATGCCTGTCGTTTGTGCGAACTAACAATCTTTAGGATACCGTAGAACCCCTCTTAGCTAATAGTGGGTCCCGGTATAAATGTTGAAAAGATTCATTGTAACTTGGACTTTTATATTTGCAACACTTATCCTTACAGATCATTTTGCGCCCAGGGGTAAGTATTGCAAAAATAAACGGTAAAATATCTATGAATCTCTTCAGTAATTATACCGGGACCCACTATTAGCTATGAGAGGCTCTACTGTACATGGTATCGGGATCAAATTCCAACTTGCATGGAGTATTGCAGCCCTAAATATTGTTACTAACTAGCGCTAATTTTGTATTTCATTGCCCTTCTACTCCGGCTCAACCATGAACTTTATATCCATGTCTTATAGGTAGGGGTCTTTTGATGATCTTTGTACAGACGGGGTATTTTGTGGCACACCTTAACGTCAAATCAATTATTTCTCAAACGCATCAGGTAATGAATCTCGCTACTTACCTTTCAGTACTTGGAGTTTTGGTAAGGGAAAGTCTTGGCTTCCTAGCTTTGATACCCTTGCAATTTCTTCTGATATTACTGTGCTAGCACTGAATAGGAAACCTTTAGTAGTTCGAAGGCAATTAAATTTTTAATTAATGTTTCATTTTACGAATACGAATACAAGCTCTTATTATAGAATCACAAATTCAAAGACTAGTAACCTATTAGACCACCATCGGCGTCTTTGACTGGTTGACATCTCGCTAGCATGCTCGCAATCAGGGTTAGAAGCTGATCCGGCGTGATAGACACCCAAGCCTCCTCAGAAATCTCACGAACCTGTAACCGACTACGCTGTCTTCCTTGACCAAGCTCAGGATATCGGGCCTGTATGTATGATTTCATCATACTCAATACAGCCTTTATCGGATTTAGATCTGGAGAGAAAGCTGACCAAGAGATCAGTTCAATTTCGTTAGATCTGAGGTATGCTATTGAGAGGGTGGCTTTGGGTGGTGGTGCGTTATCTTGCATGAACGTGATAGGGCGGCTATCAGGTCCAGGATTTTCACTAACCCAGTGCACAACTCGGGGTAGTGTGTGCTCGGTGTAGCTTTCGGCTGTTAACTTTCCCCCTTGTTTCTCCCAGAATAGATGGTCCCCTTTTTGCGATCCAGAAAAGGAGCCCCAAAACTTCCACAAATTATTTGGCCTTTGCTTTTCTGTCACACATGTATTGTCATGTTCTTCACCTGTCTTAGATATTGTCAGTTTTTGTGTATAAAACGGTAAGTTCGATAGGCTGTCCTTCGAGTGATGTATTGGGATAGAATTTTCGCATCATTGATCCAAGTTTCATGGCTCCAAAGGATGAGCGACCAGTCTTCTTGAATTAAACGAAGATGAGCCTCAGCCCATGCCTTACGGATAAGCCTGTTTTCCTCCGATAGTGGGGGCTACTTTCTGGAAGGCAGCCTCAATATCTCCTATTGGTAAGAGCTCTCTTGTCAGCTTTTTCATCCACATGCCAGTCGAAAAAGTTCGAGGCGAGCTCGAGGTATGACATTTGTTTTGACTGACAAGAAAAAAAAATAAAATCTTCGAGCGCGTCTACTTGCGCAGAATTAAGTCTTGGAAAAGTGCCTTAACTATTTCTATGACTAATGTGGCCGCTACGAATGGTATATTTGACTTGTGCGAACGTAGTTCCGAGAAACTCTGCGATATATTTTGAATTATTACTGGCTTGGTAAAGTGTGAAAATTCGAAGATAATAGAATCATTTTTTTCCTCAAGTTTGTGCGATACTGACTTGTAGCCTCTGATCTTGCGTGAGATTACGGGATCTTTAAGGCGTTGATAGAGCATTTATGGTTTGATAATTCATACTGTGAAGATGATCAGTAACTGGGAGAAGTTAAGATCACAAACTGCTTGGGAAAATTTGATAAAACTATTATCTAGTAGCTGTGCATCTACGATAAAAAAATTGATTGCGTTAACTGAAGCGGGGTGGTATGGTAATAATGAAGTGCGAGTAGTATTTTCACGAACAACGTAAAGTCTGATAGACCAGTCGAGGACGAGGCTTTGAGCACTAACTCACTTGACCGACCTGAAATATTATGTCAGCGTAATTAGTTCCAAAAATCAACAGGGGTAAGCAATAAGATCAGCATTTACAAGGATATACTCTTAATCCCTGAGCCGGAGTTATCACCGGCCCAATCTACAAAATTAACGCTAGTTAGTATCAATTTTTCGCGCTGCAATACTACAAGCAAGTTGGAATTTGATTCCCTAATACCCTGTACATGTGACCCTAAAAATTGTTGGGGACTGATCAAGTTTTTAACTTTCAAGCATATTGAGAGGGTAATATCCAATTCTCCCTAGTCCCAGGTTGGGACCAGTAAAAATCTACAATTCTAAACTGGTCATGATGTTAGAGAGCAGATCGTTAGATGGATTCTGTTGTACACATGTTTTCGTCATTCTACGGATGCAGAATCACCGCGAGAGATGTGGTGTGCGGGTCTTGCTGGATTCGAACCAGTTTTCTCCTGTCTCAAGCGGGGCATGTGTCCAAGCTACCCAGACTCTACTTGTGAGAATGGCCAGACGGTGTACCACTGCACCATCCGACCTAACTCATGTTGCTAGGTACCACCGGTCAACATTGATTGCTCGTCGATCCGAAGGTCATGTGTTTGGAAGCTAAATCACTCCGAGACCTAGCTTGGTCGTAACTGTAAAGCGCGAGAACTCAGGACTTAAACACCGATGATATGATTGGCGGTTAATGATGGGCTCGTCCCTGACTAAGAACCCACTACAGTCCAACCTCATCTATAGCGATAGTGGGTCCCCGTATAAGTCTTGAAAATATTCATTGAAATTCAACCATTTACATTTGCAATACCTACCCTTGCACCCAAAATATCGGGCAAAGGTAAGTATCGAAAATGTATATGGTTGAGTTTCAATGAATATTTTCAACACTTATACCGGGACCCACTATCGCTATAGATCAGGCTGGACTGTACTCGACTTCTAGGATCCTCGGCGTGACGTCAAATAATAAGAAGCCCCATCGCCCTGACACAATCGGTGTTAACCCATTCCACTCCTCTCCCTACGAAAGTTTCAGACTTGAACGGGTACATCTCGCGCTGTTTCACCCTGACATTCGTGGGCTTTACGGTACAATCTGCTGAAGCACATCATGGAATTGTCGGTATATTCTCAATCTCCCATGGCATGTACCTTCAGACCAGAGGCGACAAGATGTCGTTCAAAATCAGCTTATAACTATCGTATTTATGTGCGTACCCATCTTTACTCTCGTATCATGGAGAATGTAACCTTATCTACACGTATATATCTAACGCCCAGATGATCTGTCGCACAACTTATCACTTCTTCGTTGCTGGGAAACTCATGTCCTCCATTTGAAGAGCTTGCATGGGTTAAGGGGATCACCTTCTCTACATATTTCGGCAGATTCAGCCAACAAACTACCTGATTCCAATGATCGGTGTTCATTCCGACGTTGTCCAGTGATCGGCCGCGTGAGCCGAATAAAATTTATAAGGACACTTCCAATCTCGACTTTGTCACAACAGGCACTCTCTCGGCCTCGTGAAAATACTGATGTATTTCATTTCTTAGTTGTCTCTAGGACGGGCACGTGCAAGCTGGTCAAATGGCTGGAAGGCACCAATTTCCAGAGTAAATTTTGACTTAAATTTTGCTCTTTGGCCCTTACATTGATTTAGCTTGACCTGTGAAACTCTGTTTCGCTGTTATTCGCGCGTTCAAATGCTCGAATCGTCCGTATTTTCCTAACTTTACAGCTTCTTAGAGTAGTCTCGTTATTAGGCGAGTATTTGTTCCCTCTACTTCCTGCATGTAGTTTTAGTGGACCCATCTTCTTCAATGGAGGATGTCGAGTCATCTATTCTTCGAGACAGTAAGCAGGCGTCTTATTTCCAAGTCGGTATTTGATTTTATTCCAGCCAAGTTTTGACTAGTTTAGACGTAAAATAGGAAACAAACAAACAACATTAACAGACACTATCGCGTCTATGTCTAATACATTAGTAGGCAAAATTGGCCTCAACCCTAGCCTGATGTCCCGTTAGACGATAAATATAAAGAGCAGACACTCTGGTTTTCATTCGTGTGATATTAATGTGGGCGCAGATAGCAAGTCATGATATCAAATGTTATGGATAGGCCGGATACTGCAGTGGTACACCGTTTGGACCGTTCTCCCAATACAAGTATGGGCACATGCTCCACTTGAGATAGGAGAGAGCTGGTGCGAATCCGGCACGGCCCTTAATCCACATTTCTCGCCTGATCGTGTATATCACGATGACGAAGACATACTGAATAGCAGTCGGTGGTTGGAACGCGTCCCGACGGCGGACGTATACGGACGAGGGTTGCAGGGGCAATGAGGCGCTTGACTTCGAGTAATGTCCCCGAATGATATTTGGATTTGCGTGTCCCTCAGGTCATGTTGAGTTATCGCTCCACGTACTGTACCAGTATTATTAGTATCATGGCCTAAAGGCTGTATATGCAAGCATGACTTGAAAAAAAATTGTCATAGATGGACAAGTGAATTATGTGCATATGCCTATACGAATTGTTGACAGTTTAACGTATATCTGCACAGACTGCCCACTCTGCTCATGGCAACTCTCTCAGACCATTAACCGTAATCTCAGGTGACGTCAGACAGTTACGCATGTCGACGGTCTCACCACACAGCCAACCTTTTCTTCTCTTGTCAAAGTGACCTCATCTAGCCTGAGCAGTCTTGCTAGTGTTCTTTTAGTAGCGATAAGGGTCTGGAATGATCTAGGTAGTGAGACAAATCAATCTTAGAATAGATCTGCTACAGCCATGAGGAACATGGGAACGCGTTGAAAGATTTGACGATGAATCGACCGTCGCAAAAAGAATCTCATCAAAGCGGCTGTAGTTTTGGGTGAAACATGATCAACAACCTTCTCATTTCGGTTTGTCTCAGGAAGTACATGCCAACCGATCCCACTCATTAAATTTGGCATCAATCTTTCCCCTGCTCGTCATAGGATATCGAGATGTGAACTACTAGTCGTGCTGGCTTGAGTGAGTACGTATACAAGTGGATAAACTGGTTCTCAAACAGCGAGATAGAACTAGGCAGCGCACTGCCCTCTCCTATTATTGGTAAGAGTCTGGTTACTTTATCACATCACCTTGCTTTCGCAAATTAGAATTCTTGCACAGGAGGAAGCTTAGATTACCCTGGTGAGTACTTCGTGGCCGAATTCGTTGTCGTGAGTCATAAAGTTAGTCTTGGTCACGTTCTTGTGGTGGCGATTGGATTTAACATGAGAATCGCTGATAGGATACACTCAGAGGATGGAGTAAGACAAAATCAACTCGGAAAGTAACACAGAAGATGTGACGTCATAAATACTATACTATGCTCTTCAGGGAAATCCGGTATTGGACCGGGGGGGGGTTTGGATGTTAGTCAAGTTCATGATCGAAGGAAAAGCATAACACCCCTGGGAGACATATCAATGTGCAGGGTATTCCTAGAAAACCCTAAACACCTTCATCCTTTTCTTTCTTTCTCCGGACTTGTATGATTGGTAATATCGGCAACGAGTACGAACGTGAATGAAATTCGGTCACAGAGTCAAGCCTAGATCGACATGGACTGTCCACACCTGCACCGGGACATGTACTGCGACATGCTTACATCAATTCAATCTTCGAACACAGTATCAGTTTTCTCGGACATTTGTGTCAATTCTCAATTGATGGAACCGGCGGGGGGGCCGATACGAGGCAGCCTAATAAAATACTCGATGAGATACTAATCCCCATGTGAACTAGTTTAATCGCGTGAATATCGCTAAAATGAAGGGCTCTGACGTTCATTCTCGTAATCATGCAGCTTAGAGTTAACATGAACTTCTTTTAATTGGCGGGGGAAAGGTTTGTCTTGTTGTGTCTATAGCCGGGGCTTACGTAGGGCACGAGCGATGAGGAAAGATACGTAGCAACGTCGGATGACTCAGTTTGACGTCTGCAACACGCAGCCTTAGATTTTATTTGCAGTGATCACTTGAAGGCAATGCCATGCGACACACCTGTGAAAGCCTACGGTAGAAAAAATCGGGAAAAACCCTCTGATTTATTGAGGATATCTTAGTCGTCCGGCGAACACGAGATCGCCGCGAGAGAAGTGATCCTACAAGTCTGTTAGATTTGAACCAGTTTTCTCCTATTTCGCGTGGGGCATGTGCCCAGGATAGCCAGATTCGACGGAGAACGGGCCGGACGATGTACCACTACACCATCCGACCCTTATTTTTGAACATGTAGCCTTGGACCGAACGAGAATCGCGATCCTGCAAGATCCGGGTCAAAAAAATGCATGAAGGGTTAATAAGGGTTGGGATCGTGATTAGATATGTCGAGGTAAGGGGGAATTTCGTTGATAAAGCCGACGTGACTGGTGTCAGATAGTATCCTGGAATGTCAAAAGAAAAGGCAACTGAATCTAACACACGCGAGCACATGTATGCTAGGCCAATTTCTCTTCCCAAGATTACATTAAGGGCCATGTCTCAAAACAAACCCAAATCTCAAAGACGGATCATACCGATCCGATCTCATGCGGAACATTGGTCGTCGGGGATTCTGCCCTTTCGCATGATGTACAAGATACAGGTACGGAGGATATCTCAAGTCGGTTATCTAAGCTACGGGATCAGGCCTTTATCGGTAGCTGATATGTGCTCACCACGAGGAGAGAATACCTCGATTTATCCTCGGTGTAGCACATGTTAACACTATTCTACATTAATAGATAACGAAGGACGTGAGCACTACCACTTGCGTAATTGACAGGTGTGAACGTTGCGTCGTCACGCTCGTACGCACGCTGGCTCACTGACCGACAGGCTCCAATGGGGTTGACGACTCTTCCCCATTTCGTTTAAATCAGGAGAAAATAGAGCAAGGATAAATGAAATTAATTCCCCCGTCTGAGAAAATTCATGCTCAGATATGTAGCGTAGAACAGGGGTAGGAGAATTAAGATTTGCAATTATTTTTATCATGAAAAGAATGTCTCATTTTTAATTTTTTTCCCTCAAAGGTCTCCATGTGGGGAAAAATTACATGTCTCTCATCTTGTTGACGTTTCCGTGCCGTGAAGATGTCGAAATACAGTCGTCCCTCTCTAACTCGATGGTGGGTCCCGGTATAAATGTTGAAAAGATTCATTGTAACTTGGACCTTTATATTTGCAACACTTACCCTTACAGATCATTTTACGTGCAGGGGTAAGTATTGCAAATGTAAAAGTCCAAGTTACAATGAATCTTTTCAACACTTATACACTTATACCGGGATCCACTATCGAGTTAGAGAGGGACGACTGTACTTCAAAATAAGATAAGTGATCGAGACCTGAACATATCGTCATAGATTCTGGAAGAATAATGTATGGTTCAGCCATCAAGCTGCATTCTCACAGGTTTAGCAGTGGCGAATCCAGAGTTGAGGGATTCAGGAGTCACTTGAGGTCGGTCATTTTTCAGAGAACTTGTTTTTACACGTGGTTTATCCTGCGTTGGTGGAAGAATGATCAGAACTGGTATTTTCTGTCAAACGACATGGGTAATGGTACACACTCCTCTTCTCACCTCTCTCTTCACAATACAGTAGAACCCCTCTTAGCTAATAGTGGGTCCCGGTATAAATGTTGAAAAGATTCATTGTAATTTGAACTTTTGCATTTGCAATACTTACCCCTGCACGTAAAATGATCTGTAAGGGTAAGTGTTGCAAATATAAAGGTCCAAGTTACAATGAATCTTTTCAACATTTATACCGGAGCCCACTATTAGCTAAGAGGGGTTCTACTGTACTTGTACGACGGGTCTTGATAGGCGTACATGTTAATATCCCCCTCTCCACAAACACCCATCATCCCCCCCCCACCAACCCTAGCCCCCTTTCTTCCCCCCCGGTTCAATCCAATAATACGACGACTTGAGATTTTTAGCCCGACAAACTTTATTCCATGTATGCCCCGTGTGCCTTTCCCCCACCCCTTCCCCTTCTTTCTTCTTCCAATTTCGCTTGGAATTTATTCCCCGGACCCCTCTTTTTATTATATATTACACTAGTACGATTACGTACTAGTGCATCTCTTTATCCGTGTGAAAACAGAATCTTGCTCGACTCAATTACCGGGGGGGGAGAGCCTTATTCTCAGATGGTCGATATGCTCACGGTGTTCACGATTACGCCGTGCTTCGAACGCTCCGAGAAGCTGACATGAGAACTAACTGGCTACTATACATAGCAATTCTCCCGCCGCCGCTGGCAAACATAGCTTCAGTTTCCGCGGAAGATCATTCAAGGACTGTCATAATGCTGGACACCGAGATGTGGATCCAGATTTAAGATGTCATGAAAATGTGTATCATGCATATATCTACATATTATTTTGTGAATTAATTTTCAGACTAGGGAGAGAGTTCGATCATTGACGGTTAACGAAATCAATAACAGCCACCACCGCTAAGCAAGTATCAGTACCACCACCAGGCAAGCAGGCAGCCAAGCATTAGTGAGAACTCGCCCACACTAGCCAGAGCATTGGTGGAGGTCGACCTGGTGTGATCGACCACGAGCGTCCTGCACCGGCGCGGGTGGGCCCTAGCCCGCACTCCTGGGGAACATCTATTCCTTGAGCGTCTCCCCTGATCCACATTGATCGTTCATCAAACGAGGACGGACATATCCACATCACACAAACCGTCGTTATATACAATTTACACATGGGAAATCGATAGCCACTTACGCATCGTATTCGTGAGCATTGAATCCTGTGGTCGAGCCCTGAGAATTGAAAACAGAACGAGTCTGATTTAGGTGTGTTAAAGTGACTGGGTATGCGGTTCTCCAACGCAACGTCATCGAATACTTGACCACTTCAACATCCAACCATTGCGACTTCTCTCAGACCCATCGTAACGCCGCCAACATGAATTCCGGCACAGCGTTGGAAGAGAGGTTCGAAGTGCTCAAGAATATTGGCGACGGAAGTTTCGGCAGCGTTGTTCTCGCCCGAGTTCGTACGGCTGGGTCAAGCGTAGCGCGGCGAGGAACATTGGTGAGCGATGATAGTGCTCGATCGTGTAGCAAACATGCTAATATCACTTAGATTGCGATTAAAACGATGAAGAAAAAATTTGAATCGTTCACACCATGCCTAGAATTGAGAGAGGTGGTTTTTCTCAGTACACTTCCTCCACATCCACACTTGGTTCCCGCATTAGACATCTTCTTAGACCCTTTCAGCAAAAAACTCCATATTGTGATGGAGTATATGGATGGAAATCTCTACCAATTAATGAAAGCACGAGAGCATCGATGTCTTGACGTATCAAGTGTCAAAAGTATATTATTTCAGATCATGCAGGGCCTGGAACACATACACGCTCATCATTTCTTCCACCGTGATATCAAACCAGAAAACATCCTGATTTCATCTTCTAGTCACCAAGAAACGGGAAATTCCTTTCGTCGCTATTCTGCCCTGATGACGCCACCCTCAACACCGCCAACGTACACCGTTAAAATTGCCGATTTTGGTCTAGCCAGAGAAACACATTCAAAGCTCACATATACCACGTATGTTTCAACAAGGTGGTATCGTGCGCCCGAAGTCCTCCTCAGAGCCGGCGAATATTCATCCCCGGTCGATATTTGGGCCATCGGGGCGATGGCAGTAGAAATAGCAACGTTGAAACCTTTGTTTCCCGGAGGAAACGAGGTCGATCAAGTATGGAGAGTCTGCGAGATAATGGGTAGTCCCGGAAACTGGCATAACAAAAATGGTGCGCGTGTTGGAGGAGGAGAGTGGAAGGAAGGAACTCGACTCGCCGGCAAACTTGGATTTTCTTTTCCCAAAATGGCACCTCATTCGATGGATACGATACTTCGTCCACCACAATGGCCGGAATCGTTGAGCAAGTTTGTCACTTGGTGCTTGATGTGGGATCCACAAAGCCGTCCGACGTCAACCCAAGCTCTTGCGCACGAGTTTTTTAACGATGCGCGTGATCCTTTACAGGCCAAACCGTTGACAAGTAAAGTATCTGGGCGAAAACAGTCCGATCTCAACCACCGCAGCTCGAAGGATTTATCAGACATTGCACACACCGTCCCCTCAAAATCATCGTGGTTTCGTAAGTCATTGATTTGTCGGACCGAGAGTTCAAATGATCTCAATTCTGGTTCAGGGCGGGCAAGTGCTCTTCAAAAGCATCCAGTACACCAGGGTGAAATAAATAACTCGAAGTCCCGCCCCCCATTAGCCAGTAAGAGATCGAACTGGAGCTATGGTGCAACGAATGGCCCGCCAATGCCGATCCTGCCATCTATTAGGCCTATCTCCCCCATTTCAGACGCCGCTACCGCCCAAGCTAATCAATGTTCTCTATCGACTTGCGAAATTAATTTTCTTCGACCACACCAACAACAAACCACAGTAGATGATATTCCGGGTGCAAAAAGTGGCCGACAACTATCTGTTGCTTCAGCCAATCACGATGAAGCCGAGATTAATCGATTGGAAGCCGAGATGGCCCTCACCGGCAATTCCGGCCTGGTTTCTCCTCCAAACGGGCACAAAGATAGCTTTTTCTCACATCTCCGCAAACGAGCTAGGAGATTCTCAGGAAGACAATCTCAGATGCCGATCACACCAAAATCAATGGACATTGAAACTCACGCGGGATGCGGACCGTGGGCTAGTAATCGATCATCCGTCGTCATAGATAGCGGTCAAGCATCTAGTCCGATCCATAAAGTTGACAACTATGAAGCATTAGATCGGACTCTGCGAAATACACATCAAAATGTAGAATTACCCACTGGCGCAGCGACTCCTACTCCGTCAAATCATGTTCCCAGCTCTATTGGCTTACCTAAGCGGCATCATTCGTTACCTCAACACGCCAGATCGATTGACAACATGCGTGCAATGGGATCCACCTCAAACAGAATCAGGCGTTCTCAAATTCCCGGGGTATCGCGCCAATACGAAACCCCAGAAGAAGAAGACGAATTATTGGATGAAGAATTGACAAATGCTCACAAAGCTATGAAGAGAATGCAGCGAAACTCGGCTTATACCGACGCTCGTCAGGTCAGACATACGAACAGTATTTCAGTCTTAACCCATCCTTACCCGACTCCGTCACCCTCGGCAAGCGATACTGCCCTGGTAACCTTGTCATTAAATCCTCAAAATAGTAAACAACCATTATCATCTCCGGAGTTCCAAGATAATGAATGGGCTGCCTCAGCCGCAGCAAGTATATTTGCTGCATCGAATTATTGCTAACATATCTCTTATCCTATTTTGTACATTATCATGAAAACGAAAAAAGCATCTTCTGGTATTTTCCTAACTTGCACGGTGTTTAGGTTATTGGTTGGGGGGATTACATGACGTTACTTCAACAAACTGAACAAATTTTGTTCTGGCGGTACTCGCCTGGTAAATTTTGGGGTTCTTTTCTATTTCGAAGCATGTAGCCTGGATTATGGCATTATTGGGGAATTCTGTGACTAATTCTTTCATTTTATCCCCTAGATATTTATTCATACGCCTCCTGAGGCCGAAGGACTAGAGCATTTGGAGCATCACTCTTATCACTTGGTATCGCTGGGGGTCATTTAACATTCATGGACATATTTTAGACAGTACAAAAGTACCAGACTTATGGATAAAAAACCAGATAGAATTTGATTTTAATAGACACCGAATAGAGAAGTCAAAATGGAGCATTATGGTGGCTCCGAATGGCTGCGTGGCGAGCACCTTACGGGTCCTATCGCCAGTAATAACTACCAGCATGTAAGCACGTCACAAACCTTGCACTTCATAGCATCTATACCATATACCTCTAACCGCGAGAAGGCTATTAAGTCGCCGATGATCGGCGACCGGCGACGCTCGCCCGCTTGCTGCACCATCTCAACGCACGCGCCTTGGTCACGGGCTAGTCGGCGTCAGCATGGCGCGCCGTACGGAAAGGTGCTGCCCAAGCGTAACTGATGCCGTTGACGACGGCGCCTCCACGGCACGCCATATCGACGGATCAATACATACGCCCGAACATGTCCGAGGTGTACAAGTATGAGAATCTGTCGGGACAGGGCTCGCAACGGACCACTCTTCTCCGCTTTGCTTCGTTCAGGCAGACTGGGCTCATCAACACCCACATTTCACATCGGCGAGCAGGCAGGTAGGCAGGGAGGTCGCGAGAGAACTCGATCGGATTTAGCATAGATACATGATCTCGTCTCAGAGGGTCGAGGCTCTGATCATCCGACTCGTGTTGTGGGTGTACTCCACTCGTTTCCGACTCCAGCTCGGATCCCAGATGATCTTAGATTTTCACGTGACTATTATAAATCATGATGCACTTCGGTACACGGGAGGTCGCGGACGCCGCGGACGGACGAGAGCGGAGTAAATCTACTCGTCGCAATCGATGTACCTCAGGCGAAGAACCAGCCGAAATCTCCTTCGTTCCGTCGTCGACATCGACCTGCGTTACGTCATCATGTCTCTCTGGTGTGACGGTTACTCTACTACTTGTACAGCGCGACATCCATGTGCACCGACAACCGACGTCCAATATCACGCCAATTTAGCGGACAGATGCATCTACATCTACATCTCAGAGAGCCGACAAGCGTCGCTTTCTGGTATCGTATCGCCGCGTCCCTAACTCACGTACGGACTCCCATCTCATCCACAACTGACCGTCCGACATGGCACATCTCCCGCAGTCGTAGACGTGCAGCATCCCCACCCGCGACCCATGCCACTCAGCGCAGATCCGACTGTGCTCATCTTGGCGCGCATCATCCGCAACTCGACCCCACGGCCCATTATCTACCTTCCACGGCGAACGAGGTCTGTCAGAAGACTTGCCACGTTATCGCTACACGCAAGGCGCGCGAGACCAGCCCGGATTCCCTCATCTCGCTCACCTCTTTCCGCGCACGGGCGGTCTGGAATTCTCATTCCCTAAGTATCAATCTTTCTACCCGATTGACTTCGCATGTTCACCATGCGTCGTCGACAATCTCCAGCACCAGGGTCCCGATCATCTCGCATCTTCGGTTGCTGGTCACGGGGCTCAAGATGATGCTGATCGGTGTGGATGTACGCTGACCTGGACCATCCTCGTTCTCTGTGCGCGGCCAGGGGAGCATCGCGTGGGTTGAAAAGCCGTCACGGCAGCGCTGGGAATAGAATTGCGACCAGTCGTCCTTGGTGACTGTGGTGAATTGTTCGTTGGTAATATCTCATGTCGCGAGCAACTCTTCCCATTTTAGATATGTTCATGTCGTGACGCTACGGGACTGTCACAGATAGCATGAACAGGAGGCGAAGAGGACGATCCTGTCAGTCTTTTGCTCGGTTATTCAGTCTTGTAGGTATCGTCTGGGACTAGTTATGACACGCATAATGATGACAGCTACGTGTCTAGCGTCGAGTAATTCAGGTGAACGCTTGGAGTATGTCGACTCAGATTTCTTGCGCAACGACCAGTCCAAGTTCGCGCCTTGTGACTTCGTAACTTCTTCCAGGAAAATCGAGAACCAGTCTTAAATTTTAGATCCCCCAAGGAGTCGAAATCATGTAGAACGACATAATGCAGTAGTAAGCCGAGAGTTTAGAGTGTAGAACTTAGATTAGTAATACTTCTTCACATTTATCTGTTGATCTAGACTACAATTAAATACAGCTGACCTTATTTCCTTAGTTAACTAACTCGTTTCTACTTGCGTTATAGGATTACAGGATATGGTCTGTTCGTTTACGACTGCCCCTCGGACCATAAGACTGGCACTGTGGAATTCTTCATCCTCACGCGACGCTGCCTGTAAACGCCCAGTATGTTTGCATACTTAAGGAAACCGGGAAGAGTTGCAGTTCTTCCCTTGAGGATCCCCATTCATCCAGCCGGGCCCTGGTCGACTTCGTCTCATCAGGATCATCCCTAACACTTGTTTACGAAAGACTTCCACTACTGTCCTAGAGAAGTCGGGCGAAGAGCTCACAGATCACGATTACCCAAGTGGTAGAAACATCACTCATAGGCTGCTAACACAAGTGGCTCGGTGCTGGTTGGGTCATTTAGAGGCGGTAGTGTTACAGGCTGCGCCTTTCGCGTGTTTAGGGGATAACCGAAACGTTGGAAAAATTGTACCAGGTTCGGCCTTGGATGAAACTCTCCGGCCTTCAGACTCAAACAGAGAGTCATAATTACTACATGTAATACACAGATAGTTTTGTAGTTGTATCTTCGGCATGACAAACATGTAGTAGGAGGGAGGAACAGAGATAGATATATGGGCAGTCCCTCTACTAAACTTACTTTCGAAAGTCGATTAGAAAATAGACAGTATCTGGCCACCATACTTTTCTTATTTATCGTTTTGGTGCTTCGCCCCTTCACAGGTAGGTTCAATTCCTACATAGCTATGGATATGAGTGTGGCTGCTCGTCGAAAATGAGCACGAGAAGAATGGTAAAGGTTTATTTTGTGAGGGGTTTCCCACAGGGTTACCCCTCACGTTTTCCCTCGACCCGATGTCGCGAGCTGGCTCAAACGTAGGTCTTGGAAAACGTGGGGTACCCGGTGGGCACGGCTGGATCTTGAAGGATCATGTATTCTAGATACCTTTCATACGTCTTCTGTTCCTCTGGAATGACGACCTTCACATCAGATGGTAAATAGTCCCCACACCCCTCCAACCGTATTGATCAAAGACAGAAAGTAAGTGGAAATGTCATCTCATCGAAGTCTAGCTTGAAATATAAAATTTTGCACACCACAGAGGAGGCCCAGTTGCGATTTGAACTCTTCAAAGTTGATTCTCTCCAAAGTGTTCGTCGTTTTACCTGCGATCTTGTCGAGTGTTGAAACGTGATTGATTCGATTGAGACCTGGCTCGATCAGATCTCGAATGAAAAGACAGTATATAACTATGATGTAAACTATAGTTTCTCACCTGATTCAAAGGATAATTCCACTGCATCAAAGGATTTTCCCAGATATCTTCGTTCCCCTTCCCATCTCTTCACCCCCTCTAGATCTCCAATGTGGGAATGGTCGAGTCTTTCTCTGAGGAAACCAAACCAGGCAGTCCCTGAAAAGAAAGCCGTTCTGGGTATAGACAGCATAGACTTAGACTATGATCAAAATATCTATGACCTGCATTCCTCAATTTTTCCTTACGACATGTACATTTATTTTCCACTTCGGCAAAAGTCCATCGGTAGGGAAAGAAGCCATTGGTATGATTATTCCCCAAATGAACAAGCTCGATTAATCAATTTCCAAGTTTGATAGGCCAATTTCACTTGTATCCTGTCTGTCAAATTTCTTGGAAAGAACTTTTGCACTTAGAATTTTACATTTGGCGCATGTTTCGCCTAGTCTTCTACATTATCGCTAGATGAGAGGGAGAAATCAGAGCTCGGCAACAGATGCAGCATGATTACTGCAACAATTTGCAGAAAAGAATATGGCAGAGAAAAAAGTTGTTTCCTGTGAACTTGTAGACATCACGGGAGCATTTGACAGACTTCAACCCGAGAAGATGCGCCAAGTCGTGCGTAGGAAAAAGCTCCTAACCATATTTATTTCCTGCGTATCTTTATTTCTGACAGGGAAGAAGATATCTCTGTTATTTAAAAGTCACCTGAGCCATTCTCACGCTGTTACATGGGCACTCCAAGGGAGCGGAATCTTTCCCTCATTATCCATACTGTCTATTGATGAATTATTTTCATCATCTCCTAAGTCATCATGTCTTGAAGTTGTCTATGTTGACGATATCTGTATTTCAGTTGCGTCTAAATCCGCCAAATCTCATATTCATATCCTCCATGAAAGCACTTTTTCTCAAGGCGAAATTGGTATCTGTTTTATGTGATACAGCTGACAGGTTTTCTTCACTTTTGTCAGAAAAAATCACCCACAACTGAATGTTTATAGTTAGATGGTCTTACGCTTGAGCCTTATACTTCAGTCAAGTGGTTAAGCATCTGGCTTCAACATACTCTTTCCTTTAAGACTCATGTCGAGAAAAGATCGCATCTAGCTCATGGAGCTACACAAAGACGCCTCCAAATTTCATTTAGAGCCAAAAGATTAGGTTTTAAAACATTGATACAGCTGTATCTCACATGTGTCATCCCTGTGTTAGCCTATGGCTCAGTGCTGTGGTATAATACATGTGGTACAGAGAAGTTATTAAATATGTGTGACAAGCTACAAAAGGTGTCTTCCACATCATCACTAATGCTTACAGAGGTAGCCCAATAAAAGCACTGAAAGTTGAGGCTGCTTTACTTCCTACTAATGGAAGGCATCTGAAACAGGCATCTTCCTTTGCTCTAAGAATTTGAGAACTTCAAACAAATCATCCCACATATACAAACCTGTGTTGCACGTTGCAAGATGAGCTTGATTTTCCTTCTAATTGAACAGGCCTTAGCATTTTTGCATGTCTAGATGATATGCCTAGTAGGAAACTTCAGAGAATAGCAAAAGCATGAAAGCCATTTTCTAAATATGTGAAAATAGAGGCCGATGACAAGTAGTCTTCACCATGGATGGACGAGGACCTTTCCATTTCAACTCGCAATTTAAATACATCAAGGGCAAGAGATCAATATCTTGAGCTTCTTGATTCAATCCCTCCTTCTGATTCTATGACTTATACAGATAGCGCCCTTGTCAAGGATCAGGGCTACGACATTGGGATAGCCATATATTTGCCTTCTACATGAGAACTCAAATATCTCTCTTTCTGTCACGGTGACACGATTGACATGAAATATGCTGAGACTTACGCAATTTACAAAGCATCAACACATCTTGCACGTCTTCAAAATAATGCATGTTGCTATTTATTTTCTGAAAGTCAAACTGCTATTCTACAAATCTCCAAGTCAAGTACTTATTTTTCATTTAACATCAGATCTTTGAGTAGGAAAATAGATGTCAAAATCTACTGGTGTCCAGATCATCGAGGGATTGAAGGCAATGATCTTGCTGTTAGTCTGGCAATCAAAGGCCTGGGCCAAATTACTCTCAAAAAAGATCCATTTGCTTCTTATTCCTTCCTAGGAGAAGTGTCAGGAAAGCCTCTACTGTATAATATATATATGGAGATTGCTATCCCAAAGTGTTCTATGATTCTGGTCTGGCCTTTTAGCTGAGTGGTGATGCATCTATCTCGTGTATTATGTAGGATGGCAACCTTTAGCCTGACATTCACCTATTGACCCCTCTATCTCCACGCTGTCTACATACTGCTTGTGACAAGAAGGGATTAGAAAAATTATGCTTTAGGCCTGGCACTCTGATTGTGCTCAGCAGGTGCTGAAAGAAGAAAGCGGAAGGAAAGCCATTCGGCAGTGAAAGTTTTATAGAACTTTCGTAAAGATCTCTCAACCAAACTTACAACCCTCAAAACAATTAACCGATCAAAATTCAGAAGATAAAGATCGACCGACTTTTTCTAGGCAAAAACAGGGATAGGGAACACCCTAGCTCACTCTTGTATGGTAGGAATAGTGGATAGTGACCTCCGTAACTTCTGCAATAGGAAGAGGTAGGCAACAGAGCATCTACTTCTACACGATACCCATTTTTCATCAGAGAGAAAAATATTTTGATGGTCTGGCGCAACAAAATTTACAAATTCCTTTTCAAACCAAAATTGACTGGGAAAAATGATTAAAATACTTGGAGAAGTCTAAGCGTCTATGACTGACTAAAACTGCAGGGCATGAATCTCTTTTGTCAAGTAGAATGTAATACCACAAATTTTAAAGCAGACAAAAAACTTTATAAAAAGACCAATATAACTAAATACATCTTGAGTTCATATTTAGAAATTTTGGGGATTTTGGAATTGATGGTACTGTCAGATGACCTTCCACTCAGCTGTGAGCAAAGAGACGAGTGCCAAGGGGAGTTTGAGATTTGACAATAAACAGAATATTTAGAACATCAATCAAAATCACTCCTCATAGCTTGTAGGCTGAATACCGTATGATTTTTGTAATCAAAGCCACGAGACATGCATGTACAGGTACCACACGTCCAAACATCTCCGAGGACAAGCATCATCGAAGGTCACATGCACACTTAGAAAATCGAGAACCAATTCAGAGAGCAGTAGCGAAACCAACTGTGACCAGAATCGTTGCGCAGTCGAGGAAGTCTCTGATTGAGACAAAAAGCTTCAAATCAAATCATGATGAGTCTTTTATAAAACAACATGGACTTCACATATGATTGGTTTAGGAATATCAGCATAGCTTTCCTAGTTTTTTTTTTACTTGTTTCATAAAGGGTTACTGATTATTATTTTACTCACTCGTTTTATCGCATGTACTGATAATTGTTGTTGCAATGTTTCAGTGGTTTCAATGACAGCTTCATGCTTGGCGATTTCTTGAAACAATGGGTCAAGACATCTGGTAAATGTCGTATTCTGATACAAGTGACCACAGATCAGGGAGTTTTTTATTTCTAGGGCAAATATGGGTCTGGTTTAATATACCTAAGGGAAAATTTGGAGTTTAGACAATCAGGACATACATCATATTCAAGACTCTTCAACTATAGAGCTCAATGTTCCGCTAGATCATAACTAGTATATATCTTTTTTTACGTGATTCTTATTAAAGAGTCTCTTCTTGCTGTATCATACACAGCCTCTTTTTCCCCTCTGATCATCTGCCACAGGCAGATTTTTATTATAGCTGTATCATATACAGCATCAGTTACCGTGATTATCCTTTCCATAGTTACATAGTTATAAGCTTGGGCTGCAACGACTGCACTCGGAGATAAAAGTATCTGAACAACAAATGTTTTCTTTATCCTTTCCCTTTCCCTCTCCCTCTCTCTCATCTTTTACTTTACAATTCTATTTTTATCTCTATTTTTTTCATTTTTTCTACACTCTACATAGACTGGTTCTATCTACTTGTAAGATGTCTTCTTCATCGTTTTCAACGAATCCATCGAGTGGTGTTATAATTCTCAAAGGCGCTCAGAATTACTTGGAATGGATTTATACGATCAAAATGGCGTCAAATGGAAACAGTTTAACAGATATCAAGAATGTTTGGAAGTTTATTGATCCAAAATCCAATGAAAAACCCGAGCTACCTACACTTTCACCCAGACCAACTCCCGCAGACGTTAATCCTGCAGCCAAATCTATCTTGAAGCTTAGTGCGATAGAGCTAGAAGATTTCAAGTACCGGGACAACATCTGGAAAGAAGAAAAAATTGAGATCCAAGAGATTGAGAGAAGATTAGAAGGGATTCAGAATAAGATTCTAGGGTCAATTTCGGAAAGCCTCTTACCACAGCTAAAGGGTGCATCAAACGTCAAAGAAATATTACTTCATCTCAGTAACAAGTTCCGGCCTTCAGACCAAGCGAGAAGGCAAGAAATTATACAAAAGTAGAATCTTTTAAGTCTCCACCAAACGATAGGAAGATTCTTCTCTGGCTAGATGAATGGGATTCAGTATATGAAGAAGGGAAAGAATTGAAGCTATTGATAGTAGAAAGTCCACAAGCTCAATACGATTTCTTGTTTGCTACACGCTCGATCAATGAAGCATGGGCTACAGCTAACCTAGTTGCAATCGGAATTGATATAGAATATGACAGGATAATATCAGATTTACCAGGATATTTAAAAGAATTTCGACAGCATCAGAGACTGAACGAAATATTTTTGCGAAACGGTGAAAATTCTGCAAATCTCAATAGTTCATCTGGAGTTTTTGCGGCAAGTAAAGATATCAGAGATGAAATTTCGTCTGATTCTTCCACCATCCACAAAGGGAGAAAGCAAAATGGGGATAAAATCTGTTTGTGTGGATACAGCCATTTACACGAGAAGTGTTTTTACCTAAATTTTAAGAACACCAAACGACCACCGAGCTTCAAATTTCGGAAGGAAATATTCGATAAAATTAACAAAACAATTTCTCAAAGTTCTATGGAAAATTTACGAAAAACTTTCAAGTTGAAGTTTGGCTATGATCCAACTTCATCACCCTCACAAGCTTTGCAGTTAGACTATGCAGGTTTTTTTTCAACAAAGAGATGTTGATATCCAGGGTAATGATTTAGGAACTTTCACAACATCGTTTGAGTCAAGTTCCGACTACGGAGCTTCACCAATTACAGCGAATCAAACATCATCCTCAGAATTTCACTTAAAAAACCACTGGGTGTTAGATAGCGGTTCAGATGTTCATATCTGCAATAATGAGAATTTTCATGGATTCCAAAGAACTGAGTCATTTGTCAAGAATCATCACATCGTCTCGGTGACCACGAAGTATCCTGTCCAAGCCTGGGGAACCTGCAAAGTAAAAATTTCAACGGCAGAAAGCGGCGGCTATATAACCTTGACCAAAGTAGCCTTAATTCCAGGATTTATGAAAAGCCTTGTTTCTTTGCATCTGATGAATATTAAGAACGTTCATTGGAACTCCATGAAGCCATTGCACCTGGCTCGGTCAGATGGGACTTTATTTTGCAACTTATTCCAAAGTGAACGACATTGGACATTTGAAAAATCGCCAATAAATTGCAGTTTGCCTAACAACAGTTCAGGCCAAGCCCAATCGGCTTTTTTAGGGGTAGCAAATAATCAAAAAATAAACAAAACCCGACACAAGACCTTTGACAAGGTTCAACTACATCGGATTTTCGGTCATCCATCACCAGAAGTGGTAGATAGGATTGCAAGCGCGGCACGGGATGGAAAAATTACTGTGCTGGAAACTGTTCCGGCCCCAAGAAAAATTCAATGTGAAACATGTGCTCTATCAAAGTCACATCAAAATATATCAAAAATACAGGACAAAGAACATCCTCAGACAAAACCTTTCGAGAGATTAACAGTTGATCTCATTCCAATGATAAAAGGTTTCAATTCTATATGACTCAATAATTCTTATTTCTAAAAGTATACTATTTTTGATTAACCTTTCCATTCAATAATAGTTAGTTGGTCACAGGTTGGGGTAAATCAACATCAGGCATGAATCAGGTCAATTCCTCAGGCATGACTAATATCAACTCCTCAGGCATGAATCAGGTAGATATGTTCGGGATGAGTACGCGATCAACATCACACTCTCGAGTAGTTGGGTTTTACATCAAAGGGTTAGTTCTCACTGGAATGTTGCGTCAACTTCCCACTAATCATTCAATCTTTCGCAAGAGTTATTACTATTATTACTAATTTTTTTTCTATTGTCCCTAACTCCGTCCTTCTATCTACCTCTATATACCCATTCCCTTAGTTCCCAGAAAAAACTTTGTCAGAGAGTGTCTAAGCATATCGATCTAAGACGGATAAAAGTAACAGAAAGTAAACTAATAAGAATAGTAATAACTCTTGCGAAAGATTGAATGATTAGTGGAAAGTTGACGCAACATTCCAGTGAGAATTAACCCTTTGATGTAAAACCCAACTACTCGGGAGTGTGATGTTGATCGCGTACTCATCCCGAACATATCTACCTGATTCATGCCTGAGGAATTGACCTGATTCATGCCTGATGTTGATTTACCCCAACCTGTGACCAACTAACCATTATTGAATGGAAAGGTTTATCAAAAATAGTATACTTTTAGAAATAGGAATTACTGGGTCATACAAATTCAACTACACAAATAATACATTTTCAATGTGCAAAAACTTTATTTAACATGATCTTCCCTATGTACGCATAATCATAATCATTGAAACTCATTAGAAAGACCATTCAATTGATCAAATCTCTGGATTACAGTGTTAAATATATTCATTTAGATGGTGAATCTTCACTATAAAGATCTCTTGATGAGCTAGCCATAGACGAGGGACTTATTGTGTAACGAATGGCTCCCAAGACACTAGAGCAGAATGGACAGTCTGAGGTAAATGGACGGTGGATCATACTTAAAGCAAGAGCATTCGCAATTGAGACGAATCTACCACAAGATCTATGGCCTCAACTTGTAGTCACGGCTGGATATATCATGAACTGGACACCATTAAGGAAGCTTGGTTGGAAAACTCCATTTGAATTTGTTTATGGATACAAGCCACCTTTATCACACCTTAACATCATAGGAAGTAACGTGTATGCATTGAACAAAAACATTCTCCGACTGGATAAATTGTTGGCGCGCGCACATGTCGGATACCTAGTTGGATGGGAATCTACTTATATATATAAAGTTTGGATCCCGAGCATAGGCAAAATTATTAATTCAAGAGATATCACCATTGATTCCGGAAATCTATACAATCCTCATCATCTGGACGTGCTAGCAATCAAGCAGACCACCGAACAAGAACTCATCCAAGCTCTTGAATGGCCTAGCCTTGAAGAAGACATCTGCTCACAGCCGCTGGAGACAGAGGTAAGAAATCAAATGAATGTTTTCATTCCTACACATCCATTACTTGACGATGAAAAAAACGAAGAAATATCTTCAAGTCAAGATAAATAAAAACAAATTTTATTTGCCTGGAGTCTTCCCAGAAGAGACAGCATCGTGTTCTGCACAGCCGAAGATGTCTAAGGGTTATAAATACATAGATGAGTCACAATCACAAATACCTTCTCAACATGCAATGGATGGAAATCGTGAACTTGCTAGAGCTCAAGGTAACTGTGCAATGAATACTGCACTGGTCAATCCGGATATCGACCCTCAAAACATCATCTCAAAAAGAACACGAAATTCGAAAAATTCGGCACATTTTGTACAGTACTGTTATTTATTTAGCTCTGCAATTATGAGCACAAAAAACTGGACAAAAGTTAAGAGAGAAGAACTTCCGCCCGCAACGAAAGGATGGGACCAAATGCTCCGTTATCAATTCTTTGCAGAATTTCAAAAAGCTGCGGAAAAAGAACTCCAAATTTTGGAAGAGAAGGAAACTTGGATATGTACAAGAAAAGTAGAAGTCCCGGAAAGTTGTAAAATTGTACCTTTAATCTGGGTTTTTACTTATAAGTTTGATTCAAGTGGATACTTAATCAAGTTTAAAGCAAGACTATGCGCCAGGGGCGACTTACTCGGATCTGAAGAGGATCCATACGCGGCCACATTAGCAAGCCAAACTTTTCGAGCGATGATGGCGATAACAGTGGCTCATGATCTTGAAATAAGACAGTACGATGTTGTAAACGCGTTTGTTATGCTCCGATTCGGGGGGAAGTTTACTGCTATGTTTCAAAAGGGTATTATAAAAAATTTCAGGGCAAATCCATGGTTCTTAAACTATTGAAGGCCTTATATGGTTTTAAATTTTCACCTCTATATTGGTATGATGAATTTTAATCTTTCTTACTCCATCAAGTTCCATGAGTTAACTGCATAGTTACAAACCAATATATTAACCTGATATTCTACGTTGACAATATCATGATAACTTTCAACAAATCAGATACAAGTCAAGCCGACAATTTTGACCATGATCTCGCTATTGCCTTTGAAGTTAGACGGATAACAAAGACTTGTTCTTTTCTCGGAATAAGAATTGTTCGAGATCGACCCGCCAGAAAACTGTGGTTATGTCAAGACAGCTATATAGCATCATTGGCTTCAACATTTAACGTAATTGTTGGAAAGTCGCCAAAAACGCCTATACCACATTCCGTATTGATGCTATTTGAAGGTACAGCAACTGCAGCGCAGGTAAAAGGCTATCAACAAAAAGTTGGAAAGGTTAATTTTGCTGCAGTAACCGCACGATCTGACATAGCAAGAGCTGTCTCAATTCTGTCACGACTTTTAACGAATCCAGGACCTCAACACATTAATGCTATAGATCATCTTATACAATATTTGATATGTACGCTCTATCTGGCAATTTGCTATAATGGCAAGTATTATCTACAAAAATCCTCCTCAACAAAAAGAGCATTCATGACATTTAGCGACGCTTCATACGGCGATGATCCAAAAACACGGCACAGCTCTTGTGGATTTGCTCTTCTACTTTACGGCGGTGTAGTCCACTACAAAGCTACCAAGCAAAAAACAGTGACAACTTCAGGTACAGAAGTGGAACTGCTGGCAGTCTCCACATTAGCGAAGGGATATCTATGGCGGATAAGATTGTTTGAAAATATTGGACTCGAACTAAATCAGGATGCAGTGATCTCTTTAGATAACCAGCAAACCATAAGATTAATCACCAAAGACGCCCCAAAATTAGTCAACAAATTGAAACACATAGATATCCATCAACTGTGGTTAAGACAAGAATATCAGGCGGGGAATATCAAAGTCAAATGGGTTCCGACTGAAGATATGGTGGCAGACGGATTCACGAAGGAGCTTCCACCTCAAAAACATGCGAATTTTATAAAGCAAATAGGTATGGAAGACATAAATACACTACTAACTAATCATACAATAATCGACTCAAAGTCGGTCGAATAATCAAAGACAGGACCCATTCCATAAATCCAGGGGAGGTGTATAAAACAACATGGACTTCACATATGATTGGTTTAGGAATATCAGCATAGCTTTCCTAGTTTTTTTTTACTTGTTTCATAAAGGGTTACTGATTATTATTTTACTCACTCGTTTTATCGCATGTACTGATAATTGTTGTTGCAATGTTTCAGTGGTTTCAATGACAGCTTCATGCTTGGCGATTTCTTGAAACAATGGGTCAAGACATTTGGTAAATGTCGTATTCTGATACAAGTGACCACAGATCAGGGAGTTTTTTATTTCTAGGGCAAACATGGGTCTGGTCTAATATACCTAAGGGAAAATTTGGACTTTAGACAATCAAGACATACTTCATATTCAAGACTCTTCAACTACAGAGCTCAATGTTCCGCTAGATCATAACTAGCATATGTCTTTTTTTACGTGATTCTTATTACCGAGTCTCTTCTTGCTGTATCATACACAGCCTCTTTTTCCCCTCTGATCATTTGCAACAGGCAGTTTTTTAGTATAGCTGTATCATACACAGCATCAGTTACCGTGATTATCCTTTCCATAGTCACATATCTTTCCTTCCACGCACATCCGATTGAATGGCGACTCGAATAAAAACATAACAGTTACATGTCTTCTTTGACACGAGTGGACTCGACTGAGAGTGATGCGTTGGTGCGAGCCGTGCATCACTTGACATATATGTGGAGAGATCTATTCTCAACACACTAGAGAGCGGGATATCTATTCTCAACACACTAGAGAGCGGGATATCTCTGACTTTTTTTAAGTCTCTTGTCGATGAGTACTGATCATCAGATCACACCCTTCAGGTTCACGCTCTACCAACGAACTACCTGCCTTTATTGTCTTCGGCTAATTTATGCCATGAGAATATTGTTTATATTGTTCATGACTCATCGTGATGAATTTATGGGATGTCCATGAGTTACGGCGGTCAGAGAGGGCTGATATAAAAATGATGACGATGATGGTGAGAGGTTTATTACGTCGAATGGGAGGCGTGCTGAACACGGCCCTAAGATACCCTGTCGAGTCAAAAGACGCCGAGAAGTAGACTTCTCTCATTTGCTACAAAATAGATAATACAACTTTGACATTGAACACTCATGCTGTGGGTGCATTCATTGGCACCACTATAGGGTGTCTCATCTTGGGGACTTGCACTCCTTTCTTCAACCGTGAATACTCATCCAAGGAAAAACATAGATGCAAATACCTTAAGCTACCTCAGCATACTTCCTCATCAAACTGCATCGACCGCACGGAAAGTTAGTCTCACAATGTCCATACTTTGCGTCGTCAGAGGTGCTCATGCTACATGACTACTGTATGCACATGACCCGGATGATGGACCACCGCTTCATCCTTCGTGGGGAAGGTTCTTGGTCCGCTCAAACCTCGCAATCACAAATCACCAGGCCAGTCCAACGTCGTTCTCCCTCCCTCCAGCACGCCTCTCCAACTTCTCCACTGCCCGTATGCCCTCTTCATAGGCGTGACATCTCGAGAACATGCTTCCCCAATCTCTTAATCCTCCCTACAACTTTGTGCACCAGGTCTTCAATCCTCCGTCGGGTATCCATGTTAATAATTGTGGAGTAGTTAGCAACAGTTTGTTAGAACTGGACTTGCACTTATCACGACACGGATAAGTTGGAGAGATGAAGAGTCTGTTAATAGTAAGTTGTGGAGTTGTTGATTACTCCACAAATTAGACACAGATCGCTATATACAAGAACTATCTAAAGAATAAAGAAATCTAGTGATTTGTATTAAAACGGTTAAGCGTGTTTACCAACCTCACTACTTATATGAATAATAGTATGTGCAGATCATCTTAATTGCACATGAATATCTTATGTAAAGCTGGACGTTCTAATTTCATGATAGCAATCATTTCAACAATCCATACCAATGTAAGCGTAAATTTGGAGCCGGCGGGCGTGAAAATTTCAGTGGAAGAGTTGTTATGACTAAGAGAAGGTCGTGATCATTAAGGAGAGTAGTGGACAAGTGGATCGGTCGGAAAGGTATGTTGTCGAGCAGCAGAAATCAGTTAGATGGCAGGATTATCGTGACTTTGAGTAGGGTTTGACTGTGACCACGACTTAAACGTGCCTCACCTCTTGGCTATCTAAGATATGCAAGCATACTGAGCGTTTACAGCCGGCACCGCGTGAAGGTTGAGAGTTCGACTTTGCCAGCCGACTGATATTAAAGAATGGTATAAGTTTCACTTTTCTTTCATCACAGTCATAAGATATATGAAACTCACTCATCTTCAACATCCAGCGTGTTCCTCTAAGATTACCTCCACACATTCAGTCTTGAACCCGCCGAAGCCCTAAATTCTTCTACCGTGAACTTCATTCTAGTCACCATCTTTCGTAGTGATCGTTTATATTCATGTCTTCTGACTCATGGATTCCTGTACGACTCCCGAAAGGATTACGACTTAATATTGATAATCTTGAAGGCGTCGCCAAAAGGGCTTGGAGTTGGCCCTGACTATCAGTAAGGGTAATGATCTTACGAGAACGGAGATTCATACTCGGATGATCTTAAGACCCGTTTCATGGCTCGAAAATCTTAATTCTGAGTCCGAGAAGTTTAGTTCTGAAACGCTTCTTTCCATCACTATGCTGTGTGATCTCGAAATGATTGAATAATTATGGCTGAAAATATCTATGAGATTCTTTGGATTTCCGTGATTTTTGAAGATTATTTTATCAATTTATGGCCACCAAGTCTGCGTAATGTTGCAGCTGAACTTTTCTGAAGCGTAATTTTCCGTCTGCTCTGGGAGCTTTGAGTCTCAGGTAACAATTATTTTGTATTTATCTTATTTACTCTTGGTCGTCCTGGTGATTATCTTTGATGCTCGTGTTCACGGTTCCTGTCGAATGAGTTGTTGCCAGTATTACATCCAAATGTAAACATAAATTTCGAGGCGATGAAGTAGCCCAGATTGTTAAGAATAGATGATGGCGAGCATCACTTTTGAAGTGACATCAGTCAAAGACAATGACATTGAATTAGTTGGACGGTCAAGTCTACGTTGTTCCTTTGTCTTTATAATCATAAAAATGTACTTGGACTCAGAGGAGAGAAGAATAGAGTTGTTTTCACTGAGTTATCTTTCTCATTAAGAATTCACTTCGCCTGTGCAGGCCAGGCTCCCAGCTATCTGATAATCTTGTCTTTAGCCAAGTCTCGGAGAGGTATTGATCGATGTTTTGCTCATTCGAGCAAGCTTTTCAGAGACAACCATTAAATCGTGACGGGAATGTTGCCGCGATTTGTGGTGGTTATTATCTTACGGTGAGGAATTGTCTTCGGAGGTATTATCACGTTGGTTGGTAATTAGTGTCAGATACCGAATTGGAACGTCAGATTACTCGATCTGGAGGACTATACTGATATAAGTTTTTTTTTACTTCAACTTATATTGTTTTCAGCCTAGAAGCTGCCACAAGAGATTTAAAGAGACTCACGTACAACTTTTAATCTTGCCAAAGCTGCTGTACCCCTAATACTCTTCTTGGCATAGTTTTTACTGTCAGGACTATCATGTAGTGTTTTTTTTGTTTTCAATAATCTGATTTTGCGGCTGTTAGCCGCCGTAGATATCTACGGAAGACACCTGTTGTCCGCTGAGCGACTCAGCTTTGCCGTTTGGAACACTCATATTCAGATTTCATTTGCAGATATCACTATGAAGTCAACCCTTACGGCACGTAACTTGTTCCGTGTATACCGAACGTAGAGAAGAACAAGGAAGACCTAGAATTATCTGCGTATGCTTTCATCATTCTATGACTCCAATATCACCGCGTGAAGGTGTGGTTTGAGAGTCTTGCCAGAATTGAACTAACTCTCTCTTGTCTCAAGTGAGGCATGTGTTCAAGCAACCCAGACGCTCGGTGGGAGAACGGCCTAGATGGTGGACCACTGCACTATCGTACGCTCAACTAGACCCATCTCCGTCATCAAAGTTCCTCATTTGTTGCCGTTGACTAAGATGGGGCAGATTTTGAAATTCGTACATATTCCACACTGCGAGCTAGCGAGATGATATACGTGTATCTGCTAATAAACAAGCCGATGATGCGATCCTAGACGCAAACTTTGATACCTTCCGGTTTCATCACGACCGTGTATCTCAGAGTTGACTTCGCCAAGAGCTTGTTCACGTCAAATTGAACATCAGTGACGTATGTACTTGCACCTCGCGAAATAAGGATTATGCAAGGTGAACGGCATTTTTATCGAGTCATATGGGGCAAGTCTTCTATGCATTGAATGAACAGTGGTGCTGTGGTCTCATTGTACGGAAATAACTGAATATAATCATAGAATTAGGGCGTTGGAATGGTCACCACTCTTATGTATCTAAGTAGGATATATCACCTGTATAGAGAACAAATCAACATTATTAAATACGTTGTATACCTTCAACACTCGTGCGTATTCATTCTTGTTCGATCCTCACCGCGAGAAATCATAAGTAACAACTCAAAATTGAGTATCATTGCACTACTTCCTCACCCGCAACTATAACAGGTACCCCTTCAGACAAAGTATCGGACTTGATCATGCATGTATGTTAGAGTCGACAGTAATTCTTCTCACGGACGAAAACCTCGCAGATCTAACTAGAGTTACCTCGTTGAACGTGTATACCCTCGACTTGTTTGAGCTTGAGCGTGGATAGACGTCAATAGGTCATCAAAAAGATTTGCCTATATCTGTACCCGGATATCTCCCGTTGTACGGCATCGTTGCACGTGGTGTACCGTCTGTGGGATGGAGTTTGATATTCATTGTCTCTAGCAATGTGAGACCACTGACAGCCGTCACGTTGACGTAATCTTGTCTTGTCAATCACCGTAGTAAAGTCACGACGTCTTCAGAGCCAAATCAATCACGATTTAGGGTTGACATCTCAGTGCTACCAGCGAGGTGAGATGAGAGATAAACCAATATCACGTCAGACAATATCAAAGATTTTAACTGTTGCAATTTTGAACGGTTATCAATTGAATGGCTGTTGTGGGTGGGGGGGCGAACATTGACTCAACAAGGTCTGAATCGTGTCGCAATATCAGGAAACAGCTCGACTTGGGACTGTTGAAATGAGTGTTCCTAGTTTACAGTATCCAGTAGAGGTCCAAGGATAGGGTCGGATGGTGCAGTGGTACACTGTCTGGGCCGTTCTCCCAAGTAGAGTCTGGATAGCTTGGACACATGCCCCACTTGAGACAGGAGAAAGCTGGTTCAAATCCAGCAAGATACTCACACCACTTCTCTCGCGGTGATGTTGTATTCATGGGATGACGAAAGCATGTTCAGATAACTACAGGTTTTTCTCGCTTTTCCCTGTGGTGGGTATTCACGGAAGAGGGTACATGTCGTAAGTCGTTATTCTTGTAGTGGTATCCGCAAATGAAATCTGAGTATGAGTTTTCCAAACGTCAAAGTTGTTCTGCGAAATATACATATCTTCCGTAATCGTTCGCATCATAGCCTCAGGCTGCATACGATAAAATGATCTAAAACAAAAATAATAATAAAAAAAAAGGTCACAGGATACACGCGATAAGTATGAGCCTATTTTGTTGGAAGGTGACGCTTGGTCCACGATGTTTTTTCCTTAGGCAGGTATTCATGGTTGATGGCAAAAGCGGGGTGTAAGTCTCACCAAGTGTAACCCTGTCATGGTTCCAGCGAATGCCTCCTTAGTATGAATGTTCAGCGTCAAGAATCTATTATCTTAATTCTAGCGACTGAGGGTAGCATACGCTTTCTGAGGTCTTGCGTCTCAATAGGGAACTTGAGGGTGCGTGGCTGCACGTTATCCGTAGATGTAACAAATGACACAACAACAACAACAAAAAAAGCGGCTGGCACAGACAAACTCTTCACCTTCACGCGGTACTGGCTGTAATCGCTCACTGTGTTCGCTGCACACCTGAGATAGCCAAGAAGAGTTGCAATCAGATCGAAACCAACGAATACGCTTTATCGTCCTCAGTCAACTTTCACCAAAGCGTCAGTCAATCCAAACCAAAGAGACCGCTTCTATCGAACCGCCGCCTTCCACTTCCCGAGATGTCGAACTACGATCCTCGCCAAACTCTTGGACGACCGGTCTATCACGATCTTTAGCGTTGCTTCAGCGCGCCTTCATCTACAATCCCACGATGTTACGAATACCTGATGGAGGAAGAAAGTCGGAGGGCACATAGATGGAGAGATTGTACTGGCTTTGGAAGGCCAGGTTACGGAGGGACTTTATGAGATACTGAGGGATAGGGAGTTTGGCAAGGGAAAGGATGAGATGGTTTTTGGAGGGTGGATTTATGAATTCGCGGTGATTTTGGAAGTGTTTTTTATGCCAAGGTTTTTTCGGTTCTGTTAAGTGCTGCCACCACTTTATAAACTGGCTGCGCTTCCTTTATGGAGGTGAGAGATGCGGCTTCGGTCGTGACGACGTTACTCGGCGCGAGCTGTTGTACTGTTGGGAAATCATTTTGTTATGTGGACGTTCGCGGCGGAGGGGAAAGGGGAGATGCAGGGCATTGAACCTTTGGCACTTTTGTGTCTTTTTTTTTTTTTAGCACATACTGGCTAGGTTTGTTTGTTTGTTTATTATTTTACGTCTAAGCTAGAATTGGCCACAGCCTGCACCCGCTTTCTTCACCCGAGTGGGTAAAGGACGCCAGAACTTACTGTTCTGGTATACTGAGGCGCCTATCTACCCAAACATAAGAGATAGAACCGATTTACAACAGAGAGTAACTCGAGGCTTAGGAAGCCGGTTACCGAAAGTTTATAGGGAAATTACAAGAACAAGAAGCGTTGCAAGCGACATTTGACAAAATGCCATTCCACCGCCAGTACCGTGTGCATAAAACAAATAGAACGCCAAAGGAAAAATAAAATGACCAATAAAATGGTCTAGAGTTGTAAAAGAACGATCAAGTTAGCAAACGAATTATTCGTTTGTTGCCGGAAACCTGGGACATATGTCTGTGAAGAACTTTGTGTCATCCAGCCATTTTACCAATTGAACAGCACCAGTGTAGGTGCCGAAAATAAATGAAGCAGTGTCTGGGTTAGTTCTAGGCGCCTTTGGGAGTCCGTTAGGGCGCAGTCGGCAGTTGAGGATGTGCCTCATAGTCTTGAGAGCGCCACAGCTACAGTGTGTGTGCTTTTTCGTGGTTAAATCGCTCATGATAGGGAGCGAAGTCGCCGTGTCCTGAGCGTGCGGCGTAGATATGCGCTAACAGGGGTCTGGGGAGCGAAAGCTCACCAGGACATTGTTCTGGGAATCTTACAAGTAGGTCCCGATAATTCTGGGGGATGTGCTGATCCCAGTAGTCTTTTATTGCTGTCCGTCTAGCCGCTTTGACCCAAGATTTTGTACAGATTAAGGACAGTAGATGATTTAGTGGCGGTGCACTATTCAAGGCTTCTTTAGCAGCTTTATATGCCAGAACATTTCCTTTGATACCGGCATGACTAGGAATCCAGCGAATATGAACTTCTCCGGGGATTGTGTGCGGAAGCCGCAAGCGGTGTGGCCATTCAGATGCTCTAGTGGCAAATTTCGAGAATAATTCCTGGGAAGAGCAGGCAGGGATGGAGCCAAGCCTACGTGCGACGTCGAGGTTGTCGAAAAATAACAAGATGTTATTCGCGAAGTGAGCAGAAGGTAGAAGAAGCGCTGTCTCAATCGCTTTTAGGGCTGAGAAGGCCTCTGCATCAAAAGTACCCAGGGATGGGCTGAGAGGAATACAACTCTTAAAAATAACTCGGCCAGCTTGGTATATCACCACGCCACCGCCCACTTTAGTGCAAAGATCTGACTCAAGACGGGAGGTATCTGAGTATGCGATTATGTCATTGAATGGAATGGAGTTGAGTTGACCCAGTGGTTTGGTGACTCGGTTTTTACTGGCATGCCAGCCTTCCTTTGCAATCTAAGGGGGGTCAATGTATGGGTCTATGAACTCTGTTTCGGGCAGACTGAGGATCCAACCTGAGAAGCGGGAAACGCGCCTGCGATTTTTTAGGACCCAATCAGTCCTTCGTCGGAGAGGATGTCTTTTGTCTAGGCGGTGGACGCGGCAAGCGGCTAGGCGTGACTTCCCGTCCAGTTCGATTGAAGGGGGTAGGAGCCCAGCTTCGCGGAATAAATCAGGGGCAGGTGTCGTGCGGTAAACAGGCAGAATTGCTCTGCAGCTGGTTAGAATAACTTTTTGGAGAAGTGAAATATGTCCTTCGACCCTGTTAGAGATGACTTTGTTGCGAGGGTTAATTTTAGTCCGGCCAGGCCACCAAGTTTCGGCACCATAATAGGGGATGGGTAGGATACAAGCATTAGTAGCTTGGCGTAGTAGTTTCGGATTCACTCCACAGGTAGTATTGCCGAGGCTGCGGAGGGCATTGGCCACTTTTAAGGCTTTACTCGCCAGGATTCTGAAGTGCCATTTGAACAATAGGGTTTTATCGAAGTGTACCCCAAGCCATCTGGTATAAGGACAGATAGTATTCTCGGATACGGAAAAATTTCCATGGTTGATGGAGGGTGTAGAGTTTGGATCTTTATCGGTGCGGCGACGAGAGAAATGCTTTAGTTCGGATTTACCCGGGTCGAAAGTGATTCCCTCCGCCTGGCCCCATTCTAGTACTTCCTTTAATGATTTTCCTAGAGCGACGCTATTTTCTTGCAGAGATTTCCGAGTCTCTATGAGTGCCACGTCATCAACATAGCCAAACTTGCCAAATGTTGAGCCCATCTTAAAAATTGGAGCGACGTAAAGCATGAATAAGATAGGAGATATGGCAGAGCCTTCGGGTAGTCCGCAGTTGACCTGTTGAGGCGGACCAGTTTCACCATCTAGTCGGATTTGAACAGTGCGGTTAGTAGCGAATGATGCTACCTATTTGGCGAGATACTCGGGCCAGCCTTGTTCTCTCATGCGGCGTACAAGTCGGCCTGGAAGGACTGCGTCGAAGGCGCCTTTGACGTCTAATGTGAGCATGCTCGCAGTACGCCCTTCGTTTGGGGCCCTCTGAACATCATGGGTGAGACAAGTTGTGAGGTCTACTGCAGATCTTCCTGGTGTCACAGTCTTATCAAGAGCGCTTATGCAGCTAAATGAGAAGAGGTAATTTTATATTCAAATCTATGGAGAGCAAATACTGTTCGACGTGCTACAGGTATTTATACATGAGTGGTTTCATCTAGAAGATTCCCTTTGGCCCTCATTCTAAGGTTCTCGAGGTTTCCATCTTCTAGATGCTTCTAGTGTCTAAGCCGATAATTTCCAGGTGAGCATAGACCACCTATCAACCCCAGAATGATCCACATTGCATAAATAATTATGCAAGCCTATGCAAATCATAGGCTACAGGCACAATACAGCTCACCAGCTGTCACAATTTCCCTCCCCCTTCTGAGGACTTATTGTTTAGCTTTTGCCAATCTTCTTGATCGACGTCGCTACATGGTTTGTTTCTCAGCTGGTCCAATAAAGGTTCCGGTTTCGATTTCTGGTGGTCCATCGTTGGTCATTATAGACCCATACTTCGATTCGAAATCATCTAGTGCCTTTGTCTCCTGAACATACTCAACAGGCTCCCATGTCGGATCTTTCCAGCCTTTCCATTTTACCATGGCCTCCCTGAATTTGCCACGACCACGCGTTGCTGTTCTAGCTCGAAGAATAGATTCGACCTCATATTCTGAATTATCAAGGTCATCAACAACCGGAGGATTTTGCGCATCATCTCGCACCTGGCTTGGGAAAGGGTCATTACCAGCCATTTTTACTAACTCCACATGGAAACGTTTGTGGATGTTTCCTGGAACATTTAGTTCCACAGTCAAAGCATCTGGTACTGCAGTAACTTTGTATTTTGCATGCAACCAAGCTAACTTCTTAGACAACTGTGGCGCTTTAACATTCCGTAAGTCCAGCCACACTTTATCACCAATCTGAAAACGATCAGGCTGTCGTCGTGATTGATTGGCATTGGTCTCATTACGCTGCTGTGCTGAGGCCATCGCTGCCTGGGCAAAGTCTTGGGCGTCTCGTAGTCTTTGCACAAATTTCTGTCCCCCAATTTCCCCGGGATGTCGTCCCTTGCTATTCTGGGGTGTTGGTTCTCCTATGGGCTCTAGATCATATCCATTCCGTAAGAAAAAAGGACTTATATTGCCAATGGCTGAGTTGGGCCTTGAATTGAGAGCTAGCTGAGCAAGCGGCAGGAGGTTGGACCAATTATCTTGAGAATAACAAGTAAAAGCCCTCAGATATTTATACAGCTCTTGGTTAGCTCTTTCGCTGGCGTTTGACTGGGGATGGTATGCCGTGGTAAGTCGTTGAGTTATTCCAGTCAGTTCGCAAAAGGTCTTCCAGAAATGGCTTAGCCAGTCACTCCTGTTGTAAAATAAACAGTCCAGCATCCCACGCGATGCGCGTCTCACACCGACTCGTACACTGTCACGCGATTGTCATCATCTCATATGTTATATTTAGATTTCCCACTTAATGTCTATTTATATCATCTATAACTATGGATGGTACGAGCTAACAGCTACACATATGAGCGTCTTACACCTAATTATTTTGGGGGAAACATTCAGGTTTAGGACTTACTCATACCATGATAATATTGTTATATTGGGACATCAATGTCTATCATGAATAATGCTAATTAAAGTCCCATAAGGGTTACACTTATTGGAATGGAAGATTTAAAGTTCAGTTGTTAGACTGGATAGGATCACTTATCAATCGTAGGGTAAACTTGGAACAAGTAAGAGTCTGTTAACGTAGTGTCTGGAGATGTTTATTTCTCCCACTTCGAACAGAGTGCTATCTACTAATAAAACTAACTAACAGTGATTGAGTGATCTTACTAATAAGGATTAGCGTATTGATGCTCATAATACACTTTAGGCTTAAGGTCAATGCGTGTGCGATTAGGGGATTCAACCTTGCACAATCTTCCTCAGCCGTCTCAATTAGAAGCACTAATTTCATCATCCCGCCTCACTTTAGACCAAATATACTGGTGCACAAGTGACTTAACCTTGGCTTTGGTAATGCTTTCGTACATATGTCTGCAAGATTCTCTTCAGATGGACAATGTAGTAAAGTTAAAGATCCGTCTGTTACTTTTTCTCTTGTAAAGTGATAGGCTATATTGATGTGTTTTGTTGCATTGTTAAGCCTTGGATTGTGAGCAACATCAATAGCAGCTTGGTTGTCGGTCATCAATGCTTTTGGGATATCTTTGTCAACTAATTGATGCAAGCCACGTACAATCCAGACGAACTGTCTAGTAGCCGTTGACAACGCCATATATTCCGCTTCACAGGTGGAATGGGCTACAGTTCGCTGTTTGCGTGCTCTCCAACTGAACGTGGAGTTGCCAAGTTGAAATATAAATCCAGCAAATCTTCGACGAGTGTCAAGACAATTTCCGTAAGATGCATCACAGTATCCAGTTAAAATTAGAGGTGAATTTATCTTGTAGGTTAGCTTGAGTTCGCTTGTACCCTTAAGGTAGCGTAGTACTTGTTTTGCCATACTAAGATGAGTAACAGAGGGTTCAGTATTATACTGTGAGAGGAGCGTGATGGTGTATGCTAGGTCAGGGCGAGTGCCAGATACCACATACATCAATGATCCGACAATCTGCTGATACAGTTGTGCATTAGCCTTAGGTTCTCCATTGGCCGCCGCAATGATCTTTTGGTGAGAGTCAATGGGCGTAGAGACCGGGTTGCAGTTTTGCATAGAGAATCGATTCAAGATTTTGTTAATGTATGCATTCTGTGACAAGATGATACCTGCATCTGAGTACTCAATTTGTATACCAAGGAGCCAGTTGAGCGTACCTAAATCATTAACCTTAAATTCTTTCTTAAGAAGGTTGATTGTGTCGTCCATGACTTTTCCTTGTTCACTAAAAAGTACTATATCATCCACGTAGAAAGCAATTATTAATTTGCCAGAGTTGTGGAGTAAAACACAAGAGTCAAAATGGGAAGAAGCAAAGCTGTGCGGATGGATATATTCTACCAATCTGAAATACCATTCTCAGGGCGATTGCTTTAGTCCGTAGATACACCTATTGAGGCGTGCCACATGGTTATCTATCCTGTACCCATCAGGAAGTTCCATGTAAGTTTCTTCATTCAGAATACCATATAAAAAGGCGTTTTTGATGTCAAGTTGACGAGGTTTCCACCCCTTACTTGCAGATATAGCGAGTAGCAATCCTAGAGATTCGAGCCGAACGACAGGTGCAAAGGTTTCATTATAGTCAATTCCTTGGATTTGTGAGTATCCTTTTGCAACATATCTGGCCTTAAATCTTTCGAGCTCGCCTTGCGCATTGCCTTTGACTTTACAAACCCATTTACCACTGACGATTTTGCGTCCTTCGGGTCGCGGCACAACTTGCCACACATCGTTTTCGTGAAAAGATGACATTTCATCTTCGAAAGCTTTTTTCCATTCAGGCCAATATGCTGAGTGTTCCGCTTCCTTAAAGGTTCTTGGTTCTGGAACTTCCAAGATACTTATCAATGCCCTTTCGCATTCGTCATCGTTGACCATATTATTTGGTGCGAGCGGACTATTTGAAGGATACACACGAGAACTTTTCCACCACTCCCCCGTAATCGTGTCATCGAACACGCGAGGTCGGACAAGGCGATTAGATCTGGTTCGTGACTGGGCATTGGATGGATTGTTGGATATTTGGACTTGTGGAGCAGTTTCAGGGGCTGTAATGTGTTCGTCTGGTGGGCATGTTTTATCAGTTGGCTGAGAAACTATGTTTATTTCAACTTGATGGTTATCTGAAATTTTCTTTGAAGTGTTATCATTTGGTGTTGGCACATTGATGATATTTTCGATACGTTTTGCAACGTATGGAGCAAATATAACATCAGTTGAGACAACAACATGATTTGCTGCAGGAATGAAAATTCGATAGTGGTGGGGCACTTTGGTGTAACCTACAAACAAACCTTTAACCGCTCGTGGAAGAAGCTTACTGCCCGAAGGACGCTTAGCCTTGGGTATGTGTACATAGCATTCTCGCCCAAAGGGTTGTAGGTGTTCTATTGTGGGTTTTTCGCCATGGAAGGCTTCATAAGGTGTCTGCCCACAAACAGATGTATGATATAAACAGTTTTTGGTGTACGTGAAAGCTTGTACTGCTTCGGCCCACAAACGATTTTCAGTGATGGGTAAAAGCATTGCGCGAATTCCTTCACTGATGAAGTGATTTAACCTTTCGGCGACGCCATTAGACTCAGGATTATAAGGGGGTGTTAAATCATGACATATTCCCTTTTGAGTTAAGTAATTACTCAAGCTTTTATTGATGTATTCACCACCGTTGTCAGTTCGTAATGCTTTAACCTTATAGTTAAATTTTGTTTCAATCTCTGCAATTATATTCACAATAACTTGTGCAGCGTCAGATTTTGACTTTAAGAATTGAACAATTGTATACCTGGTAGCATCATCAACGAAACTGATGTAGTAGAGGGAATTTCCTAAAGATGAAACTGGAAATGGACCACTGAGGTCAGAATGTAAGTATTCACCTTTTTCATAGGTTTTCCGGATTGCGGATCTAGGCTTGTTATGAATTGATTTTGACAAGGCACAAGCTTCGCAATGAAAACTTTCGGGACGTTCAGGTATCACATTAGGGTTCTGAATAATTTTTAGGGAGTTGGATATAGAAGATGGAGCTGCATGACACAGTGCATCATGCCAAAAGTCATATGTTAAGCATGCATAATCTTGAACTTTTGGAGCAGATTCTGAAATCAGCGGAAGTGGTCCATTGAATGTAGCTTCAAGGTACGTTTTATTATGTTTTGTGAGCTTCATCACTTTTCAATCATCAACTAACATATAGCCTTTATGTCTTTCTTGTCTCCAAGAAAACAGAGGATGCTGTAACCCAGGTACGTATAAAACATTGCTCAACTTGAATTGCGAAACAGTTTTATCAGATAACATGCAATATAAAACCACTGTCCCCCTTCCCAAGACTTTCATGTTTTGACCCGAACTGGACATTACAAGTCCGGAACAGTCAGAAATACATTCGAATCTCTCTGGATATGGGCACATGTGAGCTGTTGCACAGGTGTCAAGATAAAAGTGCTTTTGACTGACCTTTTCGTTGATAGGCCCGACTAACGTCATGTGGGCTTCATTGGTAGAGGCAATTAGTTGTTTAGCTTTTTGTATATTTCTCTCCTTTATTTTGGGGCATTTAAACCACGTATGGCCAGATGCTTGGGTTGGATGGTGCTTCTTACAGAAACTGCATGACTTTTTCTGAGAGATGGCTGGTTTCATGGTTCTAGGCTTTTTGAATCCTTTGACAGCTGTAAAAAAAGCTGTTTCAGTAGACTCTTCATAGTCGAGGTCTATGAGTCGTTGCTTGACTTCAGCGAATGTAAGATCGCTCCTTGTAGTCAAGTTATCAACCACATTTCTCTTGTGGCGACTCAAAAATCCAAGTAGAAAATCGCGCTTGGCACGATCTTCTTCAAGGAAACTTGCAAACTTGTGCCGATAAGAATCCGTGGAATCTCTGGCCAGTTTGTGAAGTTTAGACCATTCAGTCTCGAAAGACTGAACAAAGGTAGTTAGAGAGGTCGACGTGTTGAAAGAGGTTTTTAGCTCACACAGGTTGCCAACTTGATAGACTAGCGCGTACGCTGTGTCTCTTTTGTATTGAGCAACCAAGTGCGTCCACATCAAGTGTGGGTCTTCCTTATCGAGAACACTTTGGATGATCTCAGGGTTGACCACATGAATGTAAGCAGCTACTGCCTGATTATACAACACTTTGTACGACTTCTGCTCCTCAAGACCAGCACTAGCCGTGGGTTTTACCCCTTCGACTACCAGCTCATACAGTCCCATACTGCGCCATATTGCAGTCATGGTTGTAGCCCATGAATCGTAATTCGCCTGTCCATTTAGGGGAGTAATGGTTGTTAAATTCATACTACGAATAGTGTACTCTTTGCAGAGGTTTGTGAAGAATGATTCGACTTGAGTAGTGGGTTCAGACATGGTGAGGTTTCTATTGAAATGGAAGATTAGCTTCGCTGTCTCCAAAATTTTAATTAAGTGAATTTGTGCTTTAAGCACCGGGCTCAGAACCTATTGGAATGGAAGATTTAAAGTTCAGTTGTTAGACTGGATAGGATCACTTATCAATCGTAGGGTAAACTTGGAACAAGTAAGAGTCTGTTAACATAGTGTCTGGAGATGTTTTTTTCTCCCACTTCGAACAGAGTGCTATCTACTAATAAAACTAACTAACAGTGATTGAGTGATCTTACTAATAAGGATTAGCGTATTGATGCTCATAATACACTTTAGGCTTAAGGTCAATGCGTGTGCGATTAGGGGATTCAACCTTGCACAATCTTCCTCAGCCATCTCAATTAGAAGCACTAATTTCATCAACACTCCTGTATATAACAAGCTCTCTTCTCCCTCAGAATTCTTCAGTCAATCACATTGCTGAATATCTCTGAAGGTAAGATCTCATCCAGTAGCTAGCCCAATACAGTCAACACATTGCTGAATATCTCTGAAGGAATCTCTCTCTTTGTCATCTCACCTATTCTATAATAGCCTCACTTATCTCAAACACTACGCTGCTTCTCTTACACAGATATCTTGACGTCTCGCCTCTCCGATTTGTCCCCATTACATTAAGTGTTAAGAGCTATGCCCTGCATTGATCAATGGCTAGGTCAGGGACTAGCTGGTCACGGTCAGTAAGGGACGCAGATCGCAATGACATTCATACCTTTCAGGACGCGCGCTCATAAATAGGGGCACGCGTTTTTGTAACTGTATATTAACCTCACTTCCCTAATTAGTAGACAGTTATAGGAGAAATAAACGGTATTTTGTGACATATGTTTGTCGTGCTTTATTCCGATCGCTTATAGTCCATCACACAAAGGGTTAGTTCTCACTGGTATGTTGTGTCAACTTTCCACAAACCATTCAATCTTTCGCAACAGTTATTACTATTATTATTAGTTTACTTTCTGTTATTTTTATCCATCTTAGATCGATATGCTTAGACACTTTCTTACGAAGTTTTTTCTGGGAACTAAGGGAATGGGTATATAGAGGTAGATAGAAGGACGGAGTGGGGGACAATAGAAAAAAACAACAATTGAGGTTCATTCACGGAGTAACTTTATTTTTACATCTTGAATTTCCTCAAACTCATCTTCCGGATTCTTCTTTACAGAATCACGATATATTTCAGACTCTTTGTTACAGAGTCATATTCATTTATCTTATTGAGTTGACCGAAACTCACATATCTAGGCCTGATTGGGCATTCTAGTGAGTCTGCTGGATGGGGGCCATGACAATTGGCACACTACGGGGGACATAAGTGCTTTCTAGTAGGGTCACAAGAGGTATGTCCGCTCTCTAAGTGTTACGTTGAAGCGCAAAGTCTACAGCAAGGAAGTCTAGCGCACGCTCTCTCATTGTGCCAACTGAAGCATCTACCACATTGCGGAGTATGCAGTCTGTGGGAGAATTTTAACGGGAACACGGACACCAAATAGTGGTAGGACCTTTGATAGAGTTGGACCCTTGGGGCATAGCACGACCCAACTTTTGGAGGGAGAGTACTTCGAGTCGTACTGACTTCGAGACTCGAGGACGTTTAACGGGGCAACGTTTGTAAGGTGAAAAAGTGCATCAGACACGATCTCAGAGGTTATCTCTATTGAGGTCATTGAATTCCCGTCGAAGCCTTGGTACGAGCGAGGGACACCAGAAAGCCGGTAAGCAATGTGGGATGTCGGCCTTTCTACCTTACACTGGCCTTGAGTAGATAAAAAAGTTTCTATTTCCCCCATTCGGGCAAATAGAGTCTCTTGAGCAATTGTCGAGACAGGGCAGATCGCAAAGCCTGTTTTGATCGACTAAACTTCTCGCACGAGTTTTTCTTTCAAATGATTATTTATTTGTAGCATGACCGCTCAAGGAGACATTTTGAGGGCGGGATGACCTGCGAAGACTCGGACGAAAAGGCGATTATCTTCCGGAACTTCTCTAGGTTTTGCTCTGGATTTAGTATTTTCAAAGTTAGTTGGTCTCTTAGGCCTCTGGGCGTGCTGCCAAGGCGCCGGAGTAGAGACAACTTTGGCGAAGGATACAGGGCGCTTGGGGAATTTCAGGAATTGTGGCCAGTTGCATTATTGGAGGGGTTACTTGGGACCGTGAAGCACTGCTTTGTATTGCAGTAGGCGGCTTGTGGGTCTGGGGAAGTCCACCTGAGGAATAAGGAATCGGAGGTCGAGGAGAGCCTCTGACATGGCAGTCAAAGTGTCTGCGAGTGTCGCGGGATCAATTGGTGAAGGTAAACCTCAGAGCAAGTCCAGTATAAAATCAGTTGATTATTGAAAACTATGGTAAAAATTAAGATGGACATACTCTGTATATAAATACATAGGGCCGCTCCTTCCGCTAATTACTAGCATAAATAAAGACAACTGTGTTGCTACGCAACCACCACACAACCACACACGTGACAGTAGCGCTGGCGCAGCTAGTCCACAACAAGGGATCAATCCTGCAACAGCGAGCCACAGAATTCAGATCCGCAACAAAGTTGTAGAAGGTTCTTTTAAGGTGCTGGGGTAAGTTTTCATTCTCGGTGATGGCACTATCTAGAACGTACGCAATGTTTTGGAACAGGAGGAAAGCCTCTTGAGTCCTCGTGTTGGCGGCAGAGGTGGTTGACAGTAGCATTTCTGTCAGCCACCCCTCTCCACTATTAGCAGTAGAGGCAGGTAGGGGTGGAGGGGAAACGGAAGGCGGGGGACGGGGAAGGTTTGATATGTTGTATGGGTGTATAGCTGTGTGAGATCTTGATTGTGAGTGAGCTGAATACTGGCTAGGTAGTTCAGAGTCTCTATGGATCAACTACCCTTATCACGCCTCTTGGGTACAGGGCTTCTGCCTGATACGTCATGAATTCAATCAATCAATCAAACAACAAAAAAGCTTGGACCATGACAAACATGGAAACTCTTCTGCTTATCCCTGTTTGTTTGTATAATTAATTTATATACAGTAGAACCCCTCTTAGCTAATAGTGGGTCCCGGTATAATTACTGAAGAGATTCATAGAAATTTTACTGTTTATATTTGCAATACTTACCCCTGCTTGCAAAATGACCTGTAAGGGTAAGTGTTGCAAATATAAAAGTCCAAGTTACAATGAATCTTTTCAACATTTATACCGGGACCCACTATTAGCCAAGAGGGGCTCTACTGTAGTACCCTCTGTTACTGGTGGGAACTAAAAAATAACTTCCTATTTCACCATGACAGACTCTTCATTCTCCATCGATATCTTCAGTGATTTAAGTGATAAAAACCCTAACAGGTTGCGTTTCCACCTTCTTTGATTAACAAGGTCCAACGATTCTCAAAGACATGTTAATCGGCGCGGACATGTAATGCGTCACAATCCCGCTGCCAGACAGATCCTCCAGCTCCAAACGCGCACGCATTCGTGGTCCGGTTCCACAGGAATAAATTCAGCACTCGTTGGGATCGAATTCGTGCCTATTGAATAGCACACAAATACAGGTACAAGACATACTTTTCTACGCCATTTCTCAAGGCCAATCATAGCGAACTCCATAGAATTTTATCACCCCGTGGGTGAAGAAAGCGTTGTCGCCATCGAGAATTCAACAGCTAACCTAAAACATCTCGTACATCGCGAGCCTACTTTGTCCCACAACTCAATTTTTGCTTCCTATTTTTGGACTGTCGTACAGGTGAATTTAAAATACTATGTGGGAACATTTTGTGCGGAGATTTGTGAGGCGCATATTCCAAACAAATACATTGAAAGAATTTTATTCGACTTTAAAAGTTTATTATCGCGATGTTTGTTTTAACAATTCGTGTTACATAAAGTCGAAGTTATAAATTTGGTGACGGTGGTACTCGAGACAATATAAATCACTAAAGGAATAAATTATGATAATGATGATTATAGTATATTTCTCAAGAAAGAACCTAAACCGCACCCCTCTCATATAGATGGATCAAGAGGCTATTTATCTACATGTAAGACCCGCTAGTAGCTATATTATTTCCTTGCCATATCTCAAAATAACAGTCTAAAGTTAGATCCGAAACATCTTAACAATAGATACTGTATCATGACAGAAACCTGGAACGCCACCAACGAGCTTGGTACATCGACAAAACGGATTCCATCTCGATCACACCCCTTCAGGCGAACTGTCATGATAACTTGGTTTATCTCAGCCCTAGATAATTGGACCCCATGCTTTGACAGCCGCGTTAGTATTACCCGTAAATTTCATCTCCATCTCTTTATCCATCAAATCTGCAGTCGAGAATATCGAGAATAGTTTCGTCCTTTTTAACGTCTAAGTAATTATCAGATCCCTGTGGTTTCGTAATTATGAGCGAGTAATGACGTTGATAATCGAATTAGATTATAGCCAATTATTTATACCCTATTGACCCCTCGAAAACGGTGACTTGCTGATGAAATGTTTCCTGTATAAAACTTTTGCTGTAAGAAATCGAATATGGCGACAAAACTAGCGCTTTAAAAATCGTTCTCGCAATAGGTTGAGGCGTAACTTGTGACAGTGGATCGAAAACCAAAAGAGACTCGTGCTGGATATTAGGATGGCTTATTCGAGATGAAGAGGATTGGGACTCCGTGCGTAGTTAAGGTAATGTGTCGGTTAAATCGGACAAAAGCTTGCGCTAACCGTATTTGTATTAATCGAATTTAAGTACATTTATCATGTAATTTGCTTAGTGTTTAGTAGTATTGTAGGTCCAAACAAGAACGTAGAGATAGCATTATGTGTTAAGGAAAATGCTCCGGGCTCATAACTATTCGACTTTAAAAGTTTATTATCGCGATGTATGTTTTAACGATTCGTGATATATAAAGTCGAAGTTATAAATTTGGTGACGGTGGTACTCGAGACAATATAAATCACTAAAGGAATAAATTATGATAATGATGATTAAATTTGGATGACAATCTCTCACAAACTCGCCAATATTATGTCACATCAACGGGTCTGACAAGAATGCTTCTGAGAGAATTTCATGGCGGTGATAAATTTCCAACGCTTCACGTTGGGACACAAAAGATTGTGGCCGTAATATCTAAAGTTTCACAATAGAAATCTCGAGGGTCATTGCTCATGGCGTTGGAGTTTTTACAGGATGACGCTGAAATTCAGACGGAAAAAGTACGAATTACTCTATACGATAGACATACACAGATTGAGACATATGAAGGGTGTAATGAGGGTTCATATGAGAGATATCTTCCGTTGATTTCTGGTACGTTTCTCTCTTGCCATTTTTTTCAAATCAGGTGACTGGATTGCCTTGTAATATCAAGCACAACATTCGTTCTGACAGAATTTGTTCATTTCCCATGAAAAATTCCGTTGAAACTATCCTATCTTAGTCATCAAATTGAATTAAATCGATCTCGATTAAGCCATTGTTTACATGGTTAGCCATCGGGTCATGCAGACTCTTGACTCTCGTCTCATCATCCATATCCCTTTGAGTTTCGTCTTGTTCATTCTCGACGGCACTTTCCCTCGTCTGATTTTCTTTGATTTTCAAAATTTTTACTGCTTCATCTGCAGCTCGTGTTTCTATTTCAAACCTGCTCTGTCCCTCACTGACAGTTACTACCCGCTCTCCACCGACGAAGACGGAACAGGTCTGCTGAGATTTATCTGTTGCAGGTTCAATCACATATTCCACTTTTTTTGTATCTGCTAGCTTGCCCAATTTGATTTTTGGGTGCTCTACATCCACATTTTCTGCAATCACCCGCCGTAACAGCTTCAAGATCCCCATCTTTTCTACAACGCACTCAACAGCTGCATAACTTCCGGAATCTATCCATATCGCTCCTAGCAGCGCTTCCACCATATCCGAGAAAAACTTTTCTGCTTTTACACCGCAGAGTACCGTCCAAGGATAAAATGTACCACTGTTAATAAATTTCTGGATCTCTACCCGATTTTCCTTGTAGTACTGCGCAGTTACATCTTGTGCACTAGAGATACCAGAGCTGTTGTGCCGCAAGAAGCAATACAAGGGTACTTTTTCATAACGTCTCTTCCGTTGGCACGAAGACTTTTCTGGGGTAATTTCAAGATCAATAATCTCGCGATTGTAGTGGAGCTCCATTGAGATGATAGCTAGAATATCAGCGTTGACGAGTGCAGTGCGTAGTTCATGCATGCGTATATGTGAAAGGTTATATGGATACATATTCTGAACGATTACATGGTCAAGAATAGAATCTCCTATAAATTCTAGCCGTTCAAGCGAGTAAGTTCCCGAGGGGTAGCTAGCATGAGTTAAGGCTTCAACTAAAAGAGATGGTTTCTTAAAGGTGTAGCCAAGAATAGTTTGGATCGGTGCAATACCCACAGGAAGGCTAGTACTGGTGGCTTCATCGTAGATTAGTTGTCGACAGTGTTCCAGTGATTCCCATTTGATCTCCGGGAGGAAAATCTGAAGGCAGGAGAGAGCCTTTGGGATCCCGCCTTCAAGCATAGCCGCGCCTACTAAACTTTCAACCACATCTGCGAGCACCTTTGTTGACATTTCTCGTTGGTTATCCTCGGGAACTTGGAGGGCATCTTCCGTAAAAACTGGATGCCACTTTTTATTGGCGAACTTTTCCGTGATGATATATTTATCTAAGCCGAGATCAACCGCTGCCCGTGCGAGTCTGGAGTTCGCAACTAAGTGATCCTTTCTGAACGAAAGATTTCCTTCGTGCCATCTGTATTTAGATAAAGTTAGATTTAGTCCCCGGTATGGGAAGTTTCTCAAGGCTGGGGACTACAAAGAAAAGACTAAATGCCTTAGATAGAAGGCATACGCCCTAAAAAGTTACTTACAATGGATGTGCGGCCATTATTTCTATGGCTGCACAAAATTTTAGTACTGAGTCACCAAGAAACTCGAGACGCTGATAATTTACAGGCTCGCCAGAACTACCGGCGCAAATAGCCATCAAAACTAAATTTGTATCAGATAAGTGCACGTTACTTAGTAAACTTTTGCAGAGGTGTTCTGCGATGAGGTGTAACTCCAATCGCCACATAATACTTGGTATCATTAGGCTAAATTGTACGTATTTAAATGGCAATACATCAATTTTACAGCGCGTAATTGGCAAGGCGGTAAAGTGAGGCTTCGAAGAAGTAGGCTTGATTTCTCCTTTGGGACGGTTTAAGAAATCTCGTCGTCTACTGAGGCGAGATAAAGAAAGATATGCCACATCATTCGGGGCGTGCACAAATTCTCCTGTGGGCTTTTGTAAATCATTGATGTCTGGTTTCTGTTTTAATAATTCTCTGAAGATGTATGGGGTGCCTTGATGATCCCGGATAAGCCTGGGCGTTTGTGAGGTATTAATATCTTCAGGAACCGCTTCGCGCTGTCGCAACTTTGACCTTATAGCCTCCGGTTTCTTCGTCTTAAATTTAATGACATGTTCTCTTTCATCTCGCGTGGGATCATTAAAGGCTGCCTGTAGAAGTGCATCGGTATCTTCATTTATTTGTGCCATCGTTCGGGGTGTCAACTTTCTCTTTGCTGTTGATGTAACTATCGAAATTTTTAGTTCAGTATCCGAGTCCCAGTAAATTTGAAATGGGGGTATTTCTGGCAGTGGGAGAGGCGTAAACATCTCAATGTCTGACCCATTAAAGCTAATGGTTGCTTGATAAGCTATCTCGGGACTTTGAGACCAGGCAGTGGCAAGATCCATCCAAGGATTCATTAACTTATTGACTTTGATAATCGAAGGACGCACTTCGACAGGTGATTTAACTTCGTCATCAAGGGATGAATACCGCATAAGTGGTAGGAGATTATCAGAAACAAGCCCAGCTTTGTAAAGTTTGATATAAGCTTCAAATGCTGCATCTTTAATGGAGTTTCTTTCATTCTTCCACACTGTCAGACTCTCGGTAGTTCGAACGGACTCATTCACTGAAGTGGGTAGGATAACTTTTGTGCGAATCATACCATTTGCTTCTTCGGAGGGAATAAAATCTGGGCGAGTATCGACGTATTTATCTGCTGGGAGAGTGGCACAAAAATGATATAAGTGCGACAGAGCATTTTCGAGGTCAAGGATTGCTCCAGTCTTCTCGACACGGAAGATTCTCTTCTGTCTGGAAGCTTCCTCTTCCTCCTCCTCAAGCATCGGATGCTCTCCTAACGTGCGCGACTGATCTTCGTAAATTGCCTTCATCTCATCCTCAAGCTCTCTGAGTCTGTGAAGATTATCACTGCCGGTAGGAAAAAGTATAATTAATTTGGATTTTTGCTGCCTGGCGCGTCCCCGCCGCTGTACATACGATTTAAGGTTTGGGGGTTTTTGAAAACATAGGACAAGATTACACGCTGGAATATCTATGCCTTCTTCTAATACACTAGTTCCGATTAATAGATTAGTACGGCCATTCTTAAAATCAGAGAGAGAGTCCTTTTGCGCGTCACTATCAATAGATTCTATTATGTTGTTTCGAGATCTATGCGTCGACAAACCCACCATCGTTCCAATTTTAAATCGATCCCGGGTAAGGGGATGAGCCCTAAGCAAATGCGCCAAAGTTGTCACAACAGCTCGTTCCTGGACAAAAATGATACCTGAGAAGTCATATGTCTGTCTTAAAAGCACTTCAATCACTTTGGCGACCTTTTCGGAGATGATGGGCACGTTTTCTGCGGTGAGATATTGATCGGGCGGAGCAACTTCAATTCTCTGAAATAGTTTAATGAGGTACTTTTTCTCGCGATCTTCAATGTTCTCTCCCCATAATTTATCAGAATCTTTTTTATCTTCAGGTGACTTGGCTATTCTAGAAACTACAGTAGAAACTTTTCTTGAATTAGCTCTGTGTAGCAGGAGACATTTCACAATGACAGGAAAGAAAAAGATCTGCGTATCCTAGTTTTTGGCGGTGTGGATTAGTAATCAAGCTTTAGTATAACAACTTACTATAAAAATTTGCTGCCCAAGCTCCCAATTCTTCAAAAATTGTATTTGCAGTGAGATTAAAAGTTGAAATTTGTTTGTAACACCATGTTTTTTCATCCAGAAGAAGTTTATGCAACATTCTCTGACTTCGAGAATCCGTTTGCTCTATTAAGCTGAGGTAATATGGATCATTTCGAATATCAAAGTCTGCGAACATATTTAAAAGGCTCTTCAATGACCGAGGGATGCTTGACCCGAGAGAGTCATCGTCATAAAAGATATTCTCTAAGGAAGGTAGTTGGACTTGTTGCCTCAGTTCTGACCGATTTTGGGTCGGTGTTCGACTCAAGCAATTTAACGTTTCCTCGATTTTTACCAGTGATTTTATATTGGATCCCATAACAGGGCTTGCTGTCAGTCCAAGAATATGAGGAACATCTTTCAGCAAGGCTTTTTGTGGATGGTAAAAGAGGTTCATAATCCTGGCACCAGGATTCTTTTTTACGCAGTTATGAGCTTCGTCGTAATTAGTTTTCTCAACTCTATTTTCCGGATTTTCATTTACCTTCGTCAAAGACAAGCAGGGCGAGCGACTGAAGCTTCACAAATCCGTGAATAAGCGCATCCAAGAGGATTTGATATGTTGAGACAACGATCGATACATTCTTCAGTATGTCATTCCAATGACTTTGCTCGGTCCAGCGATCGACGTTATCAGCACCTGACAGAAATTTGGTTTCAACTGAAGGGATCTGTGACTTAATATAATCACACTGTTGTCCGCATAAAGAAATGGTCGGAGCAAGAAACCAAATGAACTGAAATCATTAGCAGGCATTTTCCTTAATCCGTTATCAAGAACCACGTGCCTTTGGCTTCGACATGCGGTTCAGTTCATACTTCATTCTCATGATCGCTCTAAGGAGATATTAGTACGTTCTGATCAGAGGTACCGCGAATAGATTTTAAGCTTCTTTTTAGAGGTTTACGAGCTGGTTTTCACTAGCATACCGAGTCCAAAGAGTGCCTCCGTCCAAATAAAGCAGAGGCTTACACATGGGTTTTACCGGAGCCCGTATCCATCTTCCAATTCTTAGATTATTTTTGAAGAGACATATACAAGGTCGAGCACCTACGGCAACGATGATATTTCGTTTTAGACTTTCTTCGTACATTTCACGCTGGTAGGATCTAGGCCTGACTTCTGGAGAGAATGATTCAACGGCAGAAGATAACAATTGCTTCTCGTCGCATGATCCGGCGAACTTCTTTGTCGCGCCTTCACCCGACTTGTTCTTTTGATGAGTGTTTTGGACATCGTTGATATGTGATGATGATGAGACTGAGCTTCTAGACGTTTTATTTGCATCAGATTGATTTAAAGATCCCCGGCGTTTATTATTTTGGGGAGTCATCGTATATGGACAGAAAGCAATTGCTGGGGTTACAGTTGATGTTTGGATTTGGGGCAAGAAAAAAGATGAAGGTATTTTTCTTGACATGTATCTGAAGAGACTTTACCCAAGTGTACTTAGATAGCCTGGCTGATGGTGGGTCTTTGTTAGCATTTACGTTTTTTTTAGGTATGTAATTATGTCCTTCTGAGTGGTTAGTTAATCATTACTAGTACAAGTTGGCTGTCATGCATGCAATCAGCCGTTGATGAAATTTTTCCACCTGTTATAGTAGGTGATGTACAGTCGTCCCTCTCTAACTCGATAGTGGGTCCCGGTATAAGTGTTGAAAATATTCATTGTAACTTGGACTTTTATATTTGCAACACTTACCCTTACAGGTCATTTTTCGTGCAGGGGTAAGTATTGCAAATGTAAATGGTTGAATTTCAATGAATATTTTCAACACTTATACCGGGACCCACTATCGAGTTAGAGAGGGACGACTGTAGTTGCATTTGATAGGGAAAAAAATCTTATGTGCCATGAGGCTTTTTTGCAATTTGCCAGATTTGGCGCCCTGAGACCTTAAGCGCTTCTTGTCGTGTATGTGCGGTAGCTCACACAAGTTCATCAATAATTCATAAAACTTGAAAGACTCATGAACAACTCTACAACTACTTAGTGATATAGCCCAATTTTCGTTTGATGTGAATCGATATCAACGCGTCTTCAAGTCTGTTATTTTTTTTTGGCAAAGAACACATAGAATCGTACATTTATGTCGCCAAGTGTTGTATTGGTTTTATGGGCGTCATCTCAGTATTACTTACACACGACCACACATTCCCAACATTCTGTCAAACCTGTATAAAACGTGTAGAATTACTCTACGTGTATTATTGATAGAGCGTATGGTGTATTCGCACTCTCTTACTTGATCATTTGGGACACCTTTTCCGTGATAAAAAGGATTTCTATTGATCAAATATCCTTTGTCATATCGCAGGTTAAGGGGGATAAATTAACCTGAGAGATGGGCAAAATTTTGAGTTGTTATCAATCTACAGCTCAATGATATCTGAGAACCAAGTTAATTCAAATACCAATTATTCGTCCTGGATGCCCGTAAAAATTGGCGCCATGGCATAAGTACGGTTGAACCTCTCCTAATGAATAGTACGTCCCAGTGTAATTATTGTCAAGATTTATGTAAGATTTACCAATTATATTTTCAATGATTACCCCTGCATAAAAATGATAATCGGGTTTAACTATTGCAAGTATAAATGTTACCCATTCTATTATGAAAGATTAAAGAAAAAAAAAAGATAACTGTATTCTATTGCGAAATAATTGCTTAGGAATGGAACCACCGACTGAAGCCAATGCTGGATAGTCTTCATAAAGTTATGAGCCAAGATTAGTGCCAAAGGGGTATGGGTACACTCGAGTCACGGATACAGGGAAAGTGGTTAAAAACACAAAATTTATTTAAATCTTTTGTCATAATAATTAGGCTGAATAATGTGTTTCACAAGTGAATTGATCACACAAGTAAATGAGTCACCGGACGACATAGGAAATCAGCTAGCCGTTTTGGGGAAAACATTTAGTGCGGGCACCAAAACACCTCACAAGTGAACTAGTTGCCCAACCGCTTTTGTCAAGCCTCGCCTTCGTTATTTTTCTGCGCGTTGTGTCTGAAGAAGTAAGCCCATCATTTGATTCTCAAGACAGAATTACCACTGCTCTCGGCGTTGTCCAACGAGACTCTTCTCTCTCCCTCCGACGCGCCGCGCAGACATTTAGCTTCTTACAAAGCGCTCTATCCGCCCGAAGACGCCGTACAGATTTTTTTTTTAAAATCATACTGTATTCAGCCTCATAGCTATGACAAAAGATTTAAATACATTTTGTTTTATTAACCGTTTTCCCCTGTATCCCTAACTCCGGGCCGCACAGCTTCTCGGCAAGATACTAAGTCTAGGCCGATGAAACTGACTACGACGGAGGAACAGGCGATTTTGGAACGTATCCTAGACCTTGATTCGCGAGGGTTTGCTCCTACGAAGAGTCTCCTACGAGATATAGCTAATAAACTGCTCCATGAGCGAGGCTGTCCTCCTGCCTGTATTAACTGGCCGGATAACTTCCCCAAACGTCATCCTGCACTCAAAACCTAGTGGACGCGACAGTATGATCGACAGAGAGCAGTCATGGAAGATCCGGAGGTTCTCTGTGACGGGAAACGCGATGATCGTCATAGTCAAGTGGAGTTAGTGAAGTGGTATACGCGTCTACGCGTTTGTCATCCGAGGAACGAGGATTTCTTACTTACGGAACTTTTAGCGTGAAACTAGTGAACTCTAAAAATGATTGGCTGTGAACCCCTGGAACAAAAAGGCCGGTGGGTCCGCTTAGTAAGCGACCCCTTTCTTCTTCAACATCAATTCGTGCAACGAAAGCTCCTTCTTCAACATCACACAGCACCAAGCGCTTCGACCCACGACCCACGAACATGAGCAAGTTATGTAAACGGTGCGAAGTCGAACGTGATCTTTCTGAATTCGACCAGTTCAAAACTGGAAAATTCATGATTGGCTGAAAATCAAGCTCACGTGTTCCTCGGATATACTTGGAGCTCCGCTCCGCCGAGATTCCATTTTATTTAGATACAATTCGCACCTTTTTTGTATACTGCTTCCTTCTTTGTAGACAATCTCATTCACCAGATTTGACCTCGTCAATCATCCCATTTACCTCTCCCTTGACATTCTCCGTGCGTGGTTTGTCCTTGTTCGCCATACGAAGGAGACGTAAAGTATCGTTGACCAGTACATCTATAAATTTGACGAGACTGGCTTCGCTATGGGGTTTATCTCGACAAAGAAGTTCATCTCGGCTGCAGAACGACGAGGGCGACGAAAGACGATACAGCCTGGCAACTGTGAATGGACGACTGTAATCTAAGGGATCTGCGCAGACGGCTGGGCTCTACCGCCGTACATTACCTTTGCTGGCAAGAAAAATGTGAGCTCTTGGTATCAAGACGCGTCTTTACCTCAAAATTGGATCATCGGCATCTCCGACAGTGGCCGGACGACCAATGCACACGGTATTCGATGGCTCCAGCACTTCATTGCGTCCATGAATACACGTAGAGTCGGGAGATACCGTCTCTTGATTATCGACGAGCATGAGAGTCATGTCTCAGCCGGATTTCAAGCTCTTTGCCCGCAACAAGAGATCATCACTGTTGTGCCGATGACCCTAGAGCTCGCATAGCCATGACACTAGTGATGTCATGGCGCGCAGTTCAAATGTGGTAGGCCACGCGACTGGATATGTTTGGTCTATTTGCTCTGCTAGATTGGGTTAGCATTATCTAGTTAGCGTCTGTTGTAGAACTATAACTAGGGAGCTTTCCTCCATGGTGTAGGTAATCAACTCAATCATCTTTCATCCAAAGAGTATCATACACTGCCAACCTTAGTCTTCTTCACATCTGTGAGCATTCACATCACGCGCAGTTTATTCCGAATAAATGTATGTACACCCGAATCATATACCTATTACAACAATCACCCTGTGCATGCCAACCTACGCCTCTCACCTACCTCAACTCCTTGGTATTGGCTGTTTTAGGCCTCCTAAAGGTGCATATGGAAACCTCGTATCAGGCTTAGCTCGCGCAGGTACGACCCATATATCCAAGTAAGACTTCCTAAAGTTGTTCAAAATCGCGTTTCAAGGCGCGTTTTGGCAGGAGAATATCCGGGGTAACTTGCGCGGAGCCAGCCTCGTACCGTTCGGCCCTGAACGTGACATCTCCTCCTCCGATGTTCGTATCTGAACTCCGTCACCTCCATCAGCACAAGGCAACTGGCAATCGCGAACGCTTCGCAATACGGCCGAAGTACAGTCCCAACATGCTTTCGTTCGAGACCGGGTTCAATGACTTGAACTGTTGTCTCCTACAGAGTATTTCAGCGCGCTTGATAAGCTCGCGAAAGGATCTCAACTTCTACACTTAGCCGCCCTCGTTCAAAAGGAACTCGCAGTGCTTCGACACACAACCAGGGTCAGAAACACGCGCCAAACAGCTCGGAGATCACACACTAAACGAGCTGGTACGCTCACTGTCGCTAAGGGATCAAATCGGGCCGTGATTGCTGAGACTGTACACCGTACAGAGCCTGGAGAACTCGTACGAGTGGAGGAGAGGCCAGCAGTGTCTACGCGCCGCGCATCAACTTGTAGCTGTTGTAGGGAGGTAGGGCACACCACGCGCGCATGTACGAATAGAGGAGAAGCTAGACAATAATCTGATAGTGTTACATATGAGATTTCTGTATAGGTTGGGCTGATAATAACTGGTAGAAAAGAAAGTAATAAAGGTGAGGCTTGGCAAAAGTGGCTGGGTGATTAGCTCACCTTGTGAGGCGATTTGTTGCGCGCGCTGTTAAGTATTGGTAATATGGGAGTATATAAGGGCACGGTGTTGGATGATACCCACGGAATAACGGAGTTACTGCGTATTGCTTACACTCACTTCACGGCTCGCGTAAAGATAACCAAGAATATAAATTCCCTTTGTAGATTTAGAGTAGCTCTTTAGCTTTATTAAACTTCTTATCTGAGTTCTTACCTGTCTTGCCTTAAGTGTCATAACACGCGCTACACTTTTTATTGCCCGCACTACCCGATTTCTCATTTCGTCCGGTAACTCGTTTACTTGTGTGACCAATTCACTTGTGAAACACGTTACAATATGATTTAAAGAGAAAAAGTGTAATTGATAAATCTTACATAAATCTCGACAGTAATCATCCCTTGACTCACTGTTAATTAAGAGAGGTTCAACTGTTACAAATAACCCGCTTAGTCGCCAAGAGCGGACGTAAAACAGTAGTTGAGGTTATAAGAACCAAATACCAGCGTCGGCTGGCGGAATGGTAAGTCGTCCAGGTCGTTTGCTCAGGCAGATTCTGGGAAGCCGAGGCTTATGCCCGCTCGAGACAGGAGGAAGCTGCTTCGATTCTGGCATGACCCTCACGCCGCATTTCTCGCCCGGTCATGTATGTGACGATAACGAAGGTATACTAGATAGGCGTGAATGGCTGAAATGCATTCCTATAACAGTCGTCAATGATTAAGGACAGCAACCCTGTTGAGCGCCTGACTTGGAGTGATGTCTACAATTGATTTTCGGGTGTGAGTCCTCTACACATTTTTTTTTAATTCATTCTTGTGTATGCAGCCTTGAGGCTATAATACGAATAACAATAGTACGGTAAATGGAACAATGTCTCAACTTGATCCGAGGGGCGCTCACGCCTAAATATCATTTGTAGACATAACTCGAAGTCAGGCGCCTCACAGCTCTTTCAACCCTTAACTGGTTATGTCTGCCGCAGGAACGCATTTCAGCCACCCACGACTATCCAGCGTGCATTCCTCATCGTTTCATACATGATCACGCGCGAAATGTGGATAGGGTCTTGCCGGATTTGAACCAGCTTTCTCCTGTCTCAAGTGAAGCATGTGCCTCGGCTACCCAGATTCTACTTGGGCGAACAGCCCGGACAGCGTACCACTGCACCATCCGACCCTTCATCTTCACATTAAATTGAGTCATTTCTTGTTATGATTTCGCGTCACGTCTTGTTGCGTCGCTGGTCTTGGCGGAAGTGTTACATGTTGAATGGGGATGTGGAGGTGATTGGCGACTTGTCTAGTGATGGTGCTGTCCTTCAATGGAATAGTCAATAGTGTGATTGAATGGTAAGTACGATATAAATGGTTATACTGAATGCGTTTAGTGGATGAAATATCGCCTTGATGGTCACGATGGAGACTATTATTGCTGCTCTGTTTATGGCAGTATCTATATACATCTTTCCTCCAATACCATATATCCGATGCCTATTACGAAACTACAATGCGAGTTCTATTATTGTATAAAAGAAGATGTTATACATAACTCATTAGTTTCAACAACTCTGTCACTTGGCATCTTATCCATAAACTTCAAACTCCAGATATCCTTGAGTCATAACCGAGTCAGCACAACAGGAAGACCTCTCGGTGTAAGTTAGAAGTCTCTTAGTTAAATAATAGATAGTCAGATAGACCAAGTGATCTTAAACAGGCAAGACCTGCCCATCTCTATTGTTACCCAATAACCAGATATATACTATCGCTCTATGTAGCGTATCGTTATCATTCGTGTCATAGCCTAAAGACTGCATACACAAGAATGACTTAACCCCCCCCATTAAGTTATGAGCCAAGACTAGTGCCAAAGGAGAGTGAAGTTAGGGATACAGGGGGAAATGGTTAATAAACAAAAATGGATTTAAATCTTTTGTCATAGCTATGAGGCTGAATACAATATGATTTAAAAAAAAGACTTAAACTCCCCCCGGTACTCTATGGTTTCAACAACAAATGGCGAAAATGAACTCCAAGTACGACGTCTAGGCCACTTGGAGTTGATAATCATAAATATAAAAAGATCTAAAAGCATCATGGATGTGTTGAGACGAATGTCTCATTAATTGAGCTGTAAGACTTAATCTACATACATGTGTGCTCGAACATACTATCCGGAACTGGACAAACCAAACCCTGTTAAACGATCAATCAACACAAACACACTAGCACAAAAGTACAATTTCTATAACATAACAGCCTACAGATATTGGCGAAAGCACTTGTTCTGTTAACAGAATGTAGAAGTCACTGATATATGATGTAAATTAACATACTTGGCTGGATAGATCTCTGGGTAATAATTCTAATAAGTCGGCTGCGTAATTTAGTGAAGAATCTGACAGGATCGAGTCTGCTATTAAGACCCGGTCATTGCTTAGGTGGTCTTGATCTACGTCCGCTCCTCCACACTCTGATTCAATTTGTGTGGATATGAGATCAGGGTTCGCACGCCCCACAGCAAAATTAACCTTTCCAAGCATATCCTAAGAGTTTCATGGAGAATCTCTGTTGTCGATGAGCTGATTTAGAGTCTGCTTGAGTTCTGGTGGTGGTAATAAGCTGGTGACTTTCTCTGATATCCGGCAGCTTTTATTCTGGACTGGCTTTCTAATGCTAGATGAAATGGGTGGACTTGGAAAGAAGACGACCCAGACCTCCGATATACTCTCTTTTGCCTTTTCAAGCATCGATATCAATATGCTCCAAAGCCTTCTTAGCTTTATTCTGAAATATCTAGATATTTTTTCATAGCTTACGAATTTCTTCATCTTCGGCATCTCTTCAATTTCTCTCATCAATTTTGGCTTTCCACTGCACTGTATAAATTCCTACTCCCTTATGCATATTTTTCTTATGGAAATATAGTGACTACGCTCGACACTCATAGTAGCCCTGGAATTTTGAATATATTTGGCTTGTATATACGCCCGGATCAAAATTTTGTGAGCCCCACGGAGGGCTCTCTGTACGCGCTTGGAGAAGGAGGCTCGAGGGGACCACGTGTCTAGCTCCTTTTCACATACATGGCAGCTTCGTATTTTATTCTTGGGCACTGATGAATATGTTAAGTAACGAGGGGTAGCTCTGACTCGTCAAATTTGCCTCCTCTCGTTTTCTAATTCATGCTGCTGCCTTCTCATCTCCTCATTATGCCTGCGATTTTTGCCATGATATCATGACTCGACATATAGGGCACTCTTGCAGCTTAAAATCTAAATTCCAGTTTTGAAGAAAGAGTTCTTGATTATATGCTCCTTCATAGCTATCTTTCGAAATTACGACACACCCCACAAAAATAACGTTAAGCAGCACTTAAAATCGTACTGATGAAACGTTTTCTTGATGGATTGGTTTTTCTGATGCTTTTATTGGCGAAATATACTGACAAATGATGGCCGTAAAGCACGCATTTCATGCGAAGGAGAGACAAGCGGGTGTTTATGGTTTGTTTCAGCTCCGATCAAAAAATCTTTGTTATGGTAACACTTATGCCCATCTAAAAAGAGCATAAACCAAGTTTTTCTCGGCTCAAAGTCACCAAATTTAATGAAATTATTTAGATATTGAAGCGTGGCTTCAGTAGGTATAGAGTCCGTAAGTCAAGTGGCCGCCCACGCGTTGTCTTCCAGTTTCAGGAGTACCCAATTTTCCATGAGCTTTTGGCCTGGAAGTATAATCAAGGGCGGTTGAAAAGATCCAGCAGTAATAATTTTCTCAATGACTGTGATAAAAAGTCTATTCTCAGACGAGCCTTTTTATAATTCTTTCAATTTTTTTGGTACCATTACTATTTGGCCAGAAAGGTAGCCGATTCTAGCCTCAGTTTCATCCATATTCCAGTCTTTTTTTGCCTTCTTAAATTTGCAATGCCTGCACCATTGGCGAGTGTCGAGAAACCTTTTCTTAGCAGTCTCAGGAGATTGTGACGTTAGTCCTGCTTGAGCCGTATTTTGGCTCCAATCATGTGAAAACCCAAAGTAACCCTAAGTCAATTTCACCATGACAACAGCCAAGAAATAGACGAAGGTTCCCTAGGCGTTGGTTCCTTGGCTAAAAAGAACATTTAGCTCTGTAGGCAAGCTCTCTAATGGTCCCTAGCTCTCCTTGGTCAATAATATAGTGGTATACTGACAAATCATCTTCTCTTGAGTAGGGCTTAGGATCTTGCTGCCCCCCCTTCATGGATAAAGTCTCACACCCACCCGTACACTGATTCACTTGCTTTTGAGCTCTATGAAGAATTGAATTACGAAATCCAGCTTTTCTAGGTGATAGTAGTAGTAGTAGTTTTGTTTATTCGTGCTATGTAGAGTCCAAGACTATTATAACACTAGGGCTCCTCTCTGACCCAGGCCACACCTTTTACAGTGCTCCTATCCCCTTTTATCGTAAATATCCAGTTCCGCATTACAAATAATGCACGTGCGTGCGCTTTCACATGATACTAGTCGTACACTAATTTTAATATCTGCATTGTATTTTTGGCACGTATCTAGGGGTTTTACTAGTTTCATATCACATGCATGTTCTGCTCTTACATTCAGTTGTTTTGGAAGATTAACTAAATGTCAGGGCAAATCAACACCTTGATTTAGCTGCTAATTTGGGACACGGGCGGTTATCTTGGTTTCTACTATATTCGTCCCATAAGGACTTTACTGTATATATATTTAGAGCTCTCACCCTTCGGAGATTCTCAGTTCATTGCGTTTACTGAATATCTCTGAAGGCTATATTCGTACCCACTTCGTGTCAACCTACTAAGCTTTATATCTAAGGCTCTATTCACCTGCTTCTTTGTTCGACTGTCGTCCTTCTTAACTCTCACGTCGCCCCAGCATTCCCCTATACGATCCACGTCCCATAATACCTTTTACCTCGAACTTAAGATCATTGATACATTGACCCATGACGGGTAGCCATTTAGCTCAGTAATTACCCGTAGAATTCAACCACCTTTTCTACGGAACCTTCTACTCAAAAAAAAATTGAAAAAGAGCAGCCATGGAAACTGGTACGCGGGAAAAAGTCTCAAAAAACCTGCAACTCCAGCCAGGCGAGGCCTAGACACCAGAGCCACACGAGGTGCGTATCCCCATCTGTATCTCCCTAATATCCCATAGTCCAGATATCCTCTTTACACCGACACCACCAGCGCTCAGGTAGCGGTGCTCTTTCCTCGGGAGACGGTATAATGCCAGAATATCTGTAAACAATGAGAATTTATCTTGGTAAAAAGGGCCAACTTAGTCTGATCCATCACCACCATAACGGGAGCTGGGTACGCCCCGGAAACTCGTTTGGATGACTTTTCCTCCGTGACCAAGTAATGCGTGTTTCTGTTGGCTCTGAAGGTAAACTCCAGGTTCGTAGGGGACACCACGTACAGGTAGAAACGCCGTCTTCGTCCCCCTTTCTAGGTGATAGATGCGGTTGGTGCTACAAACTGCGCCTAATCCTGATTAAAAGGGGCTGAATAAATGCTCGGCGAATACCCCGGTATAGAGAAAGGCACTTAAATACAGTCTGCAAATAGGGAACTGAGATCCATGGTTTTCAGATGTGGAATCTTTTCACTAACTGCATGTACTACAAATAGCGGTATCAGTGTAGCAGTTCAGAGGTGATTACCAAGGGCCTTGGCTAGTAAAGGTAGTTGGTAAATATAATTCGGGTGTCCCTGAATTCTTCTAGATTCTCTCTATTTGTATAAAATAACCAGTATCTCGGCTACCATCTTGTGTTACATTTCCGTGGTGTTCACCTCGTCACACCAGGTCTCTATAGCTGAAGGAACTTCTTCAGTGTGAAGTTCAGGAGCCTCTGGATATACGATGCAGCTAATCGCAATTACCAGGCGTAATTTCTTATCTAAAGTGATTTTCAAACGCTTCACTCTTATTGAGGGTATTATAGGAAAGACTAGAGGTACTGATTTCGAGAAGTAGAGTTGGTAGGAGTGGTGGATGGAATATTATTAAATAAAATTTGAAGTTTATGGTTAATCGAATAGAGCTTCCTGCTTCCGCACACCCTAAGCGACTAGCGAAGGGTGTGTGAATGCACAGGTAGTCGATTGAAGGAAAATAACTAGTCTATCCAGATTCTCTATAAGGGAAGAAAAAAACCTACAACGTGATAATAATTCAGCGTGTAGGGCAAGTAGGTGCTGGTACGCGAGAGACCAAAGTTCGTTGTAGACCATTAACACAGAGATTCATCGAACAGAAGACTCTAACTCGCACAAAGCTTCTAACTTAAGCCCCTATATCACTTGAGCCACAAAGTCATGAGACGGCCTGTACCATAGTGCTCGGCCGTCAACAACAAAAGCCGCGATTTCCCGTGCAAAAGCGAAGAAGCCTTTATCAGCGGCAAAAATCGAAAACGGACTCGTTTTTCAGGTAGAGAAAGACAATGAAAACGAAGATTTTCGCCGACTGCTTTCAAAGAGTCGTTGTGTGTCGAGGAAGATTTACCCGAGTCTTGTATAACTAGGGTGTAAGGAGCTAAACCCAGCTTCGCCCTTACAATAGAGGATGAGATGATGCGTGCAATACCCACAAAAAATAATTTGAATAAATCCAGCTTGAAATCTAATTGCCGTTCACATCACCACCGTACCAGTGGAGCTCAACTTTGGTAGAAATAATAGACTCGCAGTGATAACCAAAACAGTCGCTGAGGAAGTCATGTGAGTTACCAAAAAATCCCCTGCTCAGGTCTATCCTCACGAAACTCACAGAACTGGAGCTATCTACCACACCAGGAAGGCTCTCTTCATATGAGAGTCTGTGACCAAGCTTGAATTCCTACTTTTGTATGAGTCTGGAGCGGTGATAAATTTCTGCTTCTGTTGACAAGCCAAGCAGTGAAAGCGTTGCATCAACTTCCATGTGACGCGGGGTTACTCCCGCGCCCAAGTATGTTGGAACGACGGATCTATAATGTGCTCCGATGCAGAGAAGAAGCCTGCTCAGATACCAAAACTTTAGAGGACTGTGCCGATCGGATAATCGGACTTGTCTAGCTCGAACAACAAGGACTGGTCCATTGACAAAAGAACAACTTAATATAGTCCAGCGATGAGAACAGCCCAAGTATGCAGCAGTAGTCGGAGCGAAAGCTACTGCTGAAAAAGCAGAAGAAGTGGCGATCAAGGCTGGTACTACAGCTAAGACTACTTCGGCAGACCTCCGATTCGAGAGGGGAAGAGTCTTTTAAGTTTTGGAGTCCGAAGAAGAGGCTTAAAGGGCAGCGACTCTCGACGAAGTCCTTTATATCTCCACAAATTTAGAGAACGAAAACGGCTGTCAATCATGGTAGCCCACGGACTCATCTCTGGCTCTCAACGGATAGTTGAGAAATACAGCCATTTAGAAATAGTTGTAAGAAGGGCAACTCTCGAGGAGTGCAGATACCGGTCCAATTTGTATTCTTGCTTTGCGTAGTGCAAGCCTTGGAAAGAGTTGTGCTTTCTTTATTTGTATCTAACTCCTACATCTTCGTAGCAGTTTATGCGATGCGGACGAGTTTGACAGGTCTTCGACTTAAGCCTAGACTGCTACACTAGTTTCGGATCTTAGGGATATGTAGTGCTCTGCCTGGGGTTAGATTGAAAAACAAACATGTACTTGTTCGACGCTTCTTATCTGAAGCCGGTAATTTATGGGCCCCAACTCCGAGTAACTATTACTCTTTGACCATAATCTAATAAACGATAATTTCAATTCATCAATTGATAACTGTTGACGGGTCGGATGAGTGCAGTGATACACCGTCCGGGCCGTTCTCCCACATGAGGTCTGGGAGGCCTCAACGTGCGCCCCACTTAAGACAGGGGGAAACAGGAACGAATGCGGCATAATTCCCACACCACTAATATCGCGGTGATGACGTAATCGTAGGATAATGAAAGCACACTCAACTTTCCATCGGTTTTCTCGCTTATCGCTGAAGTGGATATTCACGGAAAAGGTTGTATCTCGTAAGGCAATATCCTTGAAGGGGTTATTGTAAATGAAACTCGAGTATGTGTATCCCAAATTATAATTCCAGAGTCGTATCTGTAGAAAGATGGGCACTTTCAGAAAATACATGTACAGTCGTCCCTCTCTAACTCGATAGTGGGTCCTGGTATAAGTGTTGAAAATATTCATTGTAACTTGGACTTTTATATTTGCAACACTTACCCTTACAGGTCATTTTGCGTGCAGGGGTAAGTATTGCAAATGTAAATGGTTGAATTTCAATGAATATTTTCAACACTTATACCGGGACCCACTATCGAGTTAGAGAGGGACGACTGTATGAGACAACCTATGGTATGGCCAACTTTGATTCAGATTCGCGGAATTTAGATTCATGAATTATGGCGATAAAAAAGCAAGCCCCATTAGATTTGGCGGTAACATCATTGCGCACAGGATAAACAGCCAATGAGATCTCTGTAGGTCATTAATGTAGCGTAATCGTTCAGGGAAGGAATTTGTGGAGACTCAAGTTTCTGAACTAGGCGTCAGGCTTAGCGTGAGATATGATTGGCTCGATACGTAGCCGAAATCCAATTTTCCTATTAGATCAGCAACACTTTCCTTAGCAAACATGACAAAGAAGGCTTATGTAAGTATCTTCACAAATTCTTCATCCCAGAGTCTACTGCAGTATGGCAGTCGTAACAATATGAAGATGGTAAGATGACAGAGCAGGCAAGGAAGCAGAAAAACTACAGGGCATTTGTCGCCGGTATTTGTTCAGGCTTCGCAAAACTAAGTGGTAGGTAGGCTTTGCTTTAGACTTTTCTCGTTAGAGCCTAGTAACTAACGCAAACTCTGTGCGTGTAGTTGGTCATCCCTTCGATACCATTAAAGTACGCCTTCAGACGACGAACAGTGCCGAATTTTCAGGACCCGTTCAATGTCTGATACGAACTTTTCGGCATGAGGGTATCTCAGGCCTCTACAAGGGCGCCACACCGCCGCTCATCGGTTGGATGTTCATGGATAGTCTTCTTATGGGCTCGATGACCTTTTATCGCACGGTGCTGCAACAGACCCTCTTTGCTCCATCTCTCTCTTCTTTCCCGATAGCCGCATCAACGTCAGATACCTTGCCAACAAAACTTCCTACACTGGGTCACGGTATTGCCGGTATACTCTCTGGCTTTACTATATCCTGTATAGCTGGCCCCGTTGAACATATCAAAGCTCGCCTTCAAGTACAATATGACATCTCTCAACGCCTCTATAAAGGCCCTGTTGATTGTTTGCGCAAAATCTACACCCATCATGGGCTTCGAGGAGTTTATCACGGTTGGACGGCTACTCTAATCTTCCGCTCATTCTTCTTTTTCTGGTGGGGTAGCTATGATCTCATCACAACGAAGCTCCAAACGCACACTGCACTCAGTACTTCGATGGTGAATTTTTGGGCTGGCGGACTGTCAGCACAGATTTTTTGGTGCACTAGCTATCCGAGTGATGTTGTGAAGCAGCGAATTATGACTGATGCTCTTGGCGGAAGCTTGAGAGACGGAAACCGAAAATGGGTCGGCTGGGGTGACGGGTGGATGAATGCGGCGAAAGGCGTTTGGAAGGAATCTGGATGGCGTGGTTATTGGCGTGGATTCTTGCCTTCTTTTCTCAGAGCATTTCCAGCAAATGCGGTAGCTATGATGGTATTTGAAGGGATTGTACGAAATTTACCATGACATGGTTGTTAACTTGTAACGATAGCTTGAGGATAGAGAATGACTTGGTTTGATCTGGAATCACTCACAAACACTAGATTTGGTTTTTTTAAAAATTTAAATAATTCTCTAAATAAATAATCGGAGTTTCTATGTGAACATTACCACTACGAGAATTAACAACGGACAGTGTATTCAAGTAATTAGCATACCTTTGAAAAGCTAACACGAGATGTATGTTTTTAACAGGGATCCTGACGCCCGAGCAGTGGGAAAAGCTGCAGTCGTATTGGCACCTGGTTAATGCTTTGACCCCGAATTTCAGAGTCGTGATACAACCCCCCCCTTTAAATTTGAACGCAATAGTTTTTTGATGCTGAATCCGTCGAGCGGTGAACGCAAATTGAAATACTAATTAAACTGAGTTTGATATCCGCGTCGCTACAGCAGCAGACGTAATCACGTCCAGTAAAAGTATGTGCAAATTGTTATCAACAATCGCGTTCAACAAACCGGTGAAGCATTTATGGCTATTTTCAACCCTTAAAACACTTGCCGTAACTTACAGGTTGATTGCAAGATGAATCAAGAAATATAAAATGTAAAAATCTCATAAAACACATGTACTTCAGGCCATTTACTTGCTCCACAGACTCTCAATTTTCAAAGGCTCTATCTAGTAATCCTTCATTACTAATTCATCTTCTAACTGTTTCCATGTACATCATTATTAATTTGAGCGTAATCGACGTCAAGCTCTCGAACTAAAAATGGCAGAAGTACTTCATCGAAATGGAATCTGCCCGGATCTTGCGTTTCGCCTAAAAAATTGTATGAGGCGGTCCAAAATCACGCTAGGTCTGCTGGATATGCCACCACCAGCCATTCAGAATAGAGAAAAGGGCGAAGAAAGAAACTCTCAGCTTGTTAAAAAAGTATAACATTTCACAACGTAGCGGACGAGACATGCAGGAAATGACGTTGATTGACGCAAAAATACCAACTTTCCTTTCGGATTTAAGGCCAGAGAGGAGCCCTAGTCTTATGATAGTCTTAGACTCAAGATAGCACGAATAAACACAACTTTACACATATTATGGCGCATGATAGGCAGCTGGTCGAGCCTATCTCAACACAAGACTAGCCAAAAGTTTTACGATATTGCACAGCTTATGTTGGGTTCGGATACGGTAGAACAAGATGTCAAGGATGCAGGGCAACTTCACATTCTCATAGTTAATGGCCTGATAATTAGGGGCATTCCTCGCATTAAATTGAAACGATACTTCGGAGAGAAATTATTTTGTGTAATTCCATCGAACTTTGACCATGAAATAGTTTTATTTGATACTAAATACCCAAACAGTTCGTATGTGCAGCGGATTTACCAAGTTGATGGAGTATCTGATTTAATTTCATCCAAATGAAATATAGTCTGTATATTGTCCAAAAACCCTGACGTAATAAAAAGGCTGTAAAATTTTGAGATGTTCAAAAAAGATGAACAAAAATAATTAAGCCCCCACCTACATCCACCACATTCTTAATAGAGCCCAAAGCAGTGTCGCCACCAAGTTAAGGAGCGAGCATATCGGGCTCAACTCCTAACTGTACCGAAGAAAAGTCCCCGGAGTAGAGAATCCTAGATGCCAATGTGGATATCCATCCCAAAACGTCAAGCATATGGTCATGGCGTGTCCTCGATGGGCAAAGGGAAGAGTAGACGTTCTACGATCAGCAAAAGACAGGTCATTCAAAGCCATGATTAATAGTCCAGAAGACGTGGCAAGAATCACAAAGTGGATACTGAACCAAGGCTGGATAGAACAGTTTCGACTTGCAGGGGAAGTCGAGGCAGCAATGTCAGAAAACATCAAGCGATCCGGAAAGGGATAGGACGGAATCTACACTGGCTGAACAGTGAAAATTGCAATTCCTGAAGGAGAACCTGGGAAAACCGGGATAAAATGTAAAGATTAAACCAGGCAGAATCGAGGGGTTTTCACCGGTAAGGTTTCCCCTCATGTATATATACAGTTATAGCCACCTGCATGGGCCCATTGGGTACCTGAACGGGTTAATTGAAATCAAATCAAATTAATCACACATGTACATTATGCAAAATGAAGTTCGCTTATTCAGCCAACTTTTTACTCAAAAGCTCGTAGCTTCAGAACCACTCGCTAGAATAAGTCAAAAGCCTACTCTGATACTACGGTATTAATCGTGTATAGGCGCTAAAATTCGACTTTTACAGGGTATATAGGCTTTTACTAACTTGAATTAGCATGACGATAAGTAGATCTCCCCACCTAAACTTTAAATTTGTATGGCAAAAATTTCACAACGAAATATTCGTTGGTTTTGCTTTTTTGGTCCATTATAGCCCTCTATTCACTTTTTAATTCATTAATACATTTCATAAATAAATTATACTTCTATCTAGCTAATAATTTACATATCCGCCTTCAGCTTCGTAAACGGCTCTGATTCTTCGGGGCATCGAATCTATCAGTTTCTCCAAGTCATCCCCATTAAACCCCAGATCCCACGCCTCGTTCACTATTTGACGAAGATGCCCTTGACTCCGCTGCCCCCCTTGATCCAACGCTGGATAAAGACGCTCCATGTACGCTTTCATATAACTCCACAAAGTTTCTATCGGATTTAAATCAGGAGAATATGGCGGCCACTCCATTAAAGAAATATTCCTCCTTTCAAACTCACGCATAGTTTGCCTCGACTTGTGAGGAGGGGCGTTGTCCTGCATCACATCTAGTCCTGGTTCCCGAAAGACCGCACTCTCTATGAGAGGCACTATCCTCTCGCAGTAACTGGCCGCAGTGATATGGCCCCACTCCTTCTCCCAAATCAGGCAAGGCCCCTTCTGTCGTCCAAAGAAAGATCCCCAGAACATCCACCCAACTCTCCTCCGCGTCTTGGCTAGGACACAGGTATCTTCGTACTCTTCCCCAATCTTTGACTTAAACTTAGCTCAAGGGAACTCTAAATCTTAGGAGCCTTTAAGGGACTACTGACCTTTCTTGTGACCCAACGATCACTTTGCCGACCATTCATAGCCCAAGTCTCGTCGGACCAGAGGACTCTCATCCAATGTTCCTTCCGCCAGTGGAGATGTATTCTGGCAAACTCATATCTCTTCAGTTTGTTGACTGAAGAGATAGGAGGTTTTAATCGTGCAATCCTGCGTGCATATCCCCTCTTTGCCAGTTCACGTCGGATCACATTCTCGCTCACACCAAAGTGCCGAAATATAAAATGTGCAAGTTGGAAAAATGACATCCGACGATTTTCCGATGATAAACAGACGAAAAATTCTATTTCATCGACCTGGGAACTACTTAGAATAGGTGGCCTACCACTGGAGTACTGAGGCTCGGTATTTTCAACGCTCATGGTGTATTGTACCTGTCGCCATGTAATCCCAAGGCGTTGAGAGATTTTGACGTAACTGTGTCCCTCACTGGCCAAGGTTCTAACCTGCACATGTTACTCTCTTAACCTTATCAATTTGTAGATTTCAGACTTACTTGAATACGTTGAGTTTGTGTTAGGCGTTTTGCATAAGTAGGAGATGCTGATGATGGAGAAGGTTGTTGAGGTGAATCCATCTTTGCGGCAATCTAGTACAGTAAATTAAAATCTTCTAAAGTAGTTAACTTAAGGTTCAGATGCACTCACATGAAGTAAAAATTAGATAGATGAATGAAATAAAAGTATGCCGTTGAGCAAAATAATAGTAAATAGCTGACAATGATTTAAACGAAACGACCTCAGGTGTGCGCGAGTGAAGAAAGGTGCAGGCATGAAGGTGGGCGTTGGACTTCATATACAGATGCATATCTCTTATGCCTTAGGCCATAAGATTTTAAAATTTGAAGCTAACAGGGATACTGTGGATCTATCGTGAGGTAACCTGGAATATCACCACTTTATCTCCACTTTATCCCCGCTTTAACCCCTGTACCCTATAAGAAGCGGATCAACGAACAATACCCTATCATGAGAGTACATAGATGTAATTAAGTGTCTAATGAAGCATATTCTAAATTTTTGAATCACGACTTAATCTCTATAGAAAAATGTGGCTGGGAGAAACTGACTAAGCGAGGTGAACTTCATTTTGCAGGCTATTTTAGTATCTAGAATTACCGCTCTTTGCAGCCACGACGGCTTCAATTCGACTCGTCATAGATTCAATTAGATTCTGACAGCTGCTTAAAGGTATTTTTGACCATTCATTTTTGATACGCTCCCATAATTCCCCTACTTCCTTGGGATATTCGTCGTACCTACCCAATCTTCTCTTCAACTCACCCCAGAGATGCTCTATTGGATTCAGATCCAGAGATTGGGCGGGCCAATCCAAGCAGGTGATCTTCTTCGATCTTAAGAGGGCCTTTGTAGCTCGCGCAGTGTGTTTGGGATCGTTTTCTTGTTGAAAGATTAGTTGGTCGACAGAAGGCATATCTCCCAAGAGGCAAGTTGCCTCCATACTACAGATCAAATTTTGGTCTAAAATATTGATGTACAGTTGTGTGTCCATCCCTCCCATTACCTGAACCATGGCACCTGGCCCTGACTAGGTTATACAAGCCCAAATCATCACGTTCCCCCCTCCAAATTTGACTGTCTGGATTGTATTACTATCGTTGAGCAGTTGTTTATCTTTCTGCCGAGTACAATTGATTCCATCGCTGCAAATTCGATTGATCTTTGTTTCGTCAGACAAAACCACTTTCTTCCAGTCTTCTATCGTCCACTCCTTGTGTCTTAGGGCGAAATCCAGACGAGCTTTCCTGTGCCGAGCCGCCAAGGCTGGTTTTTTGGGCTTCTTTTTGGCCTTCAAGCTCGACTCTCGAAGGACATTTCTGACGGTTTGCGGGCTGACACTAATACCTATAGACGCCTGTAGACTTGCTGCCGCTTGTTTTGGTGTCTTAACAATCCCGTTGGCTATATTGTTGACAATCCTTCGCTTGTCCCGAGGGGTCAGCTTGCTTACACCCCCCCTTTTTCTGGCACTAATTTCTTCAAGAAGGGGTTTCAGAACCTTAGAAACCGTAGATTTGGAGCACTTAAGCTTACTCGTGATAGAGCTGAATGACTTTCCCTCTTTGGTACGCTGGATGATTTGGTCTCGAGTTGTCATGTTTAATCCAGGCATATCGCTTTTTTGTACACTCGATTATAACCAAAAGTTAGCCCAATGCGTTGCGATTGATCATGTAGAGCACTTACGAATAATTATCTGAGTTTAGTTCGATGAATTGAGACCGTCGTGGCTGCAAAGGGCGGTAATTCTAGATACTAAAATAGCCTGCAAAATGAAGTTCACCTCGCTTAGTCAGTTTCTCCCAGCCACATTTTTCTATAGAGATTAAGTCGTGATTCAAAAATTTAGAATATGCTTCATTAGACACTTAATTACATCTATGTAGGCTTTTGACTTATTCTAGCGAGTGGTTCTGAAGCTACGAGCTTTTGAGTAAAAAGTTGGCTGAACAAGCGAACTTCATTTTGCATAGTGTAGTTGTACGTGCGTTCAGTATTTGTTTACAGCTTATAATTAGACAGTTTTTTCGTAAATGTTGTGGGGCTAATCGATAAATCCATATTTCCAGGCAGAATAGGGTTTTCAAAGGGGGGGGCTGTATCACGACTCGAATTCCAAGCCCCTCACAACCTTCCGAATGTTGACTGTGTCAATCGCCATTTCCAATAACCTCAGCGATCAAATCAAATCTCAGTCGCACTTAGTGAGCACCCTCTCACGGAATGCATGTAGACTCTTCGATGTTGGCAATTTACTCGTGCTATCCGAGACATGGGTCAGATGGTGGGGTGGTACAGGAGACTCTGTACCAGATGTATCGTGATCCACATTCCCCCTCTGAAATTCAATCTCACCGCCTTTTGGTGCTTGATTCGTCAAGCGGTGAACACGAGCTATTTCACTGACCATATGTACAGTAACGCAGTCCTCAAGAATGTTACTGACTGACGATAATTTCGTACGTCATCAACATACTGATTTAAGGTTGCGATGTACGAAATTAGCGTCGGCTACGAACAATCTGAAACGCTGAGACACTGTACATGTACAAGAAATACTTTTTGTTTCTACAGTAGTAGTCTAATTCACAATCGTCTTTTTAATATGTACACCCTTTGTGACGTCTATCCTTCCTTGTTTCTACGGCCACAAACGTTACTGTAGTTGTATATATTCGTGCTACATTGTGTCTAAGATTATTATAAAATTAGGAAACCACTCTGACCCAGGCCACACCTTTTATAGTGGTCCTATCCCCTTTTACCTCGAACCTAAGATCGATGATACATTGACCCATGACGAGTAGCCATTTAGCTCAGTAATTACCCGTATAATTCAACCACCTTTTCTGCGGAACCTTCTACTCAAAAAAAAAGAAAAATAGCAGCCATGGAAACCGGTACGCGGGAAAAAGTGTCAAAGAACCTGCAACTCCAGCCAGGCGTGGCCTAGAACCAGAGTCACACGAGGTGCGTATTCTCATCTGTATCTTTCTAATATCCCATCGTTCAGATATCCTCCTTATACCGACACCACCAGCGCCCAGGTAGCGGCGCTCTTTCCTCGGGAAACAGTATCATGCTAGAATATCTGCAAACAGTGGGAATTGATCTCTGTAAAAGAGCCAACTTAGTCTAATCCATCACCGCCACCACGGAGGCTGGATACACCTCGGAAACTCATTTGGGTGACTTTTCCTCCGTGACTAAGTAATGCGTGTTTCTGTTGGCTCTGAAGATGAACTTCAGATTCGCAGGAGACACCACGTACAGGCAGAAATTCCGTCTTCGTTCCTCGGTAACATACAATTAGAATCGCATATTATCACCTAACCATGTCCTACATCTTAACATCCAGACATCTTCTTCTCAGGTTGGAGCCCCAGCATATCTCTGAACTAGAAGCTAAACCCTTTGCTTCACCAGTGAGCAGTTGGCTAAAGGATCTCTTTTGGGATAGTCCTTTAGCTTAGTCAGACGCCACGCAAGAAGCACATATTAATTCTTACTGAAGGCAAAGCCAGTTTCACTGCGTTTATTATGGATCTTTCCTTGACACATCCGGAAAAAGACGGATTGAACCCTAAATTGAGAATAGACCAGAGGAATTTCATGAGAATCTCGGTCACTTTCCCTATATTTAAATATTTGGAGGCCTCTCTTAATATTGACTTCTTGCTGAATAGATAATCCAGTGGAACTCCCGTCGCGTCAAATTCTGTAAGGACTACAAACAAATCATACCAAACGCTACTTGCGCTAGAAGTGGCTTCAGTTACTAGTTCTTTTGTTTGCTTTACGGGGGTTGAAGTTGAGGTATTTACATAACCTCTCCAGCAACAAAAGTTGTCCACAGAAAACTCAAGTCGGCGACAATCCTCGTTTTTTCCCTTCAGCAATAACTTTGTGGAATCAAACTAGGGTTTATTTCATCGTCAGTAACTCATGCTAGCTTTGTGCCACAATTAATATATCTGCGATTGGGCAGCAGACTCATATCCCGAGATTTTTGAGTCCTGGAGCCTCTGATAGACTTCAGAGGACGATTGTGGGCGACTTCTTGCAACAACATTTTCACCTCTTCAGATAAATGTATGTTTGTCTATGGGATGTGATTATTGTGCCACAGGCTGAATTCAAGAGTTCGATCTTCAAAGATCAGCAGTAACTTTAGCTTACTTTGGCATGGAAATCGATCTGTATGGCTTCGATATCTTACTTTTTTGAACGTGTTATGGTTAAATCTGGATTTTCTCTAGGCATGATATGGTGTATGTATCAAGATTTTCGCACCATACTGTTGCCGTAATCGTAGTCCACTGTCGCGATAAATATGAATGATAAGGTGATGTATCGCCTCTTTTCAATTCGCCCAGTTGATGGAACTTTCATCTAATTCCTCATGTTGTCATCCAACACCAAGAGGTAAATGCTTCATATGAAAGATATTTTTCGCGTTTCATCTGGCAGTTTGAGACTAAACCAAGTATCAATCAGGCAACTTCAAATATCATTTACAACGGACACTTGCTGGTCAATTCAAGTCATTAATCTCATGCAGGAACAAAAGCCAAGAATTCACTGATGACTACTGTCAGGAACTGTCATGTACAATGCTGGTCCTAATCATCGGGGTTGTTGATCTTCATATGCAAGGTACCTGCCCCGCTGATCATAGCTGTAAGAGTTAAGGCATTCCCTCTGTAAGTAATGCTTAAGGGCTAGAGCTGGCTTCATATTCTTTTTTACTCTAAACTGTCAATCGTGTTATCAAATTGTTCTATTTCTGGGTGTTTCTACGGGCTATGCTATTCATCGCTATTCGATAATATTCCTTGGAGTTCTTTTATGGTTATTCAGGCGCTCGGAAACTAGGGGGTCTTGTTGTACTTAAGGTCGTTGTCTTGACTGATTACTGCTCTTCAGAATAGTGTTTTGTATTTATCCTATCCTCAGATAATCTAGTTCATTGCCTCGCTCAGACTCACACTGTCCTCACGTTGTGCATATAATTATCGGACTCTTATCGCGGTCACGTCAGCTACGCCAGTCATAGTCACGTCATTCACGTCAGTTCCAATAGTCACGCCAGTTACATTGGAACTCCTGACAACTACTCTCGCTCTTGGGAATGTCTTACACATGTTTTTTTTACTATATTTTCATTTTTATCCATGCGGAATTTAAAGAAAAATCACTATGTGATTTATAGTTTGAACACATCTCATGGGTTCCATGTTGAGAACAGAGAGAGATAACCTTCTAAAAAACAAATAAGTTAAGAAATCAAAATGTTTGAGTTTGAGGGGCGGTTTGAAATAAAGTACTAACAAAGTAATCTAGTTAGAAGTTGAATCAAAAAGGATGGGAAAACTTTGGAAAATGTACTTCAAAAATAGGCGCATGAAAGACTAAGGCGTTTTTTGTCTTTTAGAAAATCAATCATGCGCATGCAGTTAAGGGCTATGACGCGGATGATTACGAAAGATATGTAGAGTAATTCAACCTAACGTTGGGAACATTCCGACGTACATTTCATTTACAGTTACCACTACGCTGATAACACTTCACGGCATATACCCTCTTCTGTGAATACCTACTACAGGGAATAAAGACTGATTTGATTTGATTTGAATTCTAGTCGTATCAGGCTTACGCCCTGCACCCTGGAGGCGTGATACGGGTGTGTGATCAATACGGACTCACAACTACCTACATGAATGGCTTAGCTTGCCAGATAATCTATAAGACATAGAAAGAAAATAAATAACAAAACATTCTGTCTGAACGAATGCGCCCTGCACCCGGTCCTAATTTTCCTAACGATTAAACAAAGGAAAAATAAAAGGTATCCCTAGAAGAACATAAGCCTCCCGGTCAGTATTTTGTGCACTATAACATTTGGTTATAGTCACGAATTCGAGAAATTTCTCCCATCCATTTTCTGCCAGCATCTCTCGCCTTCGGAGGGGGTTCCCGTTTCTCACTTCTCCAACGTTGTAATGCTGGTCGGCATTTTGCAAAGTGCCATGGGCGTCTTTCTCGTCCACATTCGCAATTCCCATCAATATCCTCATGCTTGAATCTTTCATGATAATTGGCGAAATCGCCGTGTTCTGCCCTAGCTGCGATCAACCTTTGGTACACCCATCTCGGTAAGGCAAGTTCTGGCGGTCGCTTGCGTGTCATCTTCAGATTCAAATCTGCATAGAACCTATGCCCATGTTTCTGCCACGATGATGCAGCCAGCTCATCCGCACGCTCCCTCAAAAACCTGGTTAGTGATGCAAACGTAAATTTTGTTCTCCGATTTACTTCTGCAGAAAGTATCGCATCGGTTCCGTCCTCGGGAAGATATTTTAAGGCAGCTTTGGCGAGCTCATCTGCCTTCTCATTTCCCTCAATCCCTGAGTGACCAGGTATCCATCTTATGTCTACTGATGGAAATTTCTGTCGGTCTGAAACAAACTTGTCAACTATTCCTTGGAAGGACCTCGACCTACCACTGTGTAGAGCCTGGGAAGCATCTGAGCCGTCTAGAAGCACCTTAATAGGGTTATTTCCGGCCACCAATATTGCCGCTTCAGGGGCTTTCTGGGCCCCTAAAAGCTCTGCGTCATACGCCTCTGCCCCAAGTAAAGGTCCTGTCCCCCTTCCGATCATTTATCCTCCTCTGAACAGAGTGTAACCCCATGCAGATCTTGCCAAGCCACAAGACGAGCCATCTGGATACGCACATACAGTATCCGCTGACAGATTCTCAATTCTCAGTCTAGCATGGGCAGCCTCGGACTGCTTGTCGACAGTTGTTACTTGGCCATTGCGTTCCGTTTTCGGGTAAAACAGCTTGCCAGACTCTACAGCAACCGGTAAGTTTTGAAAGCTCATCTGTAGTCGTGTTAGGTATCGCTATTGATTCATGAACGCACGGCTTTTCTGTCCTGCACGGAGTCCTAGGCGGCTTATAGTATCCTTTGGTCCCTCTTGAGACCTGATAACTAGGGGGTGCCATGTATCCATTCGCTGAATTCGCGCCGCGGCTCTCAATTGTCTTTGCTGTAGGATAATTGCTGCCGGAGGAATTCCTGATTCTCTATGTAGAACTTTATTAGGAGTGGTTCGCCAAACTGGTAGTGCTGCCCGAACCGCCGTGATGATTGTGTTATCCAAGAGATCCGTATGCCAGCAGACTCCTGTGCCCACCTTACTTTGCTGGGTGGTGATCCGAGTTAGTCCTGGCCATCATGCTTCAGCTCCATAGAGAGCCGTGCTCAGAACACTTGCCTGCACTGCCTTGATCATTGGTCCTGGGTCTGCACCCCGCTGTACGGTGTTTATTCGGCGTGTAAACTATGTTATGCGTTGCGCTTTGCCACACCACTCTTGCACGTGCTGCTTGAAGTTAAGTTGGGAGGTCTGTCCATGCCCCAAGCCATTTCACATGCGAAGATGGGGTGATCCTATGGCCTTGGATTTGGACGGCTAAGCCTACCGTGTCCATCTTTTTCTTGGGCCCTCCTCCGATTATCAGTAGGTCAGACTTGGCCGGGTCAAAACTTATCTCATGCTCCTTTGCTAGCTGCAAAAGTTTTTCTACCTCTGCCTGAGCATTTTCCACCGCTTCGGCTGCTGTGCTTCCTATGCTTAGAACTGCGATATCGTCGGCATAGCCAAACTTATTGTCCAAGTTCCCCTCTTGAACTAAGATAGCAATGTATAAGAGGAATAGGAGCGGTGATAGCGGCGAGCCTTGCGGGACTCCACATTACACGTTTTTGTCTCGAGTCATTCCATCCTGGTTGCGAACACGTATCTTTCGTCGGGTCAAAAAGGATACAACCCATCGGCAAAGTGATCTGGGCCATCCTTGGTTCCGCATCCGGTGTAATAGCCGTTTGTGGAGGACAGCATCAAACGTGCCTTGCACATCCAGAGTGACCATTGCTGTTACCTTGTTCCGCATTGCAGCCTCTGCATCATGTATGACGCATGAAACCAGGTTGACCGCTGAACGTCCCGGAAGTGTACCAAAAAGCTGTTGGGGGACAACTCGATGTTCAATTGCTAGCCAAGCCATTCTCTTAGCTACAAGACGTTCTAACCCTTTGCCCAGAAAAGAGAGAAGGGATATCGGTCGCCATCCTTTAGCTGTTGCTAGATCCCGTCCTGGCTTTGGAATTAGGATGACTTCTGCTACTCGAAATACGGTCAGAAAGTGTCCATGCTGCAAACAAGGTTGAAAGATGTCCTTCACCTGAGTACCTATGGCTGGCCAACAAGCTCTAAGCAGTCGAACGGTTATCCTATCTGAGCCTGGCGACTTATCACCTGCGCTGAGAGTGCTTGTCGTCACGTCTTCTAAGTAAATTGTCGCACTCCACGGGATAGATTCCAGTTGTTCGTATTCCCACGCGGGCAGGTCGCGAGCTGCATCGAATCTAATTAGTAATCTGTCTCGTAGGGCTTCTGCTCGCTTGAGGGGATCCAATATCCATGTGTCATCCGCAGTTTTCAAGGGAGGAGGGTCTCGGCTGGCTTTAGGTTCGGCCCACTGCATCACTTTAAAGACTTGTGTATCCGTAGTAGCATTCTCAACCTGCTTCCTCCAGTATTCTCTCTTTGCCGTTTTGACTGCATGTTTGAAACTCTTCCGAGCCTGCACCGCACTTTCAGGGAAGCTTCTAGCCTCTTTGGGCTTGTGATCTTTTAGTTTGCAATCCTCATTCCAGCATGATGCAGTGTTGCCGCAATATTTTGTGGGTTTCCGCCCAACTGCCTTGCGAACGTCTCCTAAGGCCTCCATCAGGCTTGATATCTGGCGTTCAACGTCGTTTATACTATCTAAGGGACCTGGCTTGACCCAGGCTTTGATGCACTGGGCATACTTAGGTAGATCCTTATCACGTAGACAGAGTTCCTGGCTTATTCCGGAGAGATCTGGCCTACTTGTCACTTGAACGGTCCCTACGATAGTCATGTGGTCCGATGTGCAGTTGTATTCACTTGATACCATTGCCTCCGCTGATGTGTTGCTTCAGACCAAGTCCAGCACATTCCCGTCCCGATGCGTGGGTGCACCTATGGTAGTGCCTGGATGTATGTCCTGAGCTGTTGCGCATTCCATGATTTGGTCACCGTTACCATACTGACGAGTCGTTCACGGTTGCGAATGCCTTGACACAGCGTTGAAATCTCCCCCTTAAATTGCAGGATGTTGTGATTAAGAGCAGTGAGGGGTATAGTAATTGGATGGCTCTGCTGTTCTTATTATGAATTGCACGAGCTCGGGTGCAGTGATGTTGATCCATGAGGGAGATACTAAGTGCACACTCCAACGATTGATGATATCTTCTAATGGATGATCGGAAGAATGATATTCATGTAATGGATAGATGATATTGAACATAGAAAGTCAAGAGACTCTATCATACATTGACCAAGTCTGTTTGCCAGCCTATTCCGAACGCCCTTTCCTATTACGCCGGGCACTTCTTCTCCTTGCTCCCGTACAGCTCTACCGATCTAGCATAACACTCCCTCTGATGGTGAGTACACACTTCCATCTTCCACTGGCCGAGGCTTTCACTTATGTGGTCATAAACAGGCATAACACAGGACCTGACGGGCTCCATCTAAGTAAGGGCTCAACCGTCCCACTCAGTCCTGGTGCGCAGTATACATTTAACGAAAAGCTGTACCCAGTTTCCCGCATGCTATCACAACTTATTATTTAGATCATTGAATCCGCAATCTTCGCTTTACTCCCCTATCGAGTTTCTATTGTTGTACTACAACATGGCGGGCGAAGGTGATGGGTCGGCGAAAAATGGCCACAAAAGCACTACATGGCACACGACAACAATCATGACAAAAGCAGCCACGGATAAGCGGCTGAACCAATAATGGATCAAAACTTAGAAATAATACAGAATATGTTGAGAAAGATGGGGATCAAATACTCAGGTACAGAATTGTAGGAGGGATCCGAGATCTCCAGAGAGGAAGTCGCGGAGGCCATTAAGGCTTTCAAGGCACATAGGAATGCACGGGAAGAATCACAATCCAAGCCGACACAAATCGAGGAGCGCATGCTGGCATTGGAGGAGGCTGTCAAAAATAGTCTTGCTGACCCCGCCCGAAAAGCGGTTAAATAAACGGCTCCGGGGGCATCGACTTCAAGGACTTACGCGTCAGTTGTTGCGCCTCAAATGAACAAAACGGCTGCTCGGATACGTGTAGAGGGAGCACAAAACATGCAGCCGACTGAGCTGTTAAACAAGGCAAAGGAGCACATTCAAGGTGCTTTCGCGGTACGACAAATGAGGAGCAATGACACGGAGGTGTTTGTCCAGTCGGCGTCCCAGAGAGACGCAGCTCTATATATGCCACAACCAGGTGATATAAATATTTTGATGCATGATTTCCCGGTCGAGGTTTGCGGTGCCTCGTTGAGGATGAAAATCGAAGGTGGCAGACACGCAGACAACGCCAGCGTGATCCACAAGATTTGCAAAGCGACGAAAGTGAGAATCCCAGGGCTCTCTATCAATAGAGTCAGCTGGCTTCACGATGGGAAGGAACATATTCGAGCAAAAAAGAACGGTCACACAAGGGGATCGATTGTGTTAAGCCTACCCATAGAGGCATTGCAGAAAGAGGTGATTCGACACGGCATAGTACTCGACGCTATGCTATATCCTGCACAGATGTGGTCGACTAGGGCTCAGCCCAAGCAGTGTTTTAACTGCAGTCAATAGGGGCACACGCGAGCATCATGCGGAAAGCCAGCTAGGTGCTCACCAAACTAGGGACTGTCCCGGGAAAGTGGTTTTGTGCTGCAACTGTGGCAAGGAACATCTTTCATGTCAGAGAGCGGCGTGTCGTATCTATCAGGTATACAAAGGGAGTGTTGAGGAATCTCGTTTGGAACTTCTTGAGAGGACGGCAGAAATCGACGGGGAAAAGGAAGAAAAATCAGCATCCGGATCATTAGTCATGGCAACCAACGACCAAGGGCTCAAACTTGTGCCTAGGAAAAACCCAGACGCTCCGAAAAGGGGCCCCGGGCGTCCACGGAAGGAAGAAAAATCGATATCGGCCACAACAAGATCACTGATGAAAATTGGACTGGGGATGGAGGAGATCCCGCCTGCCACTAGTAGTGGGTCGAAGTCTCGGCAAAATTCACCTTCACTAGGCTATTTCATTTAAGTATTTTCTTATCGTCTGGGGAGTTAATGGAATTCACGGTCTAACTGAAGTTAATGGTTCAAAGGGGCGTCCTCTGCATTAAGCTAGGTCGTGTCTATGTGGTAGGTCTTCAGATTTTGTTGCTTTAAAGCCTTTTCCCTTTGTAAAACAGCCGTCCGTCCTGCAAGGCGCCTTGTAAATAGGAAGCTATATAGGACAGTAAACGAGATTTGGTATTGATTTGATTTGATTTGATTTGATTTGATTTGATTTGATTTGATTTGATTTGATTTGATTTGATTTGATTTGATTTGATTTGATTTGATTTGATTTGATTTGATTTGATTTGATTTGATTTGATTTGATTTGATTTGATTTGATTTGATTTGATTTGATTTGATTTGATTTGATTTGATTTGATTTGATTTGATTTGATTTGATTTGATTTGATTTGATTTGATTTGATTTGATTTGATTTGATTTGATTTGATTTGATTTGATTTGATTTGATTTGATTTGATTTGATTTGATTTGATTTGATTTGATTTGATTTGATTTGATTTGATTTGATTTGATTTGATTTGATTTGATTTGATTTGATTTGATTTGATTTGATTTGATTTGATTTGATTTGATTTGATTTGATTTGATTTGATTTGATTTGATTTGATTTGATTTGATTTGATTTGATTTGATTTGATTTGATTTGATTTGATTTGATTTGATTTGATTTGATTTGATTTGATTTGATTTGATTTGATTTGATTTGATTTGATTTGATTTGATTTGATTTGATTTGATTTAACCCGATCAGGCACCCATTGGGTCCATGCAGGTGGCTATCATCTACAACATGTACATGAGGGGAATCCTTACCGGTGAAAACCCCTCGATTCTGTCTGGTTTTATCTTGACAATTTATCCCGGTTTACCCAGGTTCTTCTTCAGGAAGTGCAATATTCACTGTTCAGCCAGTGTGGATCCCGTCCTATTCCTTGCCAGATCGCTTTAGTTTTTCCGAGATCGCTGCTTAGACTTCCCCTGCAAGTCGAAACTGTTCTATCCGGCCTTAGATGAGTATCCACTGCGTGATTCTAGCTACATCTTCTGGGCTATTCATCATGGCTTCGGAAGACTTATCTATGGCTAGTCTCAGGACTTCGCCTCTTCTCCTTGCCCACTGCGTACATACCAAGATCATGTGCTTGAAATTTTGGGACGGATATCTACATTGACACCTTGGTTCGTGTAATATCGGGACTTTTCTTCGATGCAGATAGGAGTTGAGCCCGATATGCTCACTTTTTAGCTGTATGGCGACACTACTTTGAGCCCTGCTAAGGTTTTGGTGGATTTTAATTGGTGTTCTTTTGAAGTAGAGTTTCTTTCTGCCTGATGGCTTGTCGGTGATGATCTTTGCTGCGTTCCACAATTCGGGATCTGCAGTCGCTCATCGACCAGAACACTGCACCCTATTGTTTTCCCAGTAGTTTGCCCACTCCTGGAAAGCTGCTACTCTACCCGCCTCTCTCTGTCTATCTGTTAGTACAGTACGGTATACGCGCGTAATACTAATCAAAGGATAAACTGTAAAGACTTATAAAACAATAATCAATTCCACTCTCCCTTATCCTCCCTACATCTATCATTTATCTAACACGCTCATTAGCGTGTACTAGCGTACGCGATTCATCTATATTTATCTCCCACTAGAACGTGACCATTACAAACCCCTGCTTATAACTCGCGACACTATCCCTATTTGTCTCTCTACCACAAATTTCTGTCCATTCAGCTACATCTTTAATCCTGTTCAAGGCATGCCTTTCTTCTCTCCCATTTACAGGTAGCTTAACCTTGGCGCATGCTGAAGGTATGTTGCCTTGAAAAGAAGTTTTATCTGATAGTCCGGCGTTTTGGACCCTCCTTTGCTTCAGAAAGATTTCGATGGGTAGTACAGAGGATTCGTATTCTACTACTCTGCTGCTGGTATAGTTGTATGCACCTGTAACTAGTTTTAAGCATTTTCTCTTTATACTTAAAGGTTTCACTATTCTTTCAGGTATTTTACCCGCTAGCCCGGCCTCGGCCCATATCGAGAAAATTCTTCAGTGAAAGGGCGAAGAAGCTAGCAGACTTTCAAGGGCTAATTTCAGAGCTCAAACAGAAAATTTCTTCTAACCATTCCATTGAAGCGCTAAGGACTGACAACCCTCGATTCCTGTCATGAGCGGCATGTAGACAGCTGACAAGAGCAAGAACAAGATCCATGATGTCAGGCTATGGATGCTGTCCTACATAATACACGAGATAGATGCATTACCACTTGGCTAAAAGACTAGACCAGAAATCATAGAACACTATGCTCTGGCTATCTCCATATATATATTATACAACAGAGGCATTCCTGACAATTCCAATCAACATTTGTAACATTTCAGGGGGACTAGCAATGAAACTACTAATACTAGAAGTCAACAGAACAGCTTCGATGCAAACGAGAACGGATGCGGAAGAAAAATAAAGAATAGACCAACAATCAACAAAGGCGGTCCGAACAAGAAAATGAGACAAAGTTGGGTAACAGAATTTCCATCCGGCCGAGGTTGTAAAAATAATTGAGCAAAGTGTTATTATTTGACTCCAAGCGCTGCACTACCAAGTCCTGAGCCTAACCATGAGATAATAAACAGAATAAAAGACTTAAGAGAAGCCAGGCCGTGTCAGAACAGTGCAGGATTAATACCAAAGACAACGCTGTCAATAGAAATAAAGTACCAATATCAGCAACTGAGGCAATGATAGATAAGCAACAACAATAATAGTAACAGCAACAATCACAAGAACAATAATAGTAACAGCAACAATCACAAGAACAATAACAATAACAATAACAGGGAAATGGCAATAACACTAACAACAGCAGTAAACACGATAACAATAAGGACGATAGCAACAACAATAGCTATAACAATGACAATATCAATAACAATGGTCCAGAAGAACAGTAACCACAATGGTAGTGTAATCGATAGGATTGAGATTTCAAATAGATTCTTCAATAAGTAAAGATAAATACAAGACTCTGATCTGGAGACTTTAGATGTACAGTAAGGACAGCTATATATACATTTTAGGACATGGTCCAACAAGCCACTGAAAGAACCATCTAGAGCTCCTGCAGAGGTAAATAAAACAGCAAGGGGCATCATAGAATACCATAGAACACTATAGAATCCACCAGAACTCCCCAGGTCATTGTGGCCCATAAACATATTTCCAGAATGAGATAATAAAGAAGTTTGTAGAGCTACAGAGAAACAGCCCGAATATCTAACGCCACAATGTGGCTCAAACCACTGTCACATGACTAAGTAGCTTACACTCTCTGACAGGCCAGGACTCAACAAATCCTTGAAAGATTATAAAAGGAAGGTGGAAAAATATTTTGTCAAAATCAGCCAATGCCGCTTACTGTTGCAGTACATTCCCCACAGGTATATTATCTGATAAACCAGATCATCCCTTAGCTAGATCTTGCATAGCTGATTTTGGAGCAGATGTCCACGTAACAAATTCATCTCACCGCTATAAAGCTGAGCGAACCGTGTCTAAAAGTGATTTTATTGCAACAGGAACACGATTAAACCCTATTGAGTCAACAGGTGGGAAAGGCGAATCACTAGAACACAATGTAACAAAGGATAGTGGCCGAAATACTGTCTATTTTCTCTATGACTGTAAAACATATCTATGAGGGTATTATTAAATACAATTGTCCCTCTCTAGCTTGATAGTGGGTCCCGGTATAAGTGTTGAAAATATTCATTGAAATTCAACCATTTACATTTGCAATACTTACCCTTGCACGCAAAATGATCCGTAACGGTAAGTGTTGCAATTATAAAAGTCCAAGTTACAATGAATATTTACAACACTTATACCGGGACCCACTATCAAGCTAGAGAGGGACAATTGTACATCTACTCCCTCTCTTATAATGCTTGATCCCAGCATAGATTGTCTCTTCTCTTAATAGTACCTAGTAAAAGTAACAAAGTATTTAGTCTTAGAATGTAGGCTGGAGCGGCTGTTTTAATTATGATCAGCGAGACGCGTCCCCTATCATTATCGGTAAGGCGTAGCCTTTAACAATAGGCACTGCAATACAGTACAATCTTGCTATAACAATGTGGGGCAAAGCTTAAACATGGCTCCCAATTGGCCAATTCAATTGAATCCTCCAATTGGGACCCTTGGTTAAGTTTTGCCCCACATTGTTATAGCGAGATTGTACTTTAATTACTGTACGAGGCCCAGATGGTCCAACGGATTTTGTTATTTGCAATGCCGCATATATGCCAGGATATTTCACTTACATTGTCTCAATCACAAAACTAGAATCTGACTATATCTATATGGACACAAGACAAAGAACTTTGTATGATGACCAAAAATCAGCCTTGAATAGTGGCATGCTGTCCAAGAAAAGACTGCCATTTTATTCTAGCAACACGAGAACCAGCCATATCACCAGCTCTTTCTCATTTATCCACAACTAATGAGGATATAACGCGTCCATCAAAGCCAATACATGAGGCCATGGGACACATTGTTTTACCAGGTGTCTGATTGGGGAATATACATATGCGTTAGAGTACTTGACAGTGATTCTAGTTTATATGATGTAAATGTATTGGTAGAATTATTATGATTGATACATATATTTTACATTGTAGGAATCTCTTCCTATTTATACTTCAATATCATTGCCCAAGTCCAGGCCCAACATATCTGTAAGAATATAGAATAATATTAGCCGAAAATAATTATAAACGGAGCTACAATAAGAATAACACTCAAGAATATAAATCAACATAAAATACAATAATCACTGTTGTACTATAAAGTATACATATACACAAATAATACATAAATTATGAATATACACAAATAACACAAATATAGAATATAAACATAAATTATACATACATATAAATTATACATTAATTATCTTTATACACAAATTATACATATATATACAAATTATACAATTAAATAAATTGGGTATTGTAAGCAGAGTAAACCCTGTTATTACCTGGATATAGTTCGTAGGCGAGATGTAGATCATTAACAGGGATACAGAGCTTAGCGCGGGCACATACGTGCGGATAGTAACAAAGGTACTAGAAGATTCTCAAGTACTCGTTGGGGTAACAAGAGACCATAGAGGCATGTATTTAAGCAGTGTCCCTAAGACAGTAGAATATATAACCAGTTTTTAACCATTATCTCTTGACCATTGATCGCTTTCTTGTTCGGCTCAGTTTCTACGGTCACGTGACTCAAACATATTTGAGTTGTGAATCTTTACATGGTAGCATTACTTAGTCACATTGACGGATTTGACGGAATCTTGTTTTTCATCGATTTAGACTTACAAGTCTTGTTATATCTGGAATCAACCGTCGGTGTATCGATCACGGAACAGTGAACAGTTGTTAGACATTGACACCAATTATGTCTGATAAGTCTAAGTTGTCGAAAGCAGATTGGGAAATCATTGCTCAAGGTATGCAGAGCAAGGAGGAAGAGAGGTCAGCGAAGGAGCGAAAACTTTTTGGGCCAGGACCATCCGGACCCGGTGGAACCCCTGATCAATCGTTCGAAAAGGTCCCACAGCTGGGTGTTAAATTCAGTCCGCGAAAGCGCGGGAAAGTTTTCTCAAATCCATCGAAAACCACGACGAGGTCTATGTCTAAAGGAAAGGCGGCAGTAAGATCAATGGAAGGGGTGGATTTCGATGAAGAAGAAGAAATGGACTGGGAAGAAATGCCTCAGACTCGTTGGGGTGAGCCCCTGCCACGAAGGCAAGCTCCGGAAACCCAAACGGTATTAGACTGGGCTTCATTTGACTGGAAGCCGGATCAGAAGAGCTTCCTTCGAGGAATCGAAAATTACTCAATCTATAGAGAGACTATACTGCTCCAACTGGAATGCATTGGATTTAGGACTGGGTCAAATTTGACACATTTAGACGAATTGAAACTCGCAGCAGTCGTTCAGAGAACAGTTACACCAGAACTCTCGGAAATGATTTCAGGCATGAGAAGTGGTACGGAGATGATGCGCCTGTTCGAGTCAACCTTCAGACGAGCTGGAATTGTACAGGTGGAAGCCTTGTGGGAAAAGCTTGTTGAACTTAAGTACAGTGGAGGATGTCCAGTCCAGTTCGTCACCAAATTCAAGACTGCAGCAAGAAATTTCCGAGCCGCTGGTGGTGAATCATCGAACACACAGCTCATGATTCTATTTAAACAAGCAGTTAAAGAAAAGGCCGGCCGTTGGTATAGAATGGTATCCACCCTTGCTCGATTCAATGAGTGGAAATTTGAGCCTCTCTTGCAAGATTTCATCGCTACCCACCATGAGAAGATTGGAAAGGGTACCCAAAACAGTCAAGGTGAAGTCAAAGGAACGTTAGGGAATACTCAAAGTAATGATCAAGATCAAGCAAAGAACGCCCCAAGCAAAAATCAAAATTCAAAAGGGAGAGGTAAAAGCAAGGGTTTCCGTTGCTGGAACTGTGGGAAGTTTGGCCATGTTAAAACCAAATGCCCAAACAAAAAGGATGAAACAGAAAACAGAACTTCATTCGTAACGAGCAAGGATAGAGATGATATCGGTCCTCTCCCAGTCATTGCCGATGAATATTGCCGGATAAAAGAGGAGCAGTTAACCAGTCAGCACTTTGCCGCTCAAGTTGAGCCTGATGTATATGATCAGGTCGTAGAATACTATGAGAAAGAGATGATGCGGAGACGTCGCCAAAATATCGATACTATCATAGCTGATAGTGACCCTTGCAGTAAATTGCTCCCTGATCACCATTCCGATGAAACAGACTCCATCCTGAAGTCTGGGCATGTCAATGTTACACAACAAATTTTGAGTACAGCAGGCGTCAACACGTCCTCTGATCGTTGGCTATTCGATACCGGCGCTGATGTCAATGCTACTAACAAGCGGCAAAACTTTAGACCTGGGACGGTCGTCGAACTTAAACCCTGTCAGTTTCCGATCCAAACTGGAAATGGAATTGTATACGCTGAATGTATTGGTGAAGTTTGGCTACCATTGACAGGCCCCAACGGTAGCAAATCTATTATGAGACTCAAATACGTCGTGTACATTAAGGAATTTCCATTGAACATCGTCAGCGGTGAGCGTTTTTACCGGAAGGGTGGACGATTAAAAGGTGAACAGATAGTTAGTCCCAATGGTGAAGTCCTTTCATATATCGATGCGGAGCGCCGAGGATTCTTCTTGTGGCTGTACAACCAACCTGAACCTGTTAAGTCTCTCACGCGAAGAAAGAACGTTAGTGTTACCTCTACATCGTCAACGGGGTTAAAGAGAATTCTTTCAGACGAAGACAATATATTCATTCAGGAATACCAGTCTTGTTTTGTGGATGGTTGTTTTACAATGTCAGATAAGGTTATGAAGATGTTGATACTCTGGCACCGGCGACTTTGTCATCCAAGCTCTGAGAGGTTAATTTGGACAATCAAGAACACCATTGGAATAGATCTGAATGTGTCCGATGTTGAAAACTTGCCTTGCAAAGCGTGCGATATGGGAAAATCTCTGAAGTTCTCGACAAAGGAGCGGTTGCCCAGAATGAGAAATGTCGGAGAAGGGTGGCATTGTGACATTGGCACATTAAATCCACTCTCTATCGAGGGTCATGGATATTTTTGCCTAACCACTGAGGACGTTTCTCGATTCCGATTCTTTCGCGCATTAAAGAAGAAAAGCGAGGCTGCTGATGAGCTCAAGCGCATCCTATCTCAGGCTAATTCAGATTTAAGAAGGATTTCTAACCTAAGGGTGAAACAAGTGACTATCGACGGCGGAAGAGACTGGGGACTCACAACGTTCCAGGAGTTTGCCAACCAACAAGAGATAAATGTTATCATATCGGCGCCAGACAATCAGTACCAAAATGGAGTTTCGGAGCGAGGAATCAGATTCCTACAAGACGCCGCGCGCTGTTGCGCAATCCAGATGAAGGTACCATCTGTGTTTTGGAACTATATGCTCGAGATGACTTGCTACACCTTAAACCTCACGTCTCAAAGTTCTGTGGAAAACCATAAAACTCCATGGCAGGTGTATTGGTCACAATTTGACCCTGACAAATCGACAGCCAGGATTGACCACCTGTGGATTCCTGGGACATTGTGCATCACTCATGTTGACGCCAGCCATAGAATAGCGGGTGAGAAACTTGATGCTAATGGGACCAGAAGTGTGTTTTTTGGCTATCGCGGTACGAAGAATAAGTTAGTCTGGCTCTTGGACGGAGGACGTTTTCTCATATCGCCACACGTCATCGCATACGAAAACACAAGTCCAGAGCTTGGTTGGGGTGCTGACCCCAGAGAGATAATTAGATCACTGCCAAGACATGTTCAGGATAGGTTGAGATCACGAAAGACAGACTATGCAAGAAATCAAGATTACAATGCCCTAGATGGCGGAGAACCGTCGACGTTGGCACCACGAGGGCGAGGGCGTCCCAAACGAGTAATTCAGCGCCCTTACGATGATTATACCCTTCAGGCATTGAATGCACCCCTTGAGGTGGATGTTGAATTGACAAGTATAAAGCCAGGATTGTGGCGAGAGGTTTCACTCAAACCCAAGGTGTTGATTATAATGAGTCATCTTCCACCACTGCAAGATCAGCAAGTTGGAGAACTCTTATGGCGCTCGCGGCATTGAACGGCTGGTACATTCTGCAAGCTGATTTTATATCGGCATATCTTGCAGGTGATCTTAAGGAAACCATTTACATGAAACAGTTCCCACGGCTAAAAGAATTCTTCGAAGAAAATAAGGAGCTTGCGGAGAGACTCGATTACAACAAGAATAGCATAATCAAATTGGAAAAACCATTATATGGCTTAAAGCAGTCCGGTAATTGCTGGCAGGTAAAAATCAGAGCAATCATGAGAAAACACGGATTCAACTATCTAGTTTCTGATAACGCGATTTATCAGAATCGAAGCAAGAGTATAATTGTGGCGTCTTACGTTGATGACTTCCTGTTAGTCGGGCCTAATAAAAGCGACATTCAAAAGATAACTCGAGAATTAAACAAAGAAGTTCCTCTGAATGATTTAGGAGAAGCCAACTGGTTCCTTGGCGTTAGAATTCGGAGACTTTCGCCTACAGGTGCTATCTTGTTAGATCAAGAACAGTACTTAAAAAGATCTTTTGCCGAAATGGGTTCGGCACTTGAGAAGCAATATCCCGAAACACCTATGGCACCAAGTTGCAAAGCAGACTTGAAAAAGTATGCCGGAAAAGCAACTGCGACTGAGCTGTATAATTATCAACGACTCATCGGAAAATATAACTTTTCATCATGCATGATTAGGTGTGACACGGCACAAGCCACATCGCAATTGGCGAGATTTATGTGCAATCCATCACCTCAGCACTTTAAACACGCTTCTAGAATTCCCCAATTCCTTTCGGCATGCCCAGATAGAGGTTTATTATATGAAAAAGATCACAGGCACCTCCAAAAATTTGGAAAATACGGCTTACATTGTGCTGTGGACTCCAGTTTTGCCGATGATTTTGATACAGCAAAATCAACAACAGGATATGTTATTTTCATGGCTGGGTGCCCGGTCATTTGGAGGTCCAAGTTACAGACAACTGTTTCTACACTAACGTGTGAAGCAGAATATGCAGCGATATTTGAAGCTGTAAAAGACTGTTCATGGATTCGATCTTTTCTCACCGAGCTAGATCATATGCCTGCCGGTCCCATACCGATCCTAGAAGATAACACTGGAGCGATTAAGTGGGCTACAGATGACGCTATGACGTCTGGTCGTCGTCATGTACGCGTAGAATACCACTACGTAGTACAAGAGGTAAAAGCGGGCAATATAGAAATACTACAGACAGCATCAAAAGAAAATCCTGCTGATGGGTTTACAAAACCGCTTGTAGCTGAATCTTTTAAACGATTCGTAAACCAGTTGGGTATGAAAGATGGAATCTCGCTCTCGAACTAAGAGGGCGTGTAAGCAGAGTAAACCCTGTTATTACCTGGATATAGTTCGTAGGCGAGATGTAGATCATTAACAGGGATACAGAGCTTAGCGCGGGCACATACGTGCGGATAGTAACAAAGGTACTAGAAGATTCTCAAGTACTCGTTGGGGTAACAAGAGACCATAGAGGCATGTATTTAAGCAGTGTCCCTAAGACAGTAGAATATATAACCAGTTTTTAACCATTATCTCTTGACCATTGATCGCTTTCTTGTTCGGCTCAGTTTCTACGGTCACGTGACTCAAACATATTTGAGTTGTGAATCTTTACAGGTATAAATAAATAAATTACTACCACAAGGGTTAACAAGACTAAGATCGGCAAACTTATAATGCAGATCAATAATATTAAAATTAATAGTACAAGAAGTACTAGCACTAGTCTGTGCATGGGTTCTAAATCAATACAGCACAGACCATCTCAACACCTATGTCAAAGAGTTTTCTCTCTTAGTCAAAATATCTTAGAACATTTTAGAGGGATTAGAAACTAAGTTATTTTGGGACTAGTTAATGGCTTCATGTATAAATAGAGGAAGTTTTCCCCTGACAAAAAAAACAACAACTAAAAACAGCCCAAATATACATCATACACAATCTACAAAATTATTCAACCACAATATTTCTTGGTTAGAAAATTATACACTTTTAAACAAAAGTTATTTCTCCCAGTAATTGTATACGCTTCCACCATATCTAATTAAATCTTGAATCTGCTACTTGATTTTTTATAATATCACACTGCCAGCCCAATTCACATTATGCGCTCATCATTGACACATTATTGTTATGCAAGGTTATAGTGTGGATGGCATGACCCATGTGCATAGATTGTGCATGTCCAGCCTTAATCATAACATTCCCTGCCGTGCGCACTCATGTGCCCAAGCCCATATCTCACATGCCAGGTCAACCATGCCTACCATTGCCCAGCACAACACAATTAGGTCCACTTTTGACATCACGCCGATTCTATTTGATTCAAACTACTCATCTAAAACCTATTAAAAGCCTTTTCATTTGGTCATCGCGCTTGTGATGGCCAAATCACAACAACCACCTCCTTTGGCCCAGCGCGTCGCTGATGAGCTCGAGCTTGTACAGCGCGTGGCAAAGGGTCGAGCTACCTGGGCTCAAAACTTCCACAACAAGTTTTGGACATCTTTCGAAGAAGCTGACCCTCTCATCAAATCTTTTGTGCGCGAGCAGATGGACGCGTTTCTCCTCGCAGTTGCATCTGGGCAACCTATGCGGCATGACACCCCGAGACAGCCCAAGCCGGCGAGCTCCTTACCCAAGCCCAGCCATATCATCCCTTCCTGACCTCCCGTTCCAATCACAAATCAACCCCGAAGTTGGGCCGCGACTGCCGCAAGCCTACCCGCCTCATTTCCCTCGGCTCCGGCTCAACCTAGTATTAAAAATCGATCCGCTCGCATAGCTATGCAAAAACCTACTGGGAAGTCCAAGGGCCCTAAAGCAAATTTCCGCCTGACTGAAGAAGCCCCTTTCCTTAAAGCAGATGCAACATCAGTCAAAGCTGCCTTTATAAAAATCGTCCCCGGCCTCAAGGACGGTATCGCTTCCGTTTTCCGCAACTCTAGCGGATTCAGCTTGATCTTATCATCCGAAGAATCGCTGAAACTTGCGATGGAACATGCCGACTCCATCAAGGTCTCTCTTTCAGGATCTTTACATCAGGTAGAGGACCGTTATAGATATGTTGTCAAACGCATTCCCCGCACCATCTGGAATCCCGTGTCCACTCTGGTTTCCTCAACGCTTGATGACGTCAAGAGCATTGCTCAGGCGCAGACGGGCGTCGCCCCATCTGGTGCTCACTGATCGCAGCATGAAAATAGCCACAATATTTTTCGTACGGCGGTCATCTTCTTCCCAAAAGAAGTTCCTAAATTCCGAATAGTTGACAGCGCGCCATCCCGGCGATACGTCCCCAATCCCAAGATAGTCCAGTGCGAAGCTTGTTTCAGGTTTCATCAATCCTCTCGCTGCCGGATTCAAGCTTTGTGTGCCTTCTGCGGCACTCTCCACCACCAAGGAGAATGCTTTCACCATCGCCGATGTATCAACTGCTTAGGACCACACCCTGCAGATGATCATACCTGCCCCATCCACCCTCGTCCTTGTAAGGGCAAACTCATTCAGCTTTCTGATAAAGAGGTTACTGAACTTCGCACAAGCAATTGCAACAAGCTCCGTAAGACACGTCGGGCTGAAGCTGCTGCTACTGCTGCTGCCACAGCTGCATCAACTGCCTCTGACCCTGGCAACACCGCCGTCTCAACTCTTCCGACCGAGGCCTCTACTAACCTCTCACGATAAACCCCTTCTACTAGCCAGAATAGATTTACCTCTGTCGAAAATGCCTCCTTTGGATCTATGGAAGTATATTCGGAAGAGCAAGCTCCTAATAATACTCTTAGTCTTACTCTCCATGACCAATAGAGCTTGCTATAGGAGTACCCCCCCGCCTTGTCTTCGCTTCCTCCAAGCAAACGTTAGACATGGTGGATCTGCTCACCTCATTCTTTTACAAGCCGCTTTTCAGGGTAATTACGACGTCATCTTTGTCCAGGAACCTTGGACAAAAGTTATAAATTTCAAAAATGTTACCAAGTCTCACCCGGCGTATGTCATTTTTACTCCCCCTGATCAGGACTGGAAGCTTGCACGCCCACGTATACTCACTTACGTCCGGAAAAAATCTAACCTCCGTCCTATCCAGCTGGACAGCGGACCCTCACCAGACATTGTAGCCCTCTTTCTTCAATTTTCTCCTCCTTTGAGGGGTATCAATGTCTACTGGCAACCTCAAGCCCATATGCCTGAGAATCTGGACCCACTCCTAATTTGGCCGGTGAAGCCGAACTCCATAATCGTGGGAGATTTTAAACTTCATCATGAGTTATGGGAGCCAAATGTATCTCGCTCGTCCGGAGTCAGCAGCTTTGTCAACTGGATTGAAAATCATTCTTTAAGGTAGGCTTTACCATATGGGGCCCCCACCCATCGCGCTGGTCACGTCCTTGACCTAGTTTAAACAAACATGGACGGTCTCTTGGTCCATGTGGACCCGTGTCTCATTCGACTTCCGATCACGAGACAATATCTGGCCTAGTCCATCTCTTTTCAGCTCAAAGGCGCTACCCGTCAACGAGGGTGCCTAAACTTACCTCCGAAAATACAGAAGTATTCCAACAAGCACTCTTAGCCACTACTTCTCCCATTCTTCCCTCCGAGGACCCTACCCCCCAGCTTTTAGATGCGGCAGCCTCCTCTGGCATCGCCGCCTTATAAGCTATTCTACTTTCAGCTAACCCACCGAGGCCCGCATGTGCGCCATGTAAGGATTATTGGAACCAAGAATGCGCTGACCAACGCCGTCGGTATGTTACTGCCTGTAACAGTGGTGATCCAGACCTTATCAGTGAAGCATACTGTAACTTCAGCAAAACCGTTAAGCGAACCAAAAGAGAGTACCAGCGCTCTAAGTTGGATAGTGTATCTTCGATTTTGGAGGCCCATAAATTGGTTGGATGGCGAAAGTTCTCCAGTTGCTTCGGCCCCCCTCTAATTCAATTTCAAGGAGTTACGTACAGTACCCCGACTGAGCGTGCTAACATCCTTTTCCGCACGAAGCTTGCCCGTTTAATCAGGGAGCCGGATGTCTCTTTGTATACCCCTTCTTGTGCATTGCGAGAGATTCCTGCGCCGCCTTCCCTGGACAAAGATGAAGTGCGGCACTGTCTTCTTGATACATTGTCCACAACTCCAGGTCACAATCATCTCTCGGTTGTTGCTCTTCGCCACGTCTGAGAAGTCAATACATGGCCCACGTGGATTGTAAACTTGTACAGTCTCTGCTTGACATTCGGACATCATCCAAGCGTTTTTCGCCGCGCTGAGGTTGTGGTTATACCGAAACCTTACAAGGATGATCTGACTAATCCCGCCAATTGACTACCAATCTCTCTCCTCCCTGTCTTTGGGAAAGAGCTGGAACGCCTCTTTGCGCGTCGTTTCGCATTCTGGGCGTTGTCGAACTGCGTTATCTCTCCAACGCAACTTGGAGCTCTTCTTGGAAGATCGGCCATGGACCTCATTAAGTGTCTTGTCCACGATGTCGAGAAGGCATGGGATATGAAATAGGTGTGCACTTTAGCTACTCTTGACGTCGAAAGCGCTTTCGATAGCATTCAGCCTGGCCGCCTATCTGTACGGTTGCGCGAATAGGGATGGCCATTACCGTACGTTAACTGGGCTGCATCTTTTGCTTTAGACAGGAAAGCTCACCTCCTAGTGGACGACTTTGTGGGTGAATTTTTGGACATTCCGCACGGTTTGCCTCAGGGATCCCCTGCTTCACCCATACTTTTCCTCCTCTTCCTTGAGTCTTTATTCAAACTCGGCTTCCCCACTTATGGATACGTAGATGATGTGGTGATCTGTTGGTTGCTAAGAATCTAGTCGAATCCTCGCGCCTCACTGTTGCTAGGGTTGAAGCAGTCACCCAGTGGTGTAACAGGAATAGACTCTCTTTGGCCGAAAATAAGATGGAGACTCTGCATCTTCATAGGACCCGTCAGCTCTCTCCTTCTATAACCATCAACAGCTTCGTAAGGGATGCAAACCCAACAGTTAAATGGCTAGGCGTTCTCCTCGACACCAAGCTTTCCTTCAAAGCGCATGTACAAGAATAGAGTGCTAAGACGCAACGAATCAGCACGCACATACGTCAGCTTGGCAACACTAATCGTGGTATACCCACTGCCTTTCTTCGCACTGCAGCCCTGGCTGCGGCGCTACCTGTACTTTTGTACGGTGCGGAGGTCTGGTGGCGCGGTCACACTTATCTTCGCCGAGGACATCCAACTTCTACCCGATCTCAACATCTGGTGGACATGATCTCTCGAGCTCTAGTCACCCTGGCTCGAGAAATTCTACCACTATACAAAACCACCCCTGCTGCAGCTCTTCTGAGAGAAGTGTGGCTCAAGTCCCCCTCCTATATTACTTGAGGAAATGTGCCTCTGCTCTGCTCTTAGACTAGCTACCGCGGACATCTTTCACCCCACGGTTAAAAGAGCAATCGACTCCCGGGCACACACTTGCCTCACCGAAAAGCTAAAGCTCGTTACGCACTTCCCTCGCCCCCAACTATTAGTACCTTCCTACAAAGCCCCTTTTAACCGCTCTCGAGCAGACTTATCTGCCGAAGAATTCCTCTAGCGTATGAGAGCACTGCCACTATGGGACATTCTTGTCTTCTCAGACGGCTCAAAGCAAAAAGATGGGTCTGCGGGGGCAGGTGCCGCTGTTTTCCACAGGGACATCTTATTGAAAAATAAGGATGCGGATATAATTCCTGGAGGCAAGGACTTCTCGTGGAATGTTTGTTGCAACGACTTTTGTATCTTCAACAATGCTAATATTTCAACTTAATATTTTTACTTAATCTTTTTCAGTATCTAAAGGATGTACAATATATATGAGTATACAAATCTCAAAGTGATTCCGATAATAATCACAGACAAAATAAGAAGCCCACTCATTCTGTACATGAAACTTCAGTACTTAGTCAGAACACCCAACGTCGCAGACATAAGACAACCATCCCTATAATTACTAAATTGTTTGAACAAGATGTAAATGACTTATCCGATCTTGATGTTCCATATTTGAAACTTTCAGGCTCAAATTCTAACACATCACCCTAGCTGAAGTGAGAGTGCCCCTCGGCCCCGATTTCGAGGTCAATGATTCCAAAATTATTGGTGTCCTAGCAGGGCTTAAGGCTGCTGCAGCGGCTCCTTCAACGCACCTTGCAACTAACATCCACGTAACCTTAGACAATCAAGAAGCAGCACAACGCCTTCTGGATTTCTCACCGTCGAAGTCCTCACAAAGGGAAATTTTGGAGTTTCGAGACCTCGCGTCTCGCTGGCCAACGAGGAGAATTCTCCCATTGGCGGCTCCAGGCAAAGTCAACATATTGTGATCTCCTGGTTATATGGGAATCCCAGGCAATGAACTCGCTGATAAGCTGGCCGGTGAGGCTGCCCGCCAATCGGCCCCCTCTGCTGCATCTCTTGCCGGAGTTCGCGCAAAGATACAAAAACACATTTGGGATTTGGCTGCTGAATGGTGGCAGACTCATTCACCCTCTACCTATTGCGAATTGGGAATGCCATTTCCCAAGAAGCCGCCCAAGGAGCTTCGACTATCTCGCCGTTATCTCGGGTATTTAATTCAATGTCGAGCTGGATACGGTGACTTTCGCGCCTATCATGAAAAGTTCCATCATGAAAACGCCCTTACTACTTGTTCCTGCGGGGGTAACAAGTCAATCACTCACTTGGTTTTTTGTCCCCTCGTCCGAGAGAGCTTGGTCTCTATCGGTTTCCGTCAAAGTCCGGGGTCTCTCAATTTCCTTCTCGGCACCTCACATGGTGCTAAACGTTTCGCCTCTATAGTGGGGAAGACTAGATTTCTATCTGAAATCTGCCCTATCCGTGCCGCATGATCTACACAAGTGAGGCATCCGCTTTATAGCGCTCACTGCTTCTTATGGAAATTTCCAAGGCCCCTTGGCACCCAATTGTTAAGTAATGTAATTTTGTAGCAGTCACCATGTCTCCCCAGGGATGGGGCTTTAGTTGTAACTAGCGCCCGGTAGACACTAAAAATAAATAAATAAATACATACTTAGATCCAAAAGCACTTTCTCTCCTGCCGTCCGCAACCACCGGAGCAATTTCACAAGGACGAGGGTCATCAAATATCGAATGTGAAGCTTGTGCTCTCGCAAAAGCTAAACAAATCATCAACAGAAGTTCAGAGAAAAAATTTCCGGTGCAGACACCTTTTGAAAAAATAAATATTGAAATTTTTAGTTTCCAGCCAGACAAATCTAATCACATGGACTTATTTAAGAAGATTCTTGGACTGGATTCACTATGGCCTACTCCCTTAAGCAGAAAAATGATAGCAGTGATGCAATTCTCAAAGCATTGGCCTTCATTGCTACACAATTTAACTGGAAAGTAAAATATATGCGACCGGACAATGAAACCTTACTAATGTCAGAGACGTTTTTTTCGAAAGTGAGACAATTGGTCATCTTTTTATTACTGCCAGGAAAGCCTCTACTGTATAATATATATATGGAGATTGCCGGACTATAGTGTTCTATGATTCTGGTCTAGCCTTTTAGCCGAGTGGTAATGCATCTACCTCGTATATCATGTAGGATAGCAACCTTTAGCCAAACACCCACCCCTTATCCTCTCTCTTTACCCAAATTGCCTACATATGTTGGACTTGGATGTCATTCAATATTATTATTCTGTTTCATTGCCAGGCTACTATGGTTTTATGGTGTTTGGTTTTTTGTTGTATCAAACGGTGTTTTAGAATACGCTTTTAGGTGTGAAATTATTTTGTTATTTTATAGTGTTTCACTCGGGTCTGGAAAGGGAGCATCGGTTTGAAGGTTGTTGTTAATGACTCTGGGATGGAAAACTGTTTTGAAAGAGATCTGCGGAAAGACATAGAACTGTCATTTATATAAACCTTTGGGATGTAACTTATTATAGAGTAGTGTTTTTCGACTGAAAATATCGATATCTATTTTCTCAAACCCATTTCTGTATCTCACTTATATTTATTCTATCTGTTACTACAGACATATCTTTCACGACTCAAATTTGTTATATGTGTCTATCTATAACAAATATTTAAAGTTGATTAACATACCACTTATGATAATTACCATCAGCACTACACACACCACCATAGAATGGTCGATCCGAACGTGCAGGTTGAGAATTAAGTCGAAGGGCTTGAGCAATCTGTACACAAAGAAAACTCTCACCTCTACTCAGGAGTGAACTTGTCAAAACTTCTTGTCATTTACTTAATCAAACTCCACGCTATAGACTTGGTTACAAAACCCCCTTTGAAGTACTATTTAATAAGCAGCCAGATATAAGTCATATGCGTCCGATTGATCGTAAAGCTTATTATCTGTTAAAGGGTCCCAAGCCTTCCCCAAAACTTGAAAAGTTAAGCGCTAGAGCAGCAATTGGGTACCTGATAGGATATGGGGGGGCCAACAAATTTTGTATCTGGAATCAAGCTCTAGATTCTATCATCATCACTGGAGATGTTACATTCGATGAAAGTACTATTTATAGCCCCTCAGATTCACAGCAAGATCATCTTTTGATAAGGGATGATAGCATACTCAGATCTATCAATGAAACTAATGCTTATGGAAAGACGTCTACAAGACACCCTCATCAGCTGGCTGATCCCGAACAACCTACAGTTAGCTTGTCCAACATGTTTGATAACTTTACTCATACAGATCCTCCTATCACTCATGAAGAATTAAACTCATCCCCACAGAAATCACCAGAAATTCAAGAAATACTGACGATGCCAGAAGTTTACCTTACGCCCCAGTCTCTAAACCCCTCGTCAAGACCTGAAATCCCTCAAATATCATGCCCAGAAATTTCAGAATCTATTCAAGATTTCATAGCCGACAACATTGCATGCTAGTTACCCTCAGAAGTAGAGCTGGACTCTAATAATCACCAGCCGGGTATTGAACAAGATTTTAATATTGTAGCGTCTCGAGAAAATTAAATTTCTAGTCGATTAGATGAAGCAAACATACTACCCCGAAACGAAAAAGGATCACGCATGCCCTCTGGAAAACATATTTATGCGTTAGCCGGAAATTATGAAGCTTTTCATTTAGCAATGGCTGTCACAGTGAGCAATCCTGTTATTATGGGCCGAAAACTTCCTTTTTTTCCACAATGAAGCCTCCTTTCAGCACATAGAAGCAGATGATTCGACATTCTGAATCTGACGGGTTTAAAAAAGCTGCTAAAATTGAATGGAATAATCTTATTAAGAAAGATACATTACAAATGATAAGTGTGGATGAAGCCTGTCGACTTGAGCAGGAATACCAGATAAAATCAGTTCCTCTTAAATGGGCGTTTACTTATAAACAAGACAAAAAAGGCAGACTATTAAAACATAAAGCACGTATATGTGTCCGAGGAGACCTTTATAGAAGTACCTGTGATACTTTTGCAGCCACACTAGCGGCTAGTACTTTTCGTGCGCTTATTTCTTTGATGGAAGCATTTGACATGGAAATCATATCTCTGGATGGTGTAAACTCATTTTTGAATAGCAAGCTAGACGAAGTTGTCGTGTGCAACCTACCTCCTGGCTATGAAGTTGAAGGAAAGAAAAGACTTTTGAAAAGAGCACTTTATGGTTTACCCAGATCACCTCTTCTATGGGCTCAAACTGTTGAACAAGAACTTGAAAATTTCGGTTTCCACAAGGTTCCAGGAGTCGACTGTTTAATGTTTGAAGGCATTATATATTGCTTTTATTTTGTCGATGATTTTCTCGCTATCACCCTGCCACAACACAAAGATAAACTCGATAAGTTTAAGAAGGATCTAACAAACTCCTTTCAAATGAGAGAATGTCAACTAGACCAATTTTTGGGAATTCTAATTATAAGAGATCGCAAAGAAAGAAAAGTTTGGATCCTTCAAGATGTTTACCTTGCTAACATGGCAACAAATTACAGCCTAGAACTTACCACAAAAACGAGTGCCCCACTTCCTATCACATATGGCAAATTGCCTGTATCTGATGATCGATTCAGTGATAATTCACAAGCCCCTCTTCAACTTGTCCATGAGTATTAATCCAAAGTTGGATCCATAGGTCATGCAGCAATGTTTAAACGGCCAGACGGGGCTAAATCCTACTTTCTGCTACCTGAGCACCTTACCAACCTTTCAAGGATTTAGAAAACGCAAACCAATGCATACAGTACCTATACAGTAGTCGTTACCCAGCTGTTTTGTATCAGGTCAGCAACGGTAGCGTTGGAATCTTTGACGGAGCAAGAGATGCCGCCTTTGCAGTCGATTTCCAGACACGAACGTCATCTGAAGCGTACTTGTTCTGTTTATTCGTTGGGGAAATCGCCCGGGCAGCTAAGAAGCGTCATAAGCGATATGTAGACAGCGTGGGGAGAGAGAGGGGATAAGAGGTGGGTGTCAGGCTAAAGGTTGCCATCCTACATAATACACAAGATAGATGCTTCACCACTCGGCTAAAAGGCCAGACCAGAATCATAGAACACTATGCTCTGGCAATCTCCATATATATATTATACAGTAGAGGCTTTCCTGACAAGAAGCAACCCACAGTTGCAAAATCTATATTGGAATCTGAATTAGCCGCATTTTCTAGAGCAGTAAGTCATCACAAGTGGTGGGAAAGGTTTTTTAGGTCAGTACATTTTAACCCCGGGCAAGATACAGTTCTGTACTGCAATAACACTGCAGCCGTCGAGATCGCTACCAGCAGAGCAGACAAAGTTGCGACAAAGTTAAGGCATATGGATGTTCATCAGAACTGGCTTAGATAAGAGACAACCCATTTTTGGCTAGATAATTGATATATAAAAACAGCAGACATGCCAGCTGATGGACTAACAAAAATCTTGTGCCCACAAAAACACCTAAGTTTCTTTAAACTACTACTTAATCTCAAAGACATTAAGTATCTGATTGACACAAAATCAAACACCTGAATTGACATCGCTATAAGAAGATAAATAAGAGTATTCTTTCCATCACAATTTTTTTTCCTATCAGGTTTCTGATGGTTTTACCGGGGCTCATCCGACATTTCTAAATTCAACAATTCTCTCTGTCTATGCATCAACAATCCAGACTTTTTAGTAGTTCATACTACAGACAAGCCTGAGGGGGGAGTGTGACAAATGGGTTTCGCTTCTAAACGTACATTAGAGTTAAATTGAGCGCTAGTCTAAGTTTCATTGTTTACTAGATAGTCCGTGTTAGTTCAGTGGCAATTAATCAACGTCACGTCTCATCTCCAAAATACGTCACAGGTACGCGCATTATCGTGTTCTGAACATTGGTATCAGCAATGGTTCATCAGCAAAAGTATCCATCATCAACTGATGCTTCAATTTCATGCCAGTTAGGTTATAACATCTTGAAACAGTTGGATACGTAGGAATCCAGAAGAATATATGTATCTTAGAAAATACTAAGTTTGAAAAGACAAGAAAGACAAGCTTTTACATCTTCATTTTATCTCTACATACCTGTAAATATGCAACTTCATACCCTATTTTAATATACTTCTTAAAAAGGCTGGAACTTCTCTACTACATATTTTATTGTAAGGGTCTTAAGATGATTGTTATTCACAAGCTATCCAGAGCTATATACTAGAATATCTTGAAGTAAAGAACAAAAGGAGACTGAGAGCAAACTTCATTTATCTATTCCTCATGTTTTACTTCCTTGTCTTGCTTCACATGATCCAAGTGAATGTTGCATAGTCTTTGTTCCCTCCATTAGTTTCCATACCTCCATTAGTTTCCATACCTCCATTAGTTTCCATACCTCCATTAGTTTCCATACCTCCATTAGTTTCCATACCTCCATTAGTTTCCATACCTCCATTAGTTTCCATAACTCCATCCCGCTTCCGAGTCCTTTCTGCTGAGATTCGATCTCTCAGGATGACTCAATCTCTTTCACGTACGAAACCATAGTCTCATCGTATGTCATCCGCTGATGTATGGGGCGACGTGTCATCTATTGATGTATGGGGAGACGTGTCAGCCGGGGAGGTGTCAACATGGAACCGCTCAGAAGTCATTGTTCTAGCCTTAGGCATCAGCCTAAAATTTGTCAGGCACTAGCCTGTGACATTTATCCTTGTCTTCTCACTTTAACTACCTTACAATCACAACTTCTGACACTTGGCTACCCAGACTCTACTTCGGAGAACGACTCGGACGGTGCACAACACCACCATCTGACCCAGGGATGGAGTTGCACATTCTATATTCAAACATCATAATGTTATCTACTCTAATTCATAGATTGGGTCGGATGGTGCAGTGGTACACTGTCCGCGCCGTTCTCCCATATAGAGTCTGGGTAGCTTCGACACATGCCCAACTTGAGACAGGAGAAAGCTGGTTTGAATCCAGCGAGATCCGCACACCACTTCTCTCGCGGTGATGATGTATTCGTAGAATCACGAAAGCATGCTCAGACAACCACAGGTTTTTCTCGCTTTTCCCTGTGGTAGGTATTCACGGAAGAGGGTACATGTTGTAAGTTGTTATTCTTGTAATGGTATCTGTAAATGAAATCTGAGTATGAGTGTTCCAAACGCCAAACAGAGTCATTCTGCGTCATAGCCTCAGACTGCATACGCTAAAATGATTTTAAAAAAATAAAAAAAAATAAAAATAATTCATATATTAACAACCTTCTTAACCCGTTCTAATTACTTCCTCCTACTGTCCCATCACAGATTACTGAATTGCGATGTTTGAAGATAAATCATGGGAAAGAAACATAATATTCATACACAGACAATTTTTCTAGACTCAGTTTAGCTTTGCTTTTTCATAGTGAATTGCAAACAGTCTTACCTTGTGCTAGTGCCCATTACCTCTCATAGTAAGTCTGTGACACAAACAAGCCGAAAGGGTTCAATAAATTAAGCGATTACATTGATGATCTTGCTCTGATTGACATCATTAGCTGTGTGGCCACATTATCTAGGCATGTCAGAGCACTTGTAGCGTTGCAAAATACGACGTCGGGGTTTTGGAAACACAACAGGCAAGAGCTGGAAGTAAAATATTTTCTAAAGTTAAAGTTCAAGCATCACCAACTTTGGTAACTGTAAAAGGTAAAATGGAAGAAATATAACCAAACATTGCTACTACTTCATGCTATGCCAAACTCCGTGTGTAAGAATTTGCGAAAGCCTTATTATACGCTTCAATTCTCAAACTCCAATTCCGGTTAGAGTCCTAGGTTGTAACAGCTGGTAAGCTGGTTTATCCCTGTAGCCCATGCTGTCCATAGGCATCACAGACTCTACAAGGATAGTACATCATACCAGGTCAGTGCGCGTAAGTAGCGGGTCTCTTTGCTTGAAACACTAGGGGCTCTAGATACGCAATGCCTCCCTCAAACAATAGACCTAAGCTTACTAGTACCTGGAACTTGCTGATTGTTGGAATTTGAGCCTGAAAGTTTCAAATATGGAACATCAAGATCGGATAAGTCATTTACATCTTGTTCGAACATTATGGTAATTATAGGGATGGTTGTCTCATGTCTGCGACGTTGGGTGTTCTGACTAGGTACTGAAGTTTTATGTATAGAATGAGTGGGCTTCTTGTTTTGTCTGTGATTATTATTGGAATTACTTTGAGATTTGTATACTCATATATTGTACATCCTTTAGATACTAAAGACGATTGAGTCAAAATATTAAGTTAAAAATACCAGCATTGTCAAAGACCCAAAAGTTGTTGTGACAAACATTCCACGAGAAGTCCTTGCCTCCAGGAATTATATTCGCATCCTTATTAATCAACACTGATACAGGAGGTTCACGGAGGCATGAGAATCTCAGAAGTCTACGATGACACTGAAGCCAGGGGAGTTGTCTGGGCTGAGGAGGATTGTAGTATATATATTTGTAAAGCAGCAACGTAGTTACTCCTCCATAGATTCGAATATTAACTACCTCTAATGATCTAGCTGCGCAAGCGCTCTTGACTAGACTGTGACATAGGTCATTGGTTTCATAACACATGGAGTGAACTGGGTATGCTAAATTCTCACATTTATAGTGTCTTGAGACAGTCTCCAGCACGAATCATTCACCTGCAGCATGCCGTCTTGTTGTGAATATGGTATGATGGAGGATGTGGCTACTGAACTTAAGATGATGATATTGCCCTTCTTTCACGCAATTGAATATATGATGAGAACGATTAGATTTATTGTATATACTAAATATGCGTATAACTCTAATGAATTGGTAATGAATCGTCTAACCTATTACTGACAGGTGAAAGATGGTACTATATACATTATGGTGAATATCTCTAGATTATTCTACCCTCTTCTACCTCATTCCATTTTATTCCTTTACCATTCCAACATTACAACTAGATGTTTCTATGATATTCCTTTATGGAATATAGTGATCGACAATAATGATTGTTGTCTCGGTCACTTCATTATTCCGTTCCGTCAAATCCCTGCTAGTCTGTGTGTAATATCCGAGCAAGCATAACACGTCTCTTGGCGCGCTGCGACCTGTCTCGGCTGCTAGAGAAGGTATTTGGAGTGGTGACTTCCATGCTATCATTACTTTGCTCATTGAGCTCTTGTGAGCATCCGAAATTCAAGGGGGGCTGCCGAGTCTGAGGTTTTCCGGAATTTGGTCCATTGCTGAACAGATCTGTTTGTGATGACTGAGCATCTATATGTCATAGACATTCTTGACGAACTTATATGGTGCCCATTCCTCCCTCCTATTTTGGTAAGTTGCATCAAAGATGCGTATTTTATGTTGGTAATATCAGGTATCCTCGCCGTCAATGACTGGGTAATGTCCGTAGATAAGGACCAAACTGTGGTTGTGCGAGATAGAGAAGCCTATAATCTCCCAATGGAGTTCCGCCTCACAACTAACTAGTCTGAGCAGCCCGACTACAGCTCTCACTGCAATAGTCATGCTGTGGGCATCCTGTCGGTGCGCGACTTCAAGTGCTGCACCACTACCTTTCAACTCACATGTCAGGAACGAGAAGTACATATAGCTCGTAGCCATAAAGTGCGACTGATTGCCGAAGATGGGGTTGCCAATGAACGGGGAAAGCTTGCCGAGCTGCTCTTTTGGAAATGCCGTCTCGTTAAGCCCCACAGAAATGTCCGGCTATGGACGCGATTCTATCACGGCCAAGCTTTTGTTCCAGCCCTCGTTCACACTATCTGCTAAGATATTGAGAGATACAGTACCACGCGTAGCCAATTCTTCTGCGGAGAGAATGATCAGTTGTGCGATATCACGAACAATTCTGGCTACATATTTATTCCGTATCTTTGAGAAAGTTGTTTGGAACAGTTCATCCCTGAATAGTGAATTTTCGTGGAAAGTTTGTCTTGCATAGAGTAACATGAGGTGGCTGTCCCTGTTTTTTGCGTGATTCCCTAGGGAGAATCGTCCTTGAAGCTTACTGTCGCCCTGAGCCGGCCTTTGTAACCCGAGCTCTGATAATTAAATTCATTGTTCTCCTATGTTTGGAAGTCAGGTGTGGTAGAGATTTGCTTGTCGGAAACTGTATTAAGAGTGGACAGTGCAGATCGCTTCCGGTGGAGGTGGCCCGAGTGCTTCGACCTGGCAAGTAAGTAGCTCATATTTCTGTTGTTCATCTTGAAGTATTTTTCAGTCTCGTTTCCAGTCCCTATTCGGTACCATTTGGGATAATTTTGGGCTTCGACGTCGTCTGCCTCGTTTTTGGTTAGACGAGTTATTATAGGTGATTTGTTTTGTTTTCTTAGGTCTATTATGTGGTATGAGGAACGTACACTTGATAGAGAAGATCAAACTGATAGTAGATAAATAAATTTTTGAGACGAGTGCTAGAAAATGCTGATTCACGTCATTCGAGACCCAATTCATGTATACATATAGCATCCTCAGAAACCAGAATTTATAGACAAAAGGTACCAGAAAAATTTGTAGAGTCGGATGGTGCAGTGATACACTATCCAGGCAGTTCACCTAAGTGGAGTTTGGGTAGCTTGGACACATGCCCCGCATGAGATAGAGGAAAGCTGGTTCAAATCCAGCAAAACCTGCACACCACTTCTCTCGCGGTGAAATTGTATTTATGGGATGACGAAAGCATACTTGGATAACCATGGGTTTTTCTCGCTTTTCCTGCTGGTGGGTTTTAAGGAAGAGGGTGTTAAAAAATATATAGCGTATTGTATATATCAGTGGAACTCTGTACACAGATTGTAGCAGAGCGATAGAGCTTGTAAAGATTTAGAAATCAAGTAGAATAAATTAGGACAGGATGTGGGTTCTCAGTTGTGAGATTAACTTGTTGTTAGCAAAATGGGGAATATCTCAGTGTTATTTATATCCTGAATTCCCTCGCTTCGCCTGTACTAAGCAGGTACATCTCAGAGTGATTTACTCTGGCTCTGTTACAGGTCTGAAGCCTGAGGTGTAGTAAGGCTGATGCCTGAGGTATCATAAGGTTAGGGAGGGGGCATATTAGCCAGGTGCTGGGTTCATAGTGAAGTAATGCCTGAGGCATTTTAAAGTTTAGAAGAAGACTTAGAGGCTTGGCGCCGATTCTCATTTACGCTAGTGTTGCAAGGATAGGACTTCTGGAGGAGTAACTCTTGAACAGCATGAGAATTGTCATTTAAATTATATTAAGGTTGATTAGGCGTTCGGATGTAAGGGGATTTAATATTAGATGGAAACATGTACATAAAGGATAGGGTAGATGTCCATTGGTCTTTAGATTTATTATATTCTTTGATTTGATGCTCATTTTTATCTACTTCTAAGATACTTCAGCCTCGACTATTACAGGCTCAGGGATTAAGAGTATATCCTTGTAAACGCTGAAATTATGGCCTACCCCTGTCGATTTTTGGAACAAATTATGCTAACATATTATTTTACACTGGTCAAGTGAGTTGGAGCTCCAAGCCTCGTCCTCGGCTGCAGTGTCAGTGTTTGTGAAACAACCACCCATACTTCATTATTGTTATTCCACCCCGCTTCAGTTAACGCAATAAGTTTTTTTGTTGTACACGCATAGCCACTAGATAATAGTCTTATCAAATTTGCTCAAGCAGGTTGTGATCTTAACTTCTCCCATTTACTGATAATTTTCACAGGATAAATTCTCATACTATAAATGCTCCATCAACATCTTAAAGATCCTGTAATCTCATGCGAGATCAGGAGCTACAAGCCAGTGTTGTTCAAACCTGAGGAAAAAATGATTCTAAAACCTTCAGATTTTCATGTCACGGCACGGCATTCTGCCCCGTCACAATATACGGTCACGTGGATGGAGGATGTGAGATTGATGACCGATGCGGGATGAAGCATGTGCGCGGCAATTAAATGGAATCCCGCTTGCATAGGAATAGCCTCGGGGCTTTTTGTACTTAGATTTTCTGCTTTCCTGTTCTTCTCCAGCTTAGTATCCGCTCCACAGATTGAATTATTGCTATACAAGCTGTACTTTCACTTGTGCCTATTCTTCGCCGTGATATTTCACACTTTACCAGGGCAGCAACAACTCCAAATACATTGCAGAGTTTCTCGGAATTACGTCAGCACAAGTTAAATATTCCATACGTCGCGGACACGTCTCCTAAAAAGAGAAAAGTCGCTTCTCCAAAACTCAATTCTGCGCAAGTAGGCGAGCTGGAAGATTTTGTTTGTTCATCACGTCAAACGAGACATATGTCATACCTCAAACTCGCCTAGAACTTTCCCAACTGGAACGTGGGTGAAAAAGCTGTCAAGAACTTTCTTACCAATAGGGGATATTCACGCTATCATTCCAGAAACAATCCCCCACTACCGGAGGAAAATAGGCGCATCCGTAAGGCATGCGGCGAGGCTCATCTTCATTTAACCCAAGAAGACTGGTCGCTCATCCTTTGGAGCAATAGAGCTCGGATCAGTGATGGGAAGATTATATCCCAACATATCACTCAGAAGGCTAGCCAAGTAAATTTACTGTTGTATTTGTTTAAACTGATAATATCTAAGACAGGTGAAGAATATGATAATACTTGTGTGACAGAAAAGCAAGGAAAAAATCGTTTGTGGATGTTTTTTTTTTTTTTAAAATCATTTTGTATTCTGCCTAATAGCCATGGCAAGTGATCTAAAAAAAAAATACAAAAATATATCAAATTTCCCCAAGCATAGGTCATGATAGCTCATAACTTTATTAGTGACCTTGCCAAACTCCCAAATAATTTCCACAAATAAATTCATACAAACATTGAAATCCCACTTCAACTATACCCAACCTCTTCATCCTGCTCCTTTGACATTAAATTTGGTTTTGTAATTAATTATTTATCAAATAATTGTTTACTATTCATTGTTGCTTTATTTATTTATTTATTTTATTTTTATAATAAATGTTGATCAAGTTTGAATCTGATGTTTTTCCAGGTTTAAACATTTCGAGATCTCAAGGAATCTTAGCAGCTTCTCCCTGCCAACATTAGTATTAAAAAGTATTTGCAAATTAAGAGGCTCTAATCCTTCATATGCCATTTTCCTATCTGCTGAGAATTGGGGGCAGTGTAACAGCAGATGTTGCATGGTCTGCTTCTTCCTGTAACAGAAGTTGCACATGTCACTGCTCACTTTTCCATTCAGCTTAAGATAGGCCAGGGTGTTCTCAATCCCTGTTCTTGCCTGGAAATATGAGGACTGAGTTCCCCTAGAGTATTTTTGAATTTTAATAGATTTAAATTTGAAAATTGGGGTAGACTGCCATGCAGAAATCCTATTAAACCTTCCTAGACCAACAGCCTTCCTACCCTCTTCCTCTCTAAGCACTTGCTTGGTCAAGTCAGAGGTCCAGCTTAATAATATTCTTTTTCTAATTTCTTCTTTTAGAAAGGAATGTTAAAAAAATTGATCCCTGCTGAGAGCATCTTGCCCCAAACATTTCCTTGCCAGGTTGTCAGCAAGTTCATTGCCTTGGATTCCTTGATGTCCTGGACACCAGTGCAGCTGGACTTCCAATTTGCAGCTCAGAGACCTGATTTTGATGGAATAAAAATTTGTAGCTGTGGTAATTCTCTGCAATGCTGTTTGACTATCAGAAAAAATGTAACATTGAGCATTTGGTTTTACAGAAACAAGATTTTTGAGTGCTTTATAGATTGCAAAAGTCTCGGCATCAGCAATGCCAATGTTCTTTCCTAGAAAGAATGAGAGACACTTGAGCTCCCTTATGTAGGGAAGGTACATGGCTATGCCTATACCACAACTCTTGTCCTTGACTAAGGAGCCATCTGTATAGATTATATAAAATGAGGAGGGAATGGAATGAAATAATGAAAGGTGTTCTTCTTTTGCTTTTGTTTTGTTAGAGCAACTAATGGATACAGAAATGTTCTCTGTCCTCCAAGGAGGCATCCACTTAGCATTGAGAGGCTCCAAGTTTAGCAACTTGGAACTTGGTCTGAGTGTGTTTGTGGATGTTTTGGGGCTCCTTTTCTGGATCGCAAAAATGGGACAATCTATTTTGAGAAAGACAACGGGGAAAGATAACAGCCGAAAGCTACACCGAGCATATACTCCCCCGAGTTGTGCACTAGGCTAGGAGAAATCCTGGACCTAATAGTCGCTCTACCAGATTCATGCAAGATAACACACCACCACACAAAGCCACCCTCTCAATAGCATGCCTCAGACCTAACGAAATTGAACCAATCTCTTGTCCGGCTTTCTCTCCGGATCTAAATCCGGTAGAGGCTGTACGGAGTATGATGAAATAATATATACAGGCCCAATATCCTGAGCTTGGTCAAGGGAGAGAGCGTAGTCGGTTACAGGTCCGAGAGATTTTTGAGTAGACTTGAGTGTTAAGGACTAAGAGAACACAGTTATTCACGTGATTCAATGTCATTGGAATTTAGAATTTATTTTCCTATGAACAACTAATGAGGTGGCACTGATTCCTATTAAGTACCATGAGCCGCGTATCCGACATCCAGTCACCCAGGAAACCTCCGACGCGTCACCCCGACCAAGATAGCACACCATGTCTTTGTCCGCCCCTAGTTACCCCTATGATTCCTTATTGTTGTAAGTCTTACGCAGGCCTACGGATGGGCTAGACCCAGCCAGACCCAGACTGGGCAAAGCCCCTAACATTGGGAGTCTATAACGCCGGATCAGCTTCGAACCCTGATTGCGAGCATGCTAGCGAGATGTCAACCAGTCAAAGACGCAGATGCTGGTCTAATAGGTCACTAGTCTTTGAATTTGTGATTCTATAACAAGAGCTTGTATTCGTATTCGTAAAATAAAAAATTAATTAAAAAATTAATTGTCTTCAAACCATCAGAAATTTCCTATCAGTGCTAGCACAGTAATATCAGAAGAAATTGCAAGGATATCAAAGCTAGGAAGCCAAGACTTTCCCTCACCAAAATCCCAAGTACTGAAAGCTTAGTAGTGTGATTCATTACCCGAGTTGTGATTTACGCAGTCCCCCCTTTGAAATTTTGTCACAACAGTTTTTTGATGCTAAATCTGTCGAGCGGTGAACGCAAATGGAATTACTATTTAAACTGAGTTTGATATCCACGTCGCTACAGCAGCAGACGTAATTAGGTCCAGTAAAAGTAAATGCAAATTTTAATCAACATCCGCATACAACAAAAACAGCTAAGGATTTCTGGCTACATTCAACTCTTTAAATGCTTGTCGTAACTTAGAGGCTGATTGCAAGATGAATCAAGAAATTTAAAATATTAAAAACTCACAAAACACATGTTGTCTAGACTTGATGGAAAGTATATGCATCTGACGTTGGAATGGAATTGGGCATACATGGGGTCACGTGATATATTAGGATTATGTAAGGCGTTTGAGGGGCGGGAGTTAATAGTTTCATTTTGTAGTTCATAAAAAAAAGAAGAACGATCATATTAAGCAGCAACTTGAATGCAGTAATTGTGATCACACCCCGTAAACATACCGACACTGATCAGTAGACGTACAGATCAGGATACGGATTATTACGAAGAGAGAGAATATTAGACACTCCCTCACTGAGGATCTCTGTTTATTAATCTCTGCTAAGAATACGATTCAAGAATTGTCCCTACTAAGGAATTCAATTCAAAAAGAGTATCAAAAGTCAGTCCCTGATTAGGAATTCTGACTGCGTCTACCACGCTATATCCAATTTTTATACTTTGCCTCTAAACTAAGCCTTCACATTTCACTACATCAGAAGAAAGGAAAAATGACTGACAACAACAAAACCAGTGTCTCCTTAAGAGATGCAGAATTTATCAAAAATAAAATAAATATATACGAAAAGTGCGACTTGAAAGACTTAGATCTCTGGGAATCATTCCAAGAAGATTTTGCTTCTTTTACCACTGAAAGATTTACCGCAGCATCCCGCCCTATCATACAAATGCTTCGTACATTTCTTCGCAAACGTGGTGTTTATGTTTTGAAAAAAGCTAGAATTCCAATAGCCCAAACTTTGTTCGAAGTAACTCAACAAGAAGAGCCAAAAGATTGGACCGACGAAACTATTCAAGAGCATCTCTCGTCTGATGGACCATTTAACTCCAACCACGTTAACTATCTCATTAATACCAAACTGATTCCAGCAGAGTCCCATGGACAATTCAATTTACCTCCACCCAAGTCACCACCTAGCCCCAATTTGAAAACTGAGACTAAAGAGGCTAATAAAAATAATGATTCACTGCCAAACATTGAAAGCCAATTTAAACAGGGATTTCAAGAACCTCCTTCTATGGCGGATTTTTCTAGAGAACTCATTTCTTTAGCTAAATTATACACAGAAGAAGTCAAATATAGCGGAGAAAACGATAATTTTGACTTTTAACTAGCAATATTCCACGACTTGTGCGGAAGGTCTGGCGTCCAGCCGTTCATGATGGATCAAGCTTTCCCGACGATGCTACGAGGACTAGCCCTAGAACATTACTATGCAAACATGTCTGTCAATAAAACAGCATCTTTTGAGCATAAATGTGAATCAATTCGTCAGTATTTTGAAGGGCCAGAGTACAAAAGAGGAGTCTTAGCAACTTGGAATTCAACTACTTCAAAATCCATAATGTGTGTTAATCCAGGGCTTCCGACACAACAGTGTCTAAAATTATTTGTCAAAGAACTTCGACATCTACAACATGGTCTTACACTAGATTTGCGAAACGACTCATTTCTACACAACAAACTTGTCAGCGGATGTAAAATGGTGCCAGCATGTCAGTTCGCTTGCTTTAAACCAAGAGAGAGTCTTGCTGGATTCATAAATGATCTTCAATCGTCAATTGCAACCTACGAAGAATTACACGAGCCACAAACAAACCAAACTTTCTTTACTGACAGAAAATATTACCATCGTAACACCCTGAACCATCAATCTACCTCACATTCATTTCAGAAACCTCCAAATGACTTCAACGATTCCCATAAAAAAAGATGCCACATCTGCCGCAAGGAAGGTTGTTGGTCAACAAATCACAGCAGGGAAGAACGAAAAAATTACCTTAATCAATACAGGCAAAAACTTAATAAAAAAGTTAATAAACATATTCGTCAGTATGCTGTTGATCTCGGAAAAATCGAAGAAAATAATTTTACCAGTGAAGAATCTGATACTGAGTCGATTAAAGAAACAATCGACGCTATGGTTTTAGAAGTCGACTCTTTACCAGTCTCAAAAACTTCAAATGAACAATTTCTTACTTCATTTGGCTATGTGCTTAATGCTGAAGTCATGGCAAATCGTTTGGCAAACAAAGCTCTCGAACATGCAATCACCACGGAAATTCCTCGTCATACAGAAGAAATCGGACAACTCAATCTTGAAAAATTTCCTTACACATTTACCTCTACTTCCCTTTTGAACAGATACAACTCATCTAATTTTCACGGTTTAATGATTGACACGGGCGCTTCCAAAATATCGACTGCAGGATACGACCAATATATTGCCTGCCAGAAATTCAATAGTTATGTGAAAATTGATAAGTCAAAAGCAGGGGCTATCAACGTCCAATTTGGCATTGGCTCAACGCCTTCCATTGGTTCCTTCAAATTAAATACACCAGTGGGTGTTACTGAATTTCATGTAGTTCACGCCGACACTCCCTTTTTATTATGTCTTGCCGACATGGACAAATTAAAAATTTATTATAATAATGTCGATAATGTTTTAGTAACCTCAACAGGAAAAAGAATACCTGTCGTTTGTCAATTTGGCCACCCTTTTCTCACATGGGGTGAATCCCTACAAAATTTCCTAGAAACCTCATTCGAAAATAATCCTTGTTATTTAACTGAAACAGAACTGCGCAGACTGCACCGAAGGTTTGGGCATCCATCGGCAGAAAGACTATATCGACTGTTAAAGCATGCAGGTCACGTTCCGGACCAAAAAGTTCTTCACCATCTAACAAAGTTCTGTGTTCACTGCCAAAAGCACGGAAAATCACCGGGAAGATTTAAATTTACCCTTCGAGAAGATTTGAATTTTAATTATTCTATAATAATCGATGTAATGTATATACATAATTTACCGGTTCTTCATATTGTCGACGAAGCAACAAGGTTTCAAGCGGCCAAATGGTTGAAAAACCTTTCGGCCCAGCATACTTGGGATGCTATAAAAATCTGTTGGATTGATACGTATATTGGACCTCCAGATTATATTGTCCACGATGCTGGTACAAACTTCACTAGCAAAGAGTTTCGTCAAAATGCCACTTCAAATGGCATTGCTACAAAGTGTGTGCCCGTTGAGGCCCATTGGTCTATTGTTATGGTTGAAAGATATCATTCAATTCTTCGTAGAGCCTATTTTATAATCGAGGAAGAAATTGGACGTCAAAATAAAGAACTAGCGCTCCAAATGGCTGTAAAAGCAATAAATGATACAGCAGGCCCAGATGGTTTGGTACCAACATTACTGGTATTTGGTGCTTATCCAAGAATATCGGAAATGGATGCACCTTCACCTACAGTTGCTCAACGTTCTACAGCAATCGAGAAAGCTATGAAAGAAGTCCGAAAATTAAGAGCCGAGAGACAGGTTTCAGACGCCTTAGCTTCGAGAAATGGACCCAATATGTCTGCTCTTCACGATCTACCACTCAATTCCGATGTTCTCGTCTGGCGAGAGAACAGTATTGGGCATCAAGGCGAGTGGTCAGGACCCTTTAAACTTCTTAGTGTAGACCGGGAAACTTGTAAAGTTCAACTTCCACACGGACCCACTAATTTTAGAAGTACGACTGTTAAACCATTCTACACGGAGCCGGATCTTAACGAAAATATTAATGAACACAACAATGGCCAAAACCTCAATATTGATGAAGCCCCTACACAACCTGTTGACAAATCTCCATCTCAAGTACCAATTCGACGAAGCTCACGTATAAAATCTCCAACCTGGAAACTCTGTGACACAGATCTTTCTGTATTCCTACAAAGTCAATCATTCGCCGACTCTAGACGAAAGGAAATCAATGGCTTATTAGAAAAAGGCGTATTTAAAATAATCGACGAATCAAGCGTACCACATGGTGTAAGGATTTTTAACTCCAGATTTGTTGATGAAATTAAGAATATTGGTACCGACAAAGCTTTTGAAAAGTCAAGGCTCGTAGTTCAGGCGTTCAACGATCATGGCAAAGAATTTGTTCTCACCCAATCGCCGACCATACAAAGAATGAGCCAAAGGCTTATACTTGCATTAACAGCCATCTTACATAAAAAGATGTCCCTCAACCTCTTTATCCGCGATATTTCTCAAGCCTATGTGCAATCGACAACTCAATTAAATCGTAACTTCTTTGTCAAACCCCCCAAAGAGCTAGGACTGAAATCAGGCTCCATCTTAAAAATAGTCAAACCGCTATATGGCGTACCAGAGGCTGGAAACCACTGGTTTAAAACCTACCATCAACATCATACGAAAAATCTCGGTATGATTCAATCCACATTCGACTCGTGTCTCTTATCTAGATTTATCAATGGTTTCGGTATCGTAGGCCTCCAAACGGACGATACTTTACTTCTAGCTGACAGATTATTCGCAAATACCGAGGAAACTAAATTGAAAGAGGCCAAATTATTAGCAAAGGAAAGAGAAAAGCTTACTGAAAACTCACCTCTAAACTTCAACGGCAGTCAAATCAGTAAAAATAATGATTCTATATTTCTAACCCAGGAACTCCAGTGTAAAAATCTACGTCTTGTTAGTCTGAAACCAACCAATCTTGTAGGCTCCAGAGGAAAACTGCGCACAGCTGTAACTCCAAAAGATCAATTTATCGCCCAAAGAGCTCGAGGTGCGTATATAGCAAGCGTTTGTCAGCCAGAGGCTTCATTCGATCTCTCTCACGCTGCTCAAATCATTAATCCAAAAGAGGAAGATGCTAAAGCACTTAACAAACGCCTCCAATGGCAACTTGATAATCCTTCAAGAGATCTCCGGTTTATTGAACTTGATTTAAAAACACTTAAGTTGATGGTCTTTGCTGATGCATCATTTGCAAACAATCAAGATTTATCATCTCAAATTGGTTACGTGATAGCTCTGGCCGATGATAACAACAAGGCCAACATTATTCACTGGTCTTCACTTAAGCGTAAGAGGGTCACCAGAAGTGTTCTGGCCTCTGAACTTTACTCCGTGGCTCATGGCTTCGATGTCGCCGTCGTTCTTAAGACGACAATTGAGCAAATACTTGACCTTAAAGAGCCCCTTCCGCTAATTCTATGCACCGATTCTAAATCATTGTATGATTGTCTAGTAAAGCTTGGCAATACACAGGAAAAGGGTTTGATGATTGACTTAATGTGTCTACGGCAATCGTATGAGCGGCGCCAAATAACCGAAATCAGATGGATTGATGGGAAGTCTAACCCAGCAGACGCCATGACGAAAAGCCAACCATGTCCCGCTTTAACAAGATTAATTGATACCAATAGGCTGAATGTTGAAACTTCTGGATGGGTAAAAAGATCTAATATATAGACACTACTTAACCATTCTAAAGAGCTGCCAGTGTCTAGACTTGATGGAAAGTATATGCATCTGACGTTGGAATGGAATTGGGCATACATGGGGTCACGTGATATATTAGGATTATGTAAGGCGTTTGAGGGGCGGGAGTTAATAGTTTCATTTAGTAGTTCATAGAAAAAAGAAGAACGATCATATTAAGCAGCAACTCGAATACAGTAATTGTGATCACACCCCGTAAACATACCGACACATGTGCTTCAGGCCATTTACTTGTTCCACAGTGTTACGGGACTAGCCCGTGTTTAGTAAGATACTGGCTACCTCAGTACTACAAGGATCCAGCCTGCTCGATCTGATATGTTATTAAGCGAGATAAAAAGAAAGATGAAAGGGGTCAACTAGGATAATTACACCCCAGTAGGAAAACACCCCTGAATTACATATATGATTATATAAATGAGTAAAGCAGAGGGAGGCGCAATGGTTGTTAGTTCTTTATTTTAGACTTTGTTAATAAACCAATTTACCTGGGCTTGCTCTGTTGTCACCGACATCAATTGACCCCGCAACACACAGCCTCTCAATTTCAAAGATTGTGTCTTGTAATCCTTCAATACTATTTCACCTTCTAACTGTTTCCATGTACATTTCTATCAATTTAAGTGTAATCGACGTTCAGCTCTTAAACTAACAATGGCAGAATTACTTGGTCAAAATTTAATCTACCCGGATCTTACGTTTCTTTTAAAAAACTGTATGAGGCGGTCCAAAATCACGCTAGGTCTGCTGAATATGCCATCACTACCAGCATCTCAGAATAGAGAAAAGGGCGAAGAAAGAAACTCCCAGCCTGTTAGAAAAGTATAATGTTTCACAACAAAGTGGACAAGACATGCTGGAAACAACGTAGATTGACGCAAAATACCAGCTCGCCTTTCAGATTTAAGGCTAGAGAGGAGTCCTAGTCTGATGATAGTCTTAGACTCAAGATAGCACGATTAAACACAACTATAAACATATTAGGGCGCATGATATGCAGCTGGTCAAGCCTGTCTCAACATAAGACCATGCCAAAAGTTTTACGATATTGCACAACTTGTGTTGAGCTCGGATATGGTAGAACAAGATGTCAAGGAGTAGGGCTGTAAGAATATTTGAACAGAGACCCGGCGATTCAGTAGTTATATCGTTGGGTATGGTGTAATTCAAATATCAAAGAACTTCGAATATGGAAAAATTATATGTTAAGTTATAATTTATTAATTGATTTTTTTTTTTTAATTGTAATCACTATAAGATATACAGATACTTATACATACAAATACTATACAACAATACTAACGTGTAAATTGATGTGAACACGTTTCACATAGTTTAGAATATAACACGGTGTCAAGGGAACAACTCTTGTCGAAGGCTAGAGTTCCACTGATACAGTAAACTTTCCCTGATGTTTCAGATGTCATCAAAGCTAACATCATATGCTGGAAGCATATCCCTGATCACGGTCTTGCTGGTCATAACGGAAATTAGGGATACCATGGTTGATTCCTATTAATTTCCAACAAGGGCAACTGGCCATACTCGTATTAAATGGCCTGGTAATTAGGTATTTTTCTCACATTAAATTGAAACAATGCTACGGAGCGAAATTTTTTTGTGTAATTGTGTCAAACTTTGACCAGGAAATAGATGTAAATGATACTAAATACCCAAACAGTTGATATGTGTAGTAGATTTACCAAGTTGATAGAGTATCTGATTTAATTTTATCACAAATGAAATCTTGTCCGTAAATTGTCCAAAAACCATATGGTAATACCAGGTATCCATAAATAAAGCAATATAGATATAGAAATAGGCTGTAAAATTTCGAGATGATGTTCAACAAAGATGTACAAAGATAATTAAGCACACATGTACTTGGACGTGCGTTCAGTATTTGTTTACAGTTTATAATTAGACAGTTTTTTTCGTAAATGTTAAGGGGCTAATTGATAAAACCATTTTTCCAGGCAAAATAGGGTTTTCAAGGGGGGGGAGTTGTATCATGACTCTTTTATGTAACTGTTGATAAAGGCCCACTTGTGTGTGGAGAAGGTTTCAGAGGTTCTCTGATGCACGTGAAATAGCTGTCTTAATACAGTAGAACCTCTCATAGCTAATAGTGGATCCCGATATAACTACTGAGGAGATTCATAGATATTTTACCGTTTATTTTTGCAGTACTTACCCCTGCACGCAAAATGACCTGTAAGGGTAAATTTTGCAAATATAAAAGTCCAAGTTACAATGAATCTTTCCCATATTTATACAGGGACCCACTATTAGCTATGAGAGATTCTACTGTACAACAATTAGGTCCTGCAGAGGCGTAGTGAGCACTCCCTACGAATGGTAGAAGCGAACTCCGCTTGGCCACTTCATCTGCAGCTTCGTTGCCAGGAATGGAAGCGTGACCTGGGATCCAGCAAATCTTGATTTCAGCAAGTCCTACATGGGTAGGCTGATAGCGTGACTTCCATAGGGGATTCAAGCCAATAAATTCGTGAAATACAGCCTAGGATGAGCCCGGAAAAGGGGAGAGAAGGTGCATGGCGACCTCAAGGTTTTCCAAACAAATCCAGAGGTTGATTACGAACTTAGTTGTGGAAAGCCTCAAAGCAGCTTTTCAACCTTCTAGCGCTCCTTTTGCTTCGGCGTCAAAGACCTCAACGCCTTGACCTAGTGCCATAGAATGCCTAAAAATACTTGAATGCTGCCTTGGTAAGTAACAAAGCCGGCCCCTGTTGCACCATTCTGTTGCTTCGAGCCGTCGGAGTAAAGTGCGATACCTTGGAGTGGGGATAGATTTATTCCCGTGACATAATTGGACAAATAGCTCAGACTAAGCCACATTGGTCAGCAGGCGCATCATCCCCCCACTGCACACGATTTTTACTTACCATCACGTCTCCCTACTCCTCTCTCGGGACTCTTACATTTCTCTAGGAGGCACAAGGATAAAGACGTCCATCCTGATGTAGTGACCAGCTTCTCCACTATTTCTGAGGATAGACAGAAACCATACCTGAAGTGGCTGGGGGTGCATTTTGACAGAAAACTTACCTTCAAATACCATGCGCGAATACAAACCGCTAAAGCCTGCAAAGTTGCTAGCGCACTCCGCTGTCTTGGAAATACTAACCGAGGGGTCATACCAAGGCTCTCTCGTCAAGCAGTTACAGCCTGCGTTCTACCAATCGCCCACTTCGGAGCGCAGAGCTGGTGGCCAGGTAAAACTCGAATCAAGGGACGCAAGATAGTGAGTAACCGAGTAGGCATACACTTAAAGATGTTAGAAAAGGTGCACAACAGCGCTGCCCGTGTCATCTTACCAGTTTATCGAACCACCCCAAGTAACGCCCTCTTACGTGAAGCTGGCCTTGCACCAGCGGAACTTGCGCTCGATAACATAGTTAAGAGAGCAGCTATCCGTACACGAAGACTTGATCCCCGTCACCCTCTTTTTGTACGCTCCCAGAGAGCTCTCCGTACGCCTGCCTTAACCCGATTAGCGCGTTCTTGCAGAGATATCCCACTATCAGAAACCTTTAATCCCCTAGTTAACCCCCCATGGGAAATCGAAGAGCCGTTGCAGGATTCACTCCAACGTATTGGTGCGTCTACCAGAACAGAGACGGCAGTAGATTCCTTTCGAGAATTTCTGAGGACCGTTCCGACCAGTGACCTAACAGTACATTCGGATGGGTCGAAACTAGCAGATGGCAGTACAGGAGGTGGCTTTGTCATTATACAGCTTGGTCGACAGATTTATACTAAAGCCTTCTCTCTCGGAAAACACAAAGAGACTCTAGATGCCGAAGTTTACGCAGCTCTTGAAGGAATTCGAGTAGCCACTGCTCTTCCGACAGCCCGATTTGCCACCAACCTCTGGATATTTATTGATAATATTGACGTGGCAAGGAAATTTTTGACCAAAACAATCAGCTCTTCTTCCAAATCCGTCTTCCAAGATGCCCTGGAGGTCAACAGGACATGGAAAAAACGGATGAGGCTACCACACACAAGTATGGGGGAAATCCGTGTCCGATGGGTCCCTGGACATGCAGGAATAGAAGGAAATAAAATGGCAGATAAAGAAGCCAAAAAAGGCGCTACAATGCCTTTCCCAAACCTCATCTCGAAGCTATCAAATGCATCCCTCTCTCGCTGGATTTCAGATCAGAATAAACTGACGCGGGGAAAATGGTGGGACGAGAATATTCCCCAGTCATACTCCGAGCTTAAAATAAAAATCGCTCCACGCATTCCCATGGAGCTCTCTCTTAATAGGAAAGCCCTGGGTAGTTTAATTGCTGCTAGAACTGGACATGGTGATTTCTCCGCATATCATATCCGCTTTAAACATCAAGGCGCAAACTTACACTGTAAATGCGGGTCATTGAAAACCCCGAGACATTTCTTCTTTTGCAGAATTCTGAGACGTCGGTCTGGCCGCCCTGAGGGGCCAATCAACGAACTTCTGCCCAAGCTACTAGGCACGCCAGAAGGGGCTGTCACATTAACAAACTGGCTAAGCCAGGCTCAATTTTTTGAGCAAATATGTCCTCGTTAGGAGGAATTGTAAAGTTATATTTGATCGGGGGCTCCTAGAAGTGCAAGGTGGAGCGGGGGAGAAGGACTGAGTGATCACCAGTCGCGAGTAAGGGGAAGACTCATGTATGTCACTGCTTAGAGCCCACGATATTCTCTGTGCGCAGTTTCAGATAACGCTGCATAGCCGTGTAATTAGACTGTAGTCAAATACTCTAGGGCTCTGGCCCTAGCGTCCTATATCCCTGCAAGGATAGATATCACGTGTCCTGGGGCACTTGACTTATCACCCCAGACGTTAAATAATATCATCATCATCATCATCATCATCATCATCATCATCATCATCATCATCATCATCATCATCATCATCATCATCATCATCATCATCATCCCTACTCCTCTCCAGCCGATTCCTCTAATTTGATTCCTCTCTTTTGATACCTATCAAGTGCACCTTAATTTGGTCATCGCGCTCGTGATGGCCAAATCACAACAACCACTTCCTCTGGCCCAGCGCGTTGCTGAAGAGCTCGAGCTTGTCCAGCGCATTGCGAAGGGTCGAGCTACTTGGGTCCAATCCTTTTATATCAAGTTTTGGTCAGCCGTTGAAGAAGCTGACCCTCTCATTCAATCCTTTATGCGCGAGCAAATGGACGCGTTTCTCTTTGCGGTTGCTTCCGCGCCCCCTTGCAACATGACAGCCCAAAACAACCCAAGCCATCAGGCTCCTTACCCAAGCCTAGATTAAACATACCAGCATGTCCATCTATTCCTGCAGCTAAGCAACCACAGAGTTGGGCAGCGACCGCCGCAGGCTCTCCGGCCACCGTCCCTCCGGCGCCGGCTTTGTCCCGACCCAAAACAACGTTCCGCCCCTCCTGCACGCCTGTTCCAAAACCAGCTGCTATCACCAAGGGCCCTAAAGCTATCTTCCGCCTCTTTGAGGAAGCTTCACTCCTCAAAACAGACGCAACTGCAGTTAAGTCTGCTTTCATCCATATTGTTCCCGGTCTTAAGGATGGAATTGCCTCCATTTCTCGCTGCTCCAATGGTTTTACCGTCGCTTTCTCGTCTGACGCATCGCTGAAAATTGCGATTGACACTGCTGAAACCATAAAGGCGTCTCTTTCGGGTTCTCTAACTCAAATTGAGGACCGCATTGGAGACGTTATTAAGCGTATTCCACGCTATATTTGGAATCCGGTCTCCAATTTGGTTCCCACTACGCTTGATGATGTCAAGAGCATTGCCCAAGCGCAGATAGGCGCCACTCCATCCAGCGCTCAATGGTCTGTACATGAAGATCGCCACGATCCTCCGCATACGGCTATTATTTTTTCCCCAAAGAGGTGTCGACTTTTCGAATCGTTGACAGCGCCCCTTCTTGACGGTATATCCCTAATCCAAAGGTAGTCCAGTGTGATGCTTGCTTTGGGCTTCACCATTCCTTCCACTGCCACACTCAGGCGTTTTGCGCTCGTTGCGGTGCCCTTCGCCACCACGGAGATTGCCGCCAACTTTGTCGGTGCATTAACTGCCTGGAGCCACATTCTGCAGATGACCTTAACTGCCCTCTCCGCCCTCGCCCTTTCAAGGGCAAACTCATTCATCCCCCAGAAAAAGTGGTTACAGAACTCCGTGCACGTAACCGTAATAATCTCCGGAAACAGCGTCGCGCAGGGGCTGCCGCTGCTGCCAACTCCGCAACTTCACCTCTCCCGGAAGCTCCGGCGTGCCGACTCTCTCGACGGAATCCCCCCCCCGTCCCTACTCAATGCACGCCTTCTGCCAGCCAGAACAGATTCTCAGCTCTTACTTCTGCTTTGGACGGGTCTATTGAAGTAGACTAAGACGAGCAAGTCTCCAACAATACCTCCCACAGCACTTCCCATGAGCAATAGAGGCTATTTTTGTCAAACATCCATGTTTGATGGGTTACGTGTCAGTTGCGTCTAAACACAGTGACACAATACATGAAAGTGTCGAGTCAGTCCTAGGGATATGTCTTAGATCTAGTTTTATTGAAACAAGGCTCAGAGCGGCGACATATGCTTCGGTTACGGTATGTACAGGCTGTTATCTCAACGTAGTTTAACAACGGTATGGATAATATATGTATCTAGGAGGATAGCTAGTTTTAGGGGGGAATATATATTTTCCTATCATCATCTTAATACATGTCATTTTTTATAACTGCACAGGACAGTCTTTCATCATCCTGATAATTTTAGGAGCACCCCCCCGCCTCGCCTCCGTTTTCTCCAAGCAAACGTTGGACGTGATGGATCCTCTCACCTCATTCTTCTACAAGCTTCATTTCAGGATAAGTATGATGTGATCTTTGTCCAAGAGCCCTGGACAAAAACAATTAACCTAAAGAATGAAACCAAGTCCGATCCGGCCTACGTTACCTTCACTCCCCCGAATCGGGACTGGACCAACTCGCGCCTGCGTGTTCTCACTTATGTCCGAAAGAAATCTAACCTCCGACCTATCCAGCTAGACTGTGGCTCCTCACCTGATATCATTGTTCTCCGCCTCCAGTGCTCTCCTTCTCTAGAGGTAATAAATGTATACCGACAACCTCAAGCTCAAATGCCTGAGAGCGTCGGTGCACTTTTCAGTTGGCCGGTTAAACCAAATATCATAATCGTGGGAGATTTTAACCTTCACCACGAAATATGGGAGCCCAACGTTTCCCGCTCCTCTGGCATCAGTAGCTTTGTTGAATGGATTGACAACTATTCTCTGAGGTCGACTTTGCCCTGTGGAGCTCCCACGCATCGGGCTGGCCATGTCCTTGACCTAGTACTCACAAACATGGAAGGACTTTCAGCCTGTGTGGATCCGGAGTCACATTCAACTTCCGACCACGAAACGATATCTGGTCTCGTCCAACTCTCGGCATCTAGGCGTCACCCAACGCTGAAACTGCCCAAATTCAACGTTGAGAACGCTGAGGTATTTTGTCTAGCCCTCTCCGCGACTGCACCTCTTAGCTTTTCCTTTGAGGACCCAACCCCTCAGCGCCTGGACGCGGTGACTACATCCGGCATCGCCGCTCTCTCGGCGATTCTGCTCGCAGCTAACCCGCCGAGGCCTGCTTGCGTCCCATGCAAAGGTTATTGAAATCGTGATTGCTCGGACCAACGACGCCAGTACCTTGAAGCTCGCCATAGTGGGGATCAAGATCTCATCAACGAGGCACACAACAATTTTCGGAAATCGGTAAGACGAGCTAAACGCGAACACAAGCGCTCCATATTGGATAATGTGTCTTCGATCCTGGAGGTCCATAAAGTTGTTGGATGGCGGAAGTTATCTAGTCGATTTGGTCCCCCCCCCAATTCATTTCCAAGGTGTCACATATAGCACCCCAACCGAGTGGGCAGACATATTCTTCCGAACTAAGCTTGCACGCGCGATTGGCCAACTGGATATACCTAGGAATACCCCTACCTGCCCACTGCGTGCGATCCCTGCACCTCTCTCTGTAGGTGTTGGATTTAGGCGAGATCGGGACATCTCCCGGGTCACTCGCTTGGAACGCCTCCCGACTTAGTTGCCCGGATCAATATCCGCACCGTCCGCTCGGCATAAAAGCGACGTCATTCACTACGGCTAACTACCCGGTCCTTCCACCCGCTAACGTCCAGGCTTGGACCAATCGGATTATCACTGAGCCGATTATTTTACCTATATAACAATAATTAACATATATTATTGTTAACCATTAGTGATCATTCCGGCATTCATCCGAAATCCTTCGAGATTTCTTTAAGCATGCGTCTACAGTCCTACGGGTAATCTTTTGATATTCATCCGGTTGGAGGTTGAGACTTTGGGGGTTATAGATGCGAAGCTGAATGTTGAGAATTGGCACTTGTAGATATGTATATATATATATATATATATATATATATATATATATATATATATATATATACTGGTATCTTGTTGATAAATAAATTACTTCTTTAGATTTGATATGCTTAATGAAATATATTTTTCCTAACTTCAACAGTAGGCGAAGATAAAGTACGCCACTGTCTTCTGGAAGTTTCGTCAACTACTCCGGGACATGACCACCTCTCTGTCTCAGCTCTCCGCCTAGTATGGGGAGTGGATACTTGGCGCTCGTGGATTGTTCACCTTTACAGGATTTGCCTGGAATATGATCACCATCCCAGCATCTTCCGCCGCGCCGAAATTGTGGTTATTCCTAAACCACACAAGGATAATCTTACTAATCCCGCCAATTGGCGACCGATTTCGCTTCTCCCAGTTCTCGGGAAGGGGCTGGAACGCTTCTTTGCAAGACGCTTTGCCTTCTGGGCCTTGTCCAATCGCATTCTCTCCCCGACGCAATTTGGAGCTCTGCCTGCAAGGTCTGCCATGGATCTTGTAGAATGTTTGGTTCACGACGTCGAAAAAGCGTGGGAGACAAAGCAAGTTTGCACTCTCGCCACCCTCAATATCCAATGCGCTTTTGATAGTGTTCAACCTGGCCGTCTCCACGTTCGTCTCCGCGAGCAGGGATGGCCTTTGCCATATGTGAATTGGGCTGCTTCCTTCGCTTCTTGCAGGACGGCTCGCCTATGAGTGGATGGTTTTATTGGTGACTTCTTGGATATTTCGCATGGCTTGCCTCAAGGATCTCCTGCTTCCCTAATACTTTTTCTCCTCTTTCTCGAGCCTCTATTCAAACTCGAGTTTCCTACATTCGGATACGTAGACGACGTAGCGATCCTTTTGGTCGCAAAAACTCTGGACGATACTTCTCGTCTGACCGCTGACAGGGTTGGAAGCATCAGCCGTTGGTGCGATAAGAATGGACTCTCTGGCAGAAAACAAGACCGAGATCCTGCATTTTTACAGATCCCGTCAACCTTCTCCTCTGATAACCATCAACGGCGTCTTAAGAACCACCAACACTACTCTGAGGTAGTTAGGCGTCTTCCTCGAAAGCAAGCTCTCTTTCAAACAACATGTGCAAGAATGGAGTGCTAAAATGCAACGGATTAGCGCCCATATACGACAGCTTGGAAATACCTACCGTGGTGTACCAATAACCTTTCTGCGCACTGCAGGCTTAGCTGTGGCGCTACCTGTATTTTTGTATGGCGCTGAGGTCTGGTGGCGCGGTCACACTTACCTCCGCCGAGGACGTCCAACTTTAACCCGATCTCAGCACCTGGTAGACATGATCTCTCGAGCTCTAGTCACCCTGGCTCGAGTAATTCTACCGGTATACAAGACAACGCCCACTTCGGCACTTCTGAGGGAGATGTGGCTCAAGCCCGCTCATATTCTACTTGAGGAGATCCGCCTCCGCTCTGCCGTTAGACTAGTTGCCGCGGACTGTTTTCATCCTTTGGTTAAAAGATTTTTCGTCCCCCGCGCTCACACCCGCCTTTCCGAGAAGCTAAAGCTCATTCCCGCTCTCCCTCGACCCCAGCTTTTACCTCCTTCCTATAAATCCCCTCCTAACCAGTCTCGAACCGACTACTCCACCCAAGAATTCTCTGAGCGCATCAGAGAGCTGCCACCATTGGACATTCTTGTCTTTTCGGATGGCTCAAAGCAGAAAGATGGCTCTGCTGGGGCAAGTGCCGTCGTTCTTCATAGAGATATCACTGTAGCTGAAGTGAAAGTGCCCCTGGGGCCCGACTTTGAGGTCTACGACTCCGAAATTATCGGCGCCCTCGAAGGGCTTAGGGCTGCTATGGCAGCTCCTTCTACCCACCTTGCAACCAACATTCACGTAATCCTTGATAACCAAGAGGCTGCACACCGTCTTCTCGATTCCTCACCCTCCAGGTCCTCACAAATAGAAATATTGGAATTTCGGGATCTCGCCTCTCGCTGACCTACGAGGAGAATTCTGCCTATCGCATCTCCTGGCAAGGTCCAAGTAATGTGGTCTCCCGGTCACATGGGCATACCAGGGAATGAGTTGGCCAACAAGTTGGCCGGAGAGGCGGCTCGCCAACCAGCTCCTCCTGCTGCATCCCTTGCCGGAGTTCAATCAAAGATACAAAGGCAAATATTGTACTTGACCACAGCATGGTGGCAATCTCATGCTCCCTCTACCTATTGCGAGTTGGGGATGCCATTTCCCAAGAAGCCTCCAGAGGAACTACGACTCCCTCGCCGTTATCTCGGATATTTAATCCAATGCCGCACTGGACACGGCGATTTTCGTGCTTATCACGAAAGGTTTCATCATGATGATGCCCTTCTGACTTGTTCCTGCGGCGCTGACAAGTCAATCACCCACTTAGGTTTTTACCCCCTCGTGCGAGAGATACTGGCTTCGGCTGGTCACCGGCGAAGTCTGGGCTCACTCGATTTTCTTCTCAGCACCTCCCATGGAGCTAAGCGTTTCGCCACCATATTAGAGAAGGTTAATTTTCTGTCAGAAATCTGCCCAATCTGTTCCGAATGAGCTAGTCATGTGAGGAATCCGCTGCATAGCTCTCACAGTTTCTACATGTATTCTAATGGCCTCTCTACCACAGCACCTTTTCTTTTGTACTACATATAGCAGTCACCATGTCCCCTAAGGGATGGGGCTTTAGTTGTAACTAGCGCCCGCTAGACACTAAAAATAAATAAATAAATAAATAAAAATTCAGTTTGCAGGCGCTACGTCATTATAGCGGTCACGAGTCACATAAGGGTGCAGAAATAATAAAAATGGGGGGTTATCTCCGGTAATACGCAAATTTGAACCACGTTTTTGGTTCACTGGAGCGTATATTGACTGGACTAGAATTTTATGTCTCTCTCTTTATCAATAAATAAGTGTTTAAATAACACCTAAATTCAAAGAACTCTGCCCGTGATGTTTTTTTAACGAGCCCTAGGGATCTTGCAGTTATAATGAATTATTAGATTTAGATGCTCGACACCATACACCGGTACAAGCTTGAGCTTTCGCCTTCTTGTCCCATACACATGTGTATGGGACGAGAAGGTACAGATATCTTGCGTGCATCGGGGTCCTTGAGGGTGGCTGAATGGAAATAGTGGAGTTGTCAATTTCGCCCCAAAATGACAGAGACAAGGGCATGTGACACATCCAAATGTACCGAGACCTGTACGATCTCTCTGTCTTGAATGTACGCGTCCTGTATCCCAGAAGGGAGCCTTAGTGTAACAGCTGGTGAGCTGTATAATTCCTTTAGCCTATGCTATGCATAGTCGTGCATAAAGCTAATTGTTTGCGACATGCAAAATTAGCGACGGACAGGGGTACCTTGCTATTGCTTTTGGGTTGTTCAAGGAGCTTCTAGAGTATTCCAGTACATGCTATCTTTGGGAACATCAAATGATTGAAGGGAAGAGAAGAGCCTTCTAGTAACTTGAGAATATCTATAAATGTTTGCAATTGTAAATTAGATACTTTCTTTGTCCATAGATTCCATATAAACTACTTCTGATCTCCTAGTTGCACACGCACTATTAGATAAACCGTGACACTCAGGGGTCGTGCAAAGCACGATTTCCCCGCTGACGTAAAATAATCATAATAATAATAATATCTTGAATGTAAAGCGGCCAATTTTTACACGAAAAAAAATACCGACCAAAAGCGAATAAACTTTCAAAACACGCCAAGCGAGCTTCATCGACACCTGACAAGGGCCCAAAGCAGCATAGCCATACAGATAAGAAGCGAAAATATTGGGTTCAATTCTTATCTTCACTGAAGAAAAGTCCCTGGAGTAGACGCCCCAAGTTGCCCATGTGGATACCCCTCTCAAAATGTGAAGCATATGATCATGGCTTGCCCGCGATGGTCGAAAGGAAGAGCTGAAGTGTGGAGGGAAGCAGAAGAAAGCTCCTTTGAGGCAATGATGAATAGTCTCAAAGATATTGTAAGAATAACTAGCTGGATTTTAAAAGAAAGATGACTCGAGCAATTTCGCCTCGTGGGGGATGTTGAAGCGACAATTGAAGCAAGGAAAAGTAGGCCGAAAAGGAGAGGAGTAGGATGAAGAGAGGGGAAAAGGGGTCCACATGCGACTTTACAGCATTCACCGCGCTTCCTAAAGGTAAGTCTTCGAATAATCCAACAACAAAGGAATAAGACAGGCAGAAATAGGGGGGTTTTACCGAAAGGTTTCCTCCTTTGTACATAAAATAGTTGTGGATTCCTGCATGGGCCATTCTAGGCACTCTATCAGGTCAATGAAATCAAATTCAAATATCTTGAATGTATGACAATATCGGGGTCAATATGTGCAAGCACTTCAAACTCGTCGACCGTGAAGGTTATTTGCAATGTCAAAACTTGTCCCGAATGATTCTAGAGACGATCATATTTCGATCATCTTATACATCATTCAGATTGTCACGGGAAATACAAGAGAGAAACATTTCACATCAATTAAGCTGAACTAAATTGCTTTGGCGTGGAATCCTGCCTCTTCAACTCACTAGAGCCCCATTTTTCTGGAGTGGAGGATTCATGGTGAGTACTCGTGAGTACACAAGTGATGATTACACCTGTGGTGATGAGAAATAAGTCATTTGGGAACAATCCTTTAATATAAGGTGTTGGGCGGGGTATGGTCTATTTAGAGCTTTGCAGTGTCCATAGTCCGTCATGAATATGTAATCAAAACCTAAACCGCACCTTCATCATTTCTTGTTGGCCTGATAGCATAGATGTGTCTCACAGCGTATCTCTTCGCTCGTAGCGCCTTAACATCATGTGGACTCATATCCTGAGTCTAATTTTTTCTCTGCTATGCTGCATATCTTTATCTGCTTCAGATATCGTCATTGAAAAGGTTCCTGTTGCTTCCAAGGGCGGCTTCCGATGCGGAACAGCGATCTTTTCAGACCAGAAAGTCTTCGCAGCTTCTTTGGATGCCATGAACAAAGTGGGAGATCATACAAGCGCGTCAGAACGAGATGATTAATATCCATTTCACCAACATCATAACGGGCTCTGGGAAATTGAGGAAGAAAAAGGAAAGACTCTTTTATGGCCTCTCAAGGACCCAAAGCAAACTTTTACTCCAAAAGGTAAAAACTCTCAGCATACATGCATCATAAAATTCTGAAGTGTAGGTCAGAATTACCCGGTTTGGGCTATTTAGTCGTGTTGAACATCCACATGGAACCCGTTAGCGTTGTAGAGAGAATAGCTAATGACCAATATGATATTTGTCTTCATGAGTCAAATCTACCTGAAAAAATAAATCATGCCTCTACGACGGGGTTCCATTGACCAACTGGCTATTTCAGCAATCATGCAATAGAGATTGCGATGAAATCTACTCAAGCTCGCTGGTCCCATGGCATATGGAACAAACGTCGGAGAAGATATCTCAAGCCTTTTCTTGCACCCGACATCTTCGGCACTAGAAAAAATCTGTACTATCGATGGATCTTATCCAATGGACGTCCTTCTAGCTATTTTATTTTAGCCTTTTCCTTTCCCTGACGTTCAAAATTCCAATATCAGTGTGTCTATACGAGCGAGCTAACCGTTTATGATGGGTTACAGCACCAACAGTCGTTGTTGTAGACAAAGATACCTAATTTATTGGAGTGTTAATGAGAAAGAAGGGACGATACGTGCGCTGCAGAGTAAACACACAGGGCCGTGTTATTCCCAAATTGTGCGCACAAAAATCCCGCAAGAACCTCGACAACGAGGTTCCAAATATTTTAATGTTGTGAAATGCGGCCCAAAAATTATCGATTCCAACGTACTATTGGAAAATAGTAAAGTCGCATGGGAAGGGCTCGTAGAGCAACATAGTGGTATCAAAAGGTCGTACCCTAAACTATTTCAAGAATCATTCGTCGGTGAAGAGTCTTTAAGCCTTTATATAAGGCCAATCTATCCCGATGGGACGAATGCATATGGGGCTAGCGGCAGAAGATGTGCCTATACCTTCATGATTTCCTCCGTATCTCATCAGATAAACCTTCCTCATTCACTGACTTATTTTCATAGTTAAGAGAAATAACGATTAATTTATGGTCATAAACGATTTCTCCGATGTTGTTGGTGTAATTTATAAGCCACTACATAAGCCCCTCGAAAAATGTGAAAGGAGGGCCCTACGGAAACCAAACTCAACTATCTTGAATTTTAGCCCTCAACAGACCTAGTGTTAGAATTTGGGTCGTACTCACAAGTAGAAGACTTAAAAGATATGAGGAGGGTGGATTAATGTATTGTAATAATGATTAAGTAAACTCAGGAGATGATGGTCTATGTAAAGGATATAATGTTTTTCTTTCTCAGACGTGCGGTCTTAAATATACAAAATAAAGGACCTCTAATCCCTAGCCTCAACCCAATTTAGCTCTTAAACTTGTGCCGTATTAACCCTTACTATTCTGTGCCGTGATATTTGTATAATGATATCCGAGGTATTTGCTGTTATAATTGATATTATGGTTGTTGCCTGGGCCGGCTGCCAACTGATGCCTCCGTTATTATTTGTAGGCAGTAAGCGGGAGCTAGACTAAAGTTAGACAATCAATATGCGTGATATTGACAAGGATAAAGGCATATTCTCACACCTAGGTCTCACAAAACCGATGTAACTCTTTAAAGTAAAAGAAGCTTAGAAGGGCTTTGCCGATCGTCGTGCTAGTCGAAGGAAAAGGCGGCTAATATCATCGCGGAAGGGTTCCGTCATGCCTGACCACTTCTATACCGAATGTCGCGCATCTATCATTTACTGTTGAATCTTTTCCGTTGATCGAAATCGATGTTCTATTTAATAAATTATGATGAGGAGGATTCAGTATGCCGGACGGTCGGAAAAATCATGTGCCCAGTAGACTATATCATCGGCATTGAAGAAAATAAAGCTGCCCGCCCATGGGAGAAAAGATATACATGCTAGGAGCAAGGAGAATGACTTTGCCGAATGGAGCAGAATCTGCGGAGGAGAAAAGGACACGAGTAGACAGAAGGAGTTACTCAAAATCTCAGCCTTTCAGGAATGGGAAAACTCTTGGAAATCCAGCATAAGGAGCAGCACTCTGGTCACCAAGCGACTGCGGATCCCAAAATATGGAAAGCCGCAAATATAACTATCGACCAAAAGACCGGCAGACTACAAATGAACCTCCAGAAAACACCATCCGAAATCCACCAAAACCCGAAGAGGGCCCAGAGCAGTATAGCGATGCAGATAAGAAGCGAGCATATCGGACTCAACGCTTATCTGTACAGAAGAAAAGCCCCTGGAGTAGAATCACCCAAGTGCCAATGTGGATATCCGTCTCAAAATGGCAAGCACATGGTCATGGTGTGTCCTCAATGGGCAAGGGGAAGGGAGAAACTGAGAAAGGCCAGAGATAGGTCTTTTGAGGCAATGATGAAAAGCCCAGAAGATGTTGCCAGAATCAAGCAGTGGATTCTAACCGAAGGATGGATAGAACAGTTTCGGCTCACTAGAGAAGTCGGGGCAGTAATAGACGAAAGGCCTAAGCGAGAGATAGGATGAATTCCACGTTGAACGGTACAGAGAGAACGCACTTTCTGAAGGTGAGTTTAAAATACTACTGAGTTAAACTGCAAAAATCAGGGGGTTTTCACCGAAATGTTTCCTCCTGTGTAAATAAGAAAGTTATAGTCACCTGCATGGACCCATTGGGTGCCTTACCAGGTTAATTGAAATCAAATCAAATTATGAAGATAAATCGCTGACCAGAAAATCTAATTCTAATACTGAACCATTAATTTGATCAAGTGACATTCCAGTAGTTCTCAAATCAGCCAATCAAAAAAATACAGAAAAATGTGTTGATGTTGGTACATTTGTACCGGCGCGGCACTATTTGAACAAGCGGATTTGTCATTTGTACAGGCGCTAGTACTTTCTTAGTGTTTTACAGTGAACTTCGCTCTGGTGGTTTTTTTAAAAATCATTTCAGGGTATGCAGCCTGAGGCTATGACGCGAATGATTACGCAAGATATGTATATTTCACAGGATGACTCAGTTTGGATTTTGGAGCACTCATACTCAGATTTCATTTGCAGGTACCACCACGAGAATAACGTCTTACGACATGTACCCTCTTCCGTGATTACTCGCCATAGGGAAAAGCGAGGAAAATCCATGGTTATCTGAATTTTCTTTTACCATCCTTCGAATACACTATCACCACGTGAGATATGGTAAGAGGGTCTTGCTGTATTCGAACCAGCTTTCTCCTGTCTCAAATGGGGCATGTGTCCAAGCTACCCAGACTCTACTAGGGAGAACGGCCTGGACAGTATTCCACTGCACCATCCGACCCAAGGCTTTATTCTCGTGGTGATATCTTCAACTTAAATCTGAGTTTGACTGTTCCAAAAGTAAAATTGAGTCATTCTGCGAAATATACTTAGCCTGCGTAATTATTCGCGCTACAGTCTCAGGCTGCATACGGAATTTTTTTGAAAATAAATATAGTTAAGGACTGGTGCCCAGGGGCGTTAATGGAGTAACTGGGTTGAAGGGTTGCATGAAATTCAAATGTATTTAAATAAGTTGTCGGGTCGGATGGTGCAGTGGTACACCGTCCAGGCCGTTCTCCCAAGTAGAGTCTGGGTAGCTTGGACACATGCCCCACTTGAGACAGGAGAAAGCTGGTTCGAATCCAGCAAGACCCTCACACCACTTCTCTCGCGGTGATACTGTATTCGTAGAATGACGAAAGCATGCTCAGATAGCCACAGGTTTTTCTCGCTTTTCCCTGTGGTGGGTATTCACGGAAGAGGGTACATGTCGTAAGGCGTTATTCTCGTAGTGGTATCTGCAAATGAAATCTGAGTATGAGTGTTCCAAACGTCAAAATGAGTCGTTCTATAACAAAGAATACGTATCTTCCGAAAAATACCTACGTGGGCCTTCAGGCGCCGAAATAGGATAATATAAAAAAAAAAAAAAAAAAAAAAAATCAGTTGTCATAACTTGCAGGCTGTACTCTCATGATAGGGTATTGTTCGTTGATCCGCTTCTTATAGGGTACAGGGGTTAAAGCGGGGATAAAGTGGAGATAAAGTGGTGATATTCCAGGTTACCTCACGATAGATCCACAGTATCCCTGTTAGCTTCAAATTTTAAAATCTTATGGCCTAAGGCATAAGAGATATGCATCTGTATATGAAGTCCAACGCCCACCTTCATGCCTGCACCTTTCTTCACTCGCGCACACCTGAGGTCGTTTCGTTTAAATCATTGTCAGCTATTTACTATTATTTTGCTCAACGGCATACTTTTATTTCATTCATCTATCTAATTTTTACTTCATGTGAGTGCATCTGAACCTTAAGTCAACTACTTTAGAAGATTTTAATTTACTGTACTAGATTGCCGCAAAGATGGATTCACCTCAACAACCTTTTCCATCATCAGCATCTCCTACTTATGCAAAACGCCTAACACAAACTCAACGTATTCAAGTAAGTCTGAAATCTACAAATTGATAAGGTTAAGAGAGTAACATGTGCAGGTTAGAACCTTGGCCAGTGAGGGACACAGTTACGTCAAAATCTCTCAACGCCTTGGGATTACATGGCGACAGGTACAATACACCATGAGCGTTGAAAATACCGAGCCTCAGTACTCCAGTGGTAGGCCACCTATTCTAAGTAGTTCCCAGGTCGATGAAATAGAATTTTTCGTCTGTTTATCATCGGAAAATCGTCGGATGTCATTTTTCCAACTTGCACATTTTATATTTCGGCACTTTGGTGTGAGCGAGAATGTGATCCGACGTGAACTGGCAAAGAGGGGATATGCACGCAGGATTGCACGATTAAAACCTCCTATCTCTTCAGTCAACAAACTGAAGAGATATGAGTTTGCCAGAATACATCTCCACTGGCGGAAGGAACATTGGATGAGAGTCCTCTGGTCCGACGAGACTTGGGCTATGAATGGTCGGCAAAGTGATCGTTGGGTCACAAGAAAGGTCAGTAGTCCCTTAAAGGCTCCTAAGATTTAGAGTTCCCTTGAGCTAAGTTTAAGTCAAAGATTGGGGAAGAGTACGAAGATACCTGTGTCCTAGCCAAGACGCGGAGGAGAGTTGGGTGGATGTTCTGGGGATCTTTCTTTGGACGACAGAAGGGGCCTTGCCTGATTTGGGAGAAGGAGTGGGGCCATATCACTGCGGCCAGTTACTGCGAGAGGATAGTGCCTCTCATAGAGAGTGCGGTCTTTCGGGAACCAGGACTAGATGTGATGCAGGACAACGCCCCTCCTCACAAGTCGAGGCAAACTATGCGTGAGTTTGAAAGGAGGAATATTTCTTTAATGGAGTGGCCGCCATATTCTCCTGATTTAAATCCGATAGAAACTTTGTGGAGTTATATGAAAGCGTACATGGAGCGTCTTTATCCAGCGTTGGATCAAGGGGGGCAGCGGAGTCAAGGGCATCTTCGTCAAATAGTGAACGAGGCGTGGGATCTGGGGTTTAATGGGGATGACTTGGAGAAACTGATAGATTCGATGCCCCGAAGAATCAGAGCCGTTTACGAAGCTGAAGGCAGATATGTAAATTATTAGCTAGATAGAAGTATAATTTATTTATGAAATGTATTAATGAATTAAAAAGTGAATAGAGGGCTATAATGGACCAAAAAAGCAAAACCAACGAATATTTCGTTGTGAAATTTTTGCCATACAAATTTAAAGTTTAGGTGGGGAGATCTACTTATCGTCATGCTAATTCAAGTTAGTAAAAGCCTATATACCCTGTAAAAGTCGAATTTTAGCGCCTATACACGATTAATACCGTAGTATCAGAGTACACAGTACTCTACCCCAGGGTAAGTTCTCACTAGTGGATCCAATTTGTGGGGCGAAATCGGATCCTTTAAGCCTGGTTAGGTAGCATCTTTTCTGAGATTAGGTTTTCAGACATTCTGACAGGGATTATTTGTACACTCTATCAGGGGTTGGAAAGGTATAATTTTAAAGTGGGCCTCTCAGTGGTCTACCATGTAAATGAAGTCAAGCTAATACGTAATAGGTTAGGCTGCGAATTCTTACTACTCCACTCGCCATGAAGTTTCGTCCAATTGTCTATGTTAGACGATCGGTTAAAGAAAAATATTTTCACCAACCCACTTCTCTGACTGCTCAAACAAAATCCCTAATTCTTAACATCAACCATCAATCCATCTTACAATGTCTTTCGAAATTTCAGTTCCAAAAAAACAATTTCGAAAGCAGATTCCTCGCGATCAATGTATTGAAATAAGAACATTAAGAAGATTTGGCTTGACACTACAAGATATATCCAACGAACTTGGCTTCACAATGAGGCAAGTGCAGCGTGCATGTTCTCGAAATGATGAGAATCATACACCTCGCAAAGGACGCTCATCATTACTGAATACTGAATAAGTTGATGAGCTTGAGGCTTTCGTCCGGGAATCTCCTGAAACCCGTCAGATGAGTTATTTAGAGCTAGCGATGGGACCCTTCAGCCACTGGGGATGCAGTGAGCAACTAATTTCTAATGTTCTCAAAAAAAGAGGTTACAGCAGATGTATCGCTCGGAAGAAGCCTCCGCTAAGTGCGATTAACAATCAGAAAAGATTGGAGTTTGCCCAATCACATTTAGATTGGAGCGAGGAGCAATGGAGTCGAATCCTATGGACTGACGAAACATAGGTATCGGGTGACTCTCACATGAAACCTCGCGTCACAAGAAAAGTACGTCTTGATTCAGTCTATCAAAAATTTCCTTGACTAATAGCATAGCTTAGCCTGAAGATGAGTTTGACGAGACCTGCATTCTGGCTCGTCATTCTCATGGGAACAATTGGATGTTCTGGGGGTCATTTCATGGGTCATCTAAAGGCCCATTTCTAGTTTGGCAGAAGGAGTGGGGCACAATGACAGCCTCATCCTTTTGTGAAAGGGATGTGCCTCTATTGAATCAATTTCATTTGGAAAACCCGGAAATTTTATACATGCAAGACAATGCACCCTGTCACAAAGCACGCTCAACGATGAAGGTGCTACGTGAGCTTGGAATAACGCCTATTAGTTGGCCACCTTACTCTCCCGACCTAAACTCGATCGAGTCGTTGTGGAATACCTTAAAAAACTATATTCAGGCTAATGGTCCTGAGATAAACGGGGTCAGGCTAGTGCGGTCTGATACGTTAAGAATATTGCTAGAGGCCGCATGGGACTCTATCTCGTCTGAGGAATTATCAAATCTGGTCAGCAGTATGCACGCAAGATGTGTAGCGGTGATAAAGGCAAATGGAGGATACACAAAATATTAGGATGAGACAGACTTACATACAACGGACAGGATGCTTTCGTTTTATTTATTCATGAACCAAACTGAGGCCCTTGACGTATAATCTAGTACTAAATTACAATAATGTCTTTGAGATTGATGTGTATTTTAGATGATTTTTTTTTAATTTTTTTAATAAGAAAACCCATCTTACCTTTCTTTTTAAGTTGAAATCCGTCCCATTTAATTTTGACTTTCACGGAAGATCATTGGTGATTATCCTTGCTAGTAAAACTAGTGGGCGAGCTAGACATGGGCTTTCATGAAGACTGAACCAATCAAAACCTTAGTCGTTGGGGTTGTACCCCGGTCGCTTTAGTACATTTACCTTTTCTACCCATAAGACACGGTAAGGTGTTTTTGCCCGATAGAGGTTTTCGCCACTGGCACTAGTTCACAAGCTTAACTCAAATTGGTAACATTTTTTGAATTTAATTGATTTCAGATAAACAAGTACATGCAAATTTACTTTACATAGCAGATTTAACATTTTACAGGCCCGCCTTGAGCAAGTATGACTGCCTCACATCTCGTGGGCATGCTTCTGATAAGCTTCTCAAGCTTATCCGGCTTAGTCGCGTCATTCCATGCTTCTTTCACTATTCCTCGAAGTTCATCGTAGGATCGCTGCCTTCCCCTTTCCAATTTCGGGTAATGGTACTGCATGTAGTCTTTCATACTATCCCATACGTGCTCAATTGGATTCAGGTCGGGAGAATACGGAGGCCAGTCCATCGGAGTTATGAACCTCTCCCGGAAGTCTTCGATTGTTCCTGCTGCGCTGTGTAAAGGAGCATTGTACTGCATCACAGAAACCCATGGTCTCATGCTCACCATTCTATCAATCAGCGGTACAATTCTCTGAGAGTATGATTCTGAGGTAATAGACCCCCATTCCTTCCCACAGAAAAGGCAAAGACCTTCCTCTATCTCTGCGAAACTTCCCCAAAACATCCAGCCAAGACTCTTTCTCACCTTTTCCACTACGCAGGTAGCGTTGACTTCTTCACCTATCTTGAACTGAGAGTTAGATCAGTATTTTTTATTAGTTAAGGTACAAAGATACCAACCTTTCGCGTTACCCATTTTCTCTTATGTTGGCCGTCTGTGGCCCAGGTCTCATCAGTCCAAAGAATCACCATCCAATCTTCAACAGTTCAGTCCTTGTGGGCTTCGGCCCATTCTCGACGCTCCTTTTTAACCTCTTCAGGAAGGGGAGGCTTTTTCAGCGCTGGATGACGTCTGTAACCCCTTTCTTTAGCTCCTTTTGAATAACCCTTTCACTAACTCCAAAATCCCAAAAGGGGCCATGGGCAAGTTCAAACCATGACATTCGACGACCTTCAGAGGATGATGTTATGAAAGCCTTAATCCGGACAACGTCAGAAGAAGACAGTGTTGGGGCCGACCTGCAGCTTTCTTGGGTTCAATGTACGGAGTACAAAGGGTGTACAGTAGCGTCTAAAAGTGCGTAATGAAACCACCACGTTGACTAAATTTTACCATAACTGCTACAACTTCTTATTTAAAAATTCTAGGTTCAAATAAAATCTAAGCCATTTCTTGAATAAGTCCAACTTTGTTTTGTAAAAATAATGATTAACCGTAAGGTTCACGCTGGTCCTGGCACTTAATGTCTATTGCGCACTTTTTGACGTATCATTTCACCACTTGGTAGAACCTGCGTTAACAGACAATTATGCTGTAAACTTTAATTTTTTGATCTATATAAGTATTCGACATGCTTTTGTATCATTCCTAAATTTTTTGATTTCAATATTCTCTGTTTTTTTTACAATGAGAAAACTTTCACAGCACCAGATATCATCTATCACTACATGACTCGAAGGTAAAAAAGAACTAGGAATAGCAAAAATTATGGGCTGTCATAGGTCTATGGTAGCCAGGTATCGGAAAAAGATATCTCATGATACATCAAAACCTGTGCAGGGACGACCACAAAAGTTAACGTGTCGAGACAAGCGAGACCTGGCTCGTTTGGTGGCTAATGGCGGGACCAAAACTGCGGTAGAAGCGACGAAGATTATCAATCTTGAACGAGAAGACAAAGTTTCTCCTGGTACCTTAAGGCTGGCCCTGAGGGAACAGGGTCTCCGGGCTATTAAGAGGGTGAAGAAACCGATGCTGTCAAAGGCGCATAAGAGAGCTCAGTTGCATTGGGCTTTATAACATGAAAGTTGGACTATTGAAGATCGGAAAAGAGTTATTTGGTCAGATGAGACGAAGATAAATAGACTCAATAGCGACGGAATCAAATATGCCTGGTCCAGGAATCCAAGTAGCTATTCGGCAGAAGTGGTCGAAGAGACACTAAAGTTCGGGGGCGGTTGCGTAATGATATGGGGTTGTATGTCTTGGTTTGCGCCGGTGGAATGAGTCGTGTGGTTGGAAGGATGAACTCGGAACAGCTAATAGGCATTCTGAATACTTGTTTGGTCCCAACAGTCGACGAGATAGCAAGCAGGCTCTTTTCCAATGCCAGAAACAACGTTATTTTTCAATAAGACAACGATCCTAAGCATACTTTTAGGGCCACAAAGAATTGGCTAGCTACTACCGGTATAAATACCATGAAATGGCCCTCTCAATCGCCCGACCTGAACCCAATTGAGTACCTATGGTGTCTGGTAAAACGCCGACTTGGAGAGTACCCGGAAACGCCGAAAAGTATGCACGAATTGATGAAAAGAGTTGACGACGTCTGGCAAAATATACCTGAAGATTCATGTCGTACTTTAATTGAGAGTATGCCGTAAAGGGTTCTGGCCGTAAAGAAGACAAAGGTGGTCATACCAAGTACTAGAATAACGCGTCTAGAAATGCGCAATAGACATTAAGTGACAAGACCAGCGCGAACCTTACAATTAATCATTTTACAAATACAGTTGGACTTATTCAAGAAATGACTTAGATTTTATTTGAACCTAGAATTTTTAAATAAGAAGTTGTTGCAGAGTTATAGTAAAATTTAGTCAACGAGGTGGTTTCATTGCGCACTTTTAGACGCTACTGTTTCTGACCTGGTTTCGAGTTATGCCGAGTTGTTTTGCAATATTTGTCTAATTCATTCCCGAATCGTGGAGAATTTTGATCTAGACGCGTTACTTCAGATATTTATTTACCATGAAAATTGGGCTTAGCTGGAGACGCTGATCTCTGTTTCATCGTTTGGCGTTATTTGTGTGAGCTGCTGGTCGTACCTGGCTCATCTTTTGAAGAATAATTGGCCTATGAAATATGTTAAATGTTGAGAATAACGATTTATTGATTCTCTTGGATGAAAATGCTGCTGATGATTATGATTCTGTAGGAAGTTACAACAACGATGTCTATTAAAGTGCGTAGGCGAGAGAGGCGGAGAAAGAGATCAAAGCAGCAGTCCAGTAAAAAGCCCGATAACTCAGGCCAATATTTCCAATTTCTTTTGGTGTGAAGACTAGCAAGGATTATATAAGACTTGTGGGGATGATATTCATAAGCGAGGTTTTAGTGCATGCTGAAAACTTAATTTGGGGGTAGATCATGAGTTAAAAACAAATCAGCCCCTTGCTATACTCTGATACTACGGTATTAATCGTGTATAGGCGCTAAAATTCGACTTTTACAGGGTATATAGGCTTTTACTAACTTGAATTAGCATGACGATAAGTAGATCTCCCCACCTAAACTTTAAATTTGTATGGCAAAAATTTCACAACGAAATATTCGTTGGTTTTGCTTTTTTGGTCCATTATAGCCCTCTATTCACTTTTTAATTCATTAATACATTTCATAAATAAATTATACTTCTATCTAGCTAATAATTTACATATCCGCCTTCAGCTTCGTAAACGGCTCTGATTCTTCGGGGCATCGAATCTATCAGTTTCTCCAAGTCATCCCCATTAAACCCCAGATCCCACGCCTCGTTCACTATTTGACGAAGATGCCCTTGACTCCGCTGCCCCACTTGATCCAACGCTGGATAAAGACGCTCCATGTACGCTTTCATATAACTCCACAAAGTTTCTATCGGATTTAAATCAGGAGAATATGGCGGCCACTCCATTAGAGAAATATTCCTCCTTTCAAACTCACGCATAGTTTGCCTCGACTTGTGAGGAGGGGCGTTGTCCTGCATCACATCTAGTCCTGGTTCCCGAAAGACCGCACTCTCTATGAGAGGCACTATCCTCTCGCAGTAACTGGCCGCAGTGATATGGCCCCACTCCTTCTCCCAAATCAGGCAAGGCCCCTTCTGTCGTCCAAAGAAAGATCCCCAGAACATCCACCCAACTCTCCTCCGCGTCTTGGCTAGGACACAGGTATCTTCGTACTCTTCCCCAATCTTTGACTTAAACTTAGCTCAAGGGAACTCTAAATCTTAGGAGCCTTTAAGGGACTACTGACCTTTCTTGTGACCCAACGATCACTTTGCCGACCATTCATAGCCCAAGTCTCGTCGGACCAGAGGACTCTCATCCAATGTTCCTTCCGCCAGTGGAGATGTATTCTGGCAAACTCATATCTCTTCAGTTTGTTGACTGAAGAGATAGGAGGTTTTAATCGTGCAATCCTGCGTGCATATCCCCTCTTTGCCAGTTCACGTCGGATCACATTCTCGCTCACACCAAAGTGCCGAAATATAAAATGTGCAAGTTGGAAAAATGACATCCGACGATTTTCCGATGATAAACAGACGAAAAATTCTATTTCATCGACCTGGGAACTACTTAGAATAGGTGGCCTACCACTGGAGTACTGAGGCTCGGTATTTTCAACGCTCATGGTGTATTGTACCTGTCGCCATGTAATCCCAAGGCGTTGAGAGATTTTGACGTAACTGTGTCCCTCACTGGCCAAGGTTCTAACCTGCACATGTTACTCTCTTAACCTTATCAATTTGTAGATTTCAGACTTACTTGAATACGTTGAGTTTGTGTTAGGCGTTTTGCATAAGTAGGAGATGCTGATGATGGAAAAGGTTGTTGAGGTGAATCCATCTTTGCGGCAATCTAGTACAGTAAATTAAAATCTTCTAAAGTAGTTGACTTAAGGTTCAGATGCACTCACATGAAGTAAAAATTAGATAGATGAATGAAATAAAAGTATGCCGTTGAGCAAAATAATAGTAAATAGCTGACAATGATTTAAACGAAACGACCTCAGGTGTGCGCGAGTGAAGAAAGGTGCAGGCATGAAGGTGGGCGTTGGACTTCATATACAGATGCATATCTCTTATGCCTTAGGCCATAAGATTTTAAAATTTGAAGCTAACAGGGATACTGTGGATCTATCGTGAGGTAACCTGGAATATCACCACTTTATCTCCACTTTATCCCCGCTTTAACCCCTGTACCCTATAAGAAGCGGATCAACGAACAATACCCTATCATGAGAGTATGGGTAAAATCACTCCCAGCCTCATATCATCCCTGTTAGCTTCCGATCTTAAAGATTTTCATAATATATTAGCCTGAGTGATCGGGCTTTTAATTAATAATCCTTAATAGTCTGCTTTTCTTCCGATATGACTAACCGCAGAAGACCCAAAATTCTCTACAGTGTCCATCTTCATGATCATCGATACGATTTGAATTACGAACGTCCATCACAAGAGATACTGGATAATCAGTGATATTTGTTACAGTTCAACCAAGAGAGACTGGATAGCCAGTCATATATGTTGCATTTCAACTTGTATGACCTCTAAACTTATTTTTAGATCAAGGAAGCAGAAGAAGCCAAAACCACTTATGTGACGGAGAAGATAAAGAAAATCTTGGTCAGATATTTCCCAGAAACGAAAGTTCTCTAATTTTGGATAAACGATGGTGATTTATGAATGCTGATTCCAATCGTCAAAAAAGTGCGCTTCATGGTGTAGCTTCAATGCTATCATGGATTTTCGTTATGCAGGACAGCAGAAAATCACGCATGGCTACCAACACACTCCAGGAATTTCGGTAGAGGACTAACTCACCTATTCAATCGTCACCATTTTCTTCCAATCGTCATCTTAGTGAAAACTTTTTTCTGGGGTTGGAAGGAGGAAGATGGCGGCTACACGACGAATAAGGTGGCATAGTATAAAGAGCACGGTTTAACAGTATCCAGCTTCATGAGCTGGAGATGCACACAGGAAGCCTGTCGACAAGATGTGTGGTCACAGTACATAAATATTTACGTGTTCAAGTAGAGCCAATAAAATTTATTAATAGATCTATAGGTTTTTTAGTAATTTTGAATCGAAATGAATTATCAAAATCGGGTTAAGCTTCAATATTTAGCGCGAGGGACAAAATCAAGATCGGGTGAAAGTACCGTACGAAATCATCCCTGTCGACAACCCTCTATCCCTTTTTCAAATATTTTCTAGTTGTATTTTCTTAAGATAGTTGAGAAAAGTCCCAACTTTTAGCATTGAGGAACCAAATCTACCGTGGCAAATCAACAACACGACATGCTGGCTTGCTAATAGTGAAATTCATGTGTAGCAAAATATCCAATTCTGTGTGACCACTCCGCGCTACTATTCTTTGCACTGCAATCGGTACAGCTGAACAGCTCTCACTCCATGGTTAATTAGCTATTTCATCCAACTCAATCGGTACCTGGTAGAACAGATTATCATCTAAGGACCGCTTGGATTCATGAACATCATCAATCGATTATCTTCATTTCGCCATCAGAAACGCAGTGCCAGAGATCGCACGAGTTGATACATCTCTAAGTTACGAACCATGTCCTACAATCAGTACGAAGCGACCGAAGAGAATAGATACGGCAATGCACCCTCTGCCGAAGCAGGTTATGCTAGGCAGGTACGTCCATTGCAAGGATTCAACAACGAAGGATGACTGACTCAATATTTCTAGAACAACGGAGTCCATTCCCCATCATATCCCCAGGAGGCGCAGCAACTGACCCAAACCTCTAACGCTCTCTCACAGCAAGATTTTCTCGCACGCGTCGATCATACAAAATCCGAAATAAGAACACTAACATCAAAAATACAAGAGATCGCCGCCTTGCATCAAAGAGCTCTATCATCACCGGATACAAACTCTTCAGCACAGCTAGAACATGTTGTCACCCTAACACAACTTAAGAATACAGCGATTCGTGATCACATTAAACAACTAGAAGCCGATTCCTTAAAGACACAAGATGGTACAAAAAGTGTCAAGTCACGACAAGTTAAGCAGCTCAAAAGCGAATTCGAAAGGAGTCTAAATGAGTACCGAAAAGAGGAATTAGGTTATCGGCAGCGATATCGCGATCAAATCGCGAGAGAATATCGAATCGTAAATCCTGATGCGAGCGAAGCAGAAGTAGAAGAGGCTAGCCGAATGGACTGGGGCTCTGAGGGTGTTTTTCAAACTGCCGTAAGATTTAATGCCTAAACATAGCCTGAGTAGTGGCCACAGAGTATCCACTGACCCATATTGGCAGCTTAAAAGCAATCGTTCCGGGCAAGCATCTTCAGTACTTGGCGCTGTGCGCGCTCGGCATAATGAGCTTCAGCGCATCGAAGCGACACTCACTGATCTGGCTGATATGTTTGCTGAAATGGCACAAGTAGTTGAGGCACAAGAGCCGGTTATTGAGCAGACTGAACAAAACGCCATCAAGACAACCGAGCATATCGACAAAGCAAACGTGCAAATCGACGAAGCCAAGAAGAGCGCAGCCCGAGCCCGAAAATTAAAGTGGTATTGTCTACTTGTTACTGTGTTAATCATTATAGCTATCGCATTGGGAGTTGGTTTAGGAATCGGTCTAAACAGGGCGTCTTTAAAGTCTGCCACTATGGCTGTCGAACAGCCGCGATGAACTTAATTTGGAGTCCACGGCATCTATATAATTTAAGTCTTGTATACCAGCTGACCTGCTTTGTAAATTTTGCAGGATTTACACTTTCTCGCTCGATCACGAAGAAAAAACAAAAGGGTGAGAGATTTGAGAGAAACTAATGTTAAGTGGGTCTGGCTTTCTATATAACTCATTGCTATCCTCCAACAAAGAGGAACTAAACTAATATACTATATAATTCATAATGATGATTCTTTTTTTTTGACCAAAAATTGGAAACGTCACAGCACCAGAAGATTCATAAGTCTTAATGACCAATGTCTCACATGTTGTGCTGCCCTACTTCAAATCATAAACAACGCTTCTCCTTACCAGATATACTTGATTTGGTGAGTGACAGTTAAAGAATGACATACAGTGACCAGCAAAACTGTTCGAATGTTTTGTAACTTTCGCTTGTAAGCCTCATAAAATTTTATCTGCTTGACCAATTCACAAAATTTTTACATTAATAAAAAATTCCAATTCTGTGGTTTCTTTTGATATAAATTAGATGTGAATCGAAAATTTGGTAGAGTAATCGCGATTGAAAGGGCGTTGGTCATTCGAACAGTTTTGCAGGGGGGGTATGGGGAAATTTTTGAACTGGTAATTTAGTACTTTACATGCCCACCTTTCGCCTTAATCACTGCATCTATGCGCCTAGGAAGACTCTCTATCAGCTTCTGACATTCCCCTGCAGGAATCTTTGCCCATTCATCCTGAACTCTGTCCTAAAGCTCCAGGATCCCATTTGGCGGTTGGGGGTAATCCTTGAGTCTTTTCTTGATGTAATTCCAGAGATGCTCGATGGGATTAAGATCAGGGGAGTTTGCTGGCCAAGGGAGAACGGTGAGAGAATGATCTCTGAGGAATTGTCTGGCCTTCTTCGAGGTATGCTTTGGATCATTGTCCTGCATGAAGATAACGGATTCGGGGGTTTTACCGTATTCCACCAGCGTTTGTAGGAGATCCTCCTCCAATATCTCAGTGTATAGATGCTGGTCCATCAACCCATCAATCTTACACATGTTTCCCATCCCCTCCCACAGCATACAGCCCCAGATCATAATATGACCGCCACCAAATTTGAGGGTCTCCTCTACCTCTCTCTCTATCAACCCTCGTCCTCGCCTTTTCCAGGTCCAAGATCTTCCATCTGACGGCAAGCGATTTATCTTCGTCTCGTCTGACCAAACTACACGCTTCCAATCATCTGTAGTCCAGTACTTATGGGCCATAGCAAAATCAAGACGGCCCTTCTTTTGCTTTGCTGTTAGTTTTGGCTTTTTCTTTTTCACAACAGCTTTTAACCCTGCTTTTTTGAGGGTCCGTCGGACTGTATCAACAGAGATAGAGCAATTTTTCATGTCCCTGATGTTTTGGGCAACTTCGGCAGCGGTATCGGCCTTACCGAATGTTATGGTACGGACGGCATGGCGAGTGTCATGCTCGCTGAGCAAACAAGGTCGCCCTCCTAAGTTCACCTGAAGATTTGGACGATGTCTCTTGCGAATACATGAAACGGTAGAAACTGAGACATTGCATTCTCGAGCTGTTGAACGGATGGAAAGTCCATGGTCAAGGTGGTGAAGAATGACATCAATTTTTGATTGAGATAGAGGCCTCATGATAAAAAAAGATTCGAGTAACAGTAGAAAGTGATTATGTGCTGTAAATGATTACAAACTCAACCTTTCATGAAGACCTACAGTGCTCCTGATGCCTAGTTATACTTTCCCCACATCCCCCCTGCAAAACTGTTCGAATGACCAACGCCCTTTCAATCGCGATTACTCCACCAAATTTTCGATTCACATCTAATTTATATCAAAAGAAACCACAGAATTGGAATTTTTTATTAATGTAAAAATTTTGTGAATTGGTCAAGCAGATAAAATTTTATGAGGCTTACAAGCGAAAGTTACAAAACATTCGAACAGTTTTGCTGGTCACTGTACCAGGAGAGATAGTGAAAAGTTAAGTGAAGTATGGAAACTGTCAGAGATTGATATGAGATAGTGTAGTTAGAATATTTTCTGCTTATTCTTTTAATATATGTAATGGACTACCTGTTATATACACAGAATTAGAGAGATTCCAGATGTTTCTCTGCGTGGTGTGAGGGTTCTCTAGTCATCTAGCTTTCCACGAGAACATACTAGAATATGCTACATGTAGATCATACTTACATGTGTTGATACTCGGTGCATTATGCATTATAAGTGGGTGTGATATTATTAAATAAAATAGTCAAGCAAGGATCAGGGTACTAGGTGCTGTCATGTTCCTGCCTTAGTTACAACAGATATTAATTGAATAGTCTGTGAGGAACTGGGGTAATAGTTTTAAAGGACTTATTTAGTCAATTACGTTGTTTTCTTCCATGTGTTTAGGGATTTTTATGGCTATCGGAAAACTCTAATCCTAAGTGCTCGTCTAATGATCTACAGCGACGAGCGCGCTGACTTCTTTAGCTAAAATTCTGTTTCCTACTGCACCTACTCTCCACGGGTCCCACCACAACATTTTATATGGAAATGAGCACACACTCAATATGGCTTTTTTTTGATTGTACTGTCCGTCATTTGGAACTGCGCTTCGGTGAAAGTCCAGACAAGGATCATTTACATTGTAAAATTGAGATTCACTCGGGATAAAAGTGTATGGCTCTTGGAAGGCTTCTGCCTTGAGGTAGTGCTCTAGAATTAGCCCTATCAGTGTCTGCGGGAGGTCTGGAACATATATGTAGTCCTTGCCGACGTGACTAGGATTTTTCTTTCTATCTTCTTGAGAGACTGTGAAAACAGAAGTGTTGGCTCGGCGTTCAAGTGCTTCATTCCATCGGTCTGTCAGGTAAATTGTGTTTTTCTGCTGTTCGATGAGAGAATTTTGTGATGACTTCAGTCTGTGGAAAACCCCATTCTGTCGCGTCCAGCCAGGCGAGAGAGTCGGGTCGAGGACCTTGGGAAGTATGACTCGGAAATTCTTAGACTTGCCAGGATAGGTTGTGTATTTTGTAAGTTGTGATTTGATTCTCCCAAGCTGAGCAAATATTTCATCGATACATTGATCTACGATAGGGAGAGAAGTATTGAGGTTTAGGTTAGCAAGGGAATAGATGTCCCAAAAGCCTATAGAAAGAATAAAAATGGTTGTACTCGTCGTCGAACCCGGAGGAGAGACGGCTAGATATGTACTGATTTGAGCGCCCAGGTCGGGCAAGACTCCTTTGATACTTGGCCCCAGAAGAACTTCATTCCGGGCGACCGAATGAATTGAGTGAGAAGTGCGTACACCAACGGGTGGAGAGTGTAGGTATTCAGAGACCGGTTGCGAGGCTGCAAATGTCAAGCGTGAAGTACAGTTGATCTATAATCGGTAGTGTCAGATAAAGCATCTGATGATTGTGGTTAGTGGGAACATACCTCGTCACAGAAAATCTGCGGCCAAGTCTTTCCCTCCTCTTTACAAATCGCCACTGGATCGTCAACCCAGGAATCTCCGAAGACTACCAACCTGACATCATCACTGAACTGCACACCGCGTTCATTCCACGAATATCCGCCCGCTATCTTCTCGAACAAGAGCTCAACTTTTCGCGGCTGTAGATGACCGTAGGGCGACGACAACCATAGGAAAATGACCGTTGCAAGGGTCAGTAACGTCACTAACATCGAGCCGACAATAGCCCTCCCCATGAACCACATATTGTGCACGGTTCCCGTTGATCGTTAGATGTTCGCGCATACAAAGTGGATAGGCTATTACAGTCGTCCCTCTCTAACTCGATAGTGGGTCCCGGTATAAGTGTTGAAAATATTCATTGAAATTCAACCATTTACATTTGCAATACTTACCCCTACACGGAAAATGGCCTGTAAGGGTAAGTGTTGCAAATATAAAAGTCTAAGTTACAATGAATATTTTCAACACTTATACCGGGACCCACTATCGAGTTAGAGAGGGACGCCTGTAGTAGTATAATACAGTAAAACTTCTCTAACACGATAGTGGGTCCCGGCATAAGTGTTGAAAATATTCATTGTAACTTAGACTTTTATATTTGCAACACTTACCCTTACAGGCCATTTTCCGTGCAGGGGTAAGTATTGCAAATGTAAATGGTTGAATTTCAATGAATATTTTTAACCCTTATGCCGGGACCCACTATCGTGTTAGAGAAGTTTTACTGTACATGTAGTAATGGAGATCGGGAATTGAGCCGTATATTATGTCTACGGATAACATGTAACTTAATAGAGATCGGGAGATATTTCGTTATTTCGGGATCAGTGCATTAAACAGGTGTCAGCCATAAAACTTGTTAAACCCAAATTCCCAAAAGTACAAGGGTATACCCAGCAAAATATCGCTTGGTACTACCAAACAGGCTAGATCTAAATTCTAATTTCTCCGCTTTTCAAGTGTCGCTGTAGTTTGAATTCCATTCTGCGCCGTTGGCTTTTCCTGATTTTCCACGCACACTCTAGCAATCGCGATATCTCAACGACAAAAACAAACATATTAAATACTATTGATTATAAATTCAATAGAAACAATAACCATGAACTCTCCAGAAAATTCAACTGCTAGAACCTATCGACCCCAACTATCGCGAGACCAACGGGTTGCTGTTCAAACACTTGGGAGGTACGGTCTTTCTCTTCGAGCAATCGCAACCCAATTAGGAATCTCCCACCGGCAGGCTCAATATGCCTCCGAACGTGCTGATGTCTTGGACCCCCAAAGACCAGTCCGTCCATCTAAATTGAGTGTTAGTCAGGTGGATGAGCTTGAGCATTATGTTCGTAGCTCTCTAAATGGTCGATTCATGACCTACTTAGAATTATCTATGTACCCATTCTCTCACTGGAACATTGGAGAACATGAAATCAGGAGAGCCCCCCATGAAAGAGGATACAGACGTTGTATCTCCCGTTTGAAGCCTCTGCTCACAGAAGAAAATAAGATGAAACGATAACAGTTTGCCCGAGAATATCTAGAATGGACTACTGAGCAGTGGAACCAGATTCTCTGGACGGACGAGTTTTGGATTACTGGTGGTCAGCACACACGTGTGTTTGTAACGAGGAAGGCAAGAGTTTATTACTATATCCTATTGTTAAGCTGTACTAATGAAGGATATCAGCCTGGAGAACAGTTTGATGAAACTTGTGCATCTTCCCGATTTGCGCACAGAAACGGGTGAATGTTTTGGGGTTCCTTCATTGGCTCAGAAAAAGGTCCCTTTCTTGTATGGAATAAGAGATGGGGCTCACTCACAACGAAATCATACCGTGAACAGATTTTGCCTCTCATAGTATCGGCAAGGGAAGCACACCCAAATATGTCGTTGATGCAGGATGGTGCACCGTGTCATGCCGCACTGATTACCATGGAAAAATTGCAGGAGGTAGGTACAAGTCCGATTGTCTGGCCACCATACTCTCCTGACCTTAATCCTATTGAGTGTTTGTGGAATACGATAAAGGATTACGTACAATCTCATCATCCAGATGTGGAAGTGGGAAGGCAAATTTCCCAAGCCAGGCTAAATGAGGCGATTTTAGAAGCATGGGAATCAATCTCATCGGTAGAATTTGTGAGGCTTATCGCAAGTATGTCATCATGGAGTCAGGCAGTAATCAAAGCAAATAGTGGATCAACTAGATATTATTTGGGCATTCCATTACTAGATCTTGTAAAAAATAGATTTTAGAGCTATCTACAGGATGATGAAAAGTACAAATAATAGAGTCCTTTAGAGTTTAACGAACTTTTGTCGCCAAGGGTTTACCACCATTGAAAAAGCAATTTAAGTATAGGTTATGCCCAAATCTGGTAAGGCGCATCAGGGGTATCAATGCAAGTCAGGTCTATCTTAGCTAGAGTAGGTAAAGATTTACATAGAAACCCATTTTAAACCCATCCACTAATGCGACTTAACAAGTTATATGGCTGACACCCTGTACAGGTCCTCCTGAATGGGGATGGTGTGTAACCAATTAGATACGTAGTAGCCTGTAGTAAAGCAACAATAGGCTCTTCCACTACTCTCAGCGGGAGCCAAAGAAATAAGTCATATCACAAGGCGCGACTAAAAGGGAAACAAGATGAGAAGTGTTGTTTCTCGGTCACTAGTAGATTTTAATTGAGTTTGCTTTTCATTTATTGTAGGGGTGTGAGTCAGGGGTATAATTTTGTCATCCGGTCGGTGCTCGATGTATTTATCTGGCTACTAGTTTTGTGGCGGGTCACACGGTGATGCCTTAAGATAAAAATCATCGTAGTCGTGTTCGCCGGTCCATGGCTCCAAGAAGAAAAAGAGCGTAGCCTGGCATTGAATGGATGGAATAAATAACCATCAAATCCCGATAAGTCGAATGGCCAAGTGGTATCCCAGCCGAACTATACTCACAAATATGGTTCTGATAAGCTGGGCATGTGCCCCACACCACTGAATAAAGCCAATTTGTTCCCAGCAAAACCCTACCGCCGCGTCACATGCGGTAAAAGCGTGTTCGCAGGACCACGAAAGCATTCTTAAATCATCGTAGGTTCCTCATGTTTTACCTCATGATGGGTACTGGTATTCACAGAGGAATTCACATGCTGTAAGGCTTTTCCGTTTTATGGCATCTGCAAATGAAATCTGAGTATAAGTGTTTCAATGTTAAGGGTTAAAGCAAAACGGTCACTGTACGAAAGCAATACCACAAAATAAGTTTATATTGAATCTATGAAGAGGAAAGAGATGACCGCTGCAAGCGCCGCTATTTATTAGATCCCTCTAATATCTAGAAGGTTCTCTTCCTTCTTCATACTCACTGATGCCCCTTAACCGAGAATCAACCAGAATGCTCCTAGAATCTTCTCCCAAGTTCCAGTAGTGATAGTAAGGATCCCCTGTACATCACTAATTATGCCAGTCGCACTATTTATGCATGCACCTGCACCTGCGCATGCATAAAATATGCCATAGGCCACATAACTGCGCCACATGACGTGACTCGGATGGGCCAAGTAAATTAGCCCAGTCACAGTCAACCGGGCATAGCACACATACCGATACTACATTTACGTACCGCTCACGTCTTCCTATTCCTATCCAGCTATTCCCTCTAAATCGATTCCTACAAGTCGATTCCTACAGAAGTGCATTTTAGTTTGGCCATCGCGTTCGTGATGGCCAAATCACAACAGCCACCTCCCTTGGCCCAGCGCGTCGCTGACGAGCTTCAGCTCGTCCAGCGCGTGGCAAAGGGTCGAGCTACTTGGGTTCAATCCTTTCACACCAAGTTTTGGTCAGCCGTTGAAGAGGCTGATCCTCTCATTCAGTCCTTCGTGCGCGAGCAAATGGATGCGTTTCTCTTAGCGGTTGCTTCTGGGCACCCTATGCGACCCAACAGCCAGATACAACCCAAATTGTCGGGCTCCTTACCCAAGCCCAGCCAAAGCATCCCACCACGACCCCCCGCACCTACATTGAAGAAAACTCAAAGTTGGGCAGCGACCGCCGCAGGCCCTCCCGCCAACATTCCCCCGGCGTCGTCGTCGTCGCGACCCAACACAACACATCACCCCTCTCGCGCGCCTGTTCCAAAACAATCTGCAACCACCAAGCGCCCCAAGGCTATGTTCCGCCTCTCAGAGGAAGCTCCACTTCTCAGAGCAGACACCACAGCAGTCAAGGCTGCTTTCATTCACATTGTGCCCGACCTTAAGGACGGAATTGCCTCCGTTACTCGCTGCGCAAATGGTTTCAACGTCATTTTCTCATCTGATGCATCGCTAAAAATTGCGATGGACAACGCCGACTCCATAAAGGCGTCTCTTTCAGGTTCCCTTGCTCAACTTGAGGACCGCATCAGGTATGTTGTGAAGCGTATCCCACGCACTATCTGGAATCCAGTCTCTAAATTGGTTCCCACCACGCTCGATGACGTCAAGAGCATTGCCCAGGCACAGACTGGCGTCGCTCCATCTAGCGCCCACTGGTCTTTACATGAAGATCGCCATGATCCACTGCATACGGCAGTTATTTTCTTTCCTAAAGAGGTGTCAACTTTTCGAATTGTTGACAGCGCCCCTTCCCGACGCTATATCCCTAACCCGAAGGTAGTCCAGTGTGATGCTTGTTTCGGGTTTCACCAATCCTCTCGCTGCCGTACTCAAGCATTGTGCGCTCGCTGCGGTGCACTTCGCCACCACGGAGAATGCCGTCATCTTTGTCGGTGTATCAACTGCCTCGGGCCTCATTCAGCAGACGACCCTAACTGCCCTTTACGTCCTCGCCCTTTCAAGGGAAAACTGATTCATCCTTCGGAAAAAGCGATAACGGAACTCCGTTCACGGAATCGTAATAATCTCAGGAAAGAGCGTCGCGCAGAGGCAGCTGCTGCCGCTGCTACCACCCCTGCCACCTCCACCTCTCCTAGCAGCTCTAGTGCAGCGACTCTCTCGACGGAAACCCCCTCTGTCCCTTCTAAACGCACGCCTTCTGCCAGCCAGAATAGCTTCACACCGCTTGCATCTGCCCCGGATAGTTCTATGGATGTAGGCCTACATGAGCAAACCACCATCAATACTTCTAATAGCACTTCCTATGAGCAATAGAGCTTATTTCAGGAGTTCCCCCCCGCCTCGCCTCCGTTTCCTCCAAGCAAACGTTGGGCGTGGTGGATCTTCTCACCTCATCCTTTTACAAGGCGCATTTCAAGGTAAGTATGACGTGATCTTTGTCCAAGAGCCCTGGACACAAACAATCAACCTAAAGAACGTAACCAAGTCCCATCCAGCCTACGTCATCTTTACTCCTCCTAACCGTGACTGGAAAAATTCGCGCCCGCGCGTTATCACCTATGTACAAAAGAAATCAAACCTCCGTCCTATCCAGCTGGATTGTGGTTTCTCACCCGATATTATTATCCTCCGTCTTCAGTGCTCTCCTTCTTTAGAGGTCATAAATGTACACCGTCCACCTCAAGCTCCGATGCCTGTGAGTTTCAGCGCACTCCTAAGTTGGCCGATCAAACCGAATACCATAATTGTGGGAGATTTTAACCTTCACCACGAATTGTGGGAGCCTAACGTTTCCCGTTCGTCTGGCATCAGCAGCTTTGTTGATTGGATTGATAGCTATTCTCTGAGGTCGGCAGTACCTTACGGTGCTCCCACTCATCGTGCCGGCTATGTACTCGACCTAGTACTTACGAACATGGAAAGACTTTCTGCTCGTGTAGATCCGGAGGCACATTCAACTTCCGACCATGAGACAATATCCGGGTTCGTCCAACTCTTGTCATCTCAAAGGCGGCACGCTACGCAGAAGCTGCCCAAACTCAACGATGAGAACGCTGAAGTATTTAGGTTAGCCCTCTCCGCCACCACTACTCCTAGTCTTTCCTTTGAACCAACTCCCCAGCGACTGGACGCGGTGACTTCATCGAGTATCGCCGCTCTCTCGACAATTTTGCTGGCAGCTAACCCTCCGAGGCCTGCATGCGTTCCATGCAAAGATTATTGGAATGACGAATGCTCAGACCAACGACGCCGGTACCTCGAAGCTCGCCATAGCGGTGATCCTAATCTCATTAGCGAGGCACACAATAGTTTCCGAAAATCCGTAAGACGAGCTAAACGAGAACACAAGCGCTCCAAGTTGGATAATGTGTCTTCGATCCTGGAGGCCCATAAAGTTGTTGGATGGCGGAAGTTATCTAGTCGCTTTGGCCCCCCCCAATCCACTTCCAAGGTGTCACATATAGCACCCCGACCGAGCGGGCAGACATATTCTTTCGAACTAAGCTTACCCGCGCAATTGGTCAACCAGATTTACCCAAGGATACTCCCACCTGCCCACTGCGTGCGATCCCCGCACCTCTCTCTATAGACGAAGATGAAGTGCGCCACTGTCTTCTGGAGGTTTCGTCAACCCCTCCGGGACACGACAACCTTTCTGTCTCAGCTCTTCGCTTGGTATGGGGAGTGGATATATGGCGCTCGTGGATTGTTAAACTTTACAGCCTCTGCCTCACATATGGTCACCATCCCAGCATCTTCCGCCGCGCCGAAGTGGTGGTTATTCCTAAACCACACAAGGACGATCTCACTTACCCCGCGAATTGGCGACCGATTTCGCTTCTCCCAGTCCTCTGGAAGGGGCTGGAACGCCTCCTTGCCAGACGCTTTGCCTTTTGGGCATTGTCAAACCGCATTATCTCCCCAACGCATTTCGGAGCTCTGCCTGGAAGATCTGCTATGGACCTCGTAGAATGTCTGGTTCACGATGTCGAAAAAGCGTGGGAAACAAAGCAAGTGTGCACTCTCGCTACCCTCGATATCCAGAGTGCTTTCGATAGCATCCAGCCTGGCCGTCTTCGCATTCGTCTTCGCGAATAGGGATGGCCTTTACCATACGTAAATTGGGCTGCTTCCTTTTCTTGTTGCAGGAAAGCTCGCCTCAGAATAGACGATTTTGTTGGTAACTTCTTGGATATTCCGCATGGTTTGCCCCAAGGTTCCCCCGCTTCCCCGATACTTTTGCTCCTCTATCTCGAGCCTTTGTTCAAATTAGGGTTTCCTACTTATGGATATGTAGACAACGTAGCGATCCTTTCGGTCGCAAAAACTCTGGTCAGTACTTCTCGTCTAACCGCCAACAGTCTTGAAAGCATCACCCGATGGTGTGATCAGAACGGACTCTCTCTAGCAGAAAATAAGACCGAAAACTACATATTCATAGATCCTGTCAACCTCCTCCTCTGGTAACCATTAATGGTGTCTTAAGAACTACCAACTCTACTCTGAGGTGGCTAGGCGTCTTCCTCGACACCAAGCTCTCTTTCAAACAACATGTGCAGGAATGGAGTGCCAAATCGCAACGAATTAGCGCCCACATTCGACAGCTTGGAAATACCAACCGTGGTGTACCAACAACTTTTCTGTGTACTGCAGCCCTAGCTGCGGCGCTACCGGTCCTTTTGTACGGTGCGGAGGTTTGGTGGCGTGGAAACACCTATATCCGGCATGGCCGCTTGACTTCTGCCCGATCCCAACACCTTGTATCCATGGTCACTCGAGCTCTGGTCAATTTTGCTAGAGCAATCCTACCAGTATACAAAACCACTCCCACTGCAGCACTCCTAAGGGAGGTGTGGCTCAAACCAGCACACATTCTACTCGAAGAGACGCGCCTCAACTCTGCTGTTAAAATAGCCGCCGCTGACCACTTTCACCCCCTGGTCAAAAGATCCAATGACTCCCGGGCGCATACCCGCTTAACTGGAAAGGCTCAGCTCGTTCCGCGCTTTCCCCGTCCTCGGCTTGTAACGCCCTCGTATAGAGCCCCCCAAACTCTAACCCAGGCTGAACTCTCCTCTGAAGAAGCCTCTCGGCGTATCAGAAACCTTCCACCATGGGACATCCTCGTCTTCTCCGACGGTTCCAAACAAAAAAATGGATCTGCTGGGGCAGGTGCCGTCGTTCTCCACAAGGGAATAACCGTAGCAACAGTGAGAGTCCCGCTAGGCCCCGACTTTGAGGTCTACAACACTGAGATTGTCGGTGCTCTCGCAGGGCTTAATGCTGCCATAGCAGGTCCCTCTACCCACCTGGCAACTAATATCCATGTAATTCTAGACAATCAAGAGGCAACGCGACGCCTTCTCGATGCAACACCCTCCAAATCCTCACAGCAAGAAATATTCGAATTCGAAAACTCGCCTCCCAGTGGCCCTCAAGGAGAATTCTGCCAATTGCAGCCCCTGGTAAACTCCACGTGATGTGGTTACCTGGCCATATCGGGATCCCTGGTAATGAATTAGCCGATAAGTTAGCTGGCGAGGCTGCCCGCCAACCGGCTCCTCCTACTGCATCTCTCGCTGGAGCCCAGACAAAGATGAAACAGTACATATGGGACCTGACTTCCGCATGGTGGCAAAGTCATGCTCCTTCCACCTACTGTGAATTAGGGATGCCATTTCCCAAGAAGCCCCCCGAGGAGCTACGACTCCCCCGCCGTAATCTTGGGTACCTTATTCAATGCCGAACCGGACATGGAGACTTTCGCGCTTATCACAACCGATTCCGCTACAAAGATGCATACTTGACTTGTTCCTGCGGGGGTGACAAGTCAATTACCCACCTAGTTTTCTGCCCCCTAGTTCGAGAGAGACTAGCCTCAGCTGGTCACCGAAGAAGCCTAGGGACACTAGATTTGCTTCTCGGCACCTCCCGTGGTGCTAAGCGTTTTTCCTCTGTTTTGGAGAAGACAAAATTCCTATCGGAAATTTGCCCAATCCGTCCTGTCTGACTTATGTCTATGTGAGAGTCCCGCTGTACAGCGCTCACTACACTTTCACGAATTCAGTTTCCAAGGCCTTTTGGCTCCCCATTTATTGTTAATTAGTTTAGTACACATTTGTCCCCATATCCCCCCACGGACGGGGCCCTAGGCGTAGCTGAAGCCCGGTAGACTTGTAAAAATAAATAAATAAATAAATAAATAAATAAATCAACCAGGCGTAGCCCGTTACATTCAATGTGTAATTTCGATACGTCATCTCTTCACAAACGTATCTCAAAAACATATTTCATTTTTTTCTTTTTAATTAGAGAATCCGTACAGGATAAGTTTGCCAGAAGATGAACATTACATTTTATTTTATTACTTTCCGTCGCACCAGCTAGCTCCGTCTACATTAAAGCTACCCGACGAGCCAGCGCCCTTTAGGACCCAGCACTTTTTCGATGGTCTGGACCTTCTTGTCTAGAACCTTACAGTGAGCGGTAGTACAAATTAGCGAACTCTTTCACTGGGTTACTTTGTATCTAAATATGAAAAACAAAGAAATGAAATTTTGTGCTATCAACGCTGTATTTTCTGAAAGAATGAGGTTTCCTTAGTTCCAACTCAAAGGCAATGGCACCATTTGGTAAACCAAAATCCCACCGAATACCAATTGTTGGGTAATGAGGTCCATTAAGGTGAGCCCGCCGTCGTCTGAGCCCACAGTAGAAGAGATGGTCCGGTAACTTTTCTTCCCTACAGGTACATGTTAGGAGGGCGTCGTCGTGATGTAATCACCGGTGATAGTACAGGTAGTAGTGTGACGGGCTGAGCCCGATATGATTTGATTTGATTTGAATTCTAGTCGTATCAGGCTTACGCCCTACACCCAAGAGGCGTGATACGGGTGTGTGATCTATACGGACTCACTACTACCTACATGAATGGCTTAACTTGCCAGATAATCTATAAGACATAGAAAGAAAATGAATAAACAAAAAATTCTGTCCGAACGAGTGCGCCCTGCGCCCTGTCCTAATTTTCCCAACGATTAAACAAAGGAAAATTGAATGATATCTCTGGAAGAGCCTAAGCCTCCCGGTCAGTAGTTTGTGCACTATAACATTTGGTTATAGTAACGAATTCACGAACTTTCTCCCATCCTTTTTCTGCCAGCATCTCCCTTGCCTTTGGAGGGGGTTCCTGTTTCTCACTTCTCTAACATTGTAATGCTGGTCGATATTCTGCAAAGTGCCATGGGCGTCTTTCTCGTCCACGTTCGCACTTGCCATCAATATCCTCATGCTTGAATCTTTCATGATAATTGGCGAAATCGCCGTGTCCTGTCCTAGCTGCAATCAACCTGTGGTACGCCCATCTCGGTAAGGCAAGCTCTGGCGGTCGCTTGCGTGTCATCTTGAGATTCAAATCTGCGTAGTGCTTGTGCCCATGTTTCTGCCACCACGATGCAGCCAGCTCATCCGCACGCTCCCTCGCAAACCTGGTTAGTGATGCAAACGTAAACTTTGGTCTCTGATCTACTTCTGCAGAAAGTATCGCATCGGTTCCATCGTCGGGAAGGTCTTTTAAAGCAGCTTTGGCGAGCTCATCTGCTTTCTCATTTCCCTCGATCCCTGAGTGACCAGGTATCCACCGGATTTCGACTGATTGGTGCCTTTGACAGTCTAAAACAAACCTATCAACTATTCCTTGGAAGGACCTCGACCTACCACTTTGTAGAGCCTGGGAGGCTTCTGAGCTGTCTAGGAGTACCTTGATAGGGTTAATTCCGGCTACTAGTAATGCTGCCTCAAGAGCTTTCTGGGCCCCTAACAGCTCTGCGTTGTACGCCTCTGCCCCGAGTAAAGGTCCTGACCCCCTTCCGATCATTTGTCCTCTGAACAGAGTGTAGCTCCACGCAGATCTTGCCAAGCCACAAGACGAGCCATCTGGATACGCACATACAGTATCCGCTGACAGATTCTCAATTCTCAGTCTAGCATTGGCAGCCTCGGACTGCTTGTCGACAGTTGTTACTTGGCCATTGCGTTCCGTTTTCGGGTAAAACAGCTTGCCAGACTCTACAGCAACCGGTAAGTTTTGAAAGCTCATCTGTAGTCGTGTTAGGTATCGCTCTTGATTCATGAACGCACGGCTTTTCTGTCCTGCACGGAGTCCTAGGCGGCTTAAAGTATCCTTTGGTCCCTCTTGAGACCTGATAACTAGGGGGTGCCATGTATCCATTCGCTGAATTCGCACCGCGGCTCTCAATTGCCTTTGCTGTAGGATAATTGCTGCCGGAGGAATTCCTGATTCTCTATGTAGAACTTTATTAGGAGTGGTTCGCCAAACTGGTAGTGCTGCCCGAACCGCCGTTATGATTGTGTTATCCAAGAGATCCGTATGCCAGCAGACTCCTGTGCCCACCTTCTTACTTTGCTGGGTGGTGATCCAAGTTAGTCCTGGCCATCATGCTTCAGCTCCATAGAGAGCCGTGCTCAGAACACTTGCCTGCACTGCCTTGATCATTGGTCCTGGGTCTGCACCCCGCTGTACGGTGTTTATTCGGCGTGTAAACTATGTTATGCGTTGCGCTTTACCACGCCACTCTTGCACATGCTGCTTGAAGTTAAGTTGGGAGTCTATCCATACCCCAAGCCATTTCACATGCGGAGATGGGGTGATCCTATGGCCTTGGATTTGGACAGCTAAGCCTACCGTGTCCATCTTTTTCTTGGGCCCTCCTCCGATTATCAGTAGGTCAGACTTGGCCGGGTCAAAACTTATCTCATGCTCCTTTGCCCAGAAAAGAGAGAAGGGATATCGGTCGCCATCCTTTAGCTGTTGCTAGATCTCGTCCTGGCTTTGGAATTAGGATGACGTCTGCTACTCGAAATGCAGTCAAAAAGTGTCCATGCTGCAAACAAGGTTGAAAGATGTCCTTCACCTGAGTACCTATGGCTGGCCAACAAGCTCTGAGCAGTCGAACGGTTATCCTATCTGAGCCTGGCGACTTGTCACCTGTGTCAAGAGTGCTTGTCATCACGTCTTCTAGAGAAAGTGTCGCGCTCCACGGGATAGATTCCAGTTGTTCGTATTCCCACGCGGGCAGGTCGCGAGCTGCATCGAATCGAATTAGTAATCTGTCTCGTAGGGCTTCTGCTCGCTCGAGGGGATCCGATATCCATGTATCCTCCGCGGTTTTCAAGGGAGGAGGGTCTCGGCTGGTTTTTGGTTTGGCCCACTGCATCACTTTAAAGACATGTGTATCCGTAGTAGCATTCTCAACCTGCTTCCTCCAGTATTCTCTCTTTGCCGTTTTGACTGCATGTTTGAAGCTCTTTCGAGCCTGCGCCGCACTTTCAGGGAAGCTTCTAGCCTCTTTGAACTCGCGATGATTTAGTTTGCAATCCTCATTCCACCATAGTGCAGTGCTGCCGCAGAATTTTGTGGGTTTCCGTCCAACTGCCTTGCGAGCGTCTCCTAAGGCCTCCATCAGGCTCGATATCTGGCGTTCAATGTCGATTATACTGTCCAAGGGACCTGGCTTGACCCAGGCTTTGTTGTACTGGGCATACTTAGGTAGATCCTTGTCACGTAGACGGAGTTCCTGGCTTATTTCGGAGAAGTCTGGCCTATTTGTCACTTGAACGGTCCCTACGATAGTCATATGGTCTGATGTGCAGTTGTATTCGCTTGATACCATTGCCTCCGCTGATGTGTTACTCCAGGCTAAGTCCAGCACATTTCCGTCCCGATGCGTGGGTGCGCCGATGGTAGTAAGTAGATGCATGTCCTGAGCTGTTGCCCATTCCATGATTTGGTCACCGTTACCATACTGACGAGTCATCTGCGGGTGCCAGTGCCTTGACACAGCGTTGAAGTCTCCCCCTACAATTGCAGGACCTGACGGGCTCCATCTGAGTAAGGGCTCGAGAGTCCCACTCAGTCCTGGTGCGCGGTATACATTTACAAAAGTTATCCCAGAGACTTTCACAAAGCAGTAATCGCTGTTTTGTTCTCCGACCGAAGGAAAGATTTGCGTAGCCGCCAGGCCTTTACGGACGAAAATTATTGCCCGGGGGCGAGTCCCAGCTGCTGCCGTTGGTTTGTGGCTTATAAATCCCGGGTGATTTTTGGTGATAAAATCTCCGTCTTTCTGCATTGTCCATGGTTCCTGTACCATAACCACGTTTGCACCCGCATCCCAGGCTTGCTGTAGTGCGATGTCCATATTAGGTCCGCCCTTCCCACGTTCACTTGGTGAAATAGAAGGGTGTTAGTTTTCTCGTTTTGGTGTTGGAGTGGTATTGTGCTACTCATAGGTTTTCCATGGTTACTTCCTGGGTGCAGGGGACCTCGACAGCCTTTACTTTGCCCTTCTCCTCCGACTCTAGCAGTGCCGCCTTGAAGTCTCTGTGGCCTCGTTGCCGGATAACTCGGAGCTCTGACGGAGTGCGCGGTACCACTAGTCCATTTTGTCTTCTGGGCCGGGCCTTGCATCCGAGGTTGGTCGACTCATGAGATCCTACACAGTTTGAGCATTTGGGCACCTTGATCGAGCATTTTGATGTCTCATGTGCACCGGTACATCTTCCACATCGGCTTCCTTTGATGCAGGCCCTCGTTGCGTGAAAGCCCCAGCATTTTTGGCACTGCTCTATAGGCCGACGTCGTGTGAATGGCATGGTTGGTCCACTCTCTTCGAACAACCTAAATTTCAGGTTTGCTGGCTTTTGCTTGAAGTGAATAATCCAGCTCGTAGTACACTGGCCTTCTTTCACGTTGTTAGGTCGGACCTGGACTAGTGTCGCACCGCAGGCAGATTCACACTCTTTTATAACCATTTCTTTAGTCACGGTTAACCTGCAGTCCATTGTTTTAGTGTAGAGAGGTACGTGTGATACAATGACGGATGTCCAGTCCGACGCCGCCTCAATGGTCGTGTTGTCTTTCTCAAAAGATGGTGCCACCCCTAGTATTGACTCTCTGAGCGCGTCTGACGCACACTCAATCGCCAGACCGGACCTGACTTGTGAAATTGCCGTAATTGCCGAGGGCGCTACTCCAGCCCGTTCGGAAATTATCTTTTTGATTGTTACTAGTGACAGCTTGCGCCACTCGTGTTCTGGACCCAGCCGAAGAAAAAGGCGTCTGTCTTCTTTTGGAATTTCTTGTATAACCGGTTTTTTCTGCATAACAGGCTTACGGATTGTCGTGGCGGCGGGTGGTGTTGGAAGTTTTGCTGCTTTCCTGGCTATTGTGACCCAAGGAGACTTGACCTCCTGCAGCCTTTTGGGGAGGGCCAGATTGGGGCCTTCCAACGGTTTTGTCACCCTAGGGACAGCTGTTACCGTGCTTGATCTTGGGGGAGGATTCTTACAGGGTGCTTCGGGTGCTTGAGAATTACCAGTCGCAAACGCAGTCACGATTGGTGCAATTTTTTCGATGAATGGCGCCAGTAGTAGTGCATCTTCAATTCCTGCCTTGGTTTTAGCCCAGGCGTCGATGTTTTGCAGAAATTCTTGAGCCAGGCCCATTCTATGCTTTGTCTGGCGTTCAGCTTGTTCAATTACAGCGGCAATGACCTGAAGGCTTGGATGTAGATTGTCGCTTGGAGCGACAGGCGACGATGATGACGGCGCGCTGGAAGAACCCATTGCACCGGTCGGAGGGCTTATATTCGGAGATACAGAGGGGGGGGGGCGGGTACTTGTTTGGGTTGAGGTGGTCAGGATGAAAGTTGGTGTATGATGACGCGTAAGAGTCATTATGATCCATTATGGCGTCTTCCTCAGTCGTGGAGTTGCAGAGCGTCCACATAGGGTAGGGTTATAGAGGATATAAATATGTGTAGTTGTTGAGCCCGACATGATGATGATGATTCTATTTCTCGTCTAGGCTCTAGTCACGTGCCACCGGCTCGTGACCTTATGGATCCTTATGGATCATAGGACGCTAGAGCCTGGGCTCTAGTTTTTTTGTGACTTTCCCAGTCTTAAATACATGCTGTGCAGCGTTATATGAAACTGCGCACAAAGTATACAGGCATGCAGAAAGCGATTACTAAATTTTGAGACCTCCTCAAGCTCGTGACTGGTAATTAGGCAGTCCGTATCACCCGCTCTTTCTCTCAGAGCCCTCGATCTAAACAAAAAAATAAATAAATAAACAAACAAAAGCAAGGAAAATGAAACCCTCTCAGCGAGGGCAGATTTGCTCGAAAAACCGAGCCTGTTCTAGCCATTTGGTAAAAATGATAGCCCCTTCCGGCGTTCTGAGGAGTTTCGGGATGATCGAGCGGATAGGTCCAGCAGGGCGGTCACCACGGCGAGCGAAGAGTCCTGCAAAAAAGAAAGTGTCTTGGAGACTTTGGGGATCCACAGAGGCAGTGCATGTTTGTATCTTTGTGCTTGAATCGAGTTTGGTAGTTGGCGAAATCTCTATGCCCAGTCCTAGCTGCAATTATTTGTCTCAGAGATTTTCTACTCAAGAGGAGCTCCTCAGGGAAGACTGGAGCAGTATTAATTCCTAACCTAATATATGACTTAAGAGCATGGTTGTTCCACCGTTTTTCTCTGGCTTGTTTCATCTGTGAAGAGTTCCACAAATTTAGAGCTGCTATGGATAATTTAGGCTGCTCGTCTTGGTAGGGCATGGCCGCGCCTCTTTTCGCTTCAGAATCGGCGAGCTCATTTCCTTCGATTCCTGCATGGCTCGGAACCCAACGCACTTTGATTTCACCTTCACTAATATGCGGAAGCCTGGTCTGAGTTTTCCATCCCTTGTCCGCTTCTATAGCGTCGATGAAAACTTTCTGGGATGAAGTAGTAGCTGCTTTGGTTGTAAGCTTTTTTGCTACTTCAAGGTTATCGATAAATAGCCAAAGATTTTTAGAGAAACGAGTGGTTGATAGTGCGCGTGCTACTTCGATGCCTTTTAGAGCCGCGTATGCTTCCGCGTCGTAGATTTCCTTACCCTTGCCTAGAGGGAAAGCATTAGTCTGTATCAGACGCCCGAGCTGATAGATGGCATATCCTCCTCCTGAATTCCCATCAGAAGCTTTGGATCTGTCTGAATATACTAGGATGTCAGATTGTGGGATATTGAGTAAGAGTTCACGAAATTGATTCGCTCTTGAGCTAGCCGCACCTAGCGGACCACATACTCGATTGAACGCTTCTCTTTCCTGCTCCGGTATATCCCATGGAGGTAAGAATAATGGGTTAAATTGTTCCGAGGCTGGAATCTGCGTGTATGACCGGGCGAGCCGTGTTAAGGCTGGAGTTAATAGTAGCTTTTGTCCTGGTCTAAAAAGGGGGTGACGGGGATCTAGTTTGCGGATTCGAATGGCAGCTCTCCTAGATATATTATCTAGGGCAATCTCAGAGGGGGGAAGTCCGGCCTCTCCGAGGAGAGCAGGTAAGGGGACAGTGCAATATACTGGAAGTATTGCTCTTGCAGCTGTACTGTAGACTTTGTCTAGCTTTGCTAGGTGTTGTCCAACCCTGTTTGAGACTATTTTGTCTCCTTTCTTCCGGGAGACTCCTGACCACCATGTCTCTGCTCCAAAATTCGCGATAGGTAGAACACAGGCAGTAACTGCCTGTCTTGTAAGATGTGGTGGTACACCCCGAACCGCGTTTCCAAAGCAGCGGAGAGCGTTTGCGATCTTGAGGGCTTTTGCCGCTTGTATCTGTATGTGATACTTAAAGGTTAGTTTTTTGTCGAAATTGATACCTAGCCATTTAAGGTATGTACGCTCAGTATTCTCGGAAATCGAAAAGCTGTTTGTGGAGACTTGCGGGCTGCGTCCCTTATCTCGATGTTTTCTAGAGAAGTGTAGAAATTCGGACTTTGATGGGTCGAACTTGAGCCCTTCTTCCTCACCCCAGACCAGAGCTTGGTTGACTGCGGATCTAATCTTTAGGGAATTTTCTTCTAGAGATGGGGAAGACTCAATTATTACTACGTCATCGGCGCAGCCAAAAGTATTTCTGACACCCTCCAATTTGTAGAGAGAAGTCTAGAGCATGAAAAGTATTGGGGATATTGGGGATCCTTGTGGGAGTCTACAGTTTATAGCCCTTGGCGCACCCACCTCTCTATCAAGGCAAATGCAGACCGTACGTTCGGTGGCAAAGTATCCGATCCAGTTGCACAGATTGGGTGGCCAGCCTTGTTCTCGAAGACGTCTTACGAGTCTACCTGGGAGGATAGTATCAAAAGCACCTTTAATGTCGAGCGTTGCAACCGAGGCTGTCAGTCCTTTGGCGAGGGCGGCTTCGACATCGTGGGTTAGACAGGTGGTTAGATCTACTGAAGATCGGAGAGGCAGCGCGCCAAAATGTTGAGTCGCTAGGACCTTAAACCTAATTGCAATCCATGACATGCGCCTTGCGACAACTCTTTCAAGTCCTTTTCCTAGCACTGAGAGGAGCGCAATGGGTCGGTATGATCGTGGGCTAGACATATCCGCCTTGTTGGGTTTGCCAATAATTGCTAAGATTGCAGTACGAAAGCACTGGGGGTGATGTCCAATATTGATACATGCCTGGAAAAGGCTAAGCACTGTGTCAGAGATATGAGGCCAGGCAAGACAAAGAACCGCCGTCGGAATTTGATCTTTGCCCGGGGTTGTATTCCCGGCTCCAAGTATTGCCCCTGAAATTTCCTCTGGGGTGAGTACTGGGAAGGGAAGGGACAATGAGGACACAGTAGGAGTTGAAAGGGGGATATTTTCCACGTCTGACTGGTTCTGTAACAGGTTTTGCAGTAGAACTTCTCTTTTATCTTCTAGGTTGTAAGCTGGTTCGGAATTTGGTAGAAGTGGGCTTAAGAGAGGCGGAGTGCGGAAGATTCCTTTTGACTTGTGCTATTTGGTAATTTCAAAAACATCTTTCGCATTGCTAGCATCTTCAAGTCTTTTCTGAAAAAAGGAGGTTTTTGCCTTCCTAACGGATCTCCGGTACTCCTTTTTGGCGTCACTAGAAGGTGACGAGTGACGAGATAATTCACGATATCTCCGCTTGGCTTCCCTACAGTTTTGATTCCACCAAGGTTGTCCTTTGTTAGTTGAAAGCGACTTTTTTGAGGAGCCAGTGAATGCGCTATAGAGAATCCGGATTAGTTCTGATGCTGAATGGTCAAGTCCGGCTATAGTTTTCACAAGAGGACTCAGTTCCTTCAGGTTCGTGCTTAGTAGAGCCAAAAATGTTTTTTTGTCAACAGTTGAAAAACGTAGCCTTGGGGATAGGGTGATGCGGCTGATCTCAGGAAGGGTAATTAGTAATGGGAAGTGGTCGGAAGTCACGTCGATGTCTGTTTCTATTGAGGCGCTTATTCCTCTTGTAAGTAAGGAATCCGTAGCGAGACACAAGTCTAGCATATTTCCGCGATTGTAGGCTAGTACGTCGATTTGTGATACAAAATTCAGCCCTGCTAGGCCAAGCCAGCAAATGAAGTTTTCCGCCTCGGGTGACGGAGCTCCAAGGAATGATAGATGCCAAAGGGAATGATGCAGGTTAAAGTCCCCTGCGATCATTGTTTGTGAGAGAAGTTCAGATGTGGGCAAGGAAAGAAGAGACGAAAGTCCAGCTCCCGGATTGATAGCTCCAGGGGGGCATTGTAAATGCTGATAACTAAGGTTTTTGGAAGAGAAAGGGCCTGAGCCACTAAAAGAAAAAGCACATCCCCATTTTCTTCTTGTTGATATGCTCCCGGACGGATTTGAGTATACGTTAGGCCGGAGTCCTTCCGTGAGTATGTCAAAACTCGAGGACGAATGGACCAGTTGTCGACTGGAGTAAAGCACTCGAAGGAAGGATCTTTGCGGGTTATCCTGCGATTTAAATCTCTTGAGACGTACGGCTCTTGCACAAGTAAGAGATCTGCACGAGTTTGAAATGCAATTTGAAGAGCGAGCTCGTGCGCCATCGAGCTCCTACCTACATTAACTGAGAGGATTTTAAGTGCTGATTTTTTCTCACTCATAGTTGTATTCTTGAGGGGTTTCTGTCGCGGAAATCGCAGGATTCATTTTTGAGCGGGGCATAGTGGCCGCACGTAAGGGCAGGTGAGGTTTGTTCGAAAAAAAGATCCTTTGAGGCGGTGGGGACAGAGGGGACAGCGGGGACTTTACTTGCAGAAGTTTCTGTTGCAGCAAAATTTTTTGTACCTAGAGCTCCACAGTGTGCTATTTTCAGACGTAGTCTAGCAGCCGCTGCCGTCTTACGAATCTCAGCAATCTGTGATTTTGTGGGTAGTGACTGATCCTTTCGGGGTCGGATGAGACATTCTGAGGAATCAGCCGTATGGGGGCCATGATAGTTCACACACTTAGGGGGGCACTGGTGTACTCTGGTTGGATCGCATGTGGTGTGCTGGCTCTCTGGATGCTGAGTTGATCCACAGATTCTGCAGCGAGGAGCCCTGCAACAGGCTCTCTCGTTGTGCCAACCAAAACACTTACCGAATTGTGGAAGTTTAGTCCTTTTAGGGAGAAGTTTTGCCTGTATTCTGATACCAAAGAGTGGAAGGTTCCTTGACAAAGGAGAAGACTCTTCTGGGTAGAGGACCATCCAATCTTTATGGGCGGCGAATTCAGCTTTGGAGGCATTTTGTGGCTCGAGAACATTGATTGGCGCCACATTGGTTAGATCCAGAAGGGCTTCAGCAATTGTTGATGCAGTTATCTTGACTAGCTCAATTTCTGAGCCATTATATCCTGCATATGAGCGAGGTACACCGGAAAGAAGGTATGCCTTATGATGTCATGAAACGGACTGCTAGTCATTATCTGCCCACGTGCTCGCTTAACTCGCACATATAAATACCTTTGTGTAGATAGATCTTGACTCTTCAGCTTTACTAAACATTTAAACCACGAGTTCTTGCCTGCCTTGTGATGGCCACCTCATTTCATGGCATATGATTTGTCTGGACGTTTGCCACGTGACATTGCGCACGTCCATTGCAACTCTGTATATTAGCAACGCGTTGGAGGGAAACATAGATAGAATAGAATTAATTGAATGAACTACTTTGTCTTACGCGTGTTTTGTATTTTGAGTCTTTTGAATAGCTATTCTATTCCCAACTAAAGCCGATTTCCCGACACTGATCAGTGTTCTCAAACATCGAGGACACAGAACAGCAAGGAACATTGAAGAGACGCGCTCGGTACTGAAACGGACAGGAGAACTTAGGGCCTCTGGTACTTGAGCAGCCTCTTGGAACGACAGAAACATAGTGCGTGCTAAGCATCTGATTTGGAGTGAGGACGAGATACTAGGGACAAAAAAAAAAAAAAAAACCCTTAAATTTTATCTGAACAACAGACCAGACCATCGTGCCCATTGCCAGCACACTTCCAACACACAAGCTACCCTCTCCGACGTAGCTTCATACACTAAGAATGACCGACAGTAAAGAAGATCAAGATGTCCAAATGAAGGATACCAGCATTATTCCCGAAGAGAACCTTCAAGAAGCAGAGAAGAAAAGATGGACTTCAGGATTTGTTCTTAATCATCTTTCGTCGTTCAAGAAATTCGCAACTGATGCCAGAGCCGTCGATGATATATTATGGGACGGATTTCAAGATTACTTTGAACATTGGGATACGTCCAACTTCAAGCTAGCAGGCACGACAGATCTAAACAGTCTCCGAATATTTCTCCGCCAACGTGGTGTGTACGTTGTCAGGAAGCAAGGATTTAGCGTTGCACAAGCACTTTTCAACGTTCTGAATGAAAAGCATCCTGCAGAGTGGCCTGAAGACGAACTCTTTAATCAAATGAAGAAAGGATTGTTTTACTCAAGACAAATTCCGCAAGCTACCGCAAATTCACCTCCAGCTGACCCTCAAACATCAACCACTCCTCAAGGTGATCCACCATCTACATATCCCTTGGGATTTAACAACTTTCCAACAAATCCCCCACTACCATCAACTCCAATTGGCAATAACCAGCCTGGAGTGAACAACACCAACAGAGACACCATTTACAATACTGCTCCACACGCACAGCCCACCACTCCGGGTGCAACCATCAACAATCCTGTAAATTTAAATACCTTTCCCCCACCTCCGCCTCCATCAATCCCATCAGACAATTCTTCACAGCAAACCAGTTACCATTCTACACAATCCTCAAATTTTCCCTCCAATCCACCATTACACTCTACTTTCTCTCCAGATACAAGTAATTTTCACGCTCCTTCACGTTATAACAATTTTCCATTACAACAAAATCTCCAGCAAAATAGTACACAGAATCCCCATCATGTACAATATAACAACCAACAAGATAAACGACAAAGAACAACAAGCATAATGAACCTTTACAAAATTTTTAGAGATGGTATAAAATACGGCGGCCAAAATGACAATCTGAATAGCGCTCTCGATGATTTTCATGAAATGTGCTCCGGTGCTGGTGTGCCAGACGACTTTAAAGGTCAAGCAATTTCAATCATGCTAAAAGACTCCGCCAAGCTCTTCTACTCAGAAAATATTCGTGGTAAAATCTCAGATTTTGACGAGATGGTCAATGCAATAAGAAGAAATTTTGAGACACCCGAACTGCTACGAGAGATGCAATCAATGTATAACTCAATCACCCTGTCTAAAATCTCCGCGGAACATAGAGAACTCAAAAGTAAATCAGAATGTCTTGAAGAACTTGTCCGCGAGATTCAACGACTCCATCGTGGCCTCCCTGCATATCGAATAAGTGATGAAAGAAACGATCTCGATTTACGCGATAAACTACTTGTTGCCTGTGAAGAAGACCCTGATTGCTCAATGGCCTGTATGAATCCAGCAGCAACTTTTCAGGCTTTCATTGCACAACTTAGGACCTCTATATGCTTATCATTAAAAGCTCAGAAATCTCAACATCCAACTCAATATACAGTGAATAGTGACGGAAATGAAAGATTCTATACCGATCGCCAATACCATGGTCGTCAACGGACGAATATGTCACCTGTATCAACACAAAATATGTCAAACCGACCAATTCAGGGGAGAAAGACATGTTTCGTGTGCAGTAAACCTGATTGTTGGTCTACTCGACATACGCCGGAAGAACGAAGAAAATCAATGACTGAATTCAGAAATAGGAATCATCGTCTAACTGGCAGAAAATATACAGCACCTGAGATTCGTCAATTTTTAGTTGACTTTGAAGGGGAGGATCCTACTGCTTTTATTCCAGACGAATTGGAAAATTTTCATGTAACCCAAGATGATGACAGTGAAGATTCCGAAGACTTCTTCAGAGCAATCAACTTCTTCTCTGAATCTCAAAATTGGGCATCAACAGATTCATCTTCAGAAATCTTCACAACAATGCAAGGGGATATTAACGGACATACTGCTATCAGATCTCTCAAAGACAAATCAACAATGCACCTCCTCTTGAAATCAAAATCATCGCTCAACTCTCGCTACTCTTCTCTAAAATTCGAAGGTATCCTTATCAATACTGGCGCTGCCAAGATTTCAACGGCTGGCTATGAACAATTTCTTGCCCTCAAACGCCTCCAGCCTTCCATTCAAATCAATAAATTGAGGACTGAAGAAGCTAAAATTACGTTTGGTATTGGATCAACCTCTTCCCTTGGCACAATCGACATCACCACTCCCATTGGTATTATTACTTTTCACGTCACAAACTCAGTTACACCATTTCTCTTCTGTCTTGCGGATATGGACAAAATGAACATTCATTACAATAATTTAAAAGATATCTTAATTCAATACACACAAAACAGAAAGAAAACATACCCAGTAATCCGTAAGTATGGTCATCCATTTTTACTACTCGAGGGAATTGAAGAGAGTCTTGTGCAATCTTATGAGAGAGACGATGGCATCATACATTGCCATCTGACAATGTTGGAACTTCGACAACTGCACCGTAGGTTTGGACACCCCTCTTCCGAAAAACTAGCAAAACTCCTTTACCGATCTGGCCACGATTTCGATCGAAATGCGATCAACCACTTGACAAAGTTCTGCGATTCTTGCCAAAAGTATTCCAAATCACCAGGGCGCTTTAAATTCAACCTTTCTGACGATCGTGAATTCAACCACAGCGTTTACATCGACGTGCTTTGGATTGACGAAAAGCCTGTTCTCCAAGTTGTTGACAAAGCAACAAGCTTCCAAGCAGCACGATGGCTCAAATCTATGGATGCCCAAGAAGCTTGGAATGCCCTTCGCAATTGTTGGATCGATGTTTACCTTGGACCTCCCGACGTTATTGTACATGACGCTGGGACCAACTTCACTGGAAAGGATTTCAAACAAAGCGCCATTGCTATGTCAATATCAACAAAAGCAGTTCCTACTGAGGCGCATCACAGTATTGGCCTTGTGGAGAGATACCATACCCCACTCCGACGGGCATATGAAGTTATTTCTAATGATTTAGGTAAAAATAATATTAATAAATATCACATCTTGCAAATGGCAGTCAAAGCTGTAAATGACACTGCGGGACCAGATGGTATCGTTCCTACACTACTCGTCTTTGGCGCATACCCCCGAATGACTGAGTCAGACCCGCCAGCACCTTCTATTTTCCAACGTGCCGCAGCCATTAAGTCAGCCATGAAGGAAGTCCGCAAAATACATGCTAAGGCCCAGGTACAGAGTGCATTGAGGATGCGCAACGGACCAGAAATTTCAGCACTTAAAGACCTACCTCTGAACAGCCAAGTCCTCGTCTGGAGAGAATCAAAGAAGTGGACAGGCCCTCATAAATTACTTCAAATTGATGGTGAAAATTGTATAGTCCAAATCGGCGACCATACGTCGACTTTCAGGACAACCTCCGTCAAACCATATTACGATATGGAAAAGGAGCCTGATCCTATAAACGCTCTAGAGACACCTATTCCAAAACATGACGAAGTCTTAAACAACGAAGTTGCAGACACCTCAGAACCACGTCGTGGCACCAGGATCCGAAAACCGAAAGATTTTGGAAATTTCATCATGTCAATCGACAATCAAGTCGCCATTTCCAGCTTTCAAACTTCAAATTTTCTTTCATCTAAAGAAATCTCCGACCGTGACCTCTCTATCCGATTACGTTCAGAAAGAAAAATTACAACACCTGGTAAACCCTTTGAAGTTTCCCGTAAAAAGGAGATCGAAGACCTAATTTCACAATGCATATTTGAAGTAATCTCCCAGGACTCAGTGGCGCCTGACGAAAGAGTTTTTAACGCGAGAATGGTTAACGCAGTTAAATTTAGTGACACCTCCCCATAAGAAAAATCAAGGCTAGTCGTCCAAGCGTATAATGACACAGGAAAAACTTCCATTCTCACACAGTCACCTACTATCCAGCGTAGTAGTCAAAGACTAATTACGGCACTTGCATCTGGACTCATTAAATCTCGTAAATTCTCGCTTATTCTTAGGGATATAACTCAAGCATACGTCCAGGCTTCAACATCACTTAACCAACAGATCCTCGTAAAACCACCCCGAGAGATTTCTCATTTATTTCCACCATCTTCGGTTCTTTTAATGCTAAAGCCACTTTACGGAATCCCAGAATCTGGAAATCACTGGTGGAGCACCTATTATAAGCATCACACAGACAAACTGCACATGCGCCCTTCCACTTTTGACCCCTGTCTGTTAATATCTACGACAGAAGAAGCTTTTGGAATGATTGGAATGCAAGTAGACGACACACTTGGTTTAGTGGATCCAGAGTTTACCCGTAGAGAAGAAAAGGAACTAATTGATGCCAAATTTATCTCAAAGCCCATAGAAACACTATCTGTAAACAAGCCCATAGTCTTCAACGGAACAAAGATCTCCTTTAACGATACTGATATTTGCATCCAACAAAAAGGACAAATCAAAGCTATCGAGCTCGTCAATAACAATTCTCCTACGGCGAAAGATGATTATCGCAAACAAAGAGCCCGTGGAGCATATATCGCTTCTATTTGCCAACCGGAGGCTTCTTATAGCCTCTCTGCTGCCGCCCAGCATCAAGATCCCACGGCCACAGAAATCGACCAACTCAATGATTGTCTTCAGTGGCAAATAAACAACCACGATCGCGGTTTACGCTACATTCCAATAAACCTAGAATCTGCAAAACACTTTGTTTTTGTTGATGCCTCGTTCGCAAAAAACAAAGACTTGAGCTCCCAAATTGGAATCATAATTCTGCTAGCAAATGAATCTGATCCTGAGCCCAATCAATTTTTAATTTCAGGAAACCTTATCCATTGGACATTGATAAAATGTAGACGAGTCACACGAGCAGTTCTAGCTTCTGAATAATACGCGATGGTACACGGGGTAGACTTGGCACTTGCACTGAGAACTACTTTGGATATAATTACAAACCAACTCGAAATTCAAGAGATTCCTTCTATCATTTGCACCGATTCTTTTTCATTGTACGAGTGTCTTGTCAAACTTGGAACCACGAAAGAAAAACGCCTTATGATAGACATCATGGCTATTTGCGAGTCATACGAGAGAAGAGAACTTTCTGAAATCCGCTGGATCAACGGACTCGACAACCCTGCAGACGCTATGACCAAAGCAAAACCAACCAAGGCTCTTAGGGAACTAATTGACAATAACAAATTGAAGGTACGAGTTAAGGAATGGGTCGAAAGGTGATTAATTAGTTTTGGACGCATCTTGACGCAGAGAGAAAGAGGAAAAGAAAAGAGTGCCAGTGTCTGGACGTTTGCCACGTGACATTGCGGACGTCCATTGCAACTCTGTATATTAGCAACGCGTTGGAGGGAAACATAGATAGAATAGAATTAATTGAATGAACTACTTTGTCTTACGCGCGTTTTGTATTTTGAGTCTTTTGAATAGCTATTCTATTCCCAACTAAAGCCGATTTCCCGACATGATTGGTTGGCTTTTCGACCTTACACTTGCCGCTCGTGGGTAAGAACTCCTCGATTTCGCACATTCGCGCTATGAGCGCTTCTTGCGCAGCAGTAGATATAGGACAGATGGCAAATCCAGTCTTAGTGGATTGAATTTCAAGGACTAGCTTCTCCTTGAGAAAGGAGTTTAGTTTGAGCATTATTGTGTAGGGAGACATTCGAAGGGAGGGATGATCAGGAGAGACCCGAACCAGTAGTCGGTTATCAACTCGAGTAGGTTTAGGTTGAGTCCGGGCAGGTTGCTTTGAAGGCTGCCCGAACTGTGGTCTTTTGGGGGCTGCTATCGCGGCCGAGGCGTACGAGCGAGGCTTCTGGTGTTGTGTAGTCACCGGCACAGCGATTTGTATTGTTTTTCCAGTGGGGATTGAAGCTGACTTTGATTCAGTTGCAGCGGACAAGTATTGTTGGTTTCTACATGTTCTCACCTTCGTTTTGTTCGCTTATGTAATGGTTGGCGAACACAGATAAATAGGGATAATCGTAGAACTTTGATAGAAATAAGAATCATTTTTGAAAACGTTTTACAATAACAGGTTTATTGACACTAATCAGTTTCGAAACAGATCAGAACCGCAGGTTAGAGTAATCTTTCCTTTGTCACACAAGCTAGATCCTCTTGTTAGCAGTACAGCAGACAATTGCGTCCTTTCGATAGAATAGATTATCTGCCGAACCTTTCATAAGATAGCACATCAAGATGTCCAACGATGAAGACGCAGCGGACTTTGTTCCATGGACTATTGAAGAGGCAAACAAAGCCTCTGCTCAGCAAATCTCAGAATACATCTCCGAACAAATGAGCGAATACGACGATGAGAAATTGGCTGCATCTTTGCTCCACAAATACTTTGCGCATGACTTTCAAAGTTTTAATGAGACTAAGTCAAGTTTCTAGCCTGCACGTGATAATTACAGTAAGAATCGCCGGGATAAAGAGCGATTGTGGGGCTTAGAGGAAAGTGATGACTAAGGAGTGGTTGGTGACTAAGCGGTGGTTGATGACTAAGAGGTGGGTGGTGACTAAGCGGTGGTTGGTGGCTAAGCGGTGGTTGGTGACTAAGCGGTGGTTGATGACTAAGCAGTGGGTGGTGACTAAGCAGTGGTTGATGACTAAGAGGTGGGTGGTGGCTTAGGAGTGGGTGGTAGAAGTGGGTGGTGACTAAGTGGTGGGTAGGGTAAAGGTAATAATTGAGACAAAGAACTAAACGTGCCCCGCCAATCCTGATGGGAGACCTGTACTATATACATAAAGCTTCGCGAAAAAGGAACAAACGTGCTAACAAAGATTTCGATTAACAATACCTCAGGCATCTATAACCTTGAATCCTTACAGACTATATTCCGCAAAGTATCAAACCTTAAGCCACTCCACGATTACCTACAATCTCACGACGTTTTTGTCAAAAAACGGCGCGGAATAAAGATAGCGCCCGCTTTAACCAAGACCTGCACTTCTCAGTACGCGCCATTACCCAGCGGAGAACAGATTGAAGTTTTGCCTCAGTTTAGAAGTCAGCAACTCCTTCCGAACTCACAATCTCAGCCTCCAGCACAGTTCACTTTGCAACAACCATACCAGCGCTCAGAAGAAGATAAAAAGACCGCAGCCTTGATCAACCTGAGCAAGATATGTAAAGACGGTCAGAAATATGGAGGATCGCCAGATGAGTTTTTTGATGATAAATTTGCGGCATTCATTGAGTGCTGTAATACTGTAGGGTTACCAGCCACAGGACATCATGAAGCTTTCCATATAATGCTCGAAGGTGCTGCCTTACAGCATTATCGAACCATTGTCAATCAAAATAAATCGGTTATTCCACCAGTTTCTACGCTCGTGAGCGATATGAAACAATTCTTTGAAGGCAAGGAGCGTGAGAGCATGCTTCGCAATCAGTGGAACAAAACGTCACTTTTTTCAATTCTTGCCGAACCAGAAACGCAAAAGAATGTGGATAAAGCCCTAACTGTCCTTGTACAGCGTCTGCGTCACTTACAACAGGGGCTTCCCGCATCTTATAGCTCTGAAGATATCTTTTACGGTAAATTGATGGACTCCTGCAAGGGTCACCTAGCGACATGTATCGCCTGCTCGACAACACCAATCGGAGATACTTCAATTGACTTTATCAATTGCGCTAAGGCGAATATCTCGACCTGGAAGGCTTCACTCAACTTAGCAAACCACCCGCAATATCAACAGTATTTCGAATCTGCCCTTGAACAAGAAGATTGTTTTTACAAGGATCGACGATTTCTAGGTAGCTCTCACAAGGGACGAAAGATAACTCAAGCAAATCATCAGAAAAGATACCCAGAAAACCAAAGAGGAAACTTTAACCGGACTCGCCGTGCTTGCTACGTGTGCCGAAAAGAGAATTGCTGGTCGACTCATCACACTGAAGAAGAATGTCAGCAGGCTCGCAAACGCCTTAAAGATGCTTATCATCGCCGAAACTCGGCGTACATGACTGATACTGAATTTGATGTAAGGTTTGACGCCTTTGTAAATGAATTGGAAGCGCAAGATCATGATGATGAATTTGTTGAGCAGCTTGCAATAATGACCATTGATGAGGCTCACGAAAGCGAGCATTTTCTCCTAGCCTCAGAAGAATATCCATTGCAGCAACTACTTGCAAACCAATCAACCGCACACGCCCTTACTTCTTCAGTACCTCTGGAGGACGTTAAAATCGAAGATGAAACCTATCTTATTCGCCATCGATACGGCCAGGATGTGTTTCACGGCATCTTGATAGACACAGGAGCTGCTGGTCAATCTACGGCTGGCTTCAGTCAGTATAAGGCATTTGAATCTCTCTTCGGACCTCAACCATTTGACAAGTCTCGTACAATTAATGTAAAATTCGGCATCGGTGACGCACCATCTATCGGTTCGATCTCTATCATTACACCTATCGAACCCTGCACTTTTCATATTATTGAAACAAATACACCATTCTTACTCTCCCTCCGCGACCTAGATGAGAAGAAAGCATACTTTGACAATCTCACTGATATGATTTGTCTTCAGAAGGACGAAAAGCGTATTTCAATTCCTGTAGTTCGAAAATTTGGTCACGCATTTCTACAGTGGGGACCAATGACAGCCACAACCTGATTTTTAACAGAAACAGAACTCCGCGTTCTTCACAGACAATTCGGCCATCCCTCCGTACAGCGACTCGTTAACAAGTTAAATAGGGCTGGCCACATAGATGAAAACCACCGCCACATCCTTAATAAGATTACAGAGCACTGTCAGAAATGTCAACGTTACGGTCCCGCCCCTCTACGTTTTAAATTCACACTTAGGGACACTGATAATGTAGATTTTAACCAATCAATATTCGCTAATGTTCTCTATATTGATGGCGCTCCGGTACTTCATGTTATTGATGAGGCTACCCGGTTTCAAGCGGCACGTTTCCTGCCAAACATGACTGCCTCGGCCCTATGGGAGGCTCTTCGAATTTGCTGGATTGATACCTATCTTGGACCTCCAGCCATCAAAAATCATGATGCAGGAACAAACTTCACTTCAGTTGACTTTTAACGATACAATAAGTCGCTTGGTATTGAAACAAAAGAAGTCCCAATCGAAGCCGCACAATCCATGGGTATCGTCGAAAGATACCACAAGCCACTCCGGAGGGCATACAAGGTAATCCGCGAAGATTTTACACCGAACCAACAGACAACGCAACAAACTCGCTCTTTAATTTTACAGATGGCCATCAAGGCAATAAATGATACAGCCGGTCCCAACGGTATTGTTCCAACCCTTCTTGTTTTCGGCGCCTTCCCTCGTATTGTTAAGGACGATGTACCCACACCGGACATTATGCATCGTGCAAAAGCAATAAATAGAGCAATGGCCGAAGTATCAAAGCTACGTGCAAAACGGCAAATTCAAGAAGCAATCAACACACGAAACGGCCCATCTTCAAAAGCAATTCCAATTGGTTCGGATGTTCTAGTTCGGCGAACCCATCGCAAAAAATGGGAAAGCCCATATAAGCTTATTTCAACTGTTAACAAAACAGTCACAGTCCAGCTTCCCTCAGGTCCAACTCAATTTCGCTCAACATGCATTAAGAGTTACACCTCAGACAATAACCCCAGCGAAAGCGGAGATGACAGAGACAATGACCCTCCCACTAACCCTGTCACTACTGATTCTTCTACTCCAATCACCAGTCAACACAACACAACACCACGCCCGCAACGCCAGAGACGACTACCCGCACGTTTTCGCGATGATACCCCAAACTTGTCAGTTTTTGTGATGAACACAACAATGCCAACTGACTTCACCGCATCTCGTCAAAAGGAACTCGATGGACTTCTCTCCCGGGGCGTCTTCCAAATGGTAGATTCCTCCCAAATTCCCAAAAGCACGCGTATTTTCAAAAGCCGTTTTGTTAATACTATCAAATTACAAGGGACTCCTCAAGCATTCAAAAAGTCCCGCTTAGTAGTTCAGGCATACGATGATGAAGAAAAGTACTCGGTTCTCACAAAATCGCCAACAATACAACGCGCTTCACAACGCCTATTGTTCTCAGTCGCCTTGATGCGTGGTCACTCAATTTACTGCCGTGACATCAGTCAAGCTTATACGCAGTCAAAAACGCTTTTATCTCGGAAGATTTTCGTCAAACCACCTACAGAGCTTAACCTCTCACCGAACGTGGTCCTCAAGGTCTTAAGACCTTTGTACGGCATTCCTGAAGCAGGAAATCACTGGTTCAAGACTTATCATGAACACCATAGGTCACAGTTAAACCTCCAACAATCTTCCAGTGATGCCTGTCTCCTGTTCAATGACTCCGCAATTGTTGCGCTACAAACTGACAATACATTGTTCGCCTGCAATGATGAATTTAAGCAGAAAGAACAAGAAGCTATCAATGCTGCCCGGATTCAGGCTAAGGACGTAGAGCAACTTGCACCAGGAAGCTCAATAACATTCAACGGCGCGAAACTCTCCCTCTCCAGTGACTCTGCACTGTTGTCTGTCACCCAAGCATCACATTGCAAAAATTTATCAACTGTCAGTAATAAAGAGGAGTACATCGCTCAACGCGCTCGCGGTGCCTATGTTGCCACTGTATGTCAACCTCAGGCAACTTAAGATCTTTCTCAGGCGGCACAAACAACGCAACCCACCTCTGACTGTCACAGATTAACTATATGAGGCAATGAGCACTTGTATGAGTAATGGTTGTTAATTATTCACTATGAAGAAGAAAAGCTAACTTAGGTTCCAAACAATCCTCTATGTACAAGTTCTGTGTTTCCTTCACATTGTTCAGCTTCGAACATCACCCGTGAGTAATTATTGAAAATCAAGGATACAAACTTATAATTAGTATCAGTCAGTTCAAGCCAAACCCTGATTACCTAGTCATGCTGTAGCCCTGATTATAGACCCTTGTACAATCTAGGACCCTTGCATAATGCAGTCGCTAATCTCTATTATTAGTGATCTTGCCTCATGTACCCATGATCTGCATGATAGTACATGCCTGCGATAACCATCGTTGGCTACAGGTTTACAATCGGCTGAACAGCCGTCACAATTCCCCTTCTTTCTCTTCAGGGTTGTTGTGTCATTTCTCCTTTTTTTTTCGTCTTGACCTCCGTACCTCTGTGATATGTTTCTCCACGGGCCCAGTAAACGTACCAGCGTCAGTTTGTGGCGGCCCATCATGGGGTTTGATGGGTCCATATCTCTTCTCAAATTTGTCTAACGCCTTAGTATCTTTGACATGTTCAACCGGCTCCCAAGTTGGTTCAATCCATCCAACCCATTTCACGAGAGCTTGTCGAAATGATCCACGTCCGCGACGAACAGTTCTAGCTCTTATGATCGACTCGATTTCATACTCCGATTCTTCTAAACTATCAACCATGGGTGGGTTTTGAGCGTCATCGCAAATTTGGCTGGGTAATGGGTCAGTGCCCGCCCTTTTAATCAACTCAACGTGGAAACGTTTGTGTATATTTCCAGGCACGTTTAATTCAACCGCGAGTGCATCCGGAACGGCTGCTACCTCGTACTTCGCGTGTTGCCATGCGAGCTTCTTTGAGAGTTGTGGCGTCTTAACATTCTGCAGATTTAACCATACCTTGTCTCCTACCTTGAACCTCTCTGGCTGGCGACGAAGCCTATTTGTATTTTGCTCGTATCTTTGTTGAGCCGAGGCCATTGAGGCTTGTGCAAACTCTTGCGCATCCTTTAACCGTTGAACGTATGTCATGGCTCATAGGCGTCCGGGATGACGCGACTCATTTTTTGCTAACGGAGTTGGTTCCATCAAAGGGTCCATGTCGTAACCATGTCGCAAGAAAAATTGACTCATCCCTCCAATCGCTGAGTGAGGACGACTATTTAAGGCCAGTTGTGCCATCGGAAGCAAATCTATCCAATCACTTTGAGCGTAGCATGTAAATGCTCGTAGATACTTGTAAATTTCTTGGTTTGCTCGTTCACTCGCATTTGATTGTGGATGATAAGCCGTGGTTAGTTGCTGGGTAATGCCGGTTAATTTACAAAATGTTGTCCAAAAATGACTGAGCCAATCACTTCCCCTATTGCTAGTAAGATAGCGTGGGAAACCAAAGTATCAATAATACCAGTCGACAAAAACTTTTGCGCAATTGTTTGCTATCATAGAATTGGTTCCAAAAATAAATACGTCTTTGGAAAGTCGATCCGTAATCACCATGATATTTGTGCACCCTTCGGACTCGGGGAGGTCAGTGATAAAGTCTATGGTTAAATCGCTACCAATGCGCTCTGGAATTGGAAGTGATTTTAAGAATCCAGCTTTTGCCTCCCGCCATACCGTTGTTCGCCCACACACGTCACAATTACGTATAAATTGCCGAACCGAGTCCCTCAATTTCGGCCAAAACCACCGACGCAAAATCATTCCAACCATTGTATCTTTACCCGGATGGCCGCTCAGATAGCTATCGTGTATTCTCTGCATTATAGCCTTACGTAAGGGCTCGAAATTTGGAACCCAAATTCTATTTTCTCGACCCTGAAGAACTCCATCTGCCGCTACCGTGCACTCGGATATATTAGCACTAAGTTTAAATGCCAAGTCTGGTGGGAAACCTCGTTCCCCATTGCGCACAGCATCCCGTGCTCGTCGCCAATCCTCATCTGACTCAACGCCTATCTTCCACAACGCCTGTACTTCCTTATCCTCAAATAATCTAGCCAAAGCAGCCGGATCAGCTTGTAAGCCGTCAGCACCTTCCCCTACAATAGGCTCTATAATTGCTGGATGTGCCTGCACAGAGGGTAGCAGTTGCATTATACGCCCACTTGTTCTTTCGTCGCTAAAGCCAACAGGTTTATCTTGATTGCGTCGAGATAAAGCATCCGGTCGCTCACAGTTGTTCCCCGGTCGCTATTCAAACGTATATCAAAATTGTTGCAGGACATCATTATATCTAACTTGTCATTCATTCAAAAGTCGCTTAGTCATTAAATACTCTAGATTTTTATGGTCACTCAGAATTTTAAACGGCTTAGCTACCGATAATAGCTCTGGTTTCCATTCTTGTAAACAAGCCACAATTGAATGCATTTCTTTGTCGTGAATTGGGTAATTTGCCTCTGCACTATTGAGCCTTTTCGAAAAATAGGCTACTGGACGTATTTGTCCTTGCTCATCAACTTGCGATAGACATCCTCCAACCGCATAACCGGAACTGTCAGCTTCTAAGATGGTATCGCGCTCTGGATCCCATTGCGCTAAAACTGGCTCCGATGCAAAGATTTCTTTCAGCTCTTCGAACGCTCTGCTTTCGTCACGACCCCATCGCCATTCAGAACCTTTCTTTGTTAATGCTGTTAAAGGCGCCGCGATTTCAGAGAATCTTTCAACAAAACACCGATAGAAATTAGCAAATCCTAGGAAGGACCTTACGCCCTTCACGGTTGTTGGCGCACTCCATTCTTGAATTGCTTTGACCTTAATTGGATCAACTGCAACACCCTCACCAGCCTTTATAATGAATCCAAAATATTTGACCCGTTTGCAAAGGAATTCACACTTATCCAAGTCAAGATAAGGTCCAGCTATTTCGAGTTTCCTGAGTATGCTACAAACCATTTCCCAGTGTCCTTGCTCACTACCGTCTGTGTATGCCAGGATATCATCAACATAAGCCGTCGCATCAAGATCCAAATGCTCTCTTAGGTGCTTGTTTATGTATCTTTGAAACGAGGCTTGTGCGTTAACTAGGCCAAAAGGTGTCACCAGCCATTCAAATAGCCCTAGCCGACAACGAAATGCCGTCATCCATTCATCCCGTTCTCGAACTCTTACGCGGTGGAATGCCGATTTAACGTCTAGCTTCGTGAACCATCGCGCTTTTGATAGCTGTCGCAAAGTTTCCTTAAACAGTGGCAATGGATATCAATCCGGCACCGTAATTGCATTCAAACCCCGATAATCCACACAAAAACGTAACCCACCATTTTGTTTTTTTGCAAAAAGTACTGGAGATGCAGCCGCTGAACTACTCGGTTGTATCCATCCTTTTGCCAGAAGCTCTGTCAACGTTTTCCGCAGAACCAACAGCTCTTCTCTTGACATATTGTACAAAGGCCCCCATGGAGGTTGCAAGGGCTTCCCATCTTCATGACGTAAATTTATGGCATGATCTAGAGTACCACGAAGTGGTGGTAAGTCGTTCGCTCCATGATTGTCTGCAAACAGGTGTGCAAAATCTTTCACTTGATCTGGTAACCGTGCTTTAACTTCTTCTATTGATAAGCCGGGCTTCGTGCGTAGTGCCTTATTTATATCTTCCAAAGAAGCCTTGCAGATCGGAAGCGGTTTGACCATTGAAGACAATATCTACAGAGGCTGCCCTAGGCTCCTTAACTCCCAAGAACTTTTTCCGCCAACACTTCACGCTGTATATTGACGTGCCACATTTTCGAAGTTCTAAGCGTTGCTCCTTGGAGTGGATCACAGCATCCTGGTCTTCGAGCCATTTTTTTCCGAGGATCATCTGATGCGTGCTGCTTTCATAGATTAATGCACTTGATGCTGATATTAACTCTGTTGTCGGATGATTAGTTTCTCGAGTAATTGGATCAACACGAGTCAACCATGCATAGAGGTTGGAAATGAGATCACTAGTCAGGAAGCGGAGGATAATAAGGCCAATCTAGTTCTATTAGGCAAGTCCTTGAATTATCTGGTATGGTTATGCAGTGTAGTAGAGGAGGTCATGTACATATATATATATATATATATATAGGTTCAGCGTGTGAGAGATTTCCTCTGCACGCAACGTCTTCTGAATATACATTCACCACATACCTTTCACACCTCTTCCTTGGGAAGACCGATTTACTTCAATTCCAAATCCTTACTTTTCTCCTTACGCTTCTTCCTCACTTTGTCTTTCCCTTGGGAAGACCACATAAATTATCTCGCCTCAGATCTCGTTATCACATTTACCTCCTTCACCAGTGCCCCACGGAACGTCGATTACCCTCTCTCTGAGAGATGCAGGGAACAATATATAGCCACAGCTTCTTTGTCACATTCCCATCAAGATCAACAGAAACATATGTTATGTCTTTCACCACAGATCTTTCTTTCGAAGAGCTCTCTGCCGTCTGAAGAGGTTGTGGAGCAATTGCTTCGCGGGGTAGATCTAATTTGGTTGCCAGTGAATCGTCAATAATTCCTGAACACAAACAACCATTATCCACCAACGCCTGCACCATTGTCAAATTGTTGATCAGCGCGTTGACCAAAAACGGGTTTGTGTCCATCCTAGATTCCTGTCCCCTAGTTGTTGCTTTTCTTATTGGTTGCTTACTCGAAGAACACAATGGTATATTAGACTCATAATTCCCGTCGCTTATTTCCTGACAAACCATTTTGGTATCATTTTTTTTGTCATTTATTTCGTATTTTGATGGAACGCTTCTATACTGTCTGAATTTAGGGTTAATTGCTGGGAGCAGGGGACATATTTTGGTACTACAGCCCTGTCGTTTGCATTGATAACAACGACATTTTGTTTTGAGTTTGAAAATTTGTTCTCTTGTTTTCCACTTGGCTCGTAGAGGGTAGTGTTATAGTTATGGGCTTACGAAGGGGAATTATCTTTAGAGGTGATATCACAGTTGACTGGACTAAATGTGATACTCTAGATCTGGACGTCAGAATGCTTGGTGTAGAGGACTGTATTCTTTCTAGGTTGGTCAGAGCTCAGCTAAATACACAAAGTAATTGCCCGTGCACGTGCCCTAGTAACAAATTGTGAGCCATAGAAGCTTCTAGTAGCTTCCCACTTATAGCTGATCTACATGAGTTAATATCCAATCCATAATACTACCAAAGCATTGCATCTACGGATATCCCGCTGACTGCCATTTACAACAGGTAGCCATTAAGATCTAACAATACATCTCTGGGACGAGCAACATCTTTTTCGTGGGCAATTCCTCCAATTGGAAGGAGAGCACAAACCCTTGCATAGCAGCCCTGTTGCTCACATCTAAAACATCGATTCCCTAGACGAAGTCTCTCAATTTGTTTGGCTGACTTCCACTGAGCTCTGCGTGTTTTATCCGAAATTTCTCGCGGCACTTGCATTTTGTTATATTCTTTGTCGTGCCTATCTTCTATACACCGTCGTATCCTAAGTTGCGTCTATCGTCGTGTCTATCGTCGTGTCTATCGTCGTGTCTACCATCGTGTATATTGTCTTATCCGCTGTTTTCTCTATCGTCGTCTTGTTGTTGTCTTGTCGTAGTTATTGTCGTATTTATCGTCGTATCTAATGTAGTTCTAAGATAGTGAATCATATGTCACAGATTAACTATATGAGGCAATGAGCACTTGTATGAGTAATGGTTGTTAATAATTCACTATGAAGAAGAAAAGCTAACTTAGGTTCCAAACAATCCTCTATGTACAAGTTCTGTGTTTCCTTCCCATTGTTCAGCTTTGAACATCACCCGTGAGTAATTATTGAAAATCAAGGATACAAACTTATAATTAGTATCAGTCAGTTTAAGCCAAACCCTGATTACCTAGTCATGCTGTAGCCCTGATTATAGACCCTTGTACAATCTAGGACCCTTGCATAATGCAGTTGCTAATCTCTATTATTAGTGATCTTGCCTCATGTACCCATGATCTGCATGATAGTACATGCCTGCAATAACCATCGTTGGCTACAGGTTTACAATCGGCTGAACAGCCGTCACACTGACCAGATGAAGAAGTTAAACAAAAGACTAATGTGGCTAAAATTGTACGGCTAAAAATTCGGACTAAACTTCATCAAATTAGATCAATCTAAACTTTGTCTCATTGCGTTCAGTGACGGCTCATTTGCCAATAATACTGACTTCTCCAGTCAAATCGGGTACGTAATCATTTTGGCAGACAATCACCGCTGTAATTTAATACAATGGTCCTCCACAAAATGCAAAAGAGTTACGCGCAGCGTTCTAGCGTCTGAGTTATATGCGATGGTATATGCATTTGACGCAGCTTGTGTTCTCAAATACACAATCAACGCTATCACCAAGAAATCTGTGCCTTTAACCTTATGCACAGACAGTCTTTCCCTCTATGAATGTCTAGTTAAACTTGGAACTACGAAAGAGAAGAGATTAATGATAGATCTTTCGTCTATTCGTGAAGCCTATGAGCTTAGGGAAATTGCGGAGATTGTTTGGATCAAAGGTTCATCAAATCCATCGGACTCTATGACTAAAAGTAATAGCAATCGAGCACTTGAGGAAATGATTAGAAGTAATCGCTACAACCTAGAAAAAGAGGCATGGGTTGAAAGAGATGATGAATCAAACATGAATGATTGTTGATTGAAAAGAATTTGCCATTGTTGGTTTCTACATGTTCTCACCTTTATTTTGTTTGCTTATGTAATGGTTGGCGAACACAGATAAATAGGGATAATTGTAGAACTTTGATAGAAATAAGAATCATTTTTGAAAACGTTTTACGATAACAGGTTTATCGACAAGTATGGTAAAGGGGGCCTGGGAGAGCCTCTAATATAGCATTCAAAATGCCGGCGTGCCACCATATTTAGGTCTGCGACAAAGTTGCGAAAAGGTTTTTGCAAATGCTGAGGCAGGCCATCCTCACAATATGCATCATCCAAAATGCATGCGATATTTTGGAAAAGTAGCGTAGCTTCTTCGTTCCTGGTGGTTGCTGCGGAGGTAGTTGAGAGAAGGATCTCAGTCAACGACTCCACCCTGCCCGTCCGAGCAGAGTATGGTAAAGGGGGGGCGGTAGTGAAGGGGGAGGAGGGGGAAGGTTGGTCATTATGATGTAAGCTGGGTTGGTAGCATTGTAAGGCCTTGTAATATGCGTGTGGAATGTGAGCCCGATATGTGTGTGTGTGTGTGTGTGCATTCTATTTGACGTCTATTTAGGTAGCGCGGTTATTACCCGCAAACATTTTTCCCATTTGGGCCAGAAGACGCTAGAGCCTGAGCTCTAGAGCTGAGAATTTTCTAGTTTACATGGCTATGCTGCGTTGTCTGAAACCGCGCATATAGAGATTTAGGCTGAAACCAAAATATTTTTTGAGACCTCCACCTGCTCGCGACTAGTGATCAGCTAGTCCCACTTACCCACTCCAACTATCCTTCCTAGGAGCCCCCAATCGTATATAATAGCAAAAAAACAGAACAAAACAAAACAAGACACAAGCATAAACGATCAAATTCCTCATCTGGGACCAATGTCCTCGAAATATCGAGAATGGTCAAGCTATTTAGTTAGTTTAGTTGCTCCCTCTGGTGTGCCAATTAGGTTTGAAAGGAGTTGATTTATAGGCCCAGGAGGCCGGCCGCCACGACGTCGGAGTATCCGACAAAAAAGGAAATGAGTAGGTGTCTTCCGAGACCCACAAAGACATTACATTCCAGCCTCTTTGTGATTAAAACGACTATGATAAGCCGTAAAATCCCTATGCCCTGTCCTGGCAGCGATTAGTTGATCTAGAATCCTACATGTGAATAGGAGCTCTTTCGGAGCACGAGGAGAGCTGTTTATTTCTAGTTTTGAGTAAGATTGCGGGATGTTTTCTCTCCACCATTCTTCTCTACTTTCTTTTTCTCTGGCTTCTTGCCAATTCTTCAGTAATGCTAAAGAGTACTCGGGTGGGTCCAGGTATGTCATACTGGCCCCTTTCTTTGCTTCAAGATTGGAAAGTTTGTCTCCTTCGACCCCGGAATGTCCTGGCACCCACCTGATGCTAACCTGTCCCATAGAAGTGTAGGGAAGCCGCTCTCTTGTTTTCCATTTGTTGGCGAGCTCGGTCGCTTTTGAAAATATGTTTTGAGATGAAGAGTTACAAGGTCCAGAAAAGAGTTGTATAGCGACCTCCAGGTGTAACGGCTTGTGAGCCAATATTGTCCTGTAGCCTACGCTAGTCAACGTATGCAAATCCTTTAATGATCCATGGCGATCAGAATTGTGGAGAACATCTGACAGGGAACGTTTCATAGTGCTCTGATCTCGCCACATCTCAAACCAATGTATATTTATAAGTCACGTCACAAAATACGGGACTCAAAGTCAGGGCTAAATAGCTCGAGCGATTTGGCTTGTATATAATGATAGTTTATCATGTAATTAGATTTGATTTCCTTAGAAGATTTAATATTAATTACGATTACCTACATCATTGTCCATCTCTGCTGTATCAACCCGTCACATATATTAAATCTTCTCAAATACCGTTATCTAGTGAGCTTAATGACAGATAGAAGGGGCTGGGCCTCTTTTAACGACGACTTACGTGGTTCGAGAACGATTGCGGTTCTTGACAGACGACTTACGTGGTTCGAGGACGATTGCGGTTCTTGACAGACGACTTACGTGGTTCGAGGACGATTGCGGTTCTTGACAGACGACTTACGTTACTATGAGTCTAACCATGGTTAATACCAGCATGGATAAAACCCTGGAAGAGACAAAAAAGATGCGGTACAGAGCCAAATGGAAGACGCGTGACCAACTTGCTCATCTCCGGAAAAATAAAAGTTGTTTTAGATGCAAGAGAAAAGGTTGTAACACATTTATCTGCCCTCTATTACCAGCAAGAAATCCTACGGAGAAGGATAGTGTGGATGTTAGGGTATTAAGTGGTGGCAAGGCAATGTATTTTCCAAAAGAGAATGATAGAAAAATATACCGAGCAAAATGGAAGACTCAAGATCAGCTGGAACGCCTTCGAAGAGATAATTGTTGCTTCAGATGTGAGAGGAAGGGATGCAAAGCCTTCAATTGCCCGTTGCTGCCTGCTAAGAGACCAGCTGGGAGAGAGGACCAACATAAAGACTCGAAAGCACCTCTTGATTTTATTCTATCGAATATTGAGACTCGGGAAGATAGCTTCGGGAAAGAAATCTCAGAAAGAGAGACGAATCGGAAGGGCCTCGGGCAGAAAGCGGTTTTGAACCAGGAGGAAAAGATGAATACCGCCCCGTTCCTAGTCAACGCGCTCATCAATGATACTAATATGGTACAGGCCTTAGTGGACAATGGTTGTTTGTGTTCTGGAATTATTGATGATACTTTGACTTCAAGGCTACACTTACCTCGTATACCAATTCATCCGCGATCTCTCGAGACAGCTGAGGAGTCATCAGACGACAAGCCGATTGTAAAAGATATCACGTATGTCTCCCTTGATCTGGATGGATATGTGACAGAAAGGCTGTGGCTTTACGTCGTTCCTCATAGTACACATCAGATGATTCTGGGAAAAAAATGGCTTGAGGACCAGGACGCAGTGATACACTCAAAAGAGCAACGGCTAGAGCTGCGTAAGAATGGAGGGAATATTTCAAGCGTTGAAAGATGGCAACAAAGGTTCAAAGAAGTTGAAGTACCTAGAACAGCGCCAGAAGATGTTGTAGTGTCAATGATCAGAACAGTTCCAGTTTGCAGAGCATCACTCACCGATATTAACAAGGCACTCCGTACTAAATCGAAACTTACTATTGAGGAAGCTCGTAGACAGTTACCAAAACAAGTTAGAGACTTCGCACATTTGTTTGCGGATGAGGGTGGCGCTGAGGATCTACCTCCCTCACGAGGTCCTCTTGACCATGCTATAAACCTGCGCCATGAAAATGGGAAGACTTTGCAACCACCGTGGGGTCCATTATATAACATGTCTCGAGAAGAGTTGCTAGTTCTGCGAAAGACCCTAACTGATCTCATAGCTAAGGGGTGGATCCGATCGAGCAGCTCACCGGCTGCGGCTCCAGTCCTATTCGCAAAGAAACCAAGCGGCGGACTGCGTTTTTGCGTGGATTACCGTGGACTTAACGCAATTACACTGCCAGACCGCTATCCACTCCCGTTATTTAAAGAGACCCTGCGTAATTTATCCAAGGCAAAATGGTTTACGAAATTAGACGTCAAGTCAGCTTTTCATCGAATTCGTATTAGAGAGGGAGATGAGTGGATGACTGCTTTTCGTTGTCGCTTGGGTCTATTTGAGTGGCTAGTAACTCCATTTGGTTTAGTCAATGCGCCTGCAACGTTTCAGCGATATATGAATGAGCATCCCCGGGAACATTTAGACTTTGATGCAACAGCGTACATGGACGATGTACTAGCTTACACCAATGGCAGTGAAGAGGATCATTGGAAAACAGTACGGAGTATTCTCAAGAAACTCGAGAATGCTGGTTTATGCCTGGATATAGACAAGTGTGAATTTCTCTGTCAACAGGTGAAATATCTGGGGTTTATCATTGTAGCTGGACAGAGTGTCACGGTGGATCCAGCCAAAGTCAAAGCAATCTTGGAATGGCAGGCGCCGACGACTGTGAAGGGGGTCCGGTCATTTTTAGGCTTTGCAAATTTTTACCGGTGCTTTGTAGATGGCTTTTCTGAAGTCGCTGCACCACTAATTGATTTGACAAAAAAGAATAAGACGTGGCAATGGGGACCGGAAGAGGCTGCTGCTTTTGAACGACTAAAGAAGATCTTCGCGTCAGAGCCGGTATTAGCCCAGTGGGATCCGGATCGAGATACGATTATGGAAGCAGATTGCTCGGGCTATTCCTTGGGAGGTTGTTTGTCTCAAGTGGACGATCAGAAGAGGCTAAGGCCAGTAGCGTATTTTTCAAAACGATTAAGTGGGGCTGAATCCAATTATCCGATTCACGATAAGGAAATGCACGCAATTGTTACTTGTCTACGGGAATGGCAGGCAGAGCTCATGTCGGTATCTAGGCCTTTCACTATTTTAAGTGACCACAAAAACTTAAATTATTTTACGACAAAACGATTACTAAATGAGCGACAAGTACGTTACAACGATGTGTTGCAGCAATTCAACTTCACTCTTAAATGGAGACCTGGTAATGCTTGCGAACGGCCCGATGCTTTATCACGTCGGGATCAAGATAAACCAAGCGGCCTGGGTGATGAGCGGACGACCGGTCGAATAATGCAGCTTCTTCCACTAGTGGCTGCAAACCCGGCCAACGTAGCTTTAGAAGGAAATGATCAACATTCTTTCGAAGGACCTTATCATAATTCATTAGAAGACAAGGAGAATTCTCACGACGACCCAGCAGCTTTGACAGTCATTTTTGACGATGAGGAGCTTCAGACACTTTGGAAACGTGGGGTAGAGACAGATCGAGATTGGCGTCGCGCTAGGGATGCAGTACAGTGTAAAGAGAGAAGTTTCCCACCAGATCTGGCAGTTAAGCTGTCAGCTAACATTGCAGAGTGTAGCGTGGCTGCTGATGGCATCTTACGTGGAAGAGAAAATAGGATTTGGGTACCAGAATACGAACCTCTTCGAACGGCCATCATACAACGAACACACGATAGCCATCTTGCAGGTCATCCAGGCAGAGACACCATGGTAGGCATTCTCTTAAGAAGATGGTTCTGGCCTAAGATGAGAGAATCAGTGCGGCGCTTTGTTCGGAATTGTGATGTTTGTGGTCGTACGACTGTATGGCGGGAGGCAAAAGCGGGATTCTTACGCTCTCTTCCTATCCCTGAAAGAATTGGCAGCGAACTAACCATCGACTTTGTCACAGATCTTCCATTGTCTCAAGGATGTACAAATGTAATGGTTATCACAGACCGCTTGTCCAAGGATATTTTTTTGTTTGGAGCCAACTCGATGGCGGCCCCCAAGTGCGCCGAATTATTCGTAGATTGGTACTACCGCTATTTTGGGTTTCCACAATATCTTACAAGCGATAGAGGAAGTGACTGGCTAAGTTATTTCTGGAAAACATTTTGTGAACTAACAGGAATAACTCAAAGATTAACCACAGCATATCACCCTCAGTCCAACGCAAGTGAGAGGGCAAATCAAGAGATGTACAAGTACCTGCGGGCGTTCACTTGCTACTCTCAAGATAATTGGATAGATCTTCTCCCCTTGGCTCAGCTAGCGCTAAACTCGAGGCCAAATTCAGCCATAGGCGATCTGAGTCCATTTTTTCTGCGAAACGGTTACAATTTAGATCCACTCGGAGAACCTGCTCCAGAGAGCGAGAACGTTTCAAAACATCCAGGGATAAGTTCAGCCCAAGACTACGTGAAAAGACTTCGAGACGCACAAGATTTTGCCCAGGCAGCGATGGCCTCTGCCCAACAACGTAGCGAGAGGAATGCTAATCGATTTCGACGACAGCCGGAACGTTTTCAAGTTGGTGATAAAGTTTGGCTCAATTTGAAGAACATAAGTACACCTCAACTGTCAAAGAAACTTGCGTGGCAGCATGCAAAATACGAGGTCACGGCAGTTCCAGACGCGTTAACGGTGGAGTTAAACGTCCCTGGTAATATCCACAAACGATTCCATGTTGAACTAATCAAACGAGCCGGAAATGACCCACTGCTTAGTCAAATTAGAGATGATTCACAGAACCCGCCAGTCATCGACGACTTGGACAAATCAGAGTACGAGATAGAATCCATTCTTCGGGCTAGAACAGTGCGACGTGGCCGTGGAAGTTACTGACAAGCATTGGTTAAATGGGTTGGCTGGATCGATCCTACTTGGGAACCAATAGAATACGTCAAAGAAACAAAGGCTTTGGAGGATTTCGAGTCGCAATATGGATCGATTTCAACAAATGATGGCCCGACCGCTGAGATCGCTGGAAAGTTTGTGGGGCCGGCGGAGGCTCAAACAAAGCAACGACGACGACAGAGAAAACGAGCTACATAACTTAGACGTTCCTTTCTGGAAAATCAGGAGGGGCATTGTAACGGCTTGTGAGCCAATATTGTCCTGTAGCCTACGCTAGTCAACGTATGCAAATCCTTTAATGATCCATGGCAATCACAATTGTGGAGAACATCTGACAGGGAACGTTTCATAGTGCTCTGATCTCGCCACATCTCAAACCAATGTATATTTATAAGTCACGTCACAAAATACGGGACTCAAAGTCAGGGCTAAATAGCTCGAGCGATTTGGCTTGTATATAATGATAGTTTATCATGTAATTAGATTTGATTTCCTTAGAAGATTTAATATTAATTACGATTACCTACATCATTGTCCATCTCTGCTGTATCAACCCGTCACACCAGGTTATCCAAAAACAACCAGACATTACTTGCAAAGCGGGCTGAGAATAGGCTGACAGCCTTTTCTATCCCGCAAAGAGCAGCAAAAGCTTCTGCGTCAAAAATTTCTTTGCTGTTTCCGAGAGGGACGGCACCTGAGCAGACTATTAATCCTAGCTGATAGATAACATAACGACTGCCGGCGTTACCATTGGGTTACTTTGAACCATCAGTGTACACTAAAATGTCGCTTTTTGGGATGTTCTGCAAAAATTTTTGGAAGCTATCAACTCTTCGCTAGTTGGATACCATAGGAGCACCGACTCGGAGGAGTGAATTTTCTCTAGATTCCTTGATCTCCCAGGGTGGATGAGCTAGTGGATCAACCTGTTCAGAGGGAGGGATAGTTCTGCACCAGCGAGAAAATCATGACGTATCAGGAGATGAGCTTGATGCCTGGCTGCGCATGTATAAGGGGTGACAAGAGTCAAGTTTTCTCGTACGTACTGCAGCCCTTCGCGCGATATTGTCAAGTTCGATTTGGGCCGTGGAGATGCCCGCCTCTCTCATTAAGGCAGTCGAAGGAGTGGTGCGGAACACTGGAAGAATGGCTCTCGCACACGCTCTGTGTACTTTATCTAGGGCTTCTAAATGGGAGCCAACTCTATTGCTTACTACTTTCCCTCTACTTACCTTGGTCTTGCCGGGCCACCAGGTCTCAGCTCCGAAATGTGCAACTGGTAATACACAAGCAGCAACCATTTGTTTGGAGAGTTTCGGTGAGACTCCCCGGATTGTGTTTCCTATACACCGGAGAGCGTTGGCAACCTTGAGTGCTTTAGCAGCCTGAGTTTTGACATGATGTTTAAACGTAAGTTTTTTGTCAAAGTGGACTCCTAGCCATTTTAGATAGGGCTTTTGAGTGTCCTCCACAATGGCTAACTCATTTGTATGTACTTGGGGGCTGAGATGTTTGTCCCTATTCCTCCGAGAGAAGTGGAGAAGCTCGGATTTACCGGGGTCAAAAGTTACGCCTTCATTGATTCCCCACTGTAGCGCCTCGTTGACTGCTGTCCTTATTTTTTCGGTATTTTCCTGCAGGGAGGGGGATGTCGCTAGGACAGCAAAGTCTTCAGCATAGCCAAAAGCTTTCTGAAGGCCATTCAGCCTGAAAAGAGGAGAAATGTAGAGCAGAAAGAGTATCAGGGATACTAGGGAGCCCTGAGGGAGTCCACAGTAGATTGGCCTCGGATCACTGATTGCTCCATCTAGACGGATACATACTTCGCGCTCAGTTGCAAATGATCCAACCCAGTTGCAAAGTTGAAAAGGCCAGCCTTGCTCTCTTAAGCGACAAACAAGTCTACCAGGCAACACCGCATCGAAGGCTCCTTTGATGTCTAGTGTAGCAATTGATGCAGTCTCTCCTCTAGCAAAAGCGCTCTAAATATCATGAGTCAGGCAAGTTGTCAGATTAACACTGGATCGCAGTAGTAACGCCCCAAATTGCTGCCGAGTAAGGAGCTTGTGCTTTATGGCTATCCACGACATCCGCTTAGCCACTAGCCTTTCGAATCCTTTGTCTAGCACAGAAAGAAGCGCGATTGGTCTATAGGATCTGGGAGAAGACATATCTAGCTTTTTTGGCTTCTCAATTATTGCTAGAATTGCCGTGCGAAAGCATCTTGGGTGGTGTCCAGTATCTAAGTATGCCTGGAACAAATCCTTTACTAAGTCTGCAATTTGTGGCCAGGCTAGTCTTAAAACAGCAGTAGGGATTTGGTCCTTGCCAGGTGTAGTATTGCCAGCTCTTAAGACGGATCTTGAGATTTCTTCTGAAGTGATCTTGGGGAAGGGAAGAGAAGTGCTTGCAACCGCTGTACTTGTAAGTGGGATATCTTCAACCTCTGATTGATTAGACAATAGGTATCTCGCTAGAAGATTGCCCTTGCTTTCGGGCGACTGAGCTAGTGGGCCATCCGGATCATTTGGATCTTTTAGGGGAGGGGAAATAAATTGCCCTCTTGGTTTATGCCACTTTGCTATACTAAAGACGTCTTTTGCGTTTGCAGCTTCATCCATGATTTTCCGGTAGAAAGCAATTTTTGCCCTCTTAATAACTTTACGAAAGGCTTTTTTGTCTTCAAAGGTTGCATTGCCAGTTCGAGAAGCGTTGCGGTATATCTTCTTGGCTGTTCTACAGCCCTGATTCCACCATGGTTGTCCCCTGTTGTGTGGGAGAGATCTTTTTGCGGATCCCGAAAAGCAGCTACATAAGATTTGAATGATTTTCTCCGCTCTACAATCAAGGCTTGCACAAGATTTATCTGTAAGAGGGAGTATTGAATCTAAATGAGTGTGTAGCAAAGATAAGAATGTTTCTTCATAAATGGTTGCAACCCTCAACTTTGGTGTAGGAGGTTTTCTTTGTGCTTGGCATGGAATTTTAATAAGCAGAGGGAAGTGGTCTGATCCCACATCGTAATCATGTTGAGCTGAGGCTGAGATACCCTCTGAGAGTAGATGACTAGAAGAGAAGCAAAGATCGAGAACATTCCCACGGTTATGGGTTGGAGCGTCAATTTCGGATGCCAGGGAGTAGTTTCTCGACTCAATCCAGCGAACTAGATCTTCTGCTAGTGTTGAAGTCGAGCTATGATAGGAAGAGTTCCAGCTGGGGTGATGAAGGTTGAAATCTCCGGCTAGAATGGTCTTAGGAAGGAAATTTGTTTCAGCGAGTGAGTAAAGGAAAGAGGCACCGGCGCCTGGATCAATAGCTCGAAGAGGGGCATTGTACATATTTATAACTTTAACGTCCATATTCCCAGGGAACTTATTTGTTAGGAGTAGAAGGTCTCCTTTGCCTACTTCTAAATCAGTGACAGGGGCATCTTGGACAAACAATAGGCCATTGTTTTTGTTTGTGTAGGTGAGTACACGAGGTCGAATGGACCAGTCATCTATAGGTGTGAAGCATTGATAGGATGGGTCTTTGCAAGTTAGTTTCCGAGCTATATCTTTAGAAATATATGGTTCTTGAATTAGTAAAATATCTATACAATTTTCGAATGCTGTTTCGAGAGCGATTTGGTGAGTGGCGGAGCAACGTCCAACATTAACTAAAAATATCTTTAATGACGAGGGCTTAATATTCATCCGTATCCTCGACATTATCTACTTGCATGTCTAGATCTAGAGATGCAAATCTTCCTCTAGACAATAAGGGAGACTCGGTAAAAATTCTTCAAACGGACGGAGGAGTTAGTGGAACCGGCTGGGTTTGTGAGGCTAGTTTGGTTTGTGAGACTGGCAGAGTTTGTGGAACTTGTACTGGGCAGCTGTTTACTGGAACACCATCAGTGGCCTGTCCTCCCATTACTCCACAGTGTGCGGCTTTTAATCGAAGTCTAGCTGCCGCTGCTGCCTGTCTAATTTCAGCCATCTGAGCTTTAGCTGGCAAGTTGTTGTCTTTTCTGGGCCTGATTAGGCATTCTAATGAGTCGGCTGGATGAGGGCCATGGCAATTGGCACACTTAGGAGGGCATAGGTGATCCCTAGAGAGGTCGCATGAGGTATGTCCGCTCTTCACGTGTTGAGTGGAGCCGCAGAGTCTACAGCGAGGAAGTCTAGCACACGATCTCTCATTGTGCCAACCATAGCACCTACCACATTGTGGGGTGCGTAGTCTCTGTGGGAGAATTTTAACCGGGACCCGAACGCCAAATAGTGGTAGGACTTTGGATAGAGTTGAGCCTTTGGGATAAAGTACTACCCAGCTTTTGGTGGGAGAATAATCAGAGTCGTAATGGCCCCGAGACTCAAGAACGTTCAGCGGGGCAACGTTTGTGAGATGGAGGAGGGCGTCAGACACGACCTCAGAAGTAATCTCTGTTGTTGTCATTGAGGTCCCGTCGAAGCTTTGGTACGAGCGAGGCACACCAGAGAGCCTGTAGGCAATGTGTGATGTCGGCTTTTCCACCTTGCAATGGCCTTGGGTGGAAAAGAAAGTTTCTATTTCTCCCATTCGAGCAAATAAAGTCTCTCGGGCAGTTGTTGATATTGGGCAGATTTCAAAACCCGTTTTGATCGACTGAGCTTCTCGCACGAGTTTTTCTTTTAAATGATTGTTAATTTGCAGCATGACCGCATAGGGAGACATTTGGAGGGCGGGATGGCCTGAGGAGACTCGAACGAAAAGACGATTATCTTCCGGGATTTCTCTATTTTTTGCTCTGTTTTTGGTAAAATCAGGGTTGTTTGGTCTCTTAGTCTTCTGGGTAAGAGGTCTAGGGCCCGCAGTAGAGACAATATTGGCATAGGATAAAGGGCGTTTAGCGACTCCAGGGTTCGTAGCTTGATGCATTCTTGGGAGAGCAACTTGGGGCCGTGGAAGGCTCCTTTGTGCTTCTGAAGGCACCGTATGGGACAGTGGAAGCTCACCAGGTGAATAAGGAATCGGAGGTCGAGGTGAGCCTCTGACATAGCATTCAAAGTGCCTGCGTGCTACTGAGTTCAGATCAGCACAAAGTTATAGAAGGGCCTTTTGAGGTGCTGGGGAAGATTTTCATTCTCAATGATGGCGTTGTCTAGAACGCAAGCAATGTTCTGGAACAGGAGAGTGGCCTCCTGAGTCCTGGTGTTGGCGGCAGAGGTAGTTGACAGTAGCAATTCTATCAGCGACCCCTCTCCACTGTTTGCAGTAGAGGCAGGTAGGGGTGGAGGGGGAAGGGAAGGAGAGGGACGGGGAAAATATGACATGACGCGTCGGTATGTAGCTATGTGAAGTCTTGATATTGAGATCGGTGTTATGTGTTATGCTGGTAAGTGGTGAATTGTCAATCATTGTGAGCCTGATATGTTTTTTTTTTTTTTATAACTTAAGCGTCGTGCCCGAGCACAGCAGCATGAAACTATGTAACACGTGCCGGTTAGCCCAGCCTTAAAAGGCTACCCGATGAATCAGTGTCTAGATGACCCAAAAAAATTAGAGGGACCTAGGCCTTCCTACCTAGCATCCAAATAGTATTAATTACAGAAATTAAGAGCACCTTTCCGCTAGGACTCTTTTGTAAAAAAAAACTTCTAGTGGGAGAGCCTACTACAAAGAATGGGGGGAATCACAGCTTAATGCACGAAGCAGCTTAGGGGAGGGTGGGGTGTGTGGGTTAGATTTTGGTTAATGACGTTGCTGAATTTTGTCGAAAAAAAGGGTAGTGGTTAGCCACTTCCCAAATGCGACGGCGCCGTCTGCTGAGCTTAAAGCCCATCGAATTCCAGTCGATGAGTGCCTAGGTCCTCCTGGAAGCCGACTTCTTTGTCTTCCGAGTCGGCAGAAAAAGAAGTGGTCAGGAGTTTTCTCGTCTCCGCACGTACAATCCAGGAGCGCGCTGTCGTGATGGAACCTTCGGTGATAGTTAGCGAAATCGCCGTGTCCCGAGCGAGCGGCGAAGAGAGAGCCAAGAGCTCGTCTACTCAGGCGGGCGAGTTCAAAGGATATGTGGGAGTTCGGTCCAATTCCGAGTTCCTTGTATCTTTCAGGGGCGTTCTGTGCCCAGTATGAAGCTACAAAGGCTTCGTAGTATATTTTGATATTCCTCTTTGCTCGGGCAATAGAGGGTGGGAGGAATGGGGTTGGGGCTGCGCATGCTGATTTTGCCAGAGCGTCGGCAGCTTCATTACCAATGATTCCCACGTAGCCTGGGCACCAGCGGATTTCAACTGCCCCTTGGTTATTCAACGAACTCCGCTCCCTATCCTTCCAAAAAAGAGCGAGTTTCCGGAACATTGAAATGCGCAGTGAGCTTGTTGCTGTGGGGGGTTCGGATAGGAGACGCAGAGCAGCCTCTTGGTTGTCGAGGCAGATGGTAATGTTCGTGGCGTAGTATGCCATAGGATTGCGGAGCGCGGCAGACAAACCCTCAGTCGCTCTGGCAACTTCGGCGTCTTACACCTCTACAGATAGACCTAAGGGTAGAGAGCCTCGTCCAATCTCCTGAGTACAGTCGCGGTAGATAGAGTACCCAGCCCCAGCTCGGTCATCTATTAGAGCCCTGTCTGAAAAGACAAAGATATCGAGCGGCGGGCGTGAAGCATGCCAGTCCATAAACGCTTGACGGCCAGCTGTTCTTCCAACGGCACCGATAGCCGCGAGATTTTTTACCCGACTGTTGGACCATGGGGGGACTGTGGTGTCAGTTGAAAGTTCAGGGGAAATCCTTCGGCGAATCCAGTTCAGGTGGGTAGTGTTCCAGCGCCTGCGGAGAGGATGTCTGGGGTCCGCTGAAGCGACTCGGACTGCGAGACGGTCATGGGTCCGTTCGAGCCAGGCGAGTGCAGGCCCCCAGCCGATCTCACGGAGGAGGGCTGGGATATGTGTGGTACGATATACTGGAAGAGTGGCGCGAGCAGCATCATTAATTCTTAGTTGGATCCTTGCAATGGCGTCTTTAGAGGTATTTTTTGAGTACCACGTTTCGGCTCCGTACAGAAGAGTGGAGAAGGCTGCTCCTTGTAGAGTTTGCCTGAGGAGGATAGGGCGAATTCCACGAGTGGCGAGTGAAAGTCTCTTGGGGTGACTGGAGATTGCTAGAGATCAGGAGCAGGCCTTAGTGATGTGGTGGCGGAATCTAAGAGCTCGGTCAAAGTAGATCCCAAGCCAGCGAGTGACATTGTTTGGGGAAATTTCAGCCTCTTCTATTAGGAGGCTCGGTTCTACTGGCGACCCGTGTTTCCTGTGGAAATATTGAAGTTCTGTTTTTGAAATTTCGAAGGAAATCCCATTTTCTCGTCCCTATGATAGTGTATTGTGTAGTTGTTCCTGTAGCAGTTCTGAGCAACGGGTCAGGGAGGGAGCGGAGGCAAAGATGCAAATACTATCTACATAGCCTAAACGGCCTGTTGAGATGCGGAGTGTGCCTTCGATAGCAAGGAGAAATAGAACGGGAGAGACTGGAGTGCCCTGAGGGAGCCCACAAAAAATTAGGAATGGTGCAGACTTTGAGCAATCTAACGAAATAGTAGCCACACGCTGTTCCATAAAGGAGATAACTCAGCGAACCAGGTTTTCAGGCCAACATTGTCTACGGAGGCAGAGACTGAGTCGCCCCTTTTGAAACCCGTCAAAGGCGCCTTTCGCATCCATTGTGACAATACCAGCAATTTTCTTCTCCGCTCAGGCTGTTTGGATGTCACAGGTGAGTGCTGTAGTGAGGTCGATGGCTGACCGGCGAGGGACTGCACTGCATTGATCTCTAGCGAGGATTCGATATTTTAGAGCGAGGTATGAGATACGCCGTGCAATAAGTCGCTCGAGGCCTTTCCCTAGGCACGAGAGGAGGGCAATCGGTCTATAGGAATTGGGGAGGTTAAAGTTTTGATCACCAGATTTTGGGAGGATGATCACGTTTGCTTTTTAAAAGGGGGTTGGGTGCCACCCAAGCTGGTCACATCGACGGAATAGAGCCGCCACCCGAGTGCCGATAGTTGGCCAGGCTTTTTGTAGTGTGTTGACGGTTATCTCATCTGGCCCTGGAGCAGGGGAGGCGACCTGACAGCAGGAGCGGTAAATCTCCTCGTCAGAGAGTGGGGGCCATGAGATAACTTGCTTTGCCACAGAAGGTACATCAGTTAGGATATCTGCCTGGTTAAGGTGGCGGCTGAGAAGAGAATTGCGAAAGAGTTGTGCCTTTGCTTGGGGGGAGACAACAAGGCCTTCTGGGCCTAGCAGAGGGGGGGAGTGAAAACGAGACCAGTTTTTGTGCCAGCCAGTAACTTGATAGGCTTCAGCAAGGTTAGATACCTGCTCAATCCTGTGACACCAGTACTCTCGTTTAGCTTTTCTGACGGCCTTACCAAAAATACGTCGTTCCATGACCGCGTTTAGGCCATGACGGCGCGCTCGGCAAAAATTTCGATGAGCCTTTGCGCATTCTTGGGACCACCATGGGGCCCCGACGGACTTATTTCGGGATCTAGGACAGGCGACACGTAAGGCACCTTCAAGGGCTTCAGCTAGAAAAGATGCTTCGTCGTCTAGGTTTGCTAGGGGAGGGTGGGTGAGTCGATCTTTAAGGGAGATGTTAAAGGCAGGCCAATCACACGCAGCGAAGTGGAGGCGTCCCTGGGATGATTCTCCGGGTCCATCATCTGAGATCCGCGTGAATAGAGTTCGGTGGTCTGAGCCAGTCTCGAGGTCCTGTCGAACTTCGCAACAAGCGTTGGGGCTAAGGCGGGTGAAGATGAGGTCAATCGTAGCTCCGGCGTCATGTGTAGGGGTTCCGAATGGATTGAGAAGGACAAGACTGTTAGAATTTGTCCAGGATATGAGTTGTTCTCCGTCATGCGGGTCCCTTCTTGCAGTTTGATCCCAGAGTGAGTGATGGATGTTAAAGTCTCCAGCTACGATGTCTGGGCACTCGGGAAGGTCTAGTAAATTGCGTAGGCCTTGTCTGGGATCTAGGGAGCCTGGTGGGGCGTTATAGACGTTGCAGCAGTCGACCATGCGTTGGCCGCGACGAAATATGCAAAGACGGAGTATATCTCTTTAGTATGTGTTTGGCTGAAAAGGGGAGAGACCGCTACCCTTACGAGTAAATGTCATAACTCGAGGCCTGTTGGTCCAATCTGGAAGTGGGGAGAAAGCTTGGAAACTTAGGTGAGTATTTGTGGTCCTGCGGGAGTAATCTGAAAATATCCATGGTTCTTAGATTAGGATAAGATCAGCTCCCGCTTGGAAGGCGAGCTCGAGCGCCGCATCATGGGACGAACCACACTTTCCGACGTTGACCTGAAAAATGCAGAGGCCAGAGGCTGTCTGCTTAGTGTATCCACGGCCGCGGACCATTAAAGTTGATCTTTGTTGTTTCGGGGGGAGGAGCAAGCTCCAGTCGAAGGGTTGGGGCAGGACTAGTGCTTGGGATAGGACTAACACTAGGCTGAGGAGTGGTGGGAGGGGCTGAACCAGCTGGTTGTTCATCGACTGAAGAGGATGGCTGTGGTGGATGTCTGATTGACCAGGCTTTATGACCTTCACGTCGGATGGATTGTAGTCTTGCCCTATCTGGACAAGCAAACAATCCATTGACGCGCCGGGGACGTGCTGGGCAGTTAACATCAGACGAAATATGAGGACCAAGACAGTTAGAACATTTTGGGGGGGTGGAACATGGGCCCGTGTGGGTGTCGGAGGCACAAAGCCCACAACGGGGGCGGCGCATGCAGGCGTTAACGTTATGAATGCCGTGGCACTTAGAGCAAACTTGCATTTGTGGTCTGTTGTCTGCGGGTCTAAGACGCACCGATCTTGCGAACAGGCGAATTTTGCTGGGAAGAATTTGGGTGGCTCTCTCGGAGATTACCAGACGAAGAGTACCGTCAGAGTGGAGCGAGTCGCGGGATCGGTGAGTCCATGAGATCGCGAAATAGACTTAGGGTCAATTTTAGCATCCGCGAGCTCCTGTCGGATTTCATCGAAGGTGAGGTCCTCGCGGGCCCCATGGGCATTGTAACCGTATTTTGGGACTGGTCCTAGTAGGAAATTGATTCGCTTTTCCTGTCGCTCTAGGGGTACATTTCCAAGAAGCGGCTGGAGCTTTTCTGCAGCCAGGAGTAGATCCGGGACAAGATTTCGGGAGGGTGCGACAAGGGCTAGGCCCGTAGGGACAATGCGCACATCTTTAATGAGCTCAGGTCAATCTAGAAGTTGGCGCAGCTTTGTGCGGACTAGTAGAGTGTCCTTGTCACGGAGAGGGTGAGAGGCAGGCAGTCTAGCAATGACCCTTACGTCAGCGTTAGAGGGGCATGAGCGAGGGTTAAAAGAAGGGCGTGGATTGCAGATATCTAACACCGTGGAATGGGCATGAGTGGCCTGGGCGGTATGTCAAGGGAAAGAAAGTATAGTCACGTGATGTCGCTTACACTGCTTGTGATATTAAATGTATATATGTAGCTTTCAGTCCCGACATTAGTCCTTTCTTTCCTTGTAGACAATCTAAATCACCAGATTTGACATCGTCAATCAGTATACCGTGACATATTGTCTACCTTACAATTAGTTTTAGAGCCGAACACTCTCAAACCCGATCACAATGGACACCAACCCATGGAATCCCAATGGTTTTGGAGTCCCGGAGCCTGTAACTCGTCCTTCCCAAGTGGAAAAGTTTAACGATCGCGACGCTGCTTTCATACAGAAGTATCCACTTCTCTCTTCCGTCCCTAACCAGAACCTCTTTATTCAAGCGATGCAAAGTAGCATCCAAGACAATAATGCAATCCAGCTTAGCGAAGAGATAATGACATTAGCCACATCACACATTAACCTTGAGAAAGAATTCTTACAACATAAAAATGAATACGACACCCTCCTCGAGAAGAATCAGGAATTATTAGAATCTAATACAAGGCTCCAAAAGCAGAAGAAGACTGCTGGGGCAAGCGGTTTACAACTATAGCAACAAACTACGACTTTACAGCAACAATACGCCACTCTCCAACAGCAGAACTCCGCCCTCCAGCAACAGAATTTAACTCTCCAACAGACAAATCAAAATTTGGAGTAGCAATTAACAGATTCTCGCCAGAACTTTAGTACACACGCATCGTACCAATCAGCAGAACACCCCGACCCAGATATTTTCTCTGCCAATGATGCGGCATCACGTAAATAGCTGCCCCTTTTTATCAGGAAAATAAATATGAAATTTATTGCTAATAAGGATTGGTACCCCAATGAACAGAGCAAGATGTTATACCTGGTGTCTCGCCTAAGTGGAAAAGCTTATTCCACGGTATCTTACGGCATCAAACAAGACGGGACAATAAACTTTTCAACAAGCGATGCTATTTTAGTTCTTTTAGAGGAGGTTTTTGCTGATGTTGACGAGGCCAATGCCGCCAGAAGGGATATTTTGACAATCAAACAAGGCCAAAAGGACACAGCTACCCACATCTCCGACTGGTTTGACGTGGCTCAAAAGACCGGACTCGCCGACGATGCTCTCATTAATCACCTCTACGACTCACTGCACCCCGCTATAGTAACTCAAATTCAAAATCGTGTAATGCTCCGCCAGTCAATACCAAAAGACCTAACCTCGTATCTTGTCGAAGTTCGGCATATTGACGCTGTATTAAGATCAGCTAATCCTAACTATACCAAGAATAAACCGTCAGTAAGTATTTATCATTCTTGAGCCTTCTCTTTACCAGCTCCCACCTTACCAGCAACACAACTCAATGGTGATCCCATGGACCTTAGCGTAGCAAACCTTAGTCATAATATTAAATGGACCGCTAATGATGCCGCCAATCGTCGTGTTCCCCGGAATGAAGCTGAATAGTGTGCAAAGCGAGCATTCTGCTTTGAAAATAAATTATGTAGCTGGTGCTACGACTCAGGGCATAGAGCTCGAATTTGTACAGAGGCACCCTGGAATCAAAATAAGTCTATCCCCGCAAGCGGTATGACTATTATTGATGAAAAAAAAGGTTAGTCTCTGATCAAAGTCGCGACCAGAGACATATAAGGGATGAAGTTATTACCAAATCAGATACACCTATGTTACCAGAGGTAAATTCATCATGCATCAGTAGCAAAGCAACATCACAAATATTATCGTTGTTAACTCCAGATAGTGATCACCTACTTCTTCCATTTAACATAGCATCAAATAAAACCAGCTTTCAAGTTCTTGCCTTCCTTGATTGTGGTGCTACTGATGAGTTTTACGACTTCAATTCTGCGCAACGGCAAGGACTTCCAATAACCCAACTCACGCAACCTCGTCAACTTTTCCTTGTTGACGGTAGGAGAGCGGCTGAAATCTTCTATACAGCAACTCTTAATCTCAATATTTTAGGACACGAAGAAACTTTAACTTTCTTTCTTACAAACCTTGGCAAGTATGAACTTATTCTTGGTCGCAAGTGGCTCAGGAAGCTCAATCCCTCTATTAATTGGTCAAAAGACATTGTCTATTTTATCTCCGAATATTGTAAAGAAAACTGTCTCCCCACCAAACTTAGCCATGTAATTGTTCCTAGTTATAAAGAAAATATTATCAATTCAGAATCAAAATCAAAGCAAACCATAAACGGTTGCCCAAGAAAAGTTGGAGCCGCAGCCTTCCAGACATTATCCAAGCAAGAGAGTGTTAAAATATTTTCGTTATCCCTACACAATGTAGATGAAAGACTCAGAATAATGGGGGCAAATATAGCATCACCGTCAAGAATTCTGCAATCACACCATCATAACAAACCTACTCCCGCCCCGCAAACGCACCGAAAATTATACTCAGAAATCAATGACTCAAATAAGATCCAACCTAGTACGACAATAAGAAATATGCACCTAGCTGGCTTCTCTCTCGAAGACATCTAAATTGCTCTCCAAACGAAGGATAGACCTGACCCTTCAAAAAAGCTTCCTATACATTATCACCATCATCTATCAATCTTTAATCACAAGGATGCTGATATACTCCCTCCCCATCGAGACTGTGATCATAAAATTGATCTTAAGCCAGGTACTACGCCTCCGCATGGGCCTCTTTATAACATGTCTATCAAAGAACTCCAGGTGTTGCGCAAGTATCTTAATGAACAACTGGAAAAAGGGTTCATCCGTGCCAGTAAATCACCAGCAGCCGCACCCGTCTTATTTGCTAAAAAGCCTGGAGGAGGATTACGATTCTGCGTTGACTATCGCGGCCTTAACGCCATCACCATTAAGAACCGATATTCTTTACCATTGCTACAGGAGACTCTGGCCAAGCTCAGCAGCGCCAAGTACTATACTAAACTAGATATTATTGCAGCATTCAACCACATACGAATCGCGGAAGGCCAAGAGTGGATGACAGCATTCAATACGCGGTATGGCCTATTTGATACATTGGTAATGCCTTTTGGATTGTCTAACGCACCGGCGACTTTTCAAGCTCGGATCAACGAAATCCTGCGGCCATATCTAGATGTATTTTGTACTGCGTACATTGACAATATCTTGATCTACTCTGAAGATCTTCTTTCACACCGAGCCCATGTTAATACCGTACTTGACGCTCTAGGAAAAGCAGGTATGCACTGCGACATAAAAAAATGCGAGTTTGAGGTCCAACAGGTAACCTATCTTGGTATGATTATCTCTACAACAAGTGTGCGAATGGACCCCCAGAAAAGTCAATGTATTATTGACTGGAACGCTCCTTCTTGCCTGAAAGATGTACAAGGCTTCTTAGGATTTTCAAATTTTTACCGCCGATTCATAAATAACTTTTCTAAGGTTGTGAGACCCCTGGTATCCCTCACCCAAAAAAATGTGAAGTTTTTTTGGACAGAAACCTGCCAGAGAGCCTTCGAATCCCTTAAGAGTTCATTTATTACAGCACCTGTGTTACGACATTTCAACGTTTCTAAGGAAATTTTTGTTGAAGTGGACTCCTCTGATTTTGTCTCTGCAGGAATATTATCCCAGAAAGACGAGAATTGTGAGCTGCATCCTGTGGCCTTCATGTCAAAGAAGTTTGATAATGCAGAATGCAACTACGAGATCTATGATAAAGAACTCTTAGCCATAGTACGATGCTTTGAAGGTTGGAGGGCCGAACTTCAAGGATCTTTCTACCCCATCATTGTTCTAACTGACCACCGCAACCTGGAATATTTTATGACAACTAAAGAACTTTCCCGGCGCCAGGTTCGTTGGAGTGAGTTCCTTTCGCAGTTTAATTTTGTCATTAAGGCCCGACCGGGAAAGGAAAACACCAAGGCTGACTCCCTCACCCGACGATCTCAAGATCTACCAAAAGACAAATTCAACCCACAGGTATTAAATCAAAACCAAATTCTACTCCCCATCCATAAACTCCACGAATCAGTCATTCAAGACCTTAAAATTGATGGATATCCACCTAATTCTCACCACAATCATTCTAACCTCTCCCCAGCCATCCTCACTAAGTCCCATGAAGACCCCTTAGACCAAAGGATAAACCTGCTTCTTGAACAGGGCTATAACGACAACAAAGATAAATGGTTAGCAAAAGTAGTCGGAGAGTTGACTAAGGCCAAAGGAACCCCACATTCGAAAGAAGTTTCATTATCAGAATGTGAGCTTCGTGATCATCGACTTTATTTCCGCAACAGATTATACGTCCCAGACAATGAATTAAGGCTTCTACTGTTACAGTTTTAGTATGTTTATTGGGTATTGCGGCTTGAATACGGTGTTTGGAAATTTGACTTGATGTTTCAGGTAAAACCATAATGATTACACTAATTGTATATTTTGTTTCAGGAGGAACATGAGTTGTTTTATTCGGGTTTTTGTCATGAGATCAGATTGGACGATCATTGAAACATAGTATTGATATAGATAGCGTAGCTCTCAATTTACAAAAGCAGAATCTTTGATAATCAATTTTTCAACAAGTCATTTTATGTCTATTCAATTCACATATCTGAAATAGTTATGAGCCCGGAAACTATATAGAATTCTCATACGGTATATATCAACTCTAGCTCTATCTCTTTGAGCAGCAGTTCGAACGGTTTTTGCGACTCAAAGCAACTTAATACTCCTTACACATATCCATATTCATATTCTCTACCTCAAAATGAATTCAGATTACGATCCTGCTGTGACTCGTGTCACCATCATCTTAAATAATCCAGGTGACTGGTTCAGCTGGCTATTCGTTCGAAAAGATTCTTGTCGCCGTAACGATATTTGGCAGTACGTAGATCCAGATACTCTAAGTAATCAAGTACCACAACTGAAAGAGCCGACTGAGCCACAAGTCTCAAGTTATTTGGATACTGCTGCTTCCCTCGCGGACCTTGAGCCCGGAGATCGCCAAAGTTTCATATGGGATTACGAAAGATACGAACGGAAGCTTGCGGAATCTAGAAAAACGGTTCAGGCATTAGCGGAATTCAATCTGGAAATCAGTAAGACTATCTCATACAAACGCATATACCTTATCCAAGACTGTGAGACGCCACATGATCGCTTGATAGCGTTGAAAAAACATCTTGCGCCAGACGTCGCTACACGCCGGCACGAACTGACAGATAGGTATAATGCACTCAAAATTGCACCTAGTTCATCAAAGAAAATTGAATCATGGCTTGCAGAATGGACACGAATTACTTCAATGGGCAAGTCGATCAGGTTGCTAGAAACAGATGGGATTAGGCCACAGGAAGACTTCCTTGTTGCCTGCAAAGCACTTGACCAAGAATACGCCACAACTTGTCTTCGTGATGTTTACAAGGCAGAAAACACTGGCACTATGGACACACTCCCTACTCTAGATGACTATGTAGCGGAGTTTACGGCATACTTACGACGTAATAGACCTGATTCGTCTAGTCTAGTTACCGTCGCAGCGAATCTGAAGGTAGCAACCCCTTTCGATGATGAACACTACTACAACAATAACAAAAACAACAACAATGGTAAAAAGGTATCCAAATGCGTTTGCGGTATGAAACATTGGTATTCGGACTGTTTCATTATCAATAAGGAACATCCAAAACGACCAGCAAACTTTAGACCTCCTCAAGCAGCTCAGCAATTAGTGGATGAAGCACGGAGGGACCCTAAAATCGAAGGAAAAATAGTGAGTGCGCTTGAAAAATGGAGAAAATGGAATAGCAAAAACAACACACTACAGATAGATGATGGGCTGCCACCTTCAAATTTTGACACATACACAACAAGTCTAGGCGGTAGAATTGACAACGAAGAAATATGCTCCGGAATGCACCTAAATATCCAACCTATTGACAATGTTATGGACAATGAAAAAGAGCTAACAACAATGGCTATTGAAGATGATAAAACGAATGAACTATTAAAAAGGTGGATCGTTGATCCAGGCTCTAATACTCATGTTATCAACAGTGAGTCGTGGAAAGGATGGAAGCGCGAAAGGGAGAATACCGAACGTCAAACAATAAACGCAGGAAACAGCAGAATTCTCATTACAGCTTGGGGCCGTGTCGAAATAGTTGCACGAACTCCACGTGGACTTCAAACGCTACTTTTGACCCGTGTAGCCTTTGTTAAAGGGTTCCTCACAAGTGTTCTTGGTCTTGCACGCTGTCGTAATGAGTCTATTCATTTCGATTCAGGTCGAGATATACTGTATAAACATCATTCGAAAAATATTGTTGCCCAGCTAGAATATAATGGCGGACATTGGCTCATTGATGCAGATGAATCACGGCGTCCTAAGTCAACAGATATCTTGGGACATTTAGGCAGTTTTGGAATGACATACCGTCCGTCTTATGCCCCTAAGCCAGTCAGTAAAATCGATAGACAAATCGCACATCAAACATGGGGCCACCCTAGCAAAAAAGTTATAGACATGATCGAGAAAAATGTAGATGGAGTCTCCATAATCGGAGGATCAGTTGCAGACTGTGTATGCAAAGTTTGTACAGAAACACGCCTCTCAAAGATAATTTCACGACGACCAGCAGATAGCAAGGCTGTCAAACCATTCCATCGAATAGGAATCGACTTAGTATATATTGTTTCTATGACAGAAGAATGCTGGAACGGAGATAAATATATGCTGCACGCAATCGATGAATATACAAAGTGGCATGAGATCACTACCGTAAGGAGTAAATCAAAAGCGAAATTGATGTGGTAGATTAAATCAATTATCAGAAAAATTCAGCGCAATTATAATGCCGATGTTTGCGTTATTCGCTCTGACAACGAGCACGGGTTTGGAAATGATTTGATAAATTTTGGTTCAGAACTTGGCATTATTTTTAAGCCAGCGGTTAGGGCAACGCCTGAGCAGAATGGTCTGGCTGAAAGAGCTGGCGGAATATTAACGGCAAGAGCTCGTGCTATGCGGATTCAAGGAAATCTGCCCAAATCTTTGGCAAACGAGATGTATAAAACTGCAGCTTACATTCTCAACCGCACCCCAACCGAAGCTCTTGGTCAGAAGACACCATTCGAGATGGTCTGGGGCCGTAAACCTCTTGTCGCACACATGCGGCCAATTGGATGTCAAGCATATGCACTGAGTCATAATATCAAGAAAGCAGACAAAACTGAATCTCGTGCATTCATAGGACACCTAGTTGGTTATCAGGGAACCAATATCTTTCGTGTTTGGCTTCCTATTCAAGATGAAACAATTGTCATACGTGACGTCATTTTTGATCCTCTTCAATTTTTCAATAAAACAGACATCTATGCGCAAAGTTCAGTAGTTCAACAGACAATTGAGCTCCTCGAGTATCCAGAAGTCTATCATAGAGACTAAATTAGCATCGAGGAACTTCTAAGCAGACGCCAACGACATAAAAGTTTCGATACATCATCTGTAACCAAGGAGTTGCAGGTGGGGGGTGAACATTTAGATGATGTGCTTGAAAAAAATATGTGTCCCAGCGATATAGTTGATCAGTATCAATCACAGCGTCAATTACTGATACCAGATCTTTCGGAGCTTGGGGTTGAACTTGAGTCTAATAGTGCAATCGAGGAGTCCATGATCACCATGTCACCAGAATTTCAACCATCCTCAGATGAAGGAAACAAAGTCACCATAGCCCAGGGAGTATCAGAAAAGTACCGTGCAAACGATGAGCCAGCTCCTCAACGAATTAATTTGAATCCACATGACACCAGCTTGATAATAACTGGCAAGCGCAATCGTCGACAGGCACCTAATCGTAATGTGTTCGCGATTCAAACCCACATTAAAGCACTGGGAGCGCTTTCATTGTCTACATATCTGAATACTTTTGTAGCAGAGACCTCTAAATATAAGTTAGTGAATGACGTTCCAAATATTCACCATAGTCAGTTACCGCCGCCACCCAAACACTACAGAGCTCTCGAGAAACATATATTTGGGAAACAATTCAAGCAGGCAGTACTGAAAGAATGGAGTTCGCTGAGACAAAAAGGATGCTTTAGGAGGACTAACCTTATAAAGGCAACAGCGGATGCTGAAGTACTTCCGTTAATGTGGGTGTTCACTTACAAGACGAGTGAGGCTGGATATTTGACGTCTTTCAAAGCACGCCTTGTTGTACGTGGTGATTTACAAGAGCCTTTGGACGACACATATGCCGCAACCTTGGCAATTCGAAATTTCCGTGCTCTTGTGTCAATTGCTAACTATTTTGACCTTGAGTTGAAACAGTATGATGTCCATACTGCTTTTCTCAATGCAAAACTAAACCGTAAGTTATATGCAGAGACGCCAGATGGTCTGAAGAGTAGCGAAGGAGAAATTTTGGAGGTACTTCTGGCGTTATATGGTCTTAAAGAATCACCACTTCTCTGGTACGAGACTTTAAAGAGATCTCTTATTGAATTAGGGCTGAGAACCGTTCCGGGGTTTCCATGTCTTTATACAAACTCTTGGCTCATTCTTTTTGTATACGTCGATGATATCGCCATGGCATATCATAAATCTAATGAACATCTTCATCGCGAGTTTGAACAGAAGATGGTGAAAATTTACGACCTAAAGGTGTTGGGTAACCTTGAATGGTTTCTCGGTATTCGTATCATTCGCGACATAGCTGTGCGAAAACTTTGGTTAGTTCAAGATGCTTACATCGATAAAGTCTGTGCGCGATTTAACATCCAGAACATCAGTAAAGTTCCAGATATACCATTGGCAGAAAATTGGCTACCTCAGTCAGCAGAGGAGCCTGACAAAAATCGCATCAAAATTTACCAGCAAGTAGTCGGCTCATTAGCATATATTGCAGTTTGGTGCAGACCTGATGTGGCTCGTGCGCACGTGGTACTCGCATGCCACCTTACTAACCCTGGCCAAACTCACATCGCCAAAGTTCAGCAAACCTGGCGTTATCTGCTGGGTACAAAGTCATTCGCGCTTCAAGCAGCTGCTACAGGTGATGGTTTTACAGAAATAATTACAGACAATCCATCTTACAAGGATCCCATTTTCTTCGGCTCTTCGGATGCCTCCTATGCAGATGAACCAAACACACGCCGTAGTTCTCAAGGTTATCTTTTTAAATTCGGGGGTATGACTATTGACTGGAAAGTGACAGTACAACGCACAATTACCAAGTCGACAACAGAATCAGAGCTCCTATCTCTTTCTCTTGCTGGTTAACAGATGCAGGAGTGGATACGCTTCTTTGATGGCATCTCTCTCACCCTCGATTGCAAACCGACCATTTGGTGCGACAATCAGCAGACAGTGGGTATTGTTAACAAGTCTCAAGAGAAACTTCACACTAAAGTCAAGCATGTTGACATTCATCAGCTTTGGGTTCGTCAGGAGGTAGAAGCATCACGTCTGGACGTTGTATGGGTACCAACAGATAAGATGCCAGCAGATGGTCTCACCAAAATCCTACCAAGACAAAAATTCAAGGAGTTTGTTAAGCAACTTGGGCTAGTGGACATCAGCACTCGTATCCGCAGCTTGAAAAGGGTTTCCAGTGATGATCTCATCGCTATTTATCCAAATAACTTGTAGTCAGCCATCATCGACTGAGATCTAGACTGCTTTTAATCGACATCTCTCATCATCGACGCTGCCTGGGGGTGTGTTACAGTTTTAGTATGTTTATTGGGTATTGCGGCTTGAATACGGTGTTTGGAAATTTGACTTGATGTTTCAGGTAAAACCATAATGATTACACTAATTGTATATTTTGTTTCAGGAGAAACATGAGTTGTTTTATTCGGGTTTTTGTCATGAGATCAGATTGGACGATCATTGAAACATAGTATTGATATAGATAGCGTAGCTCTCAATTTACAAAAGCAGAATCTTTGATAATCAATTTTTCAACAAGTCATTTTATGTCTATTCAATTCACATATCTGAAATATCTACTCATATAGACAATACACGATAGCTGTGAGAAGGGCCATCCAGGAAAAAATGCGTTATACCAAGCAATATCCGAACATTACTGGTGGCCTCAACTTTCCCAACAAACCGATCAGTTTGCTAGAAACTGCTATAACTGCTTTCTAAATAAAGTTTCGCGACTAAGATACCAAGGAACACTTAAGCCCCTTCCCCTACCAGCACAGCGTTGGCGTGATATATCAGTGGACTTTGTTGGCCCCCTGGCCGAGTTTGATAATTTTAACTGCATAATGGTAGTCTTTCACGGATTGACATGTTTCATGTTAGGGAAGTGTCAAGGCCGTTACAAGGGGTTGATATTTGACAAAGGATTTACCAGGTTTCATGGTAAGACGTTGGCGTGCCGTTGTAGGAGTTTTGGAGTTGTTCTCTGGGTTTCATATAACCCGTGTGGAGTTATTATTACTATCTCACTTAGAGATCAAATGTACATATGTAGACCTGACGTCGCGGGGTTTTCTCTCCACGCAACGTCTTCTGAATATAATTTTATTCTTCGATTATCCTCTTCCTCTGCGAAGACCGCTGTTTAATTGCACTTCTCTTCTGCTCCGGAAGACCACTCCCACCGCCCATTTCTCTTCTGCTGTGAAGAGCACTTCCCGCTGCTCGCCCCTCACCTATACCACCATCTCACCTATTACCTGACACACCCTCATCTCACTCCCATCAAACGAGCTTTCTAGTCCCGCTTCGTACCCCGTGGAACAACTGCTCCTTATATCCGTGAGATAGTCGTAGATCGCTTAACAAAAGAACGACACTATACACCTTGTCATACAAAAATGAAAGCTAAAGAGCTGGCAAAAATTTTTGTCCGCGACGTCTGCCAACTCCATGGACTATGCGACTCTATTGTTTCCGATCGAGAACCACTATTTGTCACGGAATTCTGGAAAGCAGTTTGTCAACGCCTACAAATAAACGTCTCACTTTCCACATCTTATCACCCGGAGACAGATGGCCAAACGGAAAATGCCAATGTGTTCATGGAACAATACCTTAGACAATATATAGATTATTCACAAAAAGACCTGTACAAATGGCTACCCATGGCGGAGTTCGCGGCAAACAACGCAGTTAAAAATTAAATTAAATTTTTCTATTATCCTATTTCGGCGCCTGAAGGCCCACGTAGGTATTTTTCGGAAGATACGTATTCTTTGTTATAGAACGACTCATTTTGACGTTTGGAACACTCATACTCAGATTTCATTTGCAGATACCACTACGAGAATAACGCCTTACGACATGTACCCTCTTCCGTGAATACCCACCACAGGGAAAAGCGAGAAAAACCTGTGGCTATCTGAGCATGCTTTCGTCATTCTACGAATACAGTATCACCGCGAGAGAAGTGGTGTGAGGGTCTTGCTGGATTCGAACCAGCTTTCTCCTGTCTCAAGTGGGGCATGTGTCCAAGCTACCCAGACTCTACTTGGGAGAACGGCCTGGACGGTGTACCACTGCACCATCCGACCCAAACAACGCAGTTAATGATTCGACAAAAGTCTCCCCATTTTTCGCTAATAAAGGCTTCCATCCACGTATGAGTTTTGACCCGCCACGACCTCCCCAGAGATTAACTTCAAAGCACCTCAGGCAACAATTCGCCGCCGGCAACGATTTTTCTTCGAAAATGGCCGAAATTCTTGATGTACTACACACAAACCTAACGCGTTCTAGAGAGAGACAGGAGAAAGCTGCAAATAAAAATCGCTCCCCAGCACTGGCTTATCTAGTTGATGACGAAGTATTTCTTGATTCCCGTAACATCACCACCTCACGGCCCATTAAAAAGCTGGACTGCAAATTCATAGGACCTTTTAGAATAAAAAGAGTCATCAACTCTCATGCTTACTCGTTAGAGCTCCCATTTGAGCACGAAAACTTACATAATGCTTTCCACACAAGCCTTCTGAGACCAGCGCCCACAAATCCGCTCCCGGGACAGGTCAATCCTCCACCACCACCCATCGCACTGGACGAGTCGGGAGAGAAGTTACATGCTGTTGAAGCCATTCTTGACTCCAAACGAAGCAAAAATAAAAAAAAAAATTTACTACTCTATTATATGGCGAGGGCAGGACCCCCAAGATCAGACGTGGGAACCCCTTGAGAACGTTGTCAATGCTACCTCCTCTATTCAGGAGTTCGAAAGAAGGTTTCCAAAAAAATTAAAACCAACAAAATGCGAGATCAAAACGGCACGAAAGAAAGCTAAGGCCTCTGTGAAAATAATACTACAAGGCTCACGAGGTACGAGGACCTAGGGCGTAAGGCGTGACCATATGTCAAGGGAAAGAAAGTATAGTCACGTGATGTCGCTTACACTGCTTGTGTGTCAGGATTTATGACTAAGCTTCGCTTACACTAGTGCCTCGTTATCACAGTCCTGTATATTGCTGCACACACACTGTAACTACTACAATATATTCCTTCATATCTTCGTGTACACTTAACAGGTTCTGAGTCCCGGACGTTTCCCAAGTACCTCTTTATTTAGTTTATATTTACTATCCACACTCCGTCATGTCCTCTCAAGCCCATATCAATGACGGTATTAACAAGACCCAGTGGGGAAATGTAACAGTCTTAACAGGTGAAAATTACACCTTGTTCGAAGCTCGGGCTAAAAAGGCTCTCGCAACTGCAGGCTGCTGGGGTCTGATCGATGGAGCTGAGGAAGATGTTGGACAAGAGCCCGACGTCAACGAAGCAGTTCTATATAAGAAATGGGAAAGAAAGTTTGAAGCTTACGAAAAGAAAAGAGAAAACGCCATCAAGATTATTTCGACTTCAATAGATGATGCTTTGGTTGACGACGAGGTTGAAGCGGCACTCAGGGACGGAGATCCTCAAGACTTTTGGAATGCCCTATGCAAACATAATCAGAACAACAACTGTGTCTGGATATCCGCACAAAGGACAGCCTTTAACAACGAAAAGTTTGACCACAAGAACGAATCTTTACAAACCTTCTACGCCCGCCTGCTAAACTTTAAAGCTGCACTCTTTGGAGCATTGCGTCCGCTTCAGTCTGAAGATATCCTTGAGAAGATTCTAGAGTCGGTTCCTCAAGAGGATCCAAATTGGGCACAGGCACGACCTCATTGTCTCAATATGGATCTTCCTCTCCCTGATACAATTCTAGTTCTAGCTAATGTAGTCAGCACAAGTGCAGAAGTACAAGCTAACTTCGCTAAGACGAAAGGCTCTGGGAACAACAAGCGTGGAAACAACAGGGGGAACAGAGTGAGAAACAACGATTCGCGCCAAAAGCCCTATCACAATCATCAAAGTGGACTCAACAATCCTAACTTCAGAGGTGATAGATTTCGAAGAAGAGGTGGATATATGGGCAGAAATTTTAATCCTAATCACCACAAGATGTCTAGAGAAGATGGACACAATAATGGATCTAAAATATGCAAATTCTGTCAAGCTAAGGGACATGAAGAGTCTGGATGCTTGAAATACCACCGTTTTGCCCGAGAAGCCAGGGAAGAAGTCAGGGCCAATAAAGATGCTAGTAATAGCTCGGCAAACTTAGTTAAAGAATATAATGGTACCGCCTACTTCCCAGCTCCCTTAAGTGACAACAATTCTGTAATGTCGTATATTGCCACAGAAACAGCACTTTTATCCACAAAATTATTAACCTTTCGGAAAGTCAACTCCGGAGCTTCACAACACTTCAGTGGGATTATGTCTGATTTTGATAGCTTCACCAAATGGAAACATGAGAAATTAGTTTCGACAGCAGATGGAAATGTAGTTAAATCTACAGGTTACGGCAACTGCAAAATTGGAAACTTTATTCTGCAAAACGTCTGGCTAGTGCCAAAATTCAGTGTTCGACTTATTTTGGTACGCCAACTCGGAAATATTGACATCGATGTCCTATTCAAGGGTAGTCGAGCCATAGCTACTAAAGGAGGTTCAGTAGTGTTCACTGCGAACTTAGTTGAGGGCCTATTCCAGGTATCCTCCCAATCAAACCAAGTAGAAGACTCTGCAAAAATGGCCCTGGAAAGGTCGAATTCTCAAAGACCTTCTTTCCACAATACCTCAGGAATACAAAATCTCACTAATACATCACATCTGGAACATCATTCGTCTTCTCACGCACCATCTCCTGAATTTGCATCTAAAGCCCATCTTTGGCACTATCGCCTAGGACACGCGGGATATAAAGCAATTGAAAGATTAGGACGTGATGGAATCATAAGAGTAGAAAAGAAACCAGTTAACAAAGGGGACGAGGCATGTGTTCCTTGTCTAGCAGGAAAAATGAAGGAGTCATTCAACAAGAAAACTCATAACCGAACTCACATACCAGGACGACGACTTCATGCTGATATTTCGGGAATACTACCTGAATCATACCGAGGCTTCAAATACTTCCTTCTTGTAGTAGACAATGCTTCGAGATGCAGCTGGCTTCGAATCCTCAAGAATAAAGATACAATCTCGATCCTTCCTCTTCTGAAAGAAATTATCCTTGAGGTTCAGAAAACGACTGGTGAATATGTGGCTTTTATTTCTGCAGACAATGGAACAGGTGAGTTCGGAAATCAATGGCAAACATGGCTCAAAGAACTGGGAATTCAATTTCAACCATCCGTTCCCTACAAACACTCTCAAAATGGCGTTGCTGAAAGAGCAATTGCAACCATATTTAATATCTCTAGGTCAATGGTCTATCATGCAAACATCTAGTGGAAAACTTTTTGGTGCATAGCTGTCGAACATGCCAACTACATTCGAAATAGAACACCGACCACTGCTCTTCCCTTTGGACCAGAAGGCTCCTTGACCTCAAAATCATCTACACCAATCATGGCATGCACAACAGAAAAAGTTCATTTGGAAAATCTTAAGATATTTGGATGTGCGGCCTTCCCAAAACGCCTCCACAGATTAGATGGCCCATCCAAACTATAGCCAAAGATACAAGGAGAAGAAGATTATCTATTCATTGGAATGCAAGGCAACAGTATATTCAAGTTGATGCATCATAAGTCTCTAAAGATGATTGTGTCCGCTGACTGCAAGTTTTCAGAATATCTCTTTAAAAGACTAGAGTTGAATAAGTCTAATCCTAAATCTGAAACAATCAATGATAGCCTTCCAAGTCTTGCAAACTCTTATAAAACTCAATCAAATAAACGAAAATTCAATGGGATTAAGAACACATTTAATGAGAGAAACTTGCAAAATCATCAATGTAATCCTTCAACCGAGGCGATTGGTAAGCCCTCACCTGGAGTCTTTGAAAATAGCCAAAATCATCAATGTAATCCTTCAACCGAGGCGATTGGTAAGCCCTCACCTGAAGTTTTTGAAAGTACTGTCTATGACAGAAATCACTTGAATGTCCAAAGTAAGCCCTCACCTGGAGTTTTTGAAGAAAATCAATGTAATCCTCCAATCGAGGCGACCTGTACACCTCGCGCGCACCAACAGGATGTCTTAACACGGTTGGGGGGTAATAATCAAAAACCACTAGTTGTTACTAGGTTCGGTCGGACAGTGAAGCCCAAAGCGTTCTACACAGAAAACACAAAACCGGTGTATGGGCATGAGATAATCAAATTGGCACAATCTCTATCTGCTGTATCAATTGAAGCAGAAGAATCTCAAAACTCAGTTGTAGACACATGCACACCTTTGTTTGAAAATATCGACGTCTCTGACGCAATAAGGGGTGATGATGCCGAACAATGGGAGCAGTTGATAAGAGAAGAGTTACAAGCACTCAAAGATACAAATACGTTCAAACTATGTAAGAGTAATATTCCTCTTGGAAAGAAGCTAATCTCCTCGAAATGGGTCTGCAAATACAAATGGAATCAAGATGGTTCAGTATCACGGCGGAAATCTCGGCTTGTTGCTAGAGGATTTGAGCAGTCTTATGGGAGTGATTATGTCGAAACTTTTGCGACTGTTGTTCGTCATTCAACTCTTCGAACTTTACTAGCTAAAGCTGCCCCTGAGGATCTAGAAATAGACCATGTAGACGTCAATACGGCTTTCCTGAATCCAACTGTAAAGCAAGAAATATTCATGAGAATCCCTAAATTATTCGACCTTATACTCCCAGCAATAAAAGGTCACGAGGACGAATACTACCTCAAACTAAATGAATCATTATATGGACTTAAGCAAGCTCCAAGAGAATGGCTGCTTGCAGTGACAAGCTTCTTTGAAGACTTGAAACTTGCCTCATCATCCTCAGATCCAAATCTTTTCTGTCAACAACAAAAGGGGGTATATGTGCTACTGTTTGTCGATGACATGATGATAATAGGCCCAAAGGAAGAAGTCGACGATATAAAAGCAAAGATTCTCAGAAGGTGGAAATGCAAAGATCTTAGCCCTGCCACTATATTTGTTGGATTTCAGATTGAGAGAAACAGATCTGAACGAAGCATCCTTATCCACCAAGAAATGTACGTTACTAAACTCTTAGAAAAGCTCCAAATGAATAACCTGAATCCGAAGCACCTACCAATCCCTGCTGGAACTGTTCTGAAAGATATCGGCCAAGATCTGGACTGTACATTTGAGGAAGCCAAAATATATAGACAGGTTGTTGGCTCGATGATATATCTGGCAAACAATACAAGGCCTGATATCAGCTACGCTGTGGGACAATTAGCTCGATTTATGGCTAACCCAAAGAAAAGTTTCCTTCGTCTATCAAAACATCTCCTGCGATACATCAATGGTACGCGTAAACTAGGAATTAGATACAAAGGAAATGGTCTGAACGTTGAATACAGTGCCTTCATGGACGCAACCTGGGGAACTGAAGACGACCGAAAATCATTTATGGGATATCTCGTCATGTACAATGGAGGCCTTGTCTCATGGCAAGCACAACGTCAAAAGTCTACTGCTCAGAGTATTTCATAGATTAATGCACTTGATGCTGATATTAACTCTGTTGTCGGATGATTAGTTTCTCGAGTAATTGGATCAACACGAGTCAACCATGCATAGAGGTTGGAAATGAGATCACTAGTCAGGAAGCAGAGGATAATAAGGTCAATCTAGTTCTATCAAGCAAGTCCTTGAATTATCTGGTATGGTTATGCAGTGTAGTAGAGGAGGTCATGTACATATAAATATATATAGGTTCAGCGTGTGAGAGATTTCCTCTGCACGCAACGTCTTCTGAATATACATTCACCACATACCTTTCACACCTCTTCCTTGGGAAGACCGATTTACTTCAATTCCAAATCCTTACTTTTCTCCTTACGCTTCTTCCTTACTTTTCTCCTTACGCTTCTTCCTCACTTTGTCTTTCCCTTGGGAAGACCACATCCATTATCTCGCCTCAGATCTCGTTATCACATTTACTTCCTTCACCAGTGCCCCACGGAACGCCGATTACCCTCTCTCTGAGATTACGTTGCGTCCTCATCCGTGCCGCACAACATGAACCCTCCAGAATTGTCCGAATGTAGTCCTCCGTCTTCATTCAGAGAATTTAGCCACCAATTCAATACTGAGCCCCAAAATCTTTATACCCGCCTTCTAACCCTTTTCGCAAACAGCAATGAACAAGCGAGTCAATACCGCGGGGAAAGGGACGCTGCACGCACATTACTCGACGCTGCTAATAAAGCAATCGACAACTTGGAGGAGCAGGCCACCCAATTGAACGTCGACCTAAACATTGCAAGAGCTGGCCATACTGGGGCAGCTAGTACTTCAAATGCTGTAGAGCCAATCAATACCTCCACTTTCCGGTCCGAAAAATTCCCAGACCCAGAGAAATTCAACGGAAGTCGTGCTAAGCTCCCCGGCTTCATTACCCAGCTTCGTATGAAACTTGAGGTTAATCATGACCGCTTTCGCAACGAGTCATCTAAAGTTATTTACTCTATAAGCAGATTAGAGGGTAGAGCTCTCGATCAAGTTGTTCCGCTAGTGAATGCTAAGCCTTCCGCGCCTTTCTCGTCAACATCCGCTTTCATCGCTCATCTAGAGGCATCATTTGGGGACCCAGATCCAAGGGGAACGGCACGTCGTGAGCTCGTTGCCCTCAAGCAAGGAAGCGGAGACTTCGCCGATTACTACTCCAAGTTCTTGCGTATCATCGCCTACCTAGATTACAATGAGGCTGCAAAGATAGATGCGCTTGCCGAAGGACTTTCAAACGACCTAAAAGATGCCATGATGTATCGAATAGAAAAACACGATAAGCTCGAACAGTTCGCAACTGTGTTAATGACTATCGATAACCGAATCCGTAGCCGAAAAGCCGAACAAAGCCCACTCCGAGCGCCGATGGGTCAGTTCTCAGCGCCTCACACTCCACACCCGTCGCATGTACCAGGCGGCCTTGCCCCGATGGATCTCTCGGCTCTCCAAAGACGACCCGCCCCACGACCACCTATGGAGCAAAGATACACCTTTGTAAATGGAGTCAGAAAAACAACGGTAGCAGAGAAGCAATGGCGGCGCGAAAATAATCTCTGTATGTATTGCGCGGGGTCGGGACATGCCTTTAACAATTGCCCTTCAGCCAACCGCCCAAGAAATGGCCAAACAACGATAACAGGAGCCCTTTTAGTCCCAGAATCGACGAACGACAAGCCAGCCGCAATCCGTACATTTGTCACTCAGGAATCGGGTTTTCAGTAGTCCCGGATTTGATTAATGGCCCTGATCCGGGACCTTCAAATTTCTCTTCAGTTGGTGCATTTTCTATCTCAAACTTCTCGGTTTCTCGCATGGAGGACAAGCTGGATGGTGATCATTTGGTAGCTGCATGTAAATTAGCAGTCAATAATACATTCATTCCAAGCTATGCACTCATAGATACCGGTTGCTCAGGATTTGCATTTATTGATAAGACTTTTGCGACCCAACATAAATTACCATTTTACCCATTAAAGTCTCCCCGTACGCTTCAAGTGATCGATGGTAGGCCTATCTCCTCTGGTAATGTTACCCATGTCTGCCAACTTCCATTAATAATCAATTCCCATCAAGAGGTTGTCACCTTCTTTGTCACGAAACTCGGCTCGTACCCTCTTGTACTCGGAATTCCATGGCTTCAGCTTCACGACCCACTATTGAGGTTCAAGGATAATACTATTCTCTTTAATTCTGACCTATGTCAGTCAAAATTCAATTTCACTGCAAATCCCACTCCGATCAAAGGGATTATACCAAAGAAACTGGCGCATGTAATTAGCTCGGCAGCTCTTGTGCATCTCCCAAGCAAAGATGTACTTCCGACTCCTATGGAAGATTGGAAAAAACACATCCCTACTCAATATCATAAATACGGTGACATGATGGACGAATCACTTGCGAAGCAGTTGTCACCACGCCGACCATATGACCACAGAATACCTGTCAAGGAAGGAAAAGAGCCACCTTTTGGGCCTTTATACGGCATGTCAAGAGAAGAGCTAGTAGTTTTGAAGGATTATATCCAGGAGAATCTTGAAAAAGGATTTATTCGAGCTAGCTCATCACCCGCCGGAGCCCCGGTCCTCTTCGTCAAGAAAGCGGATGGCACACTACGCCTTTGTGTCGATTATCGAGGGCTGAACGAGATCACCATTAAGAATCGCTACCCTCTACCGTTAGTAAGGGAAACTCTGGACCGACTATCCAAAGCGAAATACTTCACTAAACTGGATCTTCGTCGGGGTTATAACCAGATCAGAATGGCGAAAGGCGAAGAGTGGAAAACAGCTTTCCGTACAAGATATGGACACTTTGAATATACCGTAATGCCATTTGGATTAACTAACGCCCCAGCAACCTTCCAGCATTTCATAAATGACTGTATCCGTCAATATCTCGACGTATTTTGCACCGCTTACTTGGACGATATACTTATCTACAGTGATACTTTGGAAGAACATCACACCCACGTTAGAAAAGTTTTGGATGCCCTAAAGCAGAACGGTGTGTTATTAAAACCAGAAAAGTGCCAATTCCACACAAAAAGCACGACATATTTAGGGCTTGTAATCGAATCTGGAGGTGTCAAGATGGATCCCAAAAAGGTAGAGGCTGTTAAGAACTGGACAGTTCCTAAGACATTAAAAGATGTTCAAGCATTCTTGGGCTTTGCCAACTTCTATCGACGATTCATCCGCGGATTCTCAGCATTAGCTCTTCCACTCACTAAACTAACTCGTAAAAACTCACCTTTTTTGTGGGATACCCAAGCAGACAATGCCTTCAAGACTCTGAGAAACGCCTTTATCACAGCACCAATTCTCGCACACTTTGACCCAGAAATGGAGATTGTCGTTGAAACTGACGCATCGGATTATGTCGCTGCTGGCATCCTATCCCAGTATGACGAAAGCCACACCCTTCGACCCATCGCGTATTTTTCAAAAAAACATTCGCCGGCAGAATGCAATTACGAGATATATGATAAAGAACTTCTTGCAATTATTCGAGCATTTGAAGAATGGAGACCAGAGCTCGAAGGCGCAACCCATCCAATCAAAGTGATTTCCGATCATAAAAACTTGGAGTTTTTCATGAGCACTAAACAACTCAATCGTAGACAAGCCCGCTGGGCGGAGTACCTTTCACGATTCAACTTTATCATCAAATATAGACCTGGTAGGCAAGGAGGCAAACCCGACGCATTAACCCGAAGATCAGAGGACTTACCTGATGCAAACGACATAAGAAGACTCCATCAAAGTCAAATAATTTTAAAGAAAGAAAATCTGGAACAACCACTTCAATTATTGTCGTCTTTAATTCACGATGGTCGTACGACAAATACAAAGCTCGAAATCTTGTTTGAGGAAGGTTATAGCGGGGATCCAATTCCATCAAAAATACTAAGCCTAATTAGGAAAGGCGTACGTCACTCACACCTCCTGTCATTAGCCGACTGCGCCGAAGTCAAGGGTAGGTTAATCTACAAGGGTACGCTTTATGTCCCGGATCACGACCCGCTAAAACTTCACATCCTAAAAAACTATCACGATATTCCTTCAGCTGGACACCCAGGACGTGAAAAAACATTTGAACTCGTGAGTAGAGACTACTATTGGCCACAAATGCGTAACTATATAGCTCAATATGTCCGCAACTGCTTTACATGTGTCAGATCTAAACCCAGTAGCCAAGCCAAATTTGGATTCTTGAAACCGTTGCCCATCGCGCAGCAGCCTTGGCAAGAAGTATCAATGGATTTTGTGACAGGCTTACCTGTAAGTGAAGGATACGATGCAATATTGGTTGTTGTTGATCGGCTTACTAAAATGCGGCATTTAATTCCCTGTACGGCATCTAGTAGCTCTGAAGACGTCGCCCGGCTATATCTAACCAATGTTTGGAAACTCCATGGTCTACCAACCCATATCACATCCGACAGAGGTACTCAATTCACAGCCAAATTTTGGAAACTGCTCTGCAAGCACCTCGGAATAAAGTCAAGAATGTCAACAGCTTTTCATCCTGAAACCGACGGGCAGACTGAAAGATTTAACGCCGTCATGGAACAATACTTACGTAGTTACATCTCGTATCAGCAAGATAATTGGGTTCAATGGCTCCCTATGGCTTAATTTGCTGCTAATAATCAAGTTTCTACCACAACAAAGTCAACGCCATTCTTCAGCAACTATGGGTTTCATCCACAATTCACAATAACAATCCGACAATTCACCAAGTCTTTACCAGGAATTGACGCAAGAAACTTTGCCCTCAAAATGAAGGATTTACACAGCCATTTGAGAACAAATATAAGGTGGGCTCAAGACCAGCAAGAGCAAGCTACTAATCGTCACAGAACACCAGCCCCCAACTACCAGGTGGGAGATTTAGTGTTCCTCTCAGCGAAAAACATTAGAACTACGCGCAACTCCCGAAAGCTAGACTGGAGAAGGCTGGGTCCCTTTCCTATAAATGAAGTAGTTTCGTCATGTGCATATCGACTCAAGCTTCCTACTTCAATGAAGATTCACCCAGTTTTCCATGTGTCATTGCTTCACCCTGCCACAAATGATACCGTCCCTGGGCAACTGCAACCGCCTCCTCCTCCTGTTATTATCGACAATGAGAAGGAATATGTTGTTGAAGAAATTTACGACTCACGTATTACAAAGCAGTATGGTTTACAATATCTTGTCAAATGGCGGGGAGAAAATGAAATCACATGGGAGCCGGCCGTAAACCTTGACGAAACCACTGCTGTTACAGTCTTCCACGAAAGATATTCACACAAGCCAGGCCCGCTTGATAGCAAGCCGCAAACTCAACCTCGCAGGAGCTCGAGATTAAAAAGGGGGGCTACTTTCATAGATTAATGCACTTGATGCTGATATTAACTCTGTTGTCGGATGATTAGTTTCTCGAGTAATTGGATCAACACGAGTCAACCATGCATAGAGGTTGGAAATGAGATCACTAGTCAGGAAGCAGAGGATAATAAGGTCAATCTAGTTCTATCAAGCAAGTCCTTGAATTATCTGGTATGGTTATGCAGTGTAGTAGAGGAGGTCATGTACATATAAATATATATAGGTTCAGCGTGTGAGAGATTTCCTCTGCACGCAACGTCTTCTGAATATACATTCACCACATACCTTTCACACCTCTTCCTTGGGAAGACCGATTTACTTCAATTCCAAATCCTTACTTTTCTCCTTACGCTTCTTCCTTACTTTTCTCCTTACGCTTCTTCCTCACTTTTCTCCTTACGCTTCTTCCTCACTTTGTCTTTCCCTTGGGAAGACCACATCCATTATCTCGCCTCAGATCTCGTTATCACATTTACCTCCTTCACCAGTGCCCCACGGAACGCCGATTACCCTCTCTCTGAGAGAGTACGCTAGAAGCTGAGATCATATCTGCGAACGAAGGTGCAAAAGAAATAGCCTATATGGAGAAGATCTGGAAAGACATTGGTCATCAGGATTATACACCGATCCTCTATTGTGATAATGATGCAGCTGTTCAGTTTGCGAAAGATTCCAAGTTCCACAACAAGGCTAAACACATCAACCTTCGCTATCTTTTCATACGAAATGATATGATATCAAAAGGACGACTTCAAATACAGCATTTGGCTGGAAGAGACATGATTGCAGATATATTGACCAAACAGCTGGCCGAGCCGGATTTCCTTCGTCACCGCAATAGTATCGGACTAATAAACCACACAACCAACCCTGGAAAACGACGATACGAAATATTCAAGAATGACAGCGATGTTGGAATTGGCACTCAATCATTCCACAGCTTCAAATTATAGAAGGTTTATTAGAAGAGTGCAAACTTTTGACGGGTTAAAGTTTACTGTGTTATTGTTGGCTCACTATTATGATTACATTAGTGTTTATGTATGCTAGCTTCTCGGCAGGGGGGATGTCAGGATTTATGACTAAGCTTCGCTTACACTAGTGCCTCGTTATCACAGTCCTGTATATTGCTGCACACACACTGTAACTACTACAATATATTCCTTCATATCTTCGTATTCACTTGACATTGTGATATTGAATGTATATATGTAGCTTTCAGTCCCGACATTAGTCCTTTCTTTCCTTGTAGACAATCTAAATCACCAGATCTGACATCGTCGATCAGTATACCGTGACACGGGGCCTCGTAGGCGGGCGGCTTTGGCATAGGAGAGGGTAGAAGCACTGTTAGCGTTCATGGGGGCCTCGGTGCACGAAAGGGATGCATCAGCACTAAGAGGAATTTTTCTTTGAGAAGCTTGAAAGCATGGAGGGCTCTGTGTGAACTTAACAGCTGTATTTTGAGTAGGAGAATTTCTGCAGTTGGGGGCATTGTCAAAAATCGGCAGTCAGGATAGGACGCGTGCGGCACTCTGAATAGTAATTGCTTGGAGGTCAGCCGCGATGGCTGGTGGAAGGCTTTGGAGGAAGCGGGCTCCGGCATTTTGCCAGGCGTTTAGGGTAGCGGCTAGCTCGTTGATGGCATTTGGTCTTAGGTGTGAGACAACACGACGAGAGGACGAGCTGTGGTGGGGTATAGTTCTCTTAGGGGAGAAACCAGGAATAGACGCCTTTATCTGCAGACTTGGGCCAGCGTGTTTAGAGCCAGCTAAGCCTCGTTCTGAGGTTGCGGCTCTTGTTGGGGGTGCGCCGGGGCTTTTACTCGAGGTGAGAGTTGGCGAGATCGTTGTACCGGAGACTGAGGTTTCCTCAGCCATTGGCTCATCTTCAATGTCAGAGTTGATATCGGCGTCAGGCTCGATGTCCATATCATATTCAGGAGAGTTCGTGTAGGGTAAGGATGTTGTAGGTGTAGTTCCAAGAGCGAGAGCATCTGCAATGGCGTGCTTGTTGGCAGGGAGGAGTACGGACCGAGTTTTAGTTTGCTTGGAAGTGCGCGAAGATAACGGTTTGAGAGTGTTCGCCGCATTGGGCTTTTTGGGCTTCGCAGTAGGCATGAAGATCGAAGGTGAACGAGGTGGTTTTGTTATGTGAGCCCGATATGTTTATTTATTTATTTATTTGTTTTTAATGGTGTGTATCTGGCGATAGTTTGTACATTATACCACGTGATTGTACGCGTCGCGTCAATCCCATAGATAGCCCTTTTCCTTGGAAAATAATCAATCAAGTCTTACCTTTACGTTACACGTCTTAGTACTCTCCAGAAGCAGCAGTACTCGAGGCACTACGTGAAGCTAAGTAGCTACAAAATAATTATTTTGTAAGGGACAAATCCCCAAACCTTTCGATCATTTCAATCCACTCCAAGCTTTTTAAGCTCTCAAATACTACGGCCTAAGAGAACCATTTTCAAAAATGGATGACAAGAAGCACGCGGGTCAGCCAAAAAATGATCCTAATGAGAATCTATCCGAACAAAGTTCAATTGATGACAATCGAGACGTGTTCGACATTGAGAACACCTCGGGTATAAATTCTGTCAAAGGCGCTCTAAAATTTATGCAAAACGGACTCAAAGCATATTCTAGAAATTTGGAAGATATTAAAGACACGATTCAAGCTCAGGCCCAAATTCACAACGACTCGATTCGCGAGCTGAGAGAATTAATTGGATCACTTCAAATTAACCCAGCAAGCCCACCAATTCAGCAAGCCATAGCAGAACATAAAGACGTTAAGCCTAAGCCAAACAATTCTACGTCAGAAATAAAGACTGAACCCGTTGACCCATCTATTGCGGCTATTACGGCAACTATGGCAAGGCTGGAAATGAAGCTGGACCACATAGAAACTGTTAGATCAAATGGATACGGGACAATAAAAAAATTAGCCCCAGACAGATTGCCAGGCCCTCGGCGTCCCAACAATCTCCTGAATTGTCAAGACTTGCGTATTGAGGATCTCAGCAGTGTTGATTCACCGCGCTACGAAGCATATATTAAAGGTATTTGGCCAGAGGCACTCTCACTCGGGGAGGTCAATGAAGATTCTCGACCTTTAAAAAACTCTACCTACAAGTTCGCTTGTACAGACGAACTCAAGGACGCAAGTATTGATAATTGGCAGCGATTGTATAAGATACAAAGAACTCTATTCAATGAAATGACACCCTACAGATTCTGGCCTTCGCGAATCGTGGGTAACCTTAGCGGAGATTTTGATACAGTTGCCCGATTTATCAGATATAAAAATCCAACTTGGTTATTGACCATTGAGGCTATTTTGACAATCATGCGGGACTACGACGGTATCCAGCCGCCTATTTCTGAGATAGCTTCAATGATTAAATCTGCCGATGAGACAGATCTTCAATTCCTACGACGTGTTAGGACTATCTTCAATCGGATGTCGCCTACAATGGCCGAAAACCCCGTTAGCCACGATGTCTTGAAACATACTCTGCGCCAACATGTACCTACTTTGTGGGCCAGGGTAGAAGACAGGGGTATGGCGGACCTTTCTGCCGAAGCACTTGAAATGGCAATCCAATTAGCGGCCCAAAGTACACTTACGGATAAATCAAAGCTGGCCAAACCGATTATGGACTCGTTCTCATTTGGTAGGGAAGAAATTCTAGCGGCAGAAGAAGATTTTCTGGATGAGACAGCTTTTCCAATTGAAGATGATCACTGCTACAAATGTGGAATACAGGGTCACTGGTCACGAACTTGTCCGCAAAGAAGTTCTCAAAACTATACATCGGGTAAAATCCCAACGAGGGGCGGTCGTGGTCGAGGAATTTTTCCAATGGCGAGAGGTAGAATCCAACCCCCTCAAAGACACGTCGGTCGCTCACCAACCTTCCGTCAACATAAAGGCTCAGCCTTACCTAGGACAAGTGGTCGAGTCTCTGGCAGGGTATTTGCTACAGAAGAGGAACAGCTTTTAACTGGCAACACTGGCGAATTAACCCAGGTCAAGGAGTTCCTTGATAACCCAGATGATAACTACTTCTGCGATTTTGCACAGCAGGATTTCAACGAAAAACATCGAGATGCGTTAGACCTCGATGATAATCAAGAACAATGACGCCAGGAAGCTGACGTGGAAATCTTCTTAACAGAAGAAGTTGACGTTAGCTCAATTAAAGTACCACCAGAGCGGGAGGGCTCCGATCAAACTCACCCTCTTTTCAAAGCGAAAGTTAATGGTCTAGACTCAACTATCTTTCTAGATTATGGTTCCAGCTCGTCCTGGATTTGTAAGTCTAGAGTCGTCGAATCTGCCACCTTCCTTTCCTCGAAACCTACTGTAATTAAAGGACTAGGCCATAAACCAGCGGCTTCCATAACTCAGGACTCAATAGTGCATGTCATGCTTCCAAACGACATCAACCTCGGTTCGATTTGCTGCGGTGTTGTGCCAGATGGACTTTTTCCGGGCCAGTTAGTCTTTGGCCGCACCTTATTTCACGCTTTTGGCATCTATACACAAGAAAATGGAGATGTCAAACTCCTTAGAGCAAAAAATGAGCCAATTCTGCAACGCATCGATAATGGAACAGTCTTCGCGATCGAGGATGCAATGCCGAAGGCAAACGATAGGTCTTTAGAAATTGTATCTCTAATAAAAAATTTTCAACAAAAGTACTCGCCAGTTTTCAGGTTTAACCCCGAGAACCCTCAACAAACAGTACACGAAACAACAGTCCAGCATTACATTGACACTGGACTCTCAGACCCAGTTAAAATTCCTGCCCGAAGGTATAGTCCAGCTCAATGTAAGGCTATCAATGATTTTTTAAAAATGGCAATCAAAAGGAAACTGATTAGAAAATCAAAATCTCCGTGGGCAGCTCCAGCAGTTCTAGCTCCAAAAAAAGGGGGCGCATGGAGATTCTGTATAGATAATCGACAACTCAATAGTATCACTAAAAAGCATGCATTTCCACTGCCTAATATTCAAGATGAATTGCAAAAAGCTGCTGGTAAGAATTACTACTGCTCTTTCGACTTAATCGACGGTTTCTGGCACATCGCAATGGCCCCATCTAGCGTTGAAAAGACAGCTTTCACGGTACCAAATGGGATATATGAATGGCTGGTGATGCCTTTCGGCCTAACTAATGCCCCTTCTACATTTCAGTCTTTCATAAATGAAGTTTTGGAACCACTACTAGATGTAGTTGCTGGGATGCTAGACGATGTTTGTACGTGGGGCAACTCAATTGAAGAATGTGCTGCAAATTCTGAGAAAGTCTTGAAACGCTTTGCTGATTTTTATCTCATATTAAATGTCCGTAAGTGTAGGTGGTTTGAAAGTCGAGTGACATTTTTAGGCTTCATAATCGATAAAGAGGGTATCCACGCCGACCCGAGCAAAGTTATGGCTGTCCTAGAACGGCCGCCACCTACTACAACCACCGAAATTCGCTCTTTTTTAAATGCAGCCGGTTATTTACGTCACTTTGTCGCGGGATTCGCTGCTATAGCATCCCCTCTATATTCTCTGACGGGAGGTGAAAAGAACGGATATATCACCTTAAATGCAGTCCAACTATCGAGCTGGAACGCTATCAAGACCGCGATTACTTCTCTTCCAGTTCTTAAACCTTTTAATTTTAATTCAATTTCCATCATCGACTGTGATGCAAGCAAAGAGGCGACGGGGGGTGTTCTGTTACAGCCTCACCCGTATCAAGGAAATACAAGAAACGACGACAAGACGCTTCTTAAATCACCTCAAACTGCTCTTTATCCCGTTGCTTATATGAGCCACAAATTTACGGCTACTCAACAGAGATACAGTGCTCAGGAGCGGGAACTTTTGGCTGTTGTTTTGTGCCTTCAACAGTGGCGATATTGGGTTGAGGGGTCCGAAATAATTGTCAGAACTGACCACGAATCTCTAACCGGTTATCGGACAAAGACAGTCGTAACACCGCGAATATTAAGATTTTTGGATGTGATTGAGCACTATAATTCCCGAATTATTTATCGAAAGGGGATCACAAATGTCTTACCAGACTTTCTCTCAAGATCTCCCTTCCCACCTAAAATAAGTACAGCTCAGGTCTTTCCTATAAATTTTTATGAGGATCAAGACGATAGTACAGAAATTGAAAGCAAAATGGGTGATATCAACGAAACCCTCGGCGCGGTTAACGTTGCATCTATTACGGATGAAAATGAACTTGCCATTGATAATCTCTCCAGAATTGATCTTCACGCAATTTTTGAAGCTCTCCGCTCCAGATCACTACTGCCACGACGCCTTCTTAGGTTTTCCGACGACTTTATAACGCGCAATAATAAGCTCTACTATATCGAAAATAATGCCCTTAAAGAAGTCCCGGATCACGAAATCCTTTTAGACAGAGCGATTTCTACACACAAAAATATAGGCCATGCAACAGCTGGAATACTTATCGCGGAACTTCGCCAATACTACTGGCACCCGGATATTGTATTAATTGGTCAAGAGGCAATCCGAACGTGTGAGCGATGTCAGTTATTGCTCGCACCAAATACATCTTCTCTCCTCCTCCAGCCCATACCTCCAGCATTACCTCTTCAACGGTGGAGAATTGACTTTACTGGGCCAATCCTAGGTTACCAAATGCTTAACGCAATTGATTATGCTACAGGTTATGCCATATCGCAGTTGTGCTCCAACACTTCACATAACGTCATAATTGACTTTATTAATAATTTAGTTCATATATTTGGAGCCCCGGCGGAAATGGTAAGCGATAACAGATCCTCATTTGTGGCCGCAGAGACAAGAGCATTTTTAAAGCGATTTAATATTAAATACTATCAAACTACTCCATACCACCCTCGAACCAACGGTAGATGTGAACGATTTAATGGAACGATCAAAAAAATTTGGACTAGTGTATGGGTAGAGTCTGTGCAACTAACGGCTGTTGGAGCTCTACAAAAAGCTCTACATATTTACAACACAAGACCATCCGAAAACGGTTATTCACCCCACTTTCTTTTGTTCGGTGTCGTACCTAAACTTGCAAATCCAGCACCCACATCTTTTTACGTCAGGGAGCAAACCGAAGAAGAAAACCAAGCCTTAGTTTCGGATTTAGCCAGTCGAAGGAAAGAACAAATTAACATGATACGCCAATCCATTAACAGTGTCAAAGCAACACAATCACATATCCGTAGTCTTCTAGCGGAAAAAAAGGCTTTTACTCGTTCATTTGCAAAAGGGGATTGGGTCTTACGCCAGAGATAGAGGAAGCATAAATTCGAATCATTTTATGACGGTCCTTTCTCAATAATCGGATGCCATTGAGGTAACACCTATACACTTATGACCCCAGGTGGAATTATCATGGCAAATAAATATAACGGATCGCGTCTTTTCCCAGCTTACCAAAGGGAAAACCAGCCCATCAGGAGTCTCTGGTATGCCAGCAATAGACTGCTGAAACAGGACCGAGATCGTATCGCTAGAGAGGCTGGTTTATAAGTAGCTTGTTACATCATTCATATCATTTGTATTTTCCCATTATGCTCTCGCTTTCATTTTATAGAGAAAGGGAGTAGTGTGTATCTGGCGATAGTTTGTACATTATACCACGTGATTGTACGCGTCGCGTCAATCCCATAGATAGCCCTTTTCCTTGGAAAATAATCAATCAAGTCTTACCTTTACGTTACACGTCTTAGTACTCTCCAGAAGCAGCGGTACTCGAGGCACTACGTGAAGCTAAGTAGCTACAATGTCTACCGAGCGCTAGTTATAACTAAAGCCCCATCCCTAGGGGGACATGGTGACTGCAAAATGTCATACAACGAATGTAAGGTTTTGCCCTAAGAATACACATTTCTATTTATAAAATTATGGCATTTCTATTTATACCATTATTTCATTTCTATTTTTACTCATTGTAGTCATCTCATTTCTAGTTAATCATCTTGTAGCAGCTATTAATAGGCCGCGTATGTATTCTATTTACGTCTCTATGACAAGAGTAAGATAAGTCGAGGCGGCAACTACTGAAGGAAGGAAAGGCGTATATAAAGAGAAAGATTCTCAGTAGATAGCGCTCTTCACGCTTAGTTCTTTGTCACAAATATAACCATCAGAAAGTCTTTTGACATCCTTCATACAACCTTCAGGTTCCCTTTAGTAAACCCTTTAGTGCCTCAATACTTTCCTCAGCACTTCCCACCGTCTCTTGAGACCTCTTTAGTACCTACCTTACTCAGTATCCTTCCCGTTACTCACTCGGTCGCCCATCATCCTGACATTACTAAGCGTCGAAATTACATGAGTTATAGAGTACCTGATTCACCAGATACTCTTTCTCATTCAACAGCAACCGACAACTCTTTTTTCAGTCTTTCAGGATCTGAAATGGCTGAGACAACAAGCAGCAACATGCAAGGCATCCAAGTCACCTCGAACCCGCAACTAGACCAAGATATTCCCATGCCTACAACTCAGATACCGACCTTAAATTTCCTTCCTCCGGAACTCTGGAGTACTCCATACCTCCTTCGGGTTCCTGGAGCCATGAATAACGCCTTGTTAGTTGACTCCGTGCGAGTAGCAGCTCTATTCGATGCTCAAAAACCACTCTCACCTCCTTCTCACATTCCTTACTCTACACCTTTGATGAGACTCACTGCCCCTCCGATCACCCTATACGATGGATCCCCGAGCAATCTACGCTCCTTCTGTTCGCAACTTGTCAATCAGTTACAAGATCAAAACCATTCTTTCCCGGACGAAATCTCCAAGGTTCGCTATGCCTACCAATGTCTGGGGCCAGGAGCTCTGAGGAAGATGAGGTCCCAATTCAGGTGTCTCGAAGATCCAGCAGTTAAGCCAGAAATAACAACTCTATCCGAATTCCTGACGGCGCTCAAGCGAGAATGTGATGACCCCGGCCGAGAAGGTAAGGCCACCCGCGCTGTGGGAAAAATGAAGCAAGGAAATATGAGATTTCATGATTTTATAACCTTGTTTCACGATAACATGGTTGACTCCACCTACGCCAATGTGGACAAGATCACCCGGAAGAAGATGTTGGAGCTACGGCTTTCTGAGAAACTTTCGGAGATTCTACTGTCTGCTTCAGATGCTCCAGAAAATTATGACGATTTCGTGGCTTACCTAAGGGCTAAAGATGCTCGTGTCCATGAGTTCAGGACCGCCTTCCCAAGCGCGCCAACCCACCAGCCAAGCCCAACCTTTTCACCCGCCTCAGTCTATAAAGCGCCGAGTACACCCCTGACGACGCCATGGAGGTCTCCCAACCCTGAGCTTACCGTCTCTCAAGGAGGATCGGCAATGGATCTTGATACAATATCAAGACAAAAAGGCACCGACGGACGCCTTACTCCACAAGCCAAGGATGCACGTCGAGCTTTAGGTCGATGTGTTTGGTGCAATAAACCAGGACATATAGCAAAAAACTGCCCATTAGGCTCCCGCACTATTGCGTCCGCTGCAATAGTTGAAATGCCTGATCAAGTAGAGCAATTAAAAGACCAACTCCAGCAGTAAGTCGCCTGTTGGAGTCGTTATCAGTAGGACAAGTGAGTTCAGAGGACGTCTCAAGTTCACGTCACATGTATATAAACGCAAAATATATGATATACCTCTAATTGCTCTTGTTGACACTGGCGCTTCCGGAAATGCTTTCATTTCAAAATCCCTCTGTGAAACTCTTAACCTAAACCCACATAAACTCTTGCGCCCTATTAATCTCTTTGGATTTGATGGAAAGCAAGGAGCTCAAATAACCCACAAAGTATCTTTCCCACTATACCTAAGCAGACATGCCGAAATCACGACCGCCTATGTGATATCTCAATGTAAACAAGATTTAGTCTTGGGCCTTCCTTGGATAGAAAAACACGCGCCATATATAGACTGGAAGGAGAATACCCTTACTTTCGGTGAAAACTGTTTAGGAAAAGCTTGTTGCAAGTTTGAAACTACCATACCTTATTTCAATTCTGGAGCCCCAAACTCTGTTTTAGCAAATCGTATTGCTCAGAGTCTTCATCAACCCCCTTTTTATCAAAAACCAAAGATTGTCCCAGCACTCACCTTCGCAATGATGGCCCATCAGCCGGAAAATTTTAACTTTGCCCTTAGCCTCCATGACCTCGATCTTTTATCTAAAGACACCACGGAGCAATCTCTCGATACTCCTATGGACAGAATCCCCAAGTTGCGAAAAAAATATGCAAACCCTAAAGAACACTTACCTTCCCACTATCATGAATTTCTCGATGTATTCAATCGTGACCAGGCGAATCAACTACCGCCTCATCGCCCCTGGGATCACTCCATTGATCTACAGCCTAACGAACATCCCCCAGCGTCGCGACCCTACTCAATGAATCTGCGTGAGCTCAGAGCTCTCCGAGACTACCTTCATCAAGAACTTGACAAGGGATTTATCCGCGTTTCTCGTTCTCCCGCTGCAGCCCCAGTACTTTTCGTTAAAAAGCCTAATGGCGATCTCCGATTTTGCATCGATTATAGGGGACTGAATGCAATCACAATCAAGAATAGACACTCGTTACCATTAATAACGGAAACTCTTAGCCAGCTCTCTCACGCCAAATATTACACGAAGCTAGATATAATATCAGCTTTCAATAAACTCCGTATTAAAGAAGGGGATGAATGGAAAGCCGCCTTTACCTGTCGATACGGACTTTTTGAACCAGTCGTACTACCATTCGGGCTTTGCAATGGGCCCGCCTCATTCCAAGCCTACATAAATCATGCTTTAAGGGGTCTCCTTGACAATTTTTGCACTGCGTATATGGATGATATTTTAATTTACTCAGAAAACTTAGTGGACCATAGAAAACATGTCAAAATTGTCCTACAGCGTCTCCGAGAGCATGGGCTACAGGTCGATATCGAAAAATGTAACTTCGAGACCACAGAAGTTACCTACCTGGGTCTCATTGTTTCAACTGAAGGTATACGTATGGACCCCAATAAAGTTGCCTGCGTACAAGAATGGCCAACTCCTCGCTGTGTCCGGGACATACAAGGTTTTTTAGGTTTTGCAAACTTTTATCGCAGATTTATTCCAGAATTTTCAAGACTAGCAGCACCTCTCACTAATTTGACGAAAAAGAACGTTCCATTTGCCTGGAATGAGACTTGTGAATCATCTTTCCTTAAGATTAAGCGATCTTTCAAAGACGGAACCATGCTCGCTCACTTTGACCCCACACTTCAGACCATTCTAGAAACCGACGCTTCAGATTTCGTGACAGCGGCAGTACTTTCTCAGTATGACAAGGAAGGAATTCTCCGACCAGTTGCCTTTATGTCCAAGAAAATGATTCCAGCCGAGTGCAACTACGAGACTTTTGACAAGGAATTGTTGGCTATTGTAAATGCCTTTGAAACTTGGACCGCCGAACTTGGATCGGTGGAAATGCCGACTTTAATTCTCACAGATCACAAAAATCTTGAACATTTCACTACCACCAAGAAGTTAAATAGAAGGCAAGCACGCTGGAACGAGCTGCTGGCCGATTTTGACTTCAAAATAGTCTTCCGACCAGGGAGACACGGAGGAAAGCCGGATGCCTTGACTCGAATTCATTCTGATCGACCCACAGAAAGCTCCGACAAACGAAACCAACACCAATATCAAACCTTAATAAAACCTCACCAAACCCTTCGATGTGGTAGTGTATCCGAAAGTAGTAATACATTATGCGTATCATTAGATAACTGGGATAAGCATTGTAAAGAAGACAAATACTGCCAGGAAATACGATCAGCTCTGGAAAATCCAAGAAAAACACGACCAGACCTCGAGCTTTCAAATTGCACACTCACCAAACATTCTTTCACTCTACATGGAAAAGAATATATACCCGAAATACTTCGTGAAGTAATCTTAAAACAGCTTCATGAATCTCCTCTGTACGGACACCGTGGAGCAGCTGCGCTTTATTTTATGGTAAGCCATCAATATTGGTGGCCTGGATGCCATAAAGACGTAACAAAATATGCCCGAGGTTGCGAAAGTTGCCAGAAGAACAATCCTTCTAGCCAAAAACCCTATGGATTTCTTAAACCACTCCCAGCCTCACAAGCATCATTCCGTCATCTCACTCTTGATTTTGTCGGACCTCTACCAACATGCAAAGTTCGTGACTTTTCGTACCGCTATATCCTTCAAGTAGTAGACCGACTCACGAAACGAGCCTGGATCATCCCGACAGAACGGCCCACTGCCCAGGACACAGCAGAAGCCTTCATCACGAACGTCGTTCGTTTTGCTGGTCTTCCAGACTCCCTTGTCTCAGACCAAGGCCGGGCCTTTATAGATAAAACTTGGAAAGAAATTTGTTCTCGGCTTAGAATAACCCACAAACTCTCAACATCTTATCATCCTGAAACAGACGGACAAACAGAGAGGGCTAATAAAACGCTTGAAGTATACCTGCGCCATTATGTTAATTATCACCAGGATGATTGGGTTAAATACCTACCGCTGGCGGAATTTTGTTGCAACAATCACGTAAATACATCGACAGGAGTATCGCCATTTTTCGCTAGTTTCGGACATCATCCCCGGATGAACTTTATTCCAGAGTCCGAAAATGCCGAGCCTCGTGACACCCCAGAATTTGTCAAACGCATGGAGAGCCTAGTTAAACATTGCACGGAACAAATAACACTCGCACAAGCCTATCAATCGACATACGCAAACGAAAGACGCCTTCCAGCACCCAGATATAAGGTTGGAGATATGGTTTACTTATCCTTAAAAAATTTGGCTCTAGCAAGACCGTCTAAAAAACTTGATAACGTTCGCGCAGGCCCATGGCAGATCACGGCTATGAAGACACCTCTTGTCGCAAAACTCGATTTACCTTTTCAGTTCAGAATCGACAATAATTTTCATGTTAGCCTACTTCGTCCTGCTTACATTGGATACCCATCCCAACATTTGGAGTCTCCAGAACCACTTGAAATAGCTCCATCTGGTCACGAAGTTCACGAAGTGGAAGCAATACTGGATTCCCGGATTCGTCGAAATAAAGTACAATACCTAGTGCGATGGACAGGCACGAACGATACCACATGGGAACCCTATGAGCATCTGGATAATTGTCGAGAATCTCTAAAAGATTTCCATAATGCATACCCAGAAGCACCTCGCTCGGAGGACCTCGCGTCCTGAAAAAAAGGGGGGGTAATGTAAGGTTTTGCCCTAAGAATACACATTTCTATTTATAAAATTATGGCATTTCTATTTATACCATTATTTCATTTCTATTTTTACTCATTGTAGTCATCTCATTTCTAGTTAATCATCTTGTAGCAGCTATTAATAGGCCGCGTATGTATTCTATTTACGTCTCTATGACAAGAGTAAGATAAGTCGAGGCGGCAACTACTGAAGGAAGGAAAGGCGTATATAAAGAGAAAGATTCTCAGTAGATAGCGCTCTTCACGCTTAGTTCTTTGTCACAAATATAACCATCAGAAAGTCTTTTGACATCCTTCATACAACCTTCAGGTTCCCTTTAGTAAACCCTTTAGTACCTCAATACTTTCCTCAGCACTTCCCACCGTCTCTTGAGACCTCTTTAGTACCTACCTTACTCAGTATCCTTCCCGTTACTCACTCGGTCGCCCATCATCCTGACAACGAATATAGTGTGGTGGCAGAAGCGCCATTAAGATACATGCAGATACTGCGAGCGCTATGCAGCGGATTCCTCACATCGCTGGCTTAACTGGGACGGATGGGGCAGATTTCTGATAGAAACCTAACCTTCTCCAATATGGTGGCGAAACGCTTAGCTCCATGGGAGGTGCCGAGAAGAAAATCAAGTGAGCCCAGACTTCGACGGTGACCAGCCGAAGCCAGTCTTTCTCGCACGAGGGGGCAAAATACTAAGTGGGTGATTGACTTATTAGCCCCGCAGCAACAAGTCAGAAGGGCATCATTATGGTGAAACCTTTCGTGATAAGCACGAAAGTCACCATGTCCAGTACGACATTGGATTAAATACCCAAGATAACGGCGAGGTAGTTGTAGTTCCTTTGAAGGTTTTTTGGGAAATGGCATACCCAACTCACGATAAGTAGGGGTGAGCCCGATATGATGATGATGATGATGATGATTCTATTTTTCGTCTAGGCTCTAGACATGTGCCAGAGGCACATGGCTATCCATCTCTTGTGGGACATAGGACGCCAGAGCCTAGGCCCCGGAATTTAGGACTTTACAGTCTAATATTACATAGGTGTACCGCGTTATCTGAAACTGCAGACAGTGATAGACATGAGCTACATATATAGCAAAAGATTTGATGAGTCTTCCCCTTTCTCACGACTGGTGATCGGCCAGTCCCTCTCTCCCGCTCCATCTTTCCGTCCAGGAGCCCCGATCGTAAATGATAGAAAAGAAAAGAAAAGATATAAATAAACAAACAACAAACACAAAGTACTCCTTAACGAGGACATATATTCTCGAAGAAACGAGATTGGTCTAGCCATTGATTTAGTGACGTTGCTCCTTTTGGCGTGCTAAGTAAGTTTGGTATAAGCTGATTAATGGGCCCTTCAGGGCGGCCACTACGTCTGCGAAGAATTCTGCAGAAAAGAAAATGTATGGGCGTTTTGCGCTGTCCGCATGAGCATTCTAGAGTAGCCTCAGTATGTTTGAAACGTGTCTGGTAGGTAGCATAGTCGCCGTGACCAGTTCTTGCGGCAATGACTCGGCCTAGATGTCTGCGGCTAAGAAGGAGCTCTTTCGGAAAGGCAGGAGCATCATTTATATCTATTTTCTGATACGAAGGGGGAGAATGATTGCGCCACCAATCATCTCTCTCCTGTCTATTTAATGTCGATTGCCATTTTTCTAGCGTAGAAAATGAATATTCCTGATTCTCGGGACTAGGCAGTGAAGCGCCTTTCTTAGCCTCTGAATCAGCTAGCTCGTTCCCCTCTATACCGGCGTGGCTTGGGACCCAGCGTATGTTTATATTACCCGCGAGAGTGTGAGGGAGACGTGTCCGAGCCTTCCAAGCCTTAGCCACTTCTATGGCCTCTAAGAAAATTGATTGGGCAGACAACACAGGGGTTCTAGTGAGTAGTTTTCTAGCTACTTCTTCGTTGTCTATAAATACCCATATATCATTTGAAAAACGAGCTGAAGAAAGTGCAGTGGCTGTACGGATTCCTTGAAGTGCGGCAAATGCCTCTGCATAAAAACACTCTCTGTGCTGACCAAGCGGGAAAGACCTTGAGCACACTTTTGTTCCAAATTGGTAAATGATGAAACCGCTCCCAGTCCTACCGTCTGAAAGTTTGGAGCCGTCTGAAAATACCAGAATATTGCTTCTAGGAAGCGTTCTCAGGAAAGTAAGAAATGTGTCAGCTATCATATGCTTTGGTACAGATGGATCACAAAACCGAATGTGAGAATGTTGTCTGGGCTCTATATTCTCCCATGGTGGATTGACTAACGAGTCAACTTGTTCTGATGTTGGGATGTTCCTGCATGAGCGCGCGAAACGAGATAATGCAGGGGATGCTAGAGATTTTTGTGCGCGAGACCGTAGGGGGTGTAGGGGGTCGAGCCGACGAGTGCGTATAGCAGCTCTTCTCGATTTTTTATTGAGAGCTAACTCAGCAGGGTCAAGCCCAGACTCACGGAAGAGAGCAGCGGAGGGAGTCGTTCGGTATACTGGAAGAATAGCTCTTGCAGCAGCTGTATGTACTTTTTCTATCAGTTGAATATGTGTGCCGACCCTGTTACAGACCACTTTTCCCATTTTTATTCGAGATTTTCCTGGCCACCAGGTCTCGGCGCCGAAGTGTGCTATTGGTAGGACGCATGCGAAAGCTGCTTGTCTCGAGAGCCGTGGCGATACCCCCCTGGTTGTGTTACCCAAACAGCGAAGAGCATGAGCTACCTTGAGAGCCTTGGAAGTTTGGATTTGCACATGACATTTGAAAGTGAGTTTTTTATCAAAGTTTATTCCCAGCCATTTAAGATGAGGCTTTTGGGCAGTCTCCGAGATAGTGAAGTTTGTAGTTTCTACCTGTGGTCGCGAGTTCTTATCCTTGTGTTTCCGTGTGAAATGAAGAAGCTCAGATTTCATAGGGTCAAAGGTTACTCCTTCTGAATAGCCCCAGGCTAGTGCTTGGTTTATGGAATTTTCTAGGTTAGTTGCATTTTCTTGGAGTGACGGTGATATTTCCAGCACTGCGACGTCATCAGCGTATCCAAAGGCTTTCTTAAGACCGTCCAGTTTGAATAAAGGAGCGATGTATAGCATGAAAAGTATGGGGGAGACCGGTGAGCCCTGAGGGAGTCCGCAGTAAATCTCGGTGGGGTTCCCAATTTTTCCATCTAGCCGTATGCATACTTCACGGTTGGTTGCGAATGAAGCAATCCAATTGCATAGTTGAGCTGGCCATCCTTGTTCTCTCATTCTTTTTTCGAGCCTACCTGGGAGTACAGCGTCAAACGCTCCCTTGATGTCAAGTGTGGCCAATGTCGCGGTCAAACCTTTAGCCAGTGCTGTTTCCACATCGTGGGTGAGGCATGTGGTTAGGTCTACACTGGAACGCTAGGGGAGTGCTCCGAACTGCTGGCGGGCAAGTACTTTGTGCTTGATAGCAATCCATGACATCCGCTTGGCTACAAGTCTTTCAAGTCCCTTTCCTAGGACGGAAAGGAGGGCAATTGGTCTATATGATCTGGGAGAAGACATATCTACTTTGTTCGGCTTAGCAATTATTGCCACAATCGCTGTACGGAAACATTTGGGATGATGGCCAGTATCTAGAGATGTCTGAAATAGATCATGCACCAGAATCGAAATGAGTGGCCAGGCGAGGCGTAAAACTGCAGTTGGGATTTGGTCTTTTCCTGGTGTGGTGTTACCAGCGCCTAATATAGCATTGCTGGCTTCAAGGGAAGTAATCTCAGGGAAAGGGAGAGCGGTGTGTGCTGTGGTGGGAGTACTTAATGATATATCTTCTATGTCAGATTGATTACTTAAAAGGTTTCGAATAAGTAACCTCATTTTACCTTCCAGATATTCTTCTGGAGGGGAATCAGGCGCAAGCGGGTCTTTAAGCGGGGGAGAGCGGAATATTCTCTTTGACTTGTGCCACTTGGTGATATCAAATACATCCTTTGCGTTGGTGGCTTCGTCGACTCTTTTCTGATAGAAAGCTGCTTTTGCAACTTTCGTTACTTTACGGAATGCTCTCCTATCTGCTTGCGAGGCGGTTCCCGTTCGGAAATTTTCACGGTATTTAGATCTTGCTTCTCTGCAGCTTTGATCCCACCAGGGTTGTCCCCTATTATGTGGTAGCGAGTATTTTGCAGATCCGGAGAAAGAAACCAAAAGAGATTGTGTTATATCTTCAGCTCTCTTGTCTAAGCTCGCAGGTGATTTTTCAGTTAGATTGGTCATTCCCTCTAATTGCATGCGGAGTAGGACTAAGAATTTCTCTTTGTCAATTGTGGCGAAGCGAAGTTTGGTCGTAGGTGCAGCCCCTCGTGCACGGTAGGCGACAGATACTAGGAGTGGCGTGTGGTCCGATGTAACGTCTAACTCATGCTGGACTTCTGCAGTTATTCCTGTTGCTACTAACTGGCTCGATCCAAAACATAGGTCGAGAACATTTCCGCGAGTGTGGGTGGGTTTGTCAATTTCGGAAATCAACGAAAGTTCTTTTAATTCGAGCCAGCTGATGAAACTTTCAGATTGAGCTGAGGGGGGGCCTGAATACGATGGGTGCCACATCGAATGGTGTAGATTTAAATCTCCGGCCAAGATGGTTTTTGAAGGGAAATGGGTGTTAGCCATAGTAGTTAGTCGGGATACTCCAGCACCTGGATTTGTAGCTCCAGGGGGGGCGTTATAGACATTTATTACTAATATACGAGAGGAACTAGGGAATTCGATTGAAAGGAAAAGAATGTCGGCGGCTCCTAGCTCCATCGTAGAGTTGGGGCGTTCTTGTGTGTAAGTTAAGTTGTTGTTTTTTTTTGAGTAAGTTAGTACTCGAGGTCGGGTAGACCAATCATCAACTGGAGTAAAGCATTCAAATGAAGGGTGATTGCATGTGATTCTCCTGTCAGTATTTCTGGATATGTACGGTTCTTGGATCAGCAAGATATCAATGTGATTTGTGAAAGCAGTTTGGAGAGCGATTTGGTGCGCAGAAGAGCAACGACCAACATTTACTGAGAGAATATTAATCGAATTGGGTGTACTACTCATTCATCCTAAGGGAGCTATTTTGGAGGCTATCTTGGGCCAGGACTGCGAAGCTACCAGGCCCTGCTGGGAAAAGCGAGGAGCCAGGAGAAGAAATGTGTGTTTGTAGCGGATTAAGCACAAGATCTGCGTCAGCAGCAATTGCTGGGGCAGTTGTCTTATTTCCAATCGACTCACAATGTGCAGCCTTAAGACGGAGTCTTGCGGATGCTGCAGCCTGTCTAATGGCGAAGATTTGTTGTTTAGATGGAAGTGTGTTGTTCTTGCTGGGTCTGATGAGACATTCCAATGAGTCGGCTGGGTGAGGTCCGTAGCAATTCGCACACTTTGGGGGGCATGCGTGAGGCACTTTCGGATCACAAGTAGTATGACCACTTTCGGTGTGTTGAGTTGAGGCGCAGATTCGGCAGCGGGGAAGACGGATACAAGCCCGTTGATTATGCCAACCAAAACAATTTCCACATTGAGGGGTTTTCATTCTTTGCGGCAGAAGTTTCGCTGGGACACGTTTGCCGAAGAGAGGGAGTACTTTAGAAAGATTTGAGCCCTTGGGGTAGAGCACTATCCAGCTTTTATGGGGATAGAAATCAGAGGAAGGAGTACTCCTTGATTCGATTACATTTAAAGGGGCAACGTTTGTCAGGTCAGTAAGAGCTTCGGTTAGCATAGACGCTGTAATCTCTACCATCTCTAACGAGTTTGTGGACACATTGTACCCGGCATAGGAGCGGGGGACGCCCGAAAGTCTGTACGCAGCATGTTCGCGTGGTTTCTCGACTTTGCATTCTCCGGAGGAAGACAAGAATGTTTGGATGTCATCCATGCGACTTGACAAATTTTCTTGGGCGGCTGTGTGCGCTGGACATATAGCAAAGCCAGTTTTAGTGTGTTGTACCTCTTTTATCCACTTCTCGCCGAGAAAGGTATTTATTTGCTGCATGATAGCGAAGGGAGACATGCTCAACGCAGGATGGCCGGCTGCGACCCTGACCAAAATACGGTTATCTTCGACTTGTTTTGTTGGTTGTACTTTGCTTATAGCGTTTGCATTGTGTTTAAGGTTGGCAATGGGTCTTTGAGCAGCCAATGGTCGACTTCGTTGTTTAAGAGCCGCAGCATTTGCAGTACTTGCAGGAGACGCAGCAGAAGCAGCAGACGCAATAGTGGCATATGATTTTTTCTGAGGAACTTTGGTATTTATAACTTGGTGCTCTATCGTCTGATTGGTGTTCTGCACCATAGAGTATGGCTTGGGAGGGCGGGATGAGCCTCTGACGTGGCATTCAAAGTGTCGTCGGGCTACAGAATTGAGGTCAGCCACGAACTCGCGGAAGGATCTATTGAGATGTTGGGGTAGCGTGTTGCTTTCGCTGATCGCATCATCGAGGACGCTTGCAATATGTTGAAACATGAGTGTGGCCTCATTGTTTCTAGTGTCCGCGGCTGAGGTGGTTGACAGCAGCATCTCTGTCAACGACTCCTCTTTGCCCGTTGGGGCAAAAGCACGTAGGGGTGGTGGAGGGAGGGAAGGCGGGGGAGGGGGAAGATTTAACATGGTGCGCGCGATGGTATGCTGTCAGGTTCCGAGATATGTGTGTGTATGTGAGCCCGATATGTACTGGCTGGACTGATCTGAATTGCCCATCCTGGTCACGTGATATCTCATGAAAGACGTACGTATCATGTTAGTACTGCGAATGAAGGGATAAATGGTGTGTGAGAGAGGGTAAACTATGTGGATAAAGTGCAGGTACAGGGAGACAAGAGTACGTTAACGAAGGTTAGAGAATAAGTTATGTGCACTATATTTATATGTTTATACTATCGGAATAAACAGAATTTACTGCCTAGCCTTCGTTAACTTACCCTTGTCCCCCTATATGTAAGATTGTGTATTGTAGAGTATAGATGTATGGATATATTACAGAATAGTATTAGATACAAAGTATATGTGCGTGTGCCGAAGCTCGCTAGATGACTCAGCATTCTTGACACTCCCCCTTGCTGAGATTACCATCTTCGGCGTGTTGACCTCTCACTTATGAGTACTATTGTTGACACAACACCTAGACCTCATTAACTCTCAAGACGGCGAGGGTAAGCCGCAGAGCCTACGTCTGCAGATGTTTTATGTTTCCGTGCAGTTCAGCTAAGCATACATGTATGCCTTGATACAAGAGTGTCCCTGGTGTGTGTGGCAGGGCATTCATTTCCAAGCTCTACGTAAATATTTTAGACTGCATTGACTGCTCCGATACCCAGAGTCTTCGTATGCCTCGTGAGTGGATCGGGGGCTAATTGCTTTGTTAGGATGTCGGCAGGGTTTTCGGTACCAGCGATTTTATCAATGTTTAGTCGGTTCATTGAAACCATATCGTTTCTCACATAAAAATACCGGGTTGCAATGTGCTTGGCTTTGTTATGGAATTTTCCAGAGTCCTTACAAAATTCCTTCGCGGCTTGATTGTCGCACCAGAGAGTCGGAACGTAGCGTTCTTGCTTAATATCTTGCCAAAGCTTTTCCATCCATGCCACCTCTTTAGCTCCTTCATTAGCAGCAATGATTTCCACTTCCTTGTTACTCAGGGACGTACTTTTCTGCCGCTGCGAGGTCCAGGAAATGGCTCCGCCATTGTAAACTACTGCGTAGCCATGGATAGACTTCCTGTCGTTTTCAGTTACCCATGCAGCATCGGCGTAGATGTAGAATTCGTTGAACTTAGGATATAACGTATTAGTATTGTTGTAATTTGGCGAATATCTGATCCCATAGTTTGCCGTGAGTTGGAGGTATCTTAGAAGGTGTTTCGCGTGGGTTAAGAGCGATATGCGAGGTTTTGCCATGAACCTCGCTAATTGACCGACCGCATATTAAATATCGGGTCTTGTACCATTCGAGAGGTATATTGTTGATCCCACAATTTGTCGATACAATGCAGAGTTATCTTCATCCAGAAGTTCGTCATGATCATATTCTTTCAGAACCGTTCTGGGCGTTAGTGGTGTTGATACTCCGTTACAATTCTTCATCCGGAGTCATTCAAGTAACTTCTTGCTGTAGATTTCCTGATGGATGAATACAGAACGAGTGGCTCTGTTTCTTTTTACTTGAAAGCCCACAAATGTATCTACAGGACCAAGATTTTTACATCTCCATCTTTTCATAATTTTTGATTTGATATCGTCAACATGTGGTCGACGACCGGAGATTAACATATCATCAACGAATAAAAGTATTAGAACTATTTATCTTTTCTCTCCCGTTGGTGATGATATAAAGAGATTCGGATCGGCTTCACCTTGCTTAAACTTTAGTTCACCGAAAAATTTCCGAACTTCGAGGAACCATTCTCAAGGTGACTGTTTTAGCCCATAGGGTGCCTTTTTGAGCTTAAGATAATATTGACTCTCGACGCCATGAATCCATGGTTTTAACAAGTGAAAGTATTCGGGAATTCTCAAACAATTCGGCTCCTTGGAGTGGGATTTAGAAAGGCGGTATCCACGTCAAGGTGATCTAATTCTAGATTATGGACTGCCGAATACGAAAAAATAGTCCTTAGGGTTGCGTACTTAACGACAGTTGCGAATGTTTCGAAATAATCTATTCCATGCTGTTGTTCATATCTTTTTCCAACGATCCGAGCCTTACTTCTTGCAATGAAACCATCGGCGTTAAACTTGTTCCGCAAGACCTAAAGAAAAGATATGAGTTTGCGTTGGTTGATTACCGAATCATCTAACTTCTTATTTCGAGAGTTTCGTTCTTTTCTAGAGACTTTAACTCATCTATTAAGGATTTCTACCAGGATTTTTTATCTTCAGAGAACGCCTGTTCTAAAGTTAGCGATTCAAAAGGAACGGCTGTGACACCTAGTGATGTGGATTCTTCTCGATGCTCAATTTGAAGAGCGTTTAAAGCCTTAATTATTAAAGCGGCTCCACTGGCGAAGCCCTTCCTAGGTGGATTTCTGGTATTAATTCCTGCTACTCTACCTCGACGTGTGACAATTTGCATATTAGTATCTTTTGGGAAAGTGATTACTGTATCAGCTTTAGCCTTTGATGGCTGAATTTTATTTTGTATAATCTTATGAGGATTCTCATTGGCTTCATGATCACATCGATTTAGCAGATTTGGGCCCGAGTCTCCATGGACTCAATTATTTAGAAGTTGATTGCTTCGGGGGTCGGAGTTCTTGCTAACACATTGATTGGTGTTCTGTACATGATCGGTTGCCAGATTTTTGCTTAAGATTTCTATGACCTGTGTTGTCTTCATGTTAGCGTTGGTATGTTGGATTATCAAACCTGGGAAACATGTTCTTTAAAATCACAGTCTACGCTGCGTAGTTCTTACGCGGGTTTCCTGTTTAGCAGAACTCAAATAGCGTTACTTTGAATACCTATAAATATCTAATTGTTATCGATATTCGCATCAAACTTTGAATTTGTAGGCCTAGCATCTTTGTGGATTAATGGGAAAGCTGCACAACCGAAGACGTATAACTTCTTGAGGTTAATAATTTTATCGGAGAATGCCGTAACTGGTGTTAAATTTGAGCCGGGTGAGTGTTTTCTGGACTAACAGGAAATGCCGTACTCGGAAGTCTGTTCCGAATGTGCATTGCATGCTCGATGGCATAGCCCCAGCAGCCTTTCCGATTAAGTTATGCATGGAATATCATTGACTTAGCAAGTTGTACCAAAAATCCAATGGCTCGTTCGGCGACTCCGTTCAGAGAATGTTTGTATAGTGGAGAGGTTTGCACTTCGATTCCTAATTCTCGACACCAATCTTTCCATTGTTGTCCAAATTCTCCTGTTCCATTGTCTGCTGTAAGGTATGCAACTTTTTCTCCAGTTTTCCGCGGTAAGTGTGCTACTATCTCCTTGATTAATGGAAGACATTCTGCAGTGCTCTTGGTTTTGAGTAGTCTTATGAAGCCACATCTAGATGCATCATCGATAATAATCAGAAAGTAATTGTAGCCTCTGATTGATGTTGGCAGTTTTCCAGAGATATCAGAGTGTAATCTGCATGCAACCTTGAAGGTTCTGTTGTCTGTTTTCTTTGAGAATGTTTCTTTCAATTTACCTGCTAGGCATGCTTCACACGCATCTGCTCCGTTGCTGCATGGTCTAGGTTTTCGTGGAATGTCATGCAATCAGGATATGGTCTTGTAACTTGCATGAGCAAACCTGAAATGCCAGAGTTCGGCATAATTGATTGGAAAACGAGACATTTCGTCAATTGGTATTGAGATATTCATTGTGCTTCCTGACTGATGAGCTGTGAGGGAGTAGTGTAAATTGGATTCAACTTGTAGGTCTTGATCTAAGACTTGATAAAGGTTATCATGGATGGAGGCATTGAATAAGGTTTTATGATTTTTCTTGGCGATCGCAGTCCCGTTGATAAATAATACATCAATTCCATCTTTACTGAGAGCACCAACGGATATTAGTCTAATATCTTTAAATGCTGGAACGTACCAGACATCTTTGAGAACCAAGTCTCCAATTTGGCAGATTCCGGACCCTACGGAGGGACATGTATTTCCATCAGCAATGGATACAAACTTTGAGGTTGACCATCTTTTTAGTCTAGAGAAATTTCCTATCCTTCCACTAAAGTGCCATGTCGCACCGGAATCTATTTTCCAGCCTGAATTCTTTTGTGAAATGGACAATAAGGCTGTCTCAATTACTATATTCGCGCATGCATCAGGATACGGGTATTCTTCATCGTTTGTTTGTCTATCGGTATCTGCTACTAAATCTGCATATTCCTCTTCGTTTCCCCTTTCCTGAGACTTGTGAAACTGCCTCTTTGCTTTGAGGTAACTGGTGCATTCTTTCACCCAGTGACCAGGTTTATGGCAAAAACTGCAGTAATTACGACCAACGTTACAATCTGAGCGTCCCGTACTACGATCTCTTCCCCGATAAGAGTTCCTGTCCTTATTTACTCCTCCTCGACCTTCGCCTCGCTGTCCACCACGCTTTCCACCTCGGCCTCTCGTGTTTCTGCCTCGGCCGTTTCTGCCAGTATCAGCAAGATTTGCTGCATCTGTCGAAGTATTCATGGTTGAGGGTTGGTGTTGTGTCGGTGTGCTTCTGGATTCAATTTCTCTGCAGCTCTAAGGACTGGTAGAGTTGCTTTGAGGTCGAGTTTTTCTGCTTCTATTCTTCATTCAGCTCCATGCCAATTTACCTTAGCTTCGGGGATTCTGTGAATAGATAGCATTATTCGTTCGAGGATATCTTCCTCAGAAATTGGTCGTTTTGTCCCAAGTAGCATCTTCTGCATGCTGATCATTTTCGCATAGAAGTCGTTAATCGACGTTTTGTCGGGGTCGAATTAGGAGCTATAGAACTCTGTTCGGACAGAAGCATTCATAGAGCTGTCTGGACTACCGTTAAGTTTTGTCACTTCCTTCCAGAGAGAAGCTGCACTTCTGTTGCTCAAGGCAGTATCTAGGTCGTCAGGGCGGTGGATGGGCTCAATTGATCCAACTATGATTGACATCGCTTTCTCGTTACTACTGATCCAGTTCGCAATGTCAGCATTGGTAATGCCGTTGTCGGTATTTTTGGCGGGTTTTGACTCCATTCAGGTGACAATGGACCAGACACACGCGACTTGCAAAACATCCTTAACAGTTGATTCAAGTTGGGGATAATTTGTTCCATTAGATATTTGAACTTGTCCCCACGAGGTGTTATTCACGCCATTCTTTGCATTGATGATTGAGGACTTTTATTTTTGCTGAAAGAAAAAAAAAGTGAGATAATTCCGGGCTGTTACCTATCAAGTTAGTAGTGCGAATGAAGGGATAAGTGGTGTGAGAAAGAGGGTAAAGTATGTGGATAAAGTGCAGGTATGTAACATTGTGTATTGTAGAGTACAGTAAAACTTCTCTAACAAGATAGTGGGTCCCGGCATAAGTGTTGAAAATATTCATTGTAACTTGCACTTTTATATTTGAAACACTTACCCTTACAGGTCATTTTGCGTGCAGGGGCAAGTATTCCAAATATAAAAGTGCAAGTTATAATGAATATTTTCAACACTTATGCCGGGAACCACTATCGTGTTAGAGAAGTTTTACTGTATACTCTGATACTACGGTATTAATCGTGTATAGGCGCTAAAATTCGACTTTTACAGGGTATATAGGCTTTTACTAACTTGAATTAGCATGACGATAAGTAGATCTCCCCACCTAAACTTTAAATTTGTATGGCAAAAATTTCACAACGAAATATTCGTTGGTTTAGCTTTTTTGGTCCATTATAGCCCTCTATTCACTTTTTAATTCATTAATACATTTCATAAATAAATTATACTTCTATCTAGCTAATAATTTACATATCCGCCTTCAGCTTCGTAAACGGCTCTGATTCTTCGGGGCATCGAATCTATCAGTTTCTCCAAGTCATCCCCATTAAACCCCAGATCCCACGCCTCGTTCACTATTTGACGAAGATGCCCTTGACTCCGCTGCCCCCTTGATCCAACGCTGGATAAAGACGCTCCATGTACGCTTTCATATAACTCCACAAAGTTTCTATCGGATTTAAATCAGGAGAATATGGCGGCCACTCCATTAGAGAAATATTCCTCCTTTCAAACTCACGCATAGTTTGCCTCGACTTGTGAGGAGGGGCGTTGTCCTGCATCACATCTAGTCCTGGTTCCCGAAAGACCGCACTCTCTATGAGAGGCACTATCCTCTCGCAGTAACTGGCCGCAGTGATATGGCCCCACTCCTTCTCCCAAATCAGGCAAGGCCCCTTCTGTCGTCCAAAGAAAGATCCCCAGAACATCCACCCAACTCTCCTCCGCGTCTTGGCTAGGACACAGGTATCTTCGTACTCTTCCCCAATCTTTGACTTAAACTTAGCTCAAGGGAACTCTAAATCTTAGGAGCCTTTAAGGGACTACTGACCTTTCTTGTGACCCAACGATCACTTTGCCGACCATTCATAGCCCAAGTCTCGTCGGACCAGAGGACTCTCATCCAATGTTCCTTCCGCCAGTGGAGATGTATTCTGGCAAACTCATATCTCTTCAGTTTGTTGACTGAAGAGATAGGAGGTTTTAATCGTGCAATCCTGCGTGCATATCCCCTCTTTGCCAGTTCACGTCGGATCACATTCTCGCTCACACCAAAGTGCCGAAATATAAAATGTGCAAGTTGGAAAAATGACATCCGACGATTTTCCGATGATAAACAGACGAAAAATTCTATTTCATCGACCTGGGAACTACTTAGAATAGGTGGCCTACCACTGGAGTACTGAGGCTCGGTATTTTCAACGCTCATGGTGTATTGTACCTGTCGCCATGTAATCCCAAGGCGTTGAGAGATTTTGACGTAACTGTGTCCCTCACTGGCCAAGGTTCTAACCTGCACATGTTACTCTCTTAACCTTATCAATTTGTAGATTTCAGACTTACTTGAATACGTTGAGTTTGTGTTAGGCGTTTTGCATAAGTAGGAGATGCTGATGATGGAGAAGGTTGTTGAGGTGAATCCATCTTTGCGGCAATCTAGTACAGTAAATTAAAATCTTCTAAAGTAGTTGACTTAAGGTTCAGATGCACTCACATGAAGTAAAAATTAGATAGATGAATGAAATAAAAGTATGCCGTTGAGCAAAATAATAGTAAATAGCTGACAATGATTTAAACGAAACGACCTCAGGTGTGCGCGAGTGAAGAAAGGTGCAGGCATGAAGGTGGGCGTTGGACTTCATATACAGATGCATATCTCTTATGCCTTAGGCCATAAGATTTTAAAATTTGAAGCTAACAGGGATACTGTGGATCTATCGTGAGGTAACCTGGAATATCACCACTTTATCTCCACTTTATCCCCGCTTTAACCCCTGTACCCTATAAGAAGCGGATCAACGAACAATACCCTATCATGAGAGTAGATGTATGGATATACAGTAAAACTTCTGTAAGGCGATAATGGATCCCGATTTAATTATTGAAAAGATTCATTTCAATTTTGCCGTGTATATTCGCGATACTTATCCCTGTTCGCAATTCTACCTGCATGGATAAGTATCGCAAAAATACACGGCAAAATTGAAATGAATCTTTTCAATAATTAAATCGGGATCCACTATCGCCTTACAGAAGTTTTAGTGTATTACAGAATACAGTAAAACTTCTCTAACACGATAGTGGGTCCCGGCATAAGGGTTAAAAATATTCATTGAAATTCATCCATTTATATTTGCAATACTTACCCCTGCACCCAAAATGAACCGCTAGGGTAAGTGTTGCAAATATAAAAGTGCAAGTTACAATGAATATTTTCAACACTTACGCCGGGACCCACTATCGTGTTAGAGAAGTTTTACTGTACTCTATTACAGGAATAAGAAGTGTAGCCCCACATTCTGTGTAATTTACATGGGCTATCCCTGACATTCCGACTTTAGCGCTACAAAAATGGCTAGACTAAGGCAATAAGGCAACCGAGGCATTCCTTCTTCCTTGAACCTTCTCTCTTATGTTCGATAGTTGCACAGCATCCTCGTACCACACTAAATCGGTTGACACGACATATCGAATAACCTATATCCTCACGATAAACTGCGAAGAAAAATGAGCACCCCAGCATCTCCCACTACTCCAAGATCACGGAGCCAGCTTTCTAGGGATCAGCGAGTCCAGATATACACGTTACGTGGCCTTGGTTTTACTCATCTCGCCATCGGTAATCAACTCGGTATCACCGAAAGAAGGGTACAATATGCCCTTGCAAGGCAATGTCTGACGCCCAAAAAGCGAAATGGCCGACCCCACGCCTTGAACGCTCAGCAGGAAGTTGAGCTTGAAGAGTTTGTCACGTCTTCAAGTGAGGCCCGCCAGATGAGCCACCTGGAGCTTGCTGCTAAGTTTTCCCGCTGGAATTGTGGCCAAATCGCAATCAAAAGTGCTCTTGAGAGAAGAGGGTTCAAGCGTTGCATTGCTCAAGCGAAGCCTACTCTAACGCCTGCACATATGAGGAAAAGATTTGAGTGGGCGGAAGAACACTCTTCTTGGACACCTGAACAGTGGTCCCAAATTCTTTGGTCTGATGAGACTTGGGTCACTGGTGAACGTCACACAAGAGTATGGGTTTCGAGGAAGGTGAGTCCAGATCTCAGCCATGTATCAACTGCAATAGTCTAATTTTTTAGCCCGAGGGGACATATTATCACACTTGCCTGGTTCGAAAAGGTCCTCGAAAGCGTGGTTGGATGTTCTGGGGCTCCTTTTATGGGAACCAGAAGGGCCCTGCCCTCTTCTGGAGTAGGGATTGGGGGACTATAAAAGCGGAGAGTTACTGCCAGAGGATTGTTCCTTTAATCCACACGGCAACACAACCAATTGACTCTCACGGCCCTCTTCTCTTTATGCAGGATGGTGCTCCTGCCCATTCTGCTCAACGTACGAAAAGAGAGCTGTCATCAAGGGGGGTAGATTTCATAGTCTGGCCGTCATATTCCCCAGACCTGAATCCAATTGAGTCAGTGTGGGATATGATGAAATCCCATATTGAAGAGCACCACCCAGAATTTGATTCTGGTAATCCATCTGAGGAAGTGCTCCGTAATGCAGTCCTAGAGGCATGGGAGTCAATTTCTCAGGAGCAACTGGCTACGCTTGTAGAGAGCATGCCAGAAAGGTGCCAGGCAGTCATCAGAGCAAGAGGAGGTTCGATTCCTTATTAATGATGCTTAATTATTGGTAAAAATGTATTTAATACTTGATAAAGCTAGCACTTTTGAATAGATTATCATCATTTCAACGAGTTACAGGGATCTCCTACACTTCTTTTATCACGCAAAATTTCCCATACAAATAAGGTTCAGCTATTGTCGGATTTGGTATGGTCAAAATATTGCAGCCAATGGCATATTGTATAATCCCTGTCAGATCTTGGCATTCAGGGGTTTCCTTCACTATTTATCCCTGCATTAGAGTACAGTACAATCTCGCTATAACAATGTGGGGCAAATCTTAGCCAAGGGTTCTTATTGGCCGATTCAATTGAATCCTCCAATCGGGAGCCTTGGCTAAGTTTTGCCCCTTTTTGTTATAGCGAGACTGTACTGTACAGTAAAACTTCTCTAACTCGATAGTGGGTTCCGGTATAAGTGTTGAAAATCTTTATTGTAACTTGGACCTTTATATTTGCAACACTTACCCTTACAGGTCATTTTGTGTGCAGGGGTGGGTATTGCAAATGTAAATGGTTGAATTTCAATGAATATTTTCAACACTTATACCGAGACCCACTATCGAGTTAGAGAGGGACGACTGTATATCAATACCCCACCTCTTCAAGGCCCATATTACAAAAGAAATTTTTCAATTTTGAGAATAGATAATAAAACTCTTCGCCCTACTCCTGTTTTTGCTGTAACATCTAAGCTGGCTGATTTATACGGTTCCGGCTGACAGTAGTAGATAAGTTAACATGTTGACCACTAAAAGTGCCTGATAGCTTCGTAAATACAATAAATATCTCCAAGCGCTTGGGCCTGATGAGCGATTTGATAAATTTGTTGAGAAGCATTGACCCCCTGAGCCTTCGCGTTGTACGTGCGTAGAATCTTCTTTTTATTAAATCATTTTTGCATATGCAGCCTGAGGCTATGAAGCGAACAATTATGGAAGAAATGTATGTTTCAGTTTGACGTTTGGAACACTCATACTCGTCATACAGCATGTACCCTCCTCCGTGTATACCCACCACAGGTAGAAGCAAGAAAACCCTATGGATATCTGGACATGCTTTCGTCATCCCACGAGTGCGATATCACCGCGTGGGATGTGGTGTGAGGGTCTCGCTGGATTTGGACCAATTTTCTCCTGTCTCAAGTGGGGCAAGTGTCCAATGTCCAATCTACTCAGACTCTACTTGGGAGAACGGCCTGGACATTGCACCACTGCACCATCCGACCTGGGCACAACTCTTATATCGCTCTAATCAGCAGGTGTCCCCTACGAACCTTTTTCTCACATCTGGGAGTCTACAAAGCTAAGAGTAAGTGACATCCTTATTTACATCGAGTTGAGATTACCCCCTCAAACTGGAAGACCCGCCTCCATTAACCACCCACGACGAAAGATAACGAGAAGAACGAAGGATAAAAGGTGTATAATGTGGTTCAAATCATTGCTACAACGATGGTCAGAGAAGCCCTTGTAAAATGCAACATATGCCGTTCCACCGTGGTGTGAATATAAAGCCTGTACACAGCGAAGTCCAACACCATTCGTCCCTCAATCTCCTTGGAATCGATTTTGCTAGTTAGGAGGGTCTTCAACTTACATGAATTACTCGACGGTCCATAGCTGTTGGTTTCTACATGTTCTCACCTTCGTTTTGTTCGCTTATGTAATGGTTGGCGAACACAGATAAATAGGGATAATCGTAGAACTTTGATAGAAAAAGAATCATTTTTTGAAAACGTTTTACGATAACAGGTTTATCGACAATAGCCCTTAACGTTATTGGGGGCTAGGCCAGGCTACATTGCGGCTCTCACACTTGACCAAGGCCTTTGAGTTGTAATCGGCACCCCTCCCCACTTTTGAAATTTGGTTGCAACGGTTCTTTGTTGTAAAATCCAGCCAGCGGTGAACGCAAATCAGTTTGGTGTCCGCATCGCTATAGCAACAGACATGATCACGTCTACTAACATAATGTGCAAATTGTACTAATTAATTGCGTCCAATGAATCCAAACAAAATCTTACATACTCATCCCATTCTTTAAAAACAAGCACAGGCTTTATATTTTTTTAACAGTCTCTCAATTTCAATAGTTGTATCTGGTAATCCTTCATTATTAATTTATCTACAATCTATTTCCATGTACGTCTTTATCAATTTGAGCGTAACCGACGTCCAGCTCAAAACTAACACAGGCAGAATTACTTCGTCGAAATGGAATCCACTCAGATCTCCGCGCTTTTCGCTCCTCCAGCCGGATCTCACGTCTCTTTTAACGCATTGTATGAAGTGGTCCAAAATCACGCTAGTCCTGCTGGATACGCCATCACCACCAGAAATTCAGAAGAGAGAAAAAGGCAAAGATTGAAATGCTAGCCTGCAATAAAAGTAGAATTTTTCACAGCGAAGTAGTTGAGATACGCAGGAAACGATGTAGATTAACGCAAGAGACCAACTGTCTTGTCAGATTTAAGCTTAGAAAGGAGCCCTAGTGTTATAAGAGTCTTGCACTCTAGTTAGCACAAATAAACAAACTATACGCTCATTGGGTCGCATGATGAGCAGCTGATTGGGCAAACTGGCCGTGTTGTGCCACAATACAAGACCAAGCAAAAGGTTTTACGACATTGCACAGCTTGTGTTGAGCTCGGATACAACAGAAAAAGATATCAAGTATGAAGGGCAATTAGCCATATTAATAGTTTCGTTGTAATTAAGGGCCTGTTTGGATAGGAACTACGCGCAGGTGCAGCTTTTCATAGAAATGCGCAGTTCGTGTCTTGGCAAAGTTTGCAGGAATAGCTGCGAGTAAACCTGCGTTGTTTGGCTTCGCCAGATTGCAGATCTTAGAAAGCTGTTCATAGCATGATTTGTCAGCAAGGCTGCAGAGTGCTAACCGTGACACCATGTTATTGATGACATCATCCGCCTCAGCAGTCAATCTTTACTCTGATACTCTACGCCATATCTCTCTTCGCTGTATCATTAGCAATGTCGCAGATCTAAAGAACGGCCACTAAAATAGCGCTGAAAGCCAGACAGCCCAATGCGAGATGGACAGATGAAGATGTTTTGACAATGATTGACATCCTGAAGCAAGCGACAATTGATGGCAACACTTCAGAGAATGGGTTTAAAGAATCTGTTTGGCAACAAGTTTCAGACAGCCTCAACGATGAATTGAAAACAAAGCGCTCCTCAGAATCAAAGTTCAGCAGGGTGAAGAAAGACTTTAAGGAAGTGAAGTTTCTCAGCGAACTTTCTGGATTTGGGTATGATTCAGCAAACAAGCTAGTTATAGCTGAGTCTCAAGTATGGGATAGTTTATTAGAAGTAAGTCATATAAGCATGATGCTACGAAGATTGCTGACATGTTACCAATAGAAACGTCCACATCTAAAGAAATGGCAGCGAAGCTCCTTTCCTTGGTACGAAGATATGGATCCAATGTTCGGTAATAAGCTGGCGGTTGGGAAACATAGCTTCTTTGGAGGAGAAGACTATACGCCACACGAGATCTCAAGTGACGAAGAAGAAGAGTCAAGTTTCGAGTTTACACGAAGCCGCTCAAACTCAGTCATACCAGTTACACCTACTCCCCGTCCACGCATCAGCCTCAACATCAATGAAAGCGCATCTGGCAGCGAAGAAGGTACACCACAAATTTCCAAAGCTACGAAGAGACACCGGGATTCTGCAAGCATTCACCAACCTACGAAGCGTATTCGAGTAACAGGTGTGTCTGTATTACAGGACATGTCGGAGAGCCTCAAAGCTGCAGTCTCTAACGACGCATCACAGCTACCAGAAGATGCGTCTGCTTCGTTAGATGGTCAGGCTTTTACGAAGATACAAAGTGAAACATGCTTGACGGATAAACGGATTTTGGCTATGCTGGAAGTTTTGGCGGATACCTCGATGGCACGAAGATATTTGCTATTACAGCGAAAGAGTATTAGAGAGGATTGGATTAAACAAGAGACGAGAAAGCATGCAGCGAAAGTAGACGAGGGTTTGGCAGAGTTCATTATCTACGAGACATTTCAGGAGCTTTTATAGTCCTAATCTATTTCTTCGTTGCCGCTTAATAAGATGAGCTGCCCACATATCTTCAGCGATATTGTCCCTGCGGCTGTTTGCACGAAGTGTCTCACTTCATGATATGTTGTAGGCTTGCTCTACTCTGATGGGCTCTTGCTCGTTTTCGTAACTATCATCTATATCGAGCGGGTGTCCTTCGTTGATATCAGAAAGAATGTTGTGAAGCACGCAGATTGCAGCAACTACTCGCACTTGAGCAGCCAGCTTGAAACTACGAGGCCGTGTCAAAATCTTGTACTTTGCTTTCAAGACTCCAAAAATTCTCTCCACGATGTTACGAAGCTTTGAATGCTGATGATTGAATAGCTCCTCTTTGTTCTGCGGTGCTCTGTTTCCTTTCCCCCATTCTTGCAAGTGATAACGGACACCTCTATAAGGTGTCAAACAAGCATCACAGTTTGGGAATCCTGCATCTCCAAGAAAGTACTTGTCCTGGGGTAAGTTGATTGCCTGACATCGTATAGCCTCAAACCAGAGAGTAGAATCCGCAACACTCCCTTCCCAGCATAGAGCAAGTTCGTAAATTGAAGATCAAAGTTGCATGCGGCGAGTACATTCTGCGAAAGAAAACCCTTCCTGTTTCTGTAAATAGCTCTTTCACTATCAGGTGGTGAAATTGGTATATGTGTCCCATCAATTGCCCCTATGCAATCTTTAAACCACGGATAGTAGTCTTTCGTTTTATCTTCAATCACAGATGATAGCGGTGTATCGTTCGTTGCAGGCTTGATTGTAGCTTTGTATAAGTCTGTGCTAATGAAGCACCGCATAACTTTATAATATGTTCGCTGTATTGTTTCAGTGCTTCGTTGAAAGCGCTCTGCTAGTTGTCGCATCGAGAGATCAGTTCGTATCGCGAACAGAAAGATAGCCAGCTGCTCCTTTGTCCCCATTCTCCGTGTGGGTTGGAAAGCCGTTCTTCGTAATAACAGGTTTTCTACGAAGTAGAACCTTTCTTTTGATACACCAAGATTGGTAATGCGTTCTTCATGGCCTTTGAGCATTTCGTTCACCCAGCTCTTTCCTTGTAGTTTTGAGTCGTGTTGCCGAGCTTTATCATTGTGCGTATTGTGATAGTACGAAGCAGCTGCAATACATGCAATCGTAGTACAAAGAAAGGTTTTACGCCTACGGCGTTTACGATCACTCAAAGCAGAATTAGATGTTGTGTTTCGTTGCATCATAGCGATAAAGAAATAGCTGACGTCACTGATAATAGAAGGCTGAGATGTCAATGTCAAAACTGCAAAGAAGTCAAAAAGTTGGAGCGAATCGCTGCAGTTTTCATTTGTGTGGTGCAGGAATGGATTTTACGAACTGCGCAGGAATTGCCGGGAAACTGCGCAGTTATATGGTTCGTATCCAAACAAACCGTCAAAAACTGCGCAGTTTTTCGCGGTGCACTTTCGCTGGTGCAGTTTTCCCGCAGTTCCTATTCAAACAGGCCCTAAGGCAGAAATATGATTGCATCTGTTAACATGATCCCTGCTATACTATTATCCCTAATAATAGCATATCCACTCGTAATGCCTATTGTACTGAGCATTATCACGTATGAGTATGACTAATTATATTCTAGTGTGTTCTAGCATTACGCCAGATAGGTGATGAACTATGCATCGACATAGAGAAACATCTAGGACCATCAATTGTAACAGTACGTTGTCGAATCCTTCCATTTCTCGTGTATACATGAAATAGATCCTGTAATAGACGGAGAATAACACATTAAGAACAAGATAGAAGTAATCAACCATCACCTTTCATCATCATATCCTATTTCTCTCTTCTAACGAAATGTCGCTCTTTAATTCTAACTAATCATTTTAATTAGTTACTGTCCTGATACCCAGGGATATATCTCACATCAAGTTGAAACGTTGCCACGGAGCAAAATTATTTTGTGTACTTAAATCAAACTGAGCTCAGGAAATAATTTTAAACGATACTAAATACTTAAACAGGACATAATTGCGGTAGATCTACCATGTCGATAGAGTATCTTATTCAAATTCAACTAGATGGAAATTAGTTCATGCACTGTCTAAAAACCTTAACCGTGATATACTGGCTGCAAATTTTGGAGGTATTGTTCAACGTTAATATTTTCAAACAATCGAGCACTCATATATTTTTACGTGTATTTAGTATTTATATACAGTTTGTAATGAGACAGCTTTTTCGTAAATGTTATGTTCTAATCGACAGGTCCATATTTCCAGGCAGAATAGTTTTTTTCAAGGGGGGGAGGAGTGTATCACGACTCAGACTTGTCAGACATCTTGTCACGACCTACGATTTATCCTGAAGCACTAATTAGGAAAGGAGTTTGGAGGGGCTAGAAAGGAAGAGAGTGATTTACTTAGGTTTACACAAGTCTGCTGCGTCCGGCTGAATGGCCCTTCGAAAGCTTCATAAGGTTAGATATGTCTCCGAATTCAGTCCTAATGATGGTACTAGGGGAGCCCCGTAGCCAATGGTTTTTGGCGGACTTTTCCCGGCAGCTACATACCCGTAATTGGCTTCGTTTGGTTGGCCGGAAAGGGAAAATTATGGAGGGCTAAGTGCTCATCTGAGTGTGTATTCAAATGAAGAGTTGAGGGGGCAACACTGTTTGGCAGAGGTCGTGGCGGAGGCGCAGGAAACGAATTACAGTAGAGCCCCTCTTAGCTAATAGTGGTTCCCGGTATAAATGTTGAAAAGATTCATTGTAACTTGAACTTTTATACTTGCAACACTTACCCTTGCAGGTCATTTTGCGTGCAGGAGTAAGTATTGCAAAAATAAACGGTAAAATATCTATGAATCTCTTCAGTAATTATACCGGGACCCACTATTAGCTAATAGGGGTTCTACTGTACTATCTAAGGAATCAGTGTCTTCGGTCTCTAGGCAGATAAGACCAGCATGTCTGTATATAGTCGTAGACTCAACTAAACAATATGAAAAAGATTCAATTTTTTTTTGAAAATACCAGAATGAGCTCACAAGGCGCCAAATTAGGTCAACTGAAAAGAAAGTTGTAAATATACTTTAATATGTCAAAGATCCATCAGGTATCAGCTACTAGTTTACATGATTTTCATATTCCCTGAACAAAAGCGCGTTACCCTGTTTCGAAAGTCCCGACTTTCCGTTCTTGCAGTGGCCCATCACACAATCTTGCTGTGAATCTATAAGGATGCATATTTGTAGAAGAGAAGAGCTTAATTAGCCGAGTTAAAAGAAGAAAGATCTAACTAATTTGTTAAATACGAGAAACTTTATACGGCTTGGCCTAGAAAGAGGGAAAATCCCAACATGTATTGATTTGAATGTTGGTGGCACGTTAATTGGAAAGGCGTTTGTGGGTGGACCTGAGCCGTACGTCATCGTTTTGCTGACTAGTGTGTTACGAATCATCAAATGAATATGTCGAGATCATTTTACCTTTGGCGCTGAGATATTCGGACTATTAATTTTTTGCGTCAGTTAAAAATGCAATAATCAACAATACGAATTTATAGTACCTTAGTTTCCAAGGAAGTGCAAACCTACCAAGAGTCAACCTCAAAAAGAAGCGCCAAAAATCTTAGGTATCCTGGATAAAAGAAATCCTCTCTAATTTTTTCATTAATTTTAAATCTACGCTGCCAGTAGTTAAATAGCGTTCCCTAGAATTAATTCATAATAAAGCGAAAAATCCGGACGACATCTACTACTATTACAAGTTAGAGGGACAAAGAACCCAATTCTTCCGGAATACGTGGTGGCTAAAAGACTCGCTTGGGTCAAAGAAATAGAGGATTGAGATTGAGAAAAATTTTGTGTTATTATAGATAATGACGAGTTTCTTGCAGAGCATGGCGATGCAATATTGACGCAGTAATGTTTTGGGATTTTTCCTAGAAATGGACGATATATCTCATAGATTTCCATAATTTTATTATGGAAATTTCGAAGGTGGTTAGAAGTTACTTATGGAGAGAAAATCCAGCTGTTTGATCTTCGAGAGTGTGATAGTAACTTGAAAGCGGAGAATCAGTATCTGGTAAACCCTTGCTTCGAAGTTCTTGAAATCCAAATAGCTGATTCCGGGGTCCCTGGTTCGGCATTTAGGTTAAGTAATGAGTCAATATATTGAGTTCGGAAGGTTCGAGGATAGGTTTGAGGAGTGCAGTATGGCAGCTTATCCTTGGCCATCATACTCATCAGATCTGATACCGATTGGGCAGCTCTGTGAAAGCTTAGAATAAGCTTTTAAGATATGTGGATTTTAAGGCTGTGGGCTTGTCAGAAAGATATATCAAGACAATAAAAATCTTCTGATGAGACTTTAGGTAACACCAGACAAAGTATTTGTAGACTGACAGGAGTGTATATTGAGTAGGATAAAGGTATTAATAGAGGCAACGCTGTAGCGAAAAGAATTAGCAATCTCATATTCTTTGTGTTAAATATTAGTCTGTTGGTGTTATATATATATATGTATGTGTGTGTGTATTAAATATATGAAGGTTGTATTAGATCGTTCTGCGTATACATGTAAATGAACTTACAAGTATATTTTTTTTTTAAAAATTGAAGGTGCGCAAGATTTAAAGCTGGCGCTATATATTCGTGATCTTTTGAATTTTCGGTGGAGGCGCACTGTCACTTTCATCATCGTCACCGATGGAATCTTTTTCGTCATGATTTACTTCATCCTCGTCCTCTAGGTCTTCATCTTCTTCCGCCTCGTCATCAATAAAGCCATCATTGTCGCTGCTTTCATCTTCGTCGTCCTCTTCCGAATCAAAAATTTCTTCTTCCTTGAAAGTTTTATTATTATCAGACAATCCGCTTTGTTCATCTTGAAGAACTTCTGAATTTCCGTTTGTCGTAATTCTTGAATTTTCTTCTGGCATTTCCTCATGGGTGGGATTATCCTGACCCTCCACATAGATCGTCCTTTCATCATTATCTTCATCGTTGTCCAATCTTCGATGACAATTTTTTATACTTTTTCGTAGTTCAATTTGAGCCTCGAGCATATCCAATTTTCCTTTTAATGATAAAACACTCTGTAGCCCCCTTGAGCGTCCATTGATTACTTTAGTAAGCTCTGCGAGGCTGTGCATTAGAGATCTTTGAGTAGCGAGATAACCTCCGTGTGCAACCAGTGTCCACTGTACCCAAACCATGAGATTTCCTGCTCTACCTGGCCTTCTGTGGAGTCGTTCAGAAAGTTTGTGCAGTAGTTTTGATGCAAGTGAGGATTCAAGACGTTGTATGGTTGCACGAATACTGCTGACGTCTGCTGTGTGAAGACAAGTCTCAAGAAGTGCGACATCATTTGTTCTTAGTGCTTGGGCTAGGACTGTTCCTAGAGATGCGCCCGATGGTGGTTGTAAATTAATTCTAGGATGTGGTAGAAGGCGTGTGTCTAAATTTTCGATTGCGTCTGTAACGTCAATAGTATCAGTGGCATTTTCTCGAACAATGTCTCCAAATGATGGCCCTTCTAGCATATCAGACTCTTCCGTATTGTCTTTCCCTATCAGAGATTTCTCTTCTTTTGTTACAGTATCTAATCCTCCTGCGGATTCTTCATCTTCACTACCCTCATCAGAGGAATCCCCATCTCCATTGCTGGAGTCACTAGAAGCTAGTGCCGGATCGTCATGCCTGCCAAGTTGGATATCTATAGAATTTTCTGCAGTTGAAACGACAGTCTTTGCTTCGTCAAGTGCAGTTTTTCCTAAAGCTTTAACACTTTGGGTAATCACCGGATGACCAAGTTTCTGGGGAATTCTGCGTTTGGTTGACATTCTGAGTTAAATGTAGGTCTGATTGTTTTACAACTTAATCAAAAGCCTCAAGTGTGGGTGTGTCGGACCAAAGTTCATCTGCATGCGTAAATGGTGTTCCTGCAAAAGCGATAACCGTCAGGTCGAATCTCAGAAGTTTTATTTCCCCTGCAAATTACACAAGTTTTCGCGCAATTCATGTGCACGGACTTACATTAGCGGCATGATGATCCCAAAGCTGCTTTGAGTCAGCATATTTACCGCTTTTTATTGGCCATATAGGACTCGCTTATCAGGGGACCGCATGTCTCTAGCGCGAATTTGTGTGCTCCATAAATTTCTTAAATTATAAAGTCCTCCTTCCTCCTAACAAGACAAAACTATACGCGTGCGAAACCAGACCACATGACCTTAGTGCTTTACCGAATCTACCCAACACTAGCGACAAGCACTAATTAAAACCGAAGCCTCGACATCGACATTTTCAGATATCGGCCTTTGTCGCATTAAAATACAGTGTTTAAGACCGTCGGCGGATTTCACAGATTGCCAGCTTACTTCATCAAATATCCAACAATATCTACCGACAATATCTTTCGACAAGACAGTAACATCTCAAAAACACACTGTCGCAGTCCGTTACTAATTACCGAACCATACTCCAACCGCATCTTCGATTACACGTCGCGCTTATTCTCTCATTAATATTCCTCGGCAACGCGCTTTCACAACCTACACCTCTAGTTAAACTTTACACCACGACATACAAGCATTCCCGCGAGTCAAAAGATACTGTTTATCTGAAGTCTATCGATCTATACCATATTCTAATATTTGCTAACCTCAATCGCATCGGTTGTAATTGATTCTATCAAGCATTTCATCTTGGACTTAGCTCGCATTGTTACATGTGGGCTGAGAATCCGGTTTATATGGCAGTGATGACCACAAGTATCTCAGAGGAAGTTTCCAACGGCAAAAAGCAGCCTCTTGAAACCTTAACAGAGGTGACTATCGATTCAAACATCAAAGGGTAAGCAGCCCAATGCTATATTGATGAAAGTTTGCTCATGTGTGGATGAATTTGCGTAGAACCTCTCAAAAAGACATTCCCTTGCATTGCGCATCAGCCGAATCAACTCTGAATCAAGACCCAAAAAAATTTGTAGAGCCAAATTCGTCTGATGAGTTAAATGGTGGCGCGCAGATTGATTCTCTCCAAATCGATCAGTCAGTGCCATCAGAAATACCCAAGCCTTCATCTCAGTCTAATGAGCCTAATGATACGTTGTCTTCTAAGACCTCTCGGATTTCAGCAACTAGGTCAACTGATCCATCTAACCTTGTTCCACCAAAAAATGGGCCCGTAGATGAAGTCTCAAACTCTAATGTTTCAACTCTTTTGCCCACCACAATATCAGACATCAGCATTCCAAACCTTTCTTCACCTTCGATAATCGATAAACCTCTTCCGGACCTTGTTGACGAGCATCTTTCCCTCAAAGATGAGTCTAGTCAGCAGATAGAAAATTTAAGCATTGATCGTACTGCCAGTGAAAGCCAGGGAGAATTAAACGATTTATTCAAGGAAACCTCCACTGATGAACTCGAGCCCTTATGTCCAGACACAGATATGGGAATTGACGTCGAAGTTGAATATTCAACAACTGAACAAGTCGAGGTATCTGATTTAATATCAAAAGATATACAAAATGATACTGAAATGGTCGACGGGCATAAGGTTTCATCTAAACTTTCCAGAGAACGAGAGGATGACGAAGAAGTACAGCCCTCTACCAAGCGCGCTAAAATCGCGGAAAACTGTGATATTTCTGATGCAGTTGCTCCCTCCCCAAAGATTGAAGGATCAAGTCAACATCAACCACCACCAGTAAAAGAAGAAGATTTATCACAGGCTTCAGCTATAACCGCATTTCAGACAAAGGAGTTGATCAAAATCTTAAGAAACATCGCCAGGACTAACGCAGGGAAAAATTTTCGACAACCTGTCTCAGTACTGTGGCCTACAATTGCCGATAACTATGCGGCTAAGATACCTAACCCCATGGATCTTTCAACAATTGAAAGAAAGCTCAAAGAGGAAGCGTATTCTTCGCTAAATGATATTAAGGCCGACGTTCACCTAATTTACAATAATTCCGTCACCTTTAATTCTGCAGAAAACCCTGTCTCAAAGTGCGCTATGGAGACCAGAAACGCGCTTTTCAGTAAAATATCTTCTCTACCAGCCGAACCATCCCCAGTGCCAAAGAAAGAAAAAAAAGCTGTCAAAAGATCTACTCAAACATCAGATAATAGATCCCGCGGTTCTGCCTCTAGGGGAAGCTTAAATGACGCCCATCCAGCAGTTAATCACGCTGTTACCAAACCTCCTGCACAAGCTTTTGCTCTCGATCCAACCACAAACACCCCTCTAATACGCAGGGACTCTTCTAAAGGTGATGGTGGTCGTCCTAAGAGAGAGATACATCCCCCTAAAAATAAAGATCTACCATATTCAGTAAGGCCTAAAAACAAGAAACATTTATCAGAGCTTAAGTTCTGTGAAGAGACCCTAAATGAATTGCAAAAATCTAAATATAATAATATCAGTCATCCATTCCTTATTCCAGTTGATCCAGTAGCTTTAGGAATCCCTAATTATTTCGCTATTATAAAGAAGCCGATGGACATCTCTACTGTTGCTCAAAAACTGAAAGATGGTATCTACGCCAGTGCGCATGAGTTCGAGAAAGATATCCGGCAGATTTTCATCAATTGTTACAAGTACAACCCAGAGGGGAACCCTGTCAGGCAAATGGGTCAGAGCTTTGAAGAGGTCTTCAATAATTATTGGACCAAGAAAGATCAGTACATAGCCGATAACAATCCTACGCCCGTCAACCTTAGCGATAAAGATTCTGAAGACGATGATTCAGATGACGATGAAGGGATAGATGGATCCATTGTGACAGCCTCTTTAATGAGCCAAAAGGAGCGCCTACTTGAAGAACAATCGAAGCTTATTAATATGATGGGTGCTAAGCACAAAGACGAAGGTCTACTCCAAATGCAGACCGATCTTGTCGAGTTGATCCAGAAAAGGGTTAAAGCAGCAGAGGAACAAGCTAAAAAAGCGGCCAACAAGAAGAAGGGTACTCGAATAACAAAAAAATCAGCACCGGCTAAGAAATTCGCGCCTCCGAAGAAAGCTAGCGTCAAGAAAAAGTATCTTGGAACTCTAGAAAAAGAGACGATATCTGCTGGGCTTGGACTCCTGCCTGCTCAAATTATGGCTAACGTAGTTGAAATGATTAAGGCTGAGCGTCCCGAGCTTGCGGTATGTTTACAAATTTCAGTTTTCGGGGACGTAGTGACTAACATCCTACAAGGACGCTGGAGATGAGACCATGGAACTTGACATTGATAGTATCAGTGATACAGTCTTATGGCAAATCCACGTAATGATAATGAAGCATGTCCCCCATCTTGAGGCCCAGATCAGGGAATCAATGAACAGCGAACCACATCACGCCCTCCGCACCGCCAAACCCGCTACAAAAAAAAAGAATAAGCCAATGAGTAAGCACGAGCAGGAACGTAAGATCGAAGCACTCACCAATTTGGACTCCGAATTCTCGAGAGCAAGCTTTGGCCCTCAAGATCATATGAATACAGTCTTGTCAAACAGTACGAGTCCTCAGGTTGAATCTAATGCTGCAATACAACAAGAGTCCAGCGGTGATGAGGATTCCGACTCCGAAGAAGAATAGTCTGTAGGTAATCACCTACTTCTCCTCAGGGTCGACTTAAGCCCTTGCCATATATACAGGCCCTTCATAGTATTCACTCCACATCTTCTACAAGTTCTCCAAAACATCTTACTGTACTATAGAGTCGCATCAACGCAGAGAGTTCTTGGCACGCCTTTAACAAATTGATGCAAGCTACCATAAAAGTTCTAACCCCAGATTAATAAGATTATCAGAACTTATGCGATGGTAACAAATTGCATCTCAACAAAAACTCTCTATCTAAGATCCGAGATAGGTGTAGTTTATTTGTCAAGGATCTGGCACTAAATCTACAGCCGCGGCAAATTTGCTAAGTGCATAGCTGATGCGAGTACCACTCCCCCCATATGTGAAGTAGTGGAAGATGGTGTGCTGAAAAATCACCTTAAAGTATTATAGTCTTCTGATGACTGCAGGGCTGTTTCAATCAGAAGCGAGACAGATCAAGTGCCTGAAGAGGTCTGCTCCGGAAAAAAAGGAGCAGTCACAATCATAAACTCCTGACTCGGGGCAATGGTATTAGAAGTCAAAGGACTGAAAATTAACATCAGATCAACGCCAACTATAAGCTATAAGAGGCTACGGCTTGGTTCTTACCGGCTGTATTTACCATGACACCGAAGTGTGATCCTGGTTAAGTAAATTTTCTACGGTGTAAAAAAGAGCTAATGATAATAAATTTTATTGTCAATAGTAAACAGAGAACCTAAATATTTGGGATAACACCTTTAATTGATGTTATGAGAAAACATTAGAACTCATTTTAATCCCAAATTTCAAGCACTTGAACGACTTGGTGTTTCCCCAATAACGATTACTTCAATCCTAGTATTTTTTTTACACTTGAGATCACATGCTCGCCTAGTGCCACCCTGAGATGTTTAAAGTTGTCATCTTATACGACAGAATAATATTTACTGAAATTTAGAAGAATCTCTAATAATTTTTGTGGCCCAGACACTTTTCCGGATGCTTAAGCATCCGCATGCCCTAATGTTGTTGTGATCCTGTTCAGCTTAGCGTTTCTTTGATCCCGGTATTTTTTCCTATGAGTCATTCATTTGTGTACTTTATCAAGTAGATGTTTTAATATAACTTTTTCTTCATCTACTGTTGTTCGCCAGGTAATTTTCATGTGAAGTGTCGTGCCGCATCAGCCAAGAACGGCTCAAGCTATCCGGACAGGATCTCCCCACGTCGGTAGTGACTTAAGGCTCAGTTTTAGGCCTTGAGTTGTGGAGGATCATGTGCTGCTTCCCTTTCAATTTACTCTCGTCAATTCTTTGTGCGTGTGCGCACCCAACCTAACGTTTAGTAGGTAAGACTCGCTGTTTCAAATTAAAGTGAATGAGTTCGTTCATAGGCATTCCAATCATCTGCAACTTGAGTAGTTCCTTTCGCAAAAATCTTTATGATCTGACGGTATGAATGTTAGCTCTATGACTGTCTGTCGGTGCTACATTACCTAGTTTGGTAGAGTCGAAGTTCGCCCTGGAAGATGAATAATACCTCCATGAATTGCTCAATCTTTAGGCTAAAAAATTTCAAAGATCAGGGAGAGTTATCTTCTGGGATAAAATTGTGGATTTGGAGAAGCAGCTCGGGGTAAAGATCGTTAATCCGTGTGGCAACCGTAGCGCCATAAACCAACCGTTCGGTTCAATTATTTCGACATTTGACAATTGTCTTGCTTTAAGCTATTTGTATTTGAAAGCTTTTCATCGGTAGGTTTATCTTCTGAGAAAGTGCAGATTTTATCTTAACCCGATTTGCTGAGAAGTGCATTGATTGATTGATTGAATTCATGACGTATCAGGAACTAGACCTGCACCCAAGAGACATGATTCGAGTAGTCGATCCCTTGAAACTCTGAACTACAGTACAATCTCGCTATAACAATGTGGGGCAAAACTTAAACAAGGGTTCTTATTGGCCAATTCACTTGAATCCTCCAATCGGGAGCCTTGGTTGAGTTTTGCCCCATATTGTTATAGCGAGACTGTACTGTAACTAATTCTGACTCTTGCTAGCCAGTGTTTGCTAGTAAACAAAAAAAAGCCAAAAGGACACATAACACTCCCAAAGTCAAATAATCCAAGGTCAAAATCAGACATCCTCCCTCAAAACCCATCCCGTCCCTTTCCCTAGCCAGACTCCCTATCCCTCCGTTTCTCGTACATTCCCTCCGTAGCCTGGCCTTCCAAAGCCATTACAACCCCTCCGTCTTTATGCCCTTCGACTTTCTTCCTCCGTCGGGTATTCGTATTATCATTAGTCTGTAGATGATAGCGCGCGGTAGCGACGCAGAAGATCGTGATAGTCCAGTCGCCGGAGAGATCGCTAGGGTTTGTAGTTTTATACCTTGGAAGGTGGAAGGCGGCAGAATAGTAAAAGTGGCCTCTTCGGATTGGATTAACTGACGCTATGGTGGGCATTGACTGGGGAAGATAAAGCGTATGCGTTGGTTTCGATCTGATTGCGACTCGTCCTGGCTATCTCAGATGTGCAGCGAACACGCTGAGCGATGACAGTCAGCACCGCGTGAAGGTGAAGAGTTCGTCTTTGCCAGCCTCTGGGAAGTGCATTCACGTTGGAATAGATTTTTCCTAAAATACAGCTACAGTAGAACCTGTTCAAATCCATAGTGGATCTCAGTAGATTTATTGAAAAGATTTATTGAAATTTTACAGTCTATATTTGTAATACTTACCCATGCTTTAAAATGGCTTGTAGGGGTAGGTGTTGAAAAAGTAACTACCGATAATGCCATAAAAATTATCAAGAATTAAACTCAGGACTCATTAAGGGTTTTGCCAGGCTCTAATATAATACAGGGGCTAGGGTTAAGTGAACGCATGCCAGGTGATAAGTTATGTGCACGATATTAAAATGTTTATACTATCGGAACAAACAGAACCTACTATCTAGCCTGCGTTCACTTAGCCCTTCGTCCCTATAGAAATATCGTTATCTTCACAGCTACTCTCGTATGCCTTGTACTCGGCCAGTTTGTGTTGCAGATGCCAGATTGGCAACCTCTTTTTAACATGTAGCTCTATGGATGTAATTAACACTTATGATCCTAGCAGAAGCCTGGACCGTAGAGATAAAATTTTTGTAAATTTTGCCCCAGATCAACACATCTCGGACATCATAACATATTCATCTTCACTTATATTTCACGCTGTTGTGGAGTGCTTGGTCTGAAAATCTCTGTAGCTCAGATGAAATAAATTGATTGCCCTTGCGATTACATACCTATATCGACTGTAGCAGATCAACAATCCTTGTTCTGCCATAACAAAGGTTCATCTGCCGCTGGAGATAAATGGGAATCGGTCTGTTGCCTGGTGGTTCATTTTTCCTCCGCTTCTTCGCGAATTTTGCCACACATTACCTGAGATCTAACAGAGTTAAATCAAATTTTTATTGGAATCTTTGCAAGAAATTTAGCCAGTCAATGGATCTGACATTCTGTGCTGACTCTCTAACGATGCTAGTTTGTGAACATCGGACTTCTCAATCCTTAGGATCGAGGAATTGAAGTACCTCGAGGTTTAGCACAGACCTTTGCAATACTCTGTTTAGCAGATGAAGATTGCGTGTAGATCCACGAATTTATGATTCAATGGTGATTGTGTAAGACTTCATCATAGCAAATGTCATGAGAAATGTGCAATTAGTAAATTCGACGGTGAAGTTACGGCGTCTTTTTTTATAAAAAAAAGTTCTTATTCTTGTGTGTACAGCCTGGAGCTATGACATGAATGATAATAGAGTAAACGCATCATTCGCAGATCGATACAGTTTGATGTTTGGAATACTCATACTCAAATTTCATTTGCAGATAACACTACAAAGTCAACCCTCACGGTATGTAATTTCATCCGTGAATACCCGCTAAATGAAAAGATGTAAAAATCCTCTGATCATATGAGTAAACTTACATCGTTCTAAGACTTCGGTATCAACGCGGGTGATGTAGTTTTGGGGTGTTGCTATGATTGAGCTGGCTTTCTTCCATCACAAATATGTCATGTGTCCAAGCTACCCAAATTCTTCTTCGGAGGATGGCCTAGACGGTGTACCACTGAACCATCAAACCCTCGCTTTATAATTAGCATATGTAGTATGATCACACTAGATTCTTCTCTTTCTTTATCGATAGATACTGTCTAAACAATACCAAAAGTTAAAGAGTCCCGTTGATAGTATTTTTTTCGGTGAGTAATAGGGATCTTGCGGTTAAAAAGAATTCTTGGATTTAGCTGCTCGAACTCATGCGCCGATACAAGCATGACGTTTATACCGACTCGTCTCATACACATGTGTATGGGACGAGTCGTTACAGATATCTTGCGTGCACCGGAGTCCATGAAGGTGGCTGAATGGAAGTAGTGGGGCGGTTAATTTCGCCCCAAAATGAAAGGTACCAGGGCATGTGACACATCTAAAAGTACCGAGACCTGTACCACCTCTCTATCTTAAATGGTATCCCCTTAGGGATGGAGTGGTAGCTTTAGCTGTAACCCGGTAGACTAAAAAAACGAATAAAACAAAGAAATAAAATAAATCTATCTGAAATGCACGATAATATCGAGATTGATATGTGTAAGCAACTCAAACTCATTCAATGTGAACGTTATTTACAATGTCAGAAGTTGTCCCGAATTATTCTGGACACGGGGGGGACGAAGACGGCGTTTCTACCTGTACGTGGTGTCCCCTACGAACCTGGAGTTTATCTTCAGAGCCAACAGAAACACGCATTACTTGGTCGCGGAGGAAAAGTCATCCAAACGAGTTTCCGGGGCGTACCCAGCTCCCGTTATGGTGGTTATGGATCAGACCAAGTTGGCCCTTTTTACCAAGATGAATTCTCACTGTTTACAGATATTCTGGCATTATACTGTCTCCCGAGGAAAGAGCACCGCTACCTGAGCGTTGGTGGTATCGGTATGAGGAGGATATCTGGACTATGGGATATTGGGGAGGTATAGATGGGGATGCGCACCTCGTGTGGCTCTGGTGTCTAGGCCTCGCCTGGCTGGAGTTGCAGGTTTTTTGAGACATTTTTCCCGCGTACCGGTTTCTTCGGCTGCTCTTTTTCAATTTTTTTGACCAGAAGGTTCCGTAGAAAAAGTGGTTGAATTCTACGGGTAATTACTGAGCTAAATGGTTACCCGTCATGGGTCAATGTATCAATGATCTTGGGTTCGAGGTAAAAGGGGATAGGAGCACTGTAAAAGGTGTGGCCTGGGCCAGAGCGGAGCCCTAGTGTTATAATAGTCTTGGACTCTACATAGCACGAATAAACAAAACTACTACTATTCTGGACACGGTCATACTTTGGTCATCTTACAAATCATTCAGATTGTCACGGGAAATTTAAGAGACAAACACCCCACGCCAAGTAAACTGAACCAAGTCGCCCTGGCGTGGTATCCTGCCTCTTCGACTCACATTAGCCTCATTTTTCTGTGGTTGAGGATTCTTGGTGAGTACTCACTATTATACACGTGATGAGTAAACTAGCGGCTACAGTGCACTCTCGCTATAACAATGTGGGGCAAGACTTAAAAAAGGGCTCTTATTGGCCAATTCAATTAAATCCTCCAATGGGGAGCCTTGTTTAAGTCTTGCCCCACATTGTTATAGCGAGAGTGTACTGTACTAAAAACATGTCATTCTGTAATTTCCCTTTGATATTAGGTGTTGAGCGGGGCATGGTTCATTTAGAGCATCACAGTGTATGTATTCTTCATGAAAAAGTAGTCAAAACCGAAACTACACCTTTATTACCTCATGTTTATCTGATTGCGTGGATGTGTCCAGCAGCGCATCCCTCCGCTCGTAGCGCGCCATTATCATGTGGGTCCACATGCCGAGTCTAATTTTTTCTCTTCTACTCTGATACTACGGTATTAATCGTGTATAGGCGCTAAAATTCGACTTTTACAGGGTATATAGGCTTTTACTAACTTGAATTAGCATGACGATAAGTAGATCTCCCCACCTAAACTTTAAATTTGTATGGCAAAAATTTCACAACGAAATATTCGTTGGTTTAGCTTTTTTGGTCCATTATAGCCCTCTATTCACTTTTTAATTCATTAATACATTTCATAAATAAATTATACTTCTATCTAGCTAATAATTTACATATCCGCCTTCAGCTTCGTAAACGGCTCTGATTCTTCGGGGCATCGAATCTATCAGTTTCTCCAAGTCATCCCCATTAAACCCCAGATCCCACGCCTCGTTCACTATTTGACGAAGATGCCCTTGACTCCGCTGCCCCCTTGATCCAACGCTGGATAAAGACGCTCCATGTACGCTTTCATATAACTCCACAAAGTTTCTATCGGATTTAAATCAGGAGAATATGGCGGCCACTCCATTAGAGAAATATTCCTCCTTTCAAACTCACGCATAGTTTGCCTCGACTTGTGAGGAAGGGCGTTGTCCTGCATCACATCTAGTCCTGGTTCCCGAAAGACCGCACTCTCTATGAGAGGCACTATCCTCTCGCAGTAACTGGCCGCAGTGATATGGCCCCACTCCTTCTCCCAAATCAGGCAAGGCCCCTTCTGTCGTCCAAAGAAAGATCCCCAGAACATCCACCCAACTCTCCTCCGCGTCTTGGCTAGGACACAGGTATCTTCGTACTCTTCCCCAATCTTTGACTTAAACTTAGCTCAAGGGAACTCTAAATCTTAGGAGCCTTTAAGGGACTGCTGACCTTTCTTGTGACCCAACGATCACTTTGCCGACCATTCATAGCCCAAGTCTCGTCGGACCAGAGGACTCTCATCCAATGTTCCTTCCGCCAGTGGAGATGTATTCTGGCAAACTCATATCTCTTCAGTTTGTTGACTGAAGAGATAGGAGGTTTTAATCGTGCAATCCTGCGTGCATATCCCCTCTTTGCCAGTTCACGTCGGATCACATTCTCGCTCACACCAAAGTGCCGAAATATAAAATGTGCAAGTTGGAAAAATGACATCCGACGATTTTCCGATGATAAACAGACGAAAAATTCTATTTCATCGACCTGGGAACTACTTAGAATAGGTGGCCTACCACTGGAGTACTGAGGCTCGGTATTTTCAACGCTCATGGTGTATTGTACCTGTCGCCATGTAATCCCAAGGCGTTGAGAGATTTTGACGTAACTGTGTCCCTCACTGGCCAAGGTTCTAACCTGCACATGTTACTCTCTTAACCTTATCAATTTGTAGATTTCAGACTTACTTGAATACGTTGAGTTTGTGTTAGGCGTTTTGCATAAGTAGGAGATGCTGATGATGGAGAAGGTTGTTGAGGTGAATCCATCTTTGCGGCAATCTAGTACAGTAAATTAAAATCTTCTAAAGTAGTTGACTTAAGGTTCAGATGCACTCACATGAAGTAAAAATTAGATAGATGAATGAAATAAAAGTATGCCGTTGAGCAAAATAATAGTAAATAGCTGACAATGATTTAAACGAAACGACCTCAGGTGTGCGCGAGTGAAGAAAGGTGCAGGCATGAAGGTGGGCGTTGGACTTCATATACAGATGCATATCTCTTATGCCTTAGGCCATAAGATTTTAAAATTTGAAGCTAACAGGGATACTGTGGATCTATCGTGAGGTAACCTGGAATATCACCACTTTATCTCCACTTTATCCCCGCTTTAACCCCTGTACCCTATAAGAAGCGGATCAACGAACAATACCCTATCATGAGAGTACATTGTATATCTCCATCTGCTTCAGATATCGTCATTGAAAAAGTTCCTGCTCCTCATGAAGGCGGCTTCCGATGCGGAAAAGCGATTATTTCGGGCCAGAAAGTCTTCGCGGCTTCTTTGGATGCCATGAACATTCTGGGAAGTGATACTAGCGCCTCAGAAGTGGATGAAAATATCCATTTCACCAACTTCACTCCGGGCTCTCAGGGTTTTGGAGAGAAGCAGGCAAGACGCTTTTATGGTCTTTCGGGGACCCCGAGAAAGTTTTTGCTCCGAACGGTAAAAACTCATAGCCAACAATCAACACTAAACTCTAAAGTATTAGTCAGAGCCACCCTATTTGGGCTACTTAGTCGTGCTGAACATCTACATGGAACCCATCGACGTTGTAGAGAGGTAAGCTAATAACCAATATAATAATTGTGTCCATGAGCCAGATCTATTGGGAACAAAAAATCATGCCACCATTACAGGGTTCCATTGTCCTAGCTATTTCAGCAATCATGCAATAGAGATTGCGATGAAATCCATTCAAGCCAGCTGGGGCGACCGCAAAAGGCTAAAACGCCGAATGAAATATCTCAGGCCTTTTCTTGCATCTTACATCTTTGGCATCGGAAAACATCTCTATTATCGGTATATCGTCTACAATGGGCGACCTACTAGCTATTGTATTTAACCCTTTTCCTTTCACTGTCGTTCAAAAGTCCGATATCATTTTGTTTGTATGAACGAGCTAACCGTTTATTATTGATTATAGCATCAACACTCTTAGTTATAGACAAAAATTCAAATTTTATCGGAGTGGTAATGAAAAAAAATGAACGATGTGCGCTGCAGAGTAAACACACAGGACCGTGTTGTTCCTAGATTTGTACACACAAATACTCTGCAAGAACCTCTAGAGCAACGAGGTCCTCAATATCTTGATGTTGTTAAATGCGGCTCAAAGATCATCAATTCCAATGTATTGTTGGGAAATGTTGAAGCGGTGCGGGAAGGGTCCGTAGAGACAAATAGCAGTATCAAAAGGGCTTACCCCAGTCTATTTCAAGAATCATTCGTCGGCGAGGAGTCTTTGAGCCTTTTTTTATGGCCAATCTATTCCGATGGTACAAATGCTTATAAGGCTAGCGACAGAAGATGTGCGTATACCTTCATGATATTCTCCATATCTTATCAGATTAGCCTCCCCTATTCACTGACTTACTTTTCATAGTCAAGAGAGATCACGATTACTTCATGGTCGTTAACGATTTCTCCGTTATTGTGGGTGTAATTTATAAGCCACTACTTAAGCCCCTCGAAATATGTGAAAGTATGGCCATACTGAAACCAGACTCAAATATCATCAATGTTAACCCACACCAGACCTTTGATACGGAAAGCTGATGGAACCGTTTAGAGTAAAGGAGGTTATGTCATGTGACAGATGCCTCGGAACAGTGCTAGTTATGAATTCTTGGGGCTTAGCGTGGCGCTCGCCTAATTTGTGTAATTAGAAACCCTACCCTTAGGGTAGTAATTTTGCAGTGGGTCCAAGACAGGGGTTTTGTGTGGGTTTGCTAGGCCTAATTTGGTATGGTCATTAAACAAATAGAGTTTAGTCCCTGTATTTATTAAAGTTTATGAAATTTCCTCAAACTTTTTGTATGACAATAATCTCTGACAGAAGAATTTTGCAATGGGTCTTCCTTGCCGCTAAGCTCAATTTGTATGATGATTGACTGCATAAAATTGTGCATTGATGCTAAATTTATCTACCTAACTACCAAATCCACGAATAAGGAAATTTGACTCCAAATTTACATTAAGACAACAAGCAAAAGCTGATAACTATCAAGGACTACTTTAGAAATTACTGAGAATCAATATTTAGATGGTCCTCAATCAGCTTCCAACACAGCTCGACACCTTTTCGGCATACTTTCTATCAGATCATCAAGATATTCATTAGGCACAGAATTCCATGCTTCTTGTACGATAGCCCGCAACTCATCGTGGGTACGCTGCTACCCCCGACCCAGGCTTGGATATCTCTCTTGGACATAATCTTTCATTTTATCCCGAACTGCTTCAATCGGATTCAAATCTGGCGATTAGGGTGGCCAGTCGATAGGATCTATATGTCTCTCCTGGAACTCTTTTATCGTTCTTTCAGAAGCGTGAGCAGGAGCATTATCCTGCATCACAAAGAGCCAATGTCTCACCGAGACCATATCGTCAATTAAAGGTACTATCTTAGAGCAGTACTTTTCGGAGTCGATAGTCTTCCACTCTTTTTCCCAGAACAAGCTAGGACCTTTCTCTGAGCCTGCAAAGGATCCCCAGAACATCCAACCGTTTTTCTTTCTTATCTTATCACCAACACACGTGATATGAAATTCCTGGTTGGTCTATGTCAACTTATTAAAGAGAGAAAGTCTTTAAAACCAAAAAGCATTGTACTAACCGTCCTTGTGATCCAATCTCTAGTGTGTTGACCGTCTTTAACCCAGGTTTCGTCCGTCCAAAGAATCGATCTCCAGTCTTCTACGGTCCAGTCAATATGAGCTGAAGCCCATTCTCTGCGCCTCCTTCTAGATAGTTCGGAAACTGGAGGCTTGTTGTGAGCAGGATGACGCCTGTAACCCCTCTTCTGTAATTCGCTTTGGATGACGCGCTCGCTGACATCCAGGCGACTGAATGGCCCCAAAGCAAGTTCCATCTAACTCATCCTTCAATCTTCATAAGATTCATTAATGAACTTCTCAATTCCGTCGACAGCCTCAGTTGAGAATTTCGGTAGACGACCTTTCCTCTTTTTCGGTGTGACAGAGCCGCGACGTAACAAATAATAAACCTGTCCCCAAGAAATCCCAAGTTGAGCAGCAATTTGGGATTGGTTTTTACCGCCTTCATACAGAGCCATTATCTAAAGTATTAACTAAATATCAGCCAAATTCTTCCCTAATTTTACAATCACTTGCAGGCATTGGTCTCTTGACAAGTGTTTGCGTCTAGGTGTCGAAGGTGGAGTTTGAGGCGGCCGTGATGATTCCATGTCTGGTATAAATTTAGTAGCTATTTAAGTCACTGTCTTCCGAATTAAATACCTTGGCTGAGGTTAGGAGAAAGTTTATTTAAAAAAGCTGAGGATACCTAATACCCAATAGCTAATTATGATAATATGATGTAATATGAAATAGATTAAAGCATCAAGTCTCTCACTTGATGATGACAGTATCAATAATAACGATAATAGTTAAATAAGCCGTTGAGTGTGTGAAAAAAAGAGATGTGTGATGGAAGAGATATATGTCCCTGAGGAGAAATCGACTTATGCAGATATTAGCCCGATAACTAAGGCCAAAATAATAGACATTTGCAGATCATAAGACTAGTAGGGGTATAACCCCTGAAGCGACATGCAGACCCATATTTCACTATTGCAAAATTACTACCCTAAGGAGACGGTACTCTCATGATAGGGTATTGTTCGTTGATCCGCTTCTTATAGGGTACAGGGGTTAAAGCGGGGATAAAGTGGAGATAAAGTGGTGATATTCCAGGTTACCTCACGATAGATCCACAGTATCCCTGTTAGCTTCAAATTTTAAAATCTTATGGCCTAAGGCATAAGAGATATGCATCTGTATATGAAGTCCAACGCCCACCTTCATGCCTGCACCTTTCTTCACTCGCGCACACCTGAGGTCGTTTCGTTTAAATCATTGTCAGCTATTTACTATTATTTTGCTCAACGGCATACTTTTATTTCATTCATCTATCTAATTTTTACTTCATGTGAGTGCATCTGAACCTTAAGTCAACTACTTTAGAAGATTTTAATTTACTGTACTAGATTGCCGCAAAGATGGATTCACCTCAACAACCTTCTCCATCATCAGCATCTCCTACTTATGCAAAACGCCTAACACAAACTCAACGTATTCAAGTAAGTCTGAAATCTACAAATTGATAAGGTTAAGAGAGTAACATGTGCAGGTTAGAACCTTGGCCAGTGAGGGACACAGTTACGTCAAAATCTCTCAACGCCTTGGGATTACATGGCGACAGGTACAATACACCATGAGCGTTGAAAATACCGAGCCTCAGTACTCCAGTGGTAGGCCACCTATTCTAAGTAGTTCCCAGGTCGATGAAATAGAATTTTTCGTCTGTTTATCATCTGAAAATCGTCGGATGTCATTTTTCCAACTTGCACATTTTATATTTCGTCACTTTGGTGTGAGCGAGAATGTGATCCGACGTGAACTGGCAAAGAGGGGATATGCACGCAGGATTGCACGATTAAAACCTCCTATCTCTTCAGTCAACAAACTGAAGAGATATGAGTTTGCCAGAATACATCTCCACTGGCGGAAGGAACATTGGATGAGAGTCCTCTGGTCCGACGAGACTTGGGCTATGAATGGTCGGCAAAGTGATCGTTGGGTCACAAGAAAGGTCAGTAGTCCCTTAAAGGCTCCTAAGATTTAGAGTTCCCTTGAGCTAAGTTTAAGTCAAAGATTGGGGAAGAGTACGAAGATACCTGTGTCCTAGCCAAGACGCGGAGGAGAGTTGGGTGGATGTTCTGGGGATCTTTCTTTGGACGACAGAAGGGGCTTTGCCTGATTTGGGAGAAGGAGTGGGGCCATATCACTGCGGCCAGTTACTGCGAGAGGATAGTGCCTCTCATAGAGAGTGCGGTCTTTCGGGAACCAGGACTAGATGTGATGCAGGACAACGCCCCTCCTCACAAGTCGAGGCAAACTATGCGTGAGTTTGAAAGGAGGAATATTTCTCTAATGGAGTGGCCGCCATATTCTCCTGATTTAAATCCGATAGAAACTTTGTGGAGTTATATGAAAGCGTACATGGAGCGTCTTTATCCAGCGTTGGATCAAGGGGGCAGCGGAGTCAAGGGCATCTTCGTCAAATAGTGAACGAGGCGTGGGATCTGGGGTTTAATGGGGATGACTTGGAGAAACTGATAGATTCGATGCCCCGAAGAATCAGAGCCGTTTACGAAGCTGAAGGCGGATATGTAAATTATTAGCTAGATAGAAGTATAATTTATTTATGAAATGTATTAATGAATTAAAAAGTGAATAGAGGGCTATAATGGACCAAAAAAGCTAAACCAACGAATATTTCGTTGTGAAATTTTTGCCATACAAATTTAAAGTTTAGGTGGGGAGATCTACTTATCGTCATGCTAATTCAAGTTAGTAAAAGCCTATATACCCTGTAAAAGTCGAATTTTGGCGCCTATACACGATTAATACCGTAGTATCAGAGTACTTTCTTGTAGCCAATCTTTACCATTTTAGGTATATTATACCATACAAACACGAGTTATTGCCTGTCCTACAACGGGATTCCTAATAGGCTGAGATAAATTTTGCCAATCGTCGTGCTAGTCGAAGAATAAATTGGCCAATAATTTCGTCAAAGGGTTCTGTCAAACTTAGCCACCTTCATTTGTATATCTCACACCCATCATTAGCTATTTGTTTGTTTCTTCCATTTACATCCTATACAACTTGTTACTTACAAGCTTATCAATTTTGTTTATTCCAGTCTTGTGCATGTGAACAATTTGAGTGCACTTGACTCTTTAAGTTATTAAAATCAAACCCCAACTCCAACAATCCCCATCCAAACCCAAAACAAAGGAAAAAGCAACAATTTTCAATTTGTATATGTATTCCAGAAGTTCTCCTCTTCAGTTTCCCCAAAGTACCATCTTCTAGTTGATATTTTAGTTATTTTGATAAAATCCAAGGTTGCTTCTACTCCCTTAGTGGTGTGGAGAAGTAGTGGTAATGTCAGCCTTGTACAACAAAGCTTGTCCTCCATCTTCCTTCTCTCCTGTCTATATCTCCTACATCCTAAAAGAAGGTGTCTTAGAGTTTGTTTAGCTCCACAAAAACATTCATCATCAATGCATTTCACAATTCTATTAAGATAGGATTTGAAGTATCCATGACCAAATTTCAGCTGGTAGTAGGCTGAGAAATGCTCTTTTTTAGTCCCCCATGGTGTCCATAATCTTTTTCTAATTTGCCATGGATATAGATTGGAATATAAGCTTGTACTTTCAGGATATTTCAAGTTAAAATCTGTCAATTTTTCTTGCCATTCTTCATTTTTCTGCTTTCTGATAATATGAGACAGATAAGCTAAGCTCGTAGGATAGTTATCATCAGGAATTTCCTTTGATGCTTCTTTAGCCATCTTGTAAACCTCAGTATTCCCAGGAATATCACTATGTCCAGGTACCCATTCCGTGCTCTCTGAGTTTTCTAGCTGCTTTCATAGATCTTTAGACCCATATCTGCCCTTGTCTGTTATCTAGGGATCCCAATCACTGTAGAGCTGCTTGGCTATCTGAATAGATAGTTATTTGATCCCTATATCCTGCCATTCTACTTGCATGTTCCAGTGCAGCAGTAATTGCTTCTATTTCTCCATTAAAGACAGTGCTCTCTGGTCATATATTATTATATTCTGTCCAAGTCTGAGGGCTCAATTGATCAAATTCTTTAAATGCTGTTCCAATTCCAGCTGCTTCTGAGAAATAGGAGGCATCTGTGTAGTATAAAATCATAGATTTTCCCCTTGCCTGTTGAACTTTTGCTTGATGTATTTTGGCATCTTCTCTAGGTAGTTGTCTTATTTTAATCAAATAAGGTAATCTTTGGTTCCAGAGAGGGTATTCTCTGTTAGTTATTTTCTCAATGTTCTCTAAATCAATCCCTGCTGGAATAGATTTATTGTTACGGCAAGGCCAACCGGGAAGTTGAGAATACCGTCTCCGAGTAACTACTGCAAAGGCCAGCTTCGAGGTGGAGCGTCGATCGGAGATGGCGTGATCACGAGAACGAGAAGACAAGAGGACGAGAACAAAAGAACAAAGGGACAATAAGTAGTCAAAATTAACGTAGATACAAATTGCGAAGCTGGAGACCATCTATGTGTCGGATCCAGCTTCCTAAGTACAAAAGTTCAGTCCTAGTCCCGTCTATGTGCCACCTGTTACATCTGTTGTAAATTGATCCTAATCAACAAATCATAAACTTGCGGTTTCAAGTTCTCAGTCCGAAACTAGACCTAGTGCCATGATCATCAAGACTCATTCCTGAACCCTAACTTTAATCTTACTCTACTTGTTAGACTTTGTTTCGACCACGAGTACGGCCATAACATTAATTGATAAGGTCAAGTTGATGTGTGAAAATTTTGATATCAGTATCTGGTGTGAAGGATTCACTATTTTCTATTAATGCTCTTGCCACTGGGTGGCTTGGCATTGTAGACTTCTTAACGCATATTTTCTTCTGCTATGATTTAGTCTTATAGCTGGAGGATATAGACATGCCTCTAATTCCATGGGTTTAATAGGAGATGTTTTGAAACATGCAAGTATTCTTCTGAGAGCCATATTTTGTAGCCCTTGTAGCTTTTCTTCAAAATTTTTCTATCCTCCACCATACTTGACTAACATAATCAGACACACTAGTTACACATGCTAGGTATAGCTGTCTCATAGCGACAGGGCTTAATTCTCTCTCAGTATTGGTTAGTCTAATCATTCTCTGGAATGCTGCCTTGGCCTGAGCTACTCTAGTTGTGAAGTGTTGTTTGAATGTCAGCTTATTATCAAACCATACCCCTAGCGACTTCACAGTTTGACAGGGCTCTACTTGCTCTCCTCCTGGAAGTCAGACTGAATGTTTTCTAGCAATCTTACAGTCTTCAAAATGTATGAGTTCTGTTTTTGCAATGTCAAACTGAACTGCATTCTGTCTTCCAAAGTCCTCCAATATTCCTACTTCTCTTTCTAGGATTTGGACGTTCTTCTTAAAGTTACTTGATGATACTGTTAAAGATATATCATCCATATAGGAGAGAAACCTAACAGCCCTTGAAGTAAACATTTCTCTGATATATATCAAGAGTAGAATGGGTGATATTGGGCTTCCTCGTGGGATTCCAGTCTCTATACTTTTGAATTCTTCAGTTTCTCCATCAAATGAAAGCCTTAGCTGTGGATGGCTAAGGAATGAGGACACCCAGGTTAGCAAAGCCAAGGGTAATCCTAGCTTAGCCATTATCTTCAAAAGTTGATTCTTGGAGACATGATCACATGCTCCTTTTACATCAAGAAATAAAGTAGTTGTCTTCCTCCTGGCTACCTTTTCTGCTTCAACCTTGGCTTGCAGTAGTAGGCATCCATCTACAGCTGAATTTTTCAGCCTCCCACTTTTCGCGTGAGTGCGTGGGTAACTTGGTACGTGGACAATAACCTGAAGATAGTCGAATTTGAGAGAGGTCAATCGCGATGGACAGCTGGCTTGATAGTAGACAAGAATCTGAATTAGCACCAGAGCTTCAACTTGAGGGAATCTAACTTGGGAAAACTAGTTCTGTGTATAGTAGATCGGTCAACTCCGAATTCACCATGACTACGAGCCCGACCCCAACGCCCCGATCCGAACAACTCCGTACCAGGATAACAACCGAAAGTAACAGAAGGCCATCGAAAATTTTCCAGAGGATCATCATCAAACCCCCGGAGAGTGATAGCTAACTACATTCGCGTGTTAGTTGCTTTTCGATTATTACGATCGACAGGTCGCTGCTCCTAGTCAACCCCTAATCACAGATCTATTATTGCAGGGATGCTCGCGCCAGCGCGTCCCCGCAAGTTCATCCCAACTGAGCGCAGATTGTTTATTGCAGGGATGCTAGTACCAGCTCATGACACCCACCAATCTGTAAGTGATCTAGCAAATTTGTTGTCTCTGCCATATATCCAAGTCTCTGTCCTAGCATTCCCTCAAGTGCCTTACCCAAACAACTGAGTAATGATATCACCCTATAGGCCCTAGGTTGAGAGTGGTCTGGTTTTCCTGGTTTCTTTAGAATAATGCCTGTAGCTTGACGCCAGCACTTAGGTTGATATCGTAGGTTTAAAAATAATGAATAGACCTTGAAAATACCTCCTTCCGTGCTTTATATGCCTGTTCAATCATACTCCACTTAATGCAATCTGAGCCTGGAGCCAGTCCTTTTGATGGATAACAACATGCCTTTTCGACTTCCTCAGCTGTAAGGTTTGGCCATTCCCATTTCTGATCTTCTTGATATTGATCCCAGTCAAGATGAGGTGACTGAGGTGGTGAAGGAATGAGTGTACCTGTGAGTGCCTGGGTTTTCTCTCTAAATGTTTTGCCAGACCTCTATTCTAATCCTGAATTCCAGGAAGCTTTGTTGTTTACTTCTCCTTTGTGTAAGATAGGGCTCGGAAAATATTTTCTGGGTCTTCCTCTAGAAACTCGTTCCAATGTTTCTTTTTAGCTACTTTAATTTCTTGGAAGTGTTTATTTCTAGCATTGAAATAATCCTGCTTTGAATTATTCCCTTCATAATTTTTCTTCAGCATTCTGTGTGCTCTCATCATCTTTTTCCTTAGTGTCTTGAGCTCCTCTGTCCACCAGGGCTTTATCTTGGCTCCAAGTTTTGCCTTAGGAATTGAATTTTCAGCTGCTTGAAGGATAATTTGGGTTAGTTCCTGCCCAACTATATTCAATTGTCCTAGAAATTCTTCATTCCTGTTTGCTACCGCCCTTGAATTCCTCTGGCTTAGGGATTGAAGATTAGTAGATCCTAGAATCAGGGATTGATCCATCATTTGCTGAATATCTTTCTGATAGGCTGCCCAGTAAGCTTTATCTGTATTAAATCTGTGAAATTGATTAGATTTTTCCCATTGTCTATTCCCACTTCCACCACAGAGTGTGAATAGAATCCCTTCATGGTCGGATCCTGTTGTAATTGTTTGCCAGTCATTTATTAGTCCCTTAGATAACTTTGTAGCCAGTGTCAGGCCTAAAACTGAAGAGCACTCCATTCCAGCCCTAAAGAAGGTCCCTTGTCCAATTTTATTAATTATCAAGAGCCCTTGCTCTTCAAACCAATCTTATAACACATCTGTATTTGCTGACTTAGGATAATATGGATCCCAGTTTGGGTGATGTGCATTGAAGTCTCCTGTAACAATGCTATTAGGTGAGATCCTCACCTTGTCCTTTATCCTGTCAACTGTCATTAAGTTGTTTTCCTCCATCTGGTTTTTCTGATTATAGACATTAATAATATCTAGTTTATACCCTCTTGAACTAAACTTGACTGCAATAACATCAGGGTCCTTTAGATATTCCTCTCCCTTTTCCACTAAATTTTCTATGCCCCTTGAAATATAGAACATTGTTCTAGGTCGAAGTTGATGCTGTCCAATGCTTGGGAATGGTTGTGAGGATGAGGTGTGCCTTAAGGATTGGACGCCCTCATAGTTCATGTCCCCCCTAGGTGTCAGAGGTTGTAAGCTACTTAGTCATGTCACAGGGGTTTGAGCCACATTGTGGCGTTAGATATTCTGGCTGCTTCTCTTTAGCTCTACAAACTTCTTTATTATCCCATTCCGGAAATATGTTTATGGGCCACAATGACCTGGGGAGTTCTGGTGGATTCTATGGTGTTCTATGGTATTCTATGATGCCCCTTGTTGTTCTATTTACCTGTGCAGGAGCTCTAGATGGTTCTTTCAGTGGCTTGTTGGACCATGTCCTAAAATGTATATATAGCTGTCCTTACTGTACCTCTGAAGTCTCCAGATCAGAGTCTTGTATTTATTTTTACTTATTGAAGAATCTGTTTGAAATCTGAATCCTATCGATTACACTACCATTGTGGTTACTGTTCTTCTGGACCATTGTTATTGATATTGTCATTGCCACAGCTATTGTTGTCGCTATTGTCCTTGTTATTGTTATCGTGTTTACTGCTGTTGTTAGTGTTATTGCCATCTCCCTGTTATTGTTATTGCTATTGTTGCTGTTGCTTATCTATCATTGCCCCAGTTACTGATAATGGTACTTATTTTCTATTGACAACGTCGTCTTTGGTATTAATCCTGCACCGTTCTGACACTAGGTGCTGGAAGCCATGGTTCCTGTACTGCTAGTATATCAATTTTTAGTTCTACTGCCAGTTGTAGAGCACTCTCTGTTGCCTGGATACTTTTGTTCAAGTTGCATTGAAGAACCTTTATGGTGTCCTTCATAAATGTAAGGTTGTATCAGCCCTAGTTTGTGTTTCTTGTGTAGCTAATCTTAATAGAAGACTAGCCCTGGTTTGACAGCTTGTACTATCAGCAGTGTGTGCCTCCCCACAGTTGGCACACTTAGGCACTAGATGTGCACATTTGTTCCCAATAGTATTGCACCGAGTACACAAATGTTGCTTTGTGTTATGAGGGCCAGCACAGAGCTTACATTTAGCTTCCCATCTGCATTTGGTCCCAATATGTCCAAAACTCTAACATTTATTGCATTGTGTGGTAGATGGGATATTTAAATATTTCTCTGCCAGCAAAGATCTTCCAGCTATTATTAGTTTCCTAGTTGTGGCTCGTTTAGCCTGTGCTTCAGTCGCAAAAGCAACCACAATTGATCCTGCTACCTGGTTTTTTCTCTTCTCTACAGGGGTGATCCAGTATGGTTGACCAATAACCTTGAGTCCATTGTTAAATGTGGCAATCTCCTCAGGTATACAGTTTAGGTCTTCTATGCGTTCAAACTCGGCAGTAGGCACTCCATGAATGACTACCTTGTACCAAGGCTCATCCCTCATTGCTGCTTCATGAGGAGCAATGTTTTTCCATATATCTACTTTTTCTAGGAGGAAGTCAGCTGTATATAGATCAGTAGTTGTAATAGCAATGTTCTCCTTTCGAGTTTTTGCAACAACAGCAACCACAGGGCCCTCTACACCCCTGGCTCTAAATGCTTTATTGATGTTATCTCTGATATGTAGAGGTGAGAAGGTCTCCTTAGTCATCTAATCCTGAATCAGAATAATTCTCCTTGAAGGTTTTATCTCCTTGGCTGAATTCTGCTTAGATTTTACCTCTATCTATTCCTTTCCCCCGTGGTTAGATCTATTTTCTGAAGCAACAGATGCCCATGTCTTTTTCTGGGTTCCAGTTAGCTCTACTTGCTGCCCAGAGGAGGAATTTCTTGGTGTCTGACTTTCTTTATTTGTAGTAGGTGCCTTTGTTGTCTGACTGGCCATAGAGCTCCCAATTAAAGGCCTACTACCCCTTTCTGTTCCGGTAGCATTATTGCTACCACTTCTCCCTTGCTTAGCTTGTCTAGCAGTTGTTTGTAAAATTTGAGTGGTCTGTTCTAGCCTCTGGAGTTGTGCTGTCAGCACTGAGGCATGCCTTGGTAGGTTCCTATCTTTTTCCAAACACCCCCTATATATATTGAGAAGATCTAGTATTTCTGTCTGCTTTGATCTGGTATCAGTTCGATGGGCTACCTTGATTAGTAGGCCCCTAGCAGTGGCTATGCACTCCTCTGCCTCTTCTACTTGATCCAGTAAGATTGCAGGGCCTTTTCCTTTAATCTTTTTCATAGGCTGATCATTTGTATTGAATGATCTCTTAGGTCCATTTCTAGGTACAAATTGAAAATCTTCAGACATAAATGGCCCATGTCTTTCAACATAAATCTCTGCCCTTTCCTTGTCAGATAGACCTGGCCAAGAGTTATTGAAATCTATTGCCCTTGGTTGTTGTCCATTTTCTACAAAATTATCCACAGTAGTTTGTCCATATCCTCATGGAGCAAATTCATCATCATAATCCTCTATGTTATGTAAATCCCTATTTTCATAACTATCCTCTACCTCCATGGCAGTATTTTGCCTAACCAGTGTGTGATCTTGACTTTTCATAGTAGAATCTTCAGGAAAACTGGTCAGAGGGTCTGGTGACTCAGACCTCTGCATTCTTTGAAAAAGATTTTTACTTTTCCTTATTTTTAAAAAAAAATTTTTCCTGAAATATTCAACTTTTTTTGGCAGGGTCACGTGACTAAACTTTCTTGGTTGTTGATGTCAGCGCTTGTCTAAGGCCGAGACATTCAACCAAAAAGCGGTACAAGCAACACACACAAGGGTCGGATGGTGCAGTGGTACACTATCCGGGCCGTTCTTCCAAGTAGAGTCTGGGTAGCTTGGACACATGCCCCACTTGAAACAGGAGAAAGCTGGTTCGAATCCAGCAAGACCCTCACACCACTTCTCTCGCGGTGATACTGTATTCGTAGAATGACGAAAGCATGCTCAGATAGCCACAGGTTTTTTTCGCTTTTCCCTATGGTGGATATTCACGGAAGAGGGTACATGTCGTAAGGCGTTATTCTCGTAGTGGTATCTGCAAATGAAATCTGAGTATGAGTGTTCCAAACGTCAAACAGAGTTATTCTGCGTCACATACATATCTTCCGTAATCATTCGCGTCATAGCCTCAGGCTGCATACGCAAAAATGATTAAAAAAAAAAAAAAAGCAACACACACTCATCAGTCAATCTCGCCGCGCCGTCATGACGAATCTTCCCCTTCCTCCCCCTTCACTTCCTCCACCACCCCTACACGCCTCTACCCAGATGGGTGTAGAGGGGTCTTTGATAGAGATTTTACTGTCAACCACCTCCACCGCAGACGCCAGGAACCGTGAGGCCACCCTAATGTTTCAAAATATTGCAGTCGTCCTTGTTGAGGCGATTAGTGAAGACACCACTCTACCACAACATCTTACGAAAAAATTCCGTGACTTCGTTGCGGATCTCAACTCTGTAGCACGACGTCACTTCGAGTGCCACGTCAGAGGCTCTCCTCGCCCTCCGAAGCCATACTCAGCGACTCAGTCAACACGGATACCTCAACAGGCTCTTGATACCACAGTTTTGCAAGCTCCAACCGCTAAAGCCAAACCCACTGCGAAAAATCTCTTTGCCAATGTTGTGGCAGCGCCATCTCTAGCACCAGCTCCGAAAGCCAGCCGCCCAAAAAATATCAGCCCGCCTAAAAAACCTGCTCAAACTTCGATCAAAGGTAAAAGTGCAAAGCACCACGAAGATAACAGACTCTTAGTTCGCGTCGCTTCTGGCCACCCAGCGTTAAATATCTCTCCTTACGCGGTAATGGAACAATTAAACAACTTCTTGGAGCAAAAACTCGTTCGCGAGGTTCAACCCACGAAGACAGGATTTGCAATTTGCCCAGCCTCTGTTGAAGCTCAAGAGCTACTGGCCACAAAGATCCCTGACATACAAGAGTTTCTGTCATCTCGCGGGCAGTGCACTGTTGAGAAACCAGAAAATCACGCTGCCTACAGGATCTCTGGAATCCCTCGTAATTACGTCGGATACAATCAGGAAGGCGCTGTTGAAGCAATAGAGATTGATGCAGACACTGTATCGCAGGCCTTACTCAACCTTATGCACATTACCCCGCTAAAAGTCCTCGAACCCCGAGCTACATCAGTTTCAGAGTTTAGACCATGCAAGAGTTGGATAGTTCTTTATCCTCAGGGCTCAAGCTTGGCTAAATCACTCCCACTTTTCGGCGTGCGCGCGACTGCCTCGTTGCAGAATCTGTTCTTCGACTACACATCTTGAGAGCGGCCATGTCTCCTGTAATCCTGAAATCAACCATACTTGCCCCCCAAAGTGCGTCAACTGCCACGGGTCTCACCCAGCTGACTTACTGGAATGCCTTCTTCGCCCAAAAAAAGATAATACATTCCCCAACAAACAACAGACTAGCGCAATCCGTCAAGCTGCAGCCGCAGCAAGGCTACGTCTCAAAGCTGCCCACTGTGGAATAGTGAATTCGCAGGCAGCGAAAACCAGCGATTCCGACGTTGCTTCGCCTTTTGCTTCGCAGGCCACTTCCACAAGATCCTTTGGACCTCCAGAGATAGCTTCTGGCAGATTTGAAGTTCTGGCTCAGGATAGCCATCAGTGCAGCTCCGACACAATGAATGAGTAGTAAAACATCAGTCAAAATACTCTCAGTTAACGTTGGCCGCTCACCAAACGCCCAACACATAGCCCTCCAAAACGCTTTCGACTCCCGCATAGATTTCTTACTAATTCAAGAACCCTATGTCTCTTCAGATACCGCACGGGGAATCACGTGCAGACACCCTTCATTCGAATGTTACTCTCCAGTCGACGACTGGACAGTACGTCCAAGAGTGATTACCTACGCAAAAAAGAACAGTAACATTACTCACTATCAAGAGCGACCTTGTTGCCCCACAGGGTAAGGTGTAGGCGACGTCTTGCTCCTCTCCGTCAAAGCTCCGAATAATCCCCGCTTATTGATAATCAATGCATACAATGCATCCCAGGGTTTCATCAACCCAGGGGCGGGAGTATTTCGCCTCATCTACTTAGCAGACTTCTCTTTCCCCACCCAAACTATTCTAGCAGGAGATCTAAACCTTCACAGCCCGATGTGGCACCCACCCTACCGCGGCTCGCCTTCACCGCAATCTGGAGCTTTCATTCACTGGCTCGAATCAAGGGATATTTCGTTGATTTCAGAGATAGACAGGCCTACACACAATCGTGGAAATGTTTTAGATCTATGTTTTGGCTCAAGCCAGCTGGTGGCTAGGGGTACCATCGCAACAGTTCAGGAGGACCTTGATGTGACTTCGGATCATCTTCCCCTACTTGCTAACGTATACTGTAAAGTGAATGGAGCAGCACCTACAAGGAGTCTCCGCTTTGCCACTATTGACAATGACATCTTCTTATCGCTTTTACGTGCCCAACTAGAAGGGATTCTGCCGCTAACTGAAAAATCTGTCGCTGAAATCATTGAGAGAGCAGATTAGATCACTAAAATTTTGCACAGCTCATTTGCAGGATCTGCAAAGCGGGCGCTACCACACACAAGAGGACAGCCTTGGTGGAACCAAAGCTGCCGGGAAGCGAGGAAAAAGTACCGTGACAAAGTCCGAGACGGATCCGCTGACCAGGCTGACAGGAAGGAATTTCGCAAGGTCACCAAGCAGGCAAAGATTTCCTTCTTCCAAAAGAGAATTGATGAAGCCGCTAAGGGAAAAGATGTATTTAGTATAGCAAAGTGGCACAAGTCGAAGGAAACCTTTCGCATGCCTCCCTTAAAAGATTTGCTCTCTCCGGAAGCCCCTTAAGCTGAGTCTACTGAATATAAAAGGAACGTACTGGCGAAGAATCTTCAAGGAATCAGTCCGGCGTTGAAGACATACCGCTGCTGACCCCAACCACAGCAAGGACCTCCCTACCACTTCCCCAATTGACCATCGATGAGGTCTCTAATATCATATTAGGAGCTGGTAATACGACACCCGGCAAAGATGAGATCCCTACTGGTGTTCTCCGTCTCGCATGGCCACACATTTCAGGGCTGGTACAGGACCTTTACCAGTCGTGCATAGACTCAGGCCATCCCCCAAAATGTTTTCGCACTGCGATCGTAGCTATGATTGGGAAGCCAACCAAAGCAGATATGTCATCCCCCAGATCATACAGACCAATTGCACTACTCTCAGTACTTGGTAAAGGCTTAGAACGACTCATTGCAAAGCGCATGTCATGGATAGCTATTACGTACAAGGTGCTTGCTACTCAACAGTTTGGGGCACTACCCAAACGCTCGAGCGTAGATCTAACAACATGTCTCACCCATGATGTGGAAACTGCACTAGCCAAAGGCCTAACCGCCACATTAGCTACGCTTGACATCAAAGGAGTATTTAATACGGTACTCCCAGGAAGGCTTATCAAACGACTGAGAGAGCAAGGTTGGTCAGCACACCTCTGTAACTGGATCTCTTCATTTGCAACAAATCGAGAGGTTTGCATAAGACTGTGTCAGGATCAGCGGCTAATCTACCTACTGCTGTCACGTGAGTACTAACGGATTCACCTGTTGTCACTTGACAATTCCATTCTTCTAGAAACTTCTGTACATCTTTCTAAACACTAGGGATTTTGGGTTAAAGTTCTATAGGTTTCCATACTATTCTCTCTCTAGTAATGCTCGATTGGGCTTCTACAGCATTCTCTAATATTCTATGTATTTCTAAGATGGCCTGGTCGTCGGCCAGATGGCCCTTGTAGAGATGGAGTTATACTTGTATAAATAGTGGCCTTGCCTTTGTATCTAGAGGTTCTTCAGACCTGAGTCTTGTTATCTAATCATTGTTTAAATATAATCTTATCTTGATTCATAGTTATAGCGAGATTGTACTGTATTGTCATCGTCATTGTCTTGTCCATTGATTTCACAGTCCACGCCCTGAGTCCATAGCCACAGTCTACAGTCAGAATCATCAGCCGAAGTCCATGTCCAAGGGTTCAATTATTGTCCATAGTAACGACTTTTACAGACTGGACAGCGAAATCGGCGACCCCATCGAGATCAACTGTGGGCTCCCCCAGGGCTCCCCAATATCGTCTATTCTTTTCATGCTATTCATCGCTCCTCTTTTCAGACTCCCCGCTCTTAAGAAAGCTTTTGGATACGCAGACGATGTTGCAGTACTACAAACCTCAGCGACACTACAAGACAATGCAAACAAGATGGGGCTGGCTATTAATCAGGCACTAGCATGGGGTGCGAAGGAAGGCATTACATTCGACCCAGCGAAGTCTGAACTACTCCACTTTTCGCGCAAGCACAGGGATAGGAACTCTTGACCACCCGTGGAAACGAGCAGTTTTACCATCTCTGAAGATCCTCGCAAGCCCTATCTAACATGGCTTGGAGCTCATTTCAATAAACGACTTAGCTTCAAATATCACGTGCAAATCCAACCCTCCAAAGCTCTCAGAGTCGCCCGCGCTCTGCGCTGCCTAGGAAACACGGTCAGGGGAGCATCTCCCATTTTGTCCAGACGAGCTGCAATCGCATGTGCTCTCCCCATTGCCTACTTCGGCTCCGAGACTTGGTGGCCTGGCAAAAGCAGAATCAATCGGAGGAAAGTGGTCTCTAACAGGGTGGATACCCACCTCAACATGTTAGAAAAGGTACACACAGCCACAGCACGGGCTATTCTTCCCGTTTATTGCACAACACCTACTGCTGCTCTTCTTAAGGAGGTAGGGCTTAATACCGCGGAAATCACCCTCGATAGCATATCCAGAAGAGCTGCTGTACGCACCCGGGGGCTAGACCCCCGACATCCATTACTCAGACGCGAGGTGGAAGCACTTACAGGTCCTCCACTGTCACGATACGCCCGCTCATGTCGTAACATACCGTCCTCAGAGAACCAAAATCCCCTTGTCTACCCTCCGTGGGAGACTGTCGAATCTAGAAAAGCTGCCCTAGCTCGCATTCGAGGACCAACAGAACCAAGGGATCGAAGGGCAGACATGTTCCGTGATTTTCTCAGTACCATCCCGAGGAGTGATGTACAACTTTACTCAGATGGATCAAAGCTCCCAGACGGGAATACAGGTAGCGGCTTTGTGGCATTTCAAATTGGCGTCCAAGTGTGCGCAGGATCTTTCCCCCTCGGAAAACACAAAAAATCTTTTGACGCTGAAGTCTACGCAGTTCTCCAGGGGATTCGTGCGGCTGCTGCCCTACCTACAGTCCGCTTCTCAAAAAACTTGTGGATTTTTACAGACAACGAAGAGGTTGCAAGTAAACTCCTAAGAAGAACCCCTACCACTTCCTCTCAACAGGTTTTCTTACAAGTCCTTGAAGCAGCTGAGACCTGGAAATCCAGACCACGTCTCCCTCATATCGCAGAGGGGCAGATACACATTCGTTGGTTGCCGAGCCACGCCGGTATCAAAGGTAACGAACTTGCGGATCTTAAGGCAAAGTTAGGAGGGGCAATGCCCCCTCTAAACTCCCCTGAATACTCCTTCTCCTCACTCAAAAGATGGCACACTGAACAGACCAAACTCGCCAGAGAAAAGTGGTGGAAATCAGTGCGGCCGCCCGCATACACACAACTCGAGATAGCAAAAGCCCCCAGTTTCCCTAGGGAACTCCTCCTTCGCCGTGTAGATTTAGGTCGGGTAATTGCAGCCAGAACGGGTCATGGAGACTTTGCAGCCTATTATACCCGATTTAAACATGGAGACGCCACACTACACTGTCTATGCGGATCAGCTAAGTCGCCTATCCACTTTATCTTCTGTCGAATCCTCCGGCGGCGAACCGGCAGTCCTGCAGGACCTATCAGCACGCTCGTTCCACATTTACTCGGCACGTCAGAAGGGGCGTTGACCCTGTGCGAGTGGTTGAACAAGTCTCGATTTTTCGTAGAAATATGTCTCCGTTGAGGCAACCACATTTTCTTATCCTGTTTTCTTTCCTATTGTTATTTTATGATCGTGGGCTTTAGGAAGGATAGAAGAGCGGGCGAGTAGGACCGATTGATCATCGGCTTGGAGCTTGGGGAGGTCTCAAAAGTAATTATACCTTGTGTACAGCTTTCTCTTGCGAGCAGTTTCATACAACGCAGCGCAGCATTGTAATTTAGACTTTTAGAGAAGTCGGAAACCCTTAGGCCTCTGCCTTAGCGTCCTATGTCCCGGTCGGGATGGATAGGCACGTGGCTTACAAAACACGGCTATCAGGCAGACGTAAAATAGAATCATCATCATCATCATTTAAGAAACAACCCTACCCTATCAGGACGCTCTGCAACTCCACGACTGGGGAAGACGCCATAATGGATCATAATGACTCTTACGCGTCATCATACACCAACTTTCATCCTGACCACCTCAACCCAAACAAGTACCCGCCCCCCCCCCTCTGTATCTCCGAATATAAGCCCTCCGACTGTAACGGCTTGTAAGCCTTAATGGTCCTGCAGCCTACGATGGTTATCGCAGTCAGTTGATCGATACAGATTTACTACCACGTGACTATTATTTTGTGACATGGGTAATGTGAATGAGAGGTTTACACCCTTGTTAACCTTCTTACGTGTGCCCCTAATGACACACCCTGGAATCACTAAAACACGTGATAGTTTGGAAATATCTAGAATATTCTAGACATCAACGACGAGGCATACAACCTCCTCTAGTATGACCTATGATGAAGATTTACTAAGCAATGGCGAACATTCTAGAAATTATGTATAAAGTATATAAGTAGCCTATAGGTTGTACTTAGATAGACAGAGAGAAAATTATAAACTACCTTTGCTTATATGATTGCCCACGCATCAATACTCGAACTGTGACACCGACCGGTGCAATGGGTTCTTCCAGCGCGCCGTCATCATCGTCGCCTGTCGCTCCAAGCGACAATCTACATCCAAGCCTTCAGGTCATTGCCGCTGTAATTGAACAAGCTGAACGCCAGACAAAGCAGAGAATGGGCCTGGCTCAAGAATTTCTGCAAAACATCGACGCCTGGGCTAAAACCAAGGCAGGAATTGAAGATGCACTACTACTGGCGCCATTCATCGAAAAAATTGCACCAATCGTGACTGCGTTTGCGACTGGTAATTCTCAAGCACCCGAAGCACCCTGTAAGAATCCTCCCCCAAGATCAAGCACGGTAACAGCTGTCCCTAGGGTGACAAAACCGTTGGAAGGCCCCAATCTGGCCCTCCCCAAAAGGCTGCAGGAGGTCAAGTCTCCTTGGGTCACAATAGCCAGGAAAGCAGCAAAACTTCCAACACCACCCGCCGCCACGACAATCCGTAAGCCTGTTATGCAGAAAAAACCGGTTATACAAGAAATTCCAAAAGAAGACAGACGCCTTTTTCTTCGGCTGGGTCCAGAACACGAGTGGCGCAAGCTGTCACTAGTAACAATCAAAAAGATAATTTCCGAACGGGCTGGAGTAGCGCCCTCGGCAATTACGGCAATTTCACAAGTCAGGTCCGGTCTGGCGATTGAGTGTGCGTCAGACGCGCTCAGAGAGTCAATACTAGGGGTGGCACCATCTTTTGAGAAAGACAACACGACCATTGAGGCGGCGTCGGACTGGACATCCGTCATTGTATCACACGTACCTCTCTACATTAAAACAATGGACTGCAGGTTAACCGTGACTAAAGAAATAGTGATAAAAGAGTGTGAATCTGCCTGTGGCGTGACACCAGTCCAGGTTTGACCTAACGACGTGAAAGAAGGCCAGTATACTACGAGCTGGATTATTCACTTCAAGCAAAAGCCAGAAAACCTGAAATTTAGGTTGTTCGAAGAGAGTGGACCAACCATGCCATTCACGCGATGTCGGCCTATAGAGCAGTGCCAAAAATGCTGGGGCTTTCACGCAACGAGGGCCTGCATCAAAGGAAGCCGATGTGGAAGATGTACCGGTGCATATGAGACATCAGAATGCTCGATCAAGGTGCCCAAATGCTCAAACTGTGTAGGACCTCATGAGTCGACCAACCTCGGATGCAAGGCCCGGCCCAGAAGACAAAATGGACTAGTGGTACCGCGCACTCCGTCAGAGCTCCGAGTTATCCGGGAACGAGGCCACAGAGACTTCAAGGCGGCACTGCTAGAGTCGGAGGAGAAGGGCAAAGTAAAGGCTGTCGAGGTCCCCTGCACCCAGGAAGTAACCATGGAAAACCTATGAATAGCACAACACTACTCCAACACCAAAACGAGAATAATAACACCCTCCTATTTCATCAAGTGAATGTGGGAAAGGGCGGAACAAATATGGACATAGCGCTGGAGCAAGCATGGGAGTCTGGAGCACACATTGTCATGGTACAAGAACCATGGACAATGCAGAAGGATGGAGAGTTTGTAACCAAGAGCCACCCTGGCTATAACACGTATAAACTGATGGGACCAGTTGGAACTCGCCCGCGGGCAATTAGTTTCGTCCGCTAGGGTCTGGCAGCCACGCAGATTTTTCCCTCACCGTGAGATCAGACAGGCGACTATTGCTTTATGCAAGTCCATGGTGTAATATTCGTCAATTTTTATCGCGCGCCAGGACTTAATGTGACCCTAGAGCTCCTTCTCAGGTGGAGACCTTCAGGTCCGGCAATCGTAGGCGTGGAATTCAACTCTGTGTCAAGGCACTGGCAGCCTCAGGCTTCACGACAGTATGGTAACGGTGACATAATCATGGAGTGAGCAGCAGCTCATGACATGTACCTACTCACTCCTATAGGCAAACCCACGCACAGGGACGGAAATGTGCTTAACCTTGTTTGGAGTAATACTGCAGCAGAGGCATCAATAATAGGTGAATATGATTGTACTTCAGACCATATGACCATCGTAGGGTCTATTCAACTATCAAAAAGGCCAAATCAGCTAAAAATAAGCCAGGAACTACGTCTGCCTGACCAGGATTTTGCCAAGTTCGCCCAATATATCAGAGCGTGGGTAAAGCCAGGCCCCACAAGCAGCATAAGCGATATTGAAAGCCAGGTGTCAAGTTTGATAGAGGCCTTGGGAGATGCTCGCAAGGCAGTCGGGCGCAAACCGACGAGAGTGTGTGTTGGCAAACACAAGAGTTTGATGTTCAGGTTTCACCTGTATGACTCGGTTTTTCTTTTGTTCCCGACATAGATTGAAACAACGTTTCCCGAAACTCGCTGCTCGAAAGATGTTTTGGATATGTTGTTGAGAACAAACCGAAATTTGGTGCTCGGAAGATGTTTTTGGGCATGTATTTATGCATTAGTTATAAAATCTGTTTTACTATAAGTATTACGGTGTGTAATGGAAAATAGGGAATAAGGGTTTCTAATATAATATTACTGAACACATTTTTTCTGATTATTCTTTATATCTAACAGTGTGCGGAAAGTCAGCACCGTGGTGAAACGAGGAGTGCAAACTGAATCATCAGGAGTATAAAGAAGCTCGAGGCTGTCAGGAAAATGCGATGCAGGCTCGGAAAGTTTCTAAGCATGCATTAAAAGCGGCCAAAAGAGATTACTGGAGAAGGCAAGTAGAGAATGCCACGACAGACGCACAAGTCTTTAAAGTAATGCAGTGGGCCAAACCCAAGACAGGCCGGGACCCACCTCCACTCAAAGTCGCGGAGGACACGTGGATATCTGATCCACTCGAGCGAGCAGAAGCTCTACGTGACACTTTTGTAACTAGATTTGGTGCAACCCGCGATCTTCCTACTTGGAAATCCGAACAACCGGAGTCAATTCCGTGGGACTCGTCGCTGTCACTAGAAGATGTAACAGCAAGCACTCTTGGTACGGGATATAAGTTTCCAGGTACAGATAAGATCACAGTCCGGCTGCTGAGAGCTTGCTGGTCAGCTATCGGTGCTCAGGTGAAGACAATTTTTCAAGCATGTTTAGAGCATGGACATTTCCCTTCCGCATTCCGAGTAGCAGAGGTTATCCTGCTTTCGAAACCAGGACGAGACCTAACAACAGCAAAAGGATGGCGCCCTATCTCCCTCCTCTCTTGTCTAGGCAAAGGTCTAGAACGACTTGTGGCCAAGAGGATGGCGTGGCTAGCAATTAAACACCAAGTTGTCCCTCAACAACTTGTTGAAATGATTGCTATCATGAAACTAATTACACCCAACTTTGGATGTGATAGTCGTGTGCAATCACAAAGATCTGCACACACCAACCTTTCTACAAAGTATTGAGGTTGGTAAATACGCTAAACCATATCAATATAAATCACCAGATTTCTATTTCTTTAGATAGATATTATATATAGCGACCTGTTTCTAAGCTGGAGTAATTAACAACTCTACAGCTTATGATCAACAGCCTTTTTTTATCTCTCCAAATTTGCAAGATTGTGATAAGTGATCATTCAGCTCTTACAAGCTATTGCTAACCGACTTCCCAAACTTACACAACTATTTGGTGCACTTCCGGGACGCTCAGCAGTCGAACTCGTGTCATGTGTCATACATGATGCAGAAGCTGCAATGCGAAATAACAAGGTCACAGCAATGGTTACTCTGGACGTGCAGGGCGCATTTGACGCCGTCCTCCATAAACGACTATTGCAGCGGATGCGGAACCAAGGTTGGCCTAGATCACTCTGCCGATGAGTCGAGTCCTTCCTAACCCAGAGGAAAATACGTGTTCGTCACCAGGACGGAATCACCCGAGACAAGGTCGTGGAATGTGGAGTCCCACAAGGATCACCGCTATCACCACTTCTATTCCTTCCTTACATTGCGATACTAATGCAGCAGGTTAATGTAAGGGTTGTTACTATGGACGGTAATTGAACCCTTGGACGTGGACTTTGGCTGATGAATCTGACTGTAGATTGTGGCTATGGAATGAGGGCGTGGACTGTGAAATCGATGGACAAGACAATGACGATGACAATAACTATGAATCAAGATAAGATTATATTTAAACAATGATTAGATAACAAGACTCAGGTCTGAAGAACCTCTAGGCATAGAGGGAAAGCCACTATTTATACACAAGCCTAACTCCATCTCTACAAGGGCCATCTGGCCAACAACCAGGCCATCTTAGAAGTACATAGAACATTAAAGAATGCTGTAGAAGCCCATCGACCATTATAAGAGAGAGAATAGTATGGAAACCTACAGAACCTTTACCCAAAATCCCTAGTGTTCAGACTGAAGTACAGAGGATTCTAGAAGACTGGACCTCGATCAGCGACAACACGTTAATTGATTATTACTAACATGACAGCATTCAGTATGCGCTAATCCTGTCACATGATGTGACCTGATATTACCTAATATCAGTGCCGCAATGAATCATGGCCTATTCCTGACAGGTAACAAGGAAAGTAAATTTGGGTATGCTGACAATATCGCTGTTCTAAGCAGTGGAAGCTCAGCAGCCGAAGCGGTGGCAAATGCCCAACTGGAAGTAGAAAGGCTCATTCAACCTGCAAATGAGCACGAAATAAGTTTCGACCCGGCTAAGTCTGACTTACTAGTGATCGGAGGAGGACCAAAGAAACTGCTGGACACGGCAGGCCTAGTGTCACGAACAGGGTCCGAAGTTTACGTAATAGCATAACTTCGGACCCTGTTCATGACACCTAGCAATCCATATTCAAGGCCGTAGGATTATACGCTCTCCACACGTGAAATGGCTGGGAGTGTGGATAGACTCTCAACTCAATTTTAAACAACATGTGCAAGAGTGGTGTGGAAAAGCATAACGTATAACACAGTTTATACGTCGAATAAATACTGTACAGCGGGGCGCAGACCCAGGACCAATGATTAGGGTGGTTCAAGCTTGTGTTATAAGTACGGCACCATACGGTTCAGAAGCATGGTGGCCCGGGCTGACTCGAATTACAACTCAGCGAAGCAAGAAAGTGGGCACAGGAGTTGGCTGGCACACTGACATCCTTGATAGCATCATTATCAGGGCAGTTCGGGCTGCATTACCAGTCTGGCGAACCACCCCAAACACGATCCTACACCGAGAATAAGGCATTCCTCCAGCAGCAATTCTCCTTCAGCAGAGATAACTGAGAGCTGCAGCGCGAATACAAAGAATGGACACTTGGCACCCTCTACTAACCAGATCTCAAGAAGGACCCAAGGAAACAATAAGCCGTCTAGGACTTCATGAAGGACAGAAAAGCCGCACGTTCACGAATCCAGAGTGATACTTGACACGACTACAGGTCAGCCTCCAAAACCTGCCGGTTGCTGTGGAGTCAGGAAATTTGTTCTTCCCAAAAGCTGAACTAAAATGCGAATCAACGAGATTCGACAAGCAGACTGAGGCTGCTCAGGCCAAAATTTGGATTGCGAATCTGTCAGCGGATACTGTATGTGCATATCCAGATGGCTCATCTTGTGGCTTGGCAAGATCTGCATGGGGCTACACTCTGTTCAGAGGAAGACAAATGATCGGAATCGGGTCAGGACCTTTACTTGGGGCAGAGGCGTACGAAGTGAGCTTTTAGGGGCCCAGAAAGCCCTCGAAGCAGCAATATTGGTAGCCGGAATTAACCCTATCAAGGTTCTCCTAGACAGCTCAGAGGCTTCCCAGGCTCTACAGAGCGGTAGATCGAGGTCCTTCCAAGGAATAGTTGATAAGTTTGTTTCAGACCGTCAGAAACATCCGTCAGTAGAGATAAGATGGATACCAGGTCACTCAGGGATCGAGGGAAATAAGAAGGCATATGAGATCGCCAAAGCCGCCTTAAAAGACCTTCCCGACGGTGGAACCGATGCTATACTTTCTGCAGAAGTAAATCGGAGAACAAAGTTTACATTTGCATCACTAAGCAGGTTTTTGAGGGAGAGTGCGGTTGAGCTAGCTGCATCATGGCGGCAGAAACATGGCCACAAGCACCATGCAGATTTGAATCTCAAAATGACAAGCAAGCGACCGCCAGAGCTTGCCCTACCGAGATGGGCGTACCACAGGTTGATAGCAGCTAGGACAGGACATGGCGATTTCGCCAACTATCATGAAAGATTCAAGCATGAGGATATTGATGGCAAGTGCGAATGTGGACGAGAATGCCGACCAGCATTACAACGTTGGAAAAGTGAGAAATGGGAACCCCCTCCGTAGGCGAGAGATGCTGGCAGAAAATGGATGGGAGAAATTTCTCAAATTCGTGACTGTAACCAGATGTTATAGTGCACAAAATACTGACCGGGAGGCTTAGGTTCTTCTAGGGATATCTTTTATTTTTCCTTTGTTTAATCGTTAGGAAAATTAGGACCGGGTGCAGGGCGCACTCGTTTGGACAGAATATTTTAGTTTACTTATTTTCTTTCTATGTCTTATAGATTATCTGGCAAGTTAAGCCATTCATGTAGGTAGTAGTGAGTCCATATGGATCACACATCCGTACCAAGCCTCCTGGGTGTAGGGCGTAAGCCTGACACGACTAGAATTCAAATCAAATCAAATCAACCCAGGCTTCTCTCACTGTGATGCGACGCTATAAGCCACGAGTTAAGATCATCTTGAGGACTCGGAACCTCATGTCCACGTTGAAAGTCCTATTTCCTGAACACCTGCTACGATAAGATACGAGGACGTTGTGAGATCACATCTCGCGCGGTCGCGAAGGACAGGATAATGGAGTATACTGTGAAGTCTGAGGTTTTTTAATTTTTCCCTGGCCAGGTATTCACGATTGAGGAGAGAAGCGAAGTGTAAGTATCATCAAGTGTAACCCTGTGGAAGTGTTGGCGAATACCTCTCTTGCACAAGTGTTCAGCGTAAAGGATTTATTATCTGTTGATATCAACCAGATATCTAGTATTACTTTAAACGTATACGTTTACAGCGGGTAAAATCGTTATATTCTTTCTTCTCCTCTATGGCTGTTATGCTACTCTACTTATGAGACTCGGCTAATTGTACGCTATTCCTAATTTGAAAAGTGATGTACCAACACTGGCAACTTTTTCTTATTTGCTGCTCACCCAGGAGACTTTACGCCCGCATTACCCAACCCTCTACACGAACCCGGATACGATTTGTATCTACAAAGTTTTGGAGTGCTTTATTTGGGTTACTTTTCGTCATTGAGTCGGCAAGATTGTCCTCTCCATTGACCCATCGTACTTCAGCAAGTTCGCGTCGTTCGTATGACTGCCGGAGGGCCATGATATCTATCATTAGCCTTTTCTCCTTCGTAGTGTCCAACTTAACCAAACAATCATACAGTGAATAAGAATCCGTGCAGACAATTATGGGAATGGATTTTAACTTTAATTCCCTCAAAATTTCATCTAGCGTAGAACCAATGGATATTGCCATGTCAACACCATGAACCATCCCGTAAATCTCAGAGGCAAGAACGCTTCTTGTTATACTCTTGCACTTGGTCGATGAATAGTGGATTATATTGCCTTCAATTTCGAAATGACATTGGCCAGCATCGCCATTGTTTTCAGTTTCGTTAGCTAGGATAATGACAAATCCTATTTGCGAACTGAGATCACTGTTATTGGCAAATGAGCCATCAACGAAAACGTAAATCTTTGCCGTATCCAAGTTTAGTGGTATAAATTTGAGGCCACGTTCTGGGTGATCAAGTTGCCATTTCAATTGTTTATTGAGGGCCTCAATATTAATTTGTGATGGGTTTTGATGTTGTGCTGCACTAGATAGATCAAATCATGCCTCTGGCTGGCAGACTGAGGCAATGTAGGCTCCTCTTGCTCGTTGAGCACGATACTCATGCTGATCATCACCCTTATTGCTGACAAGCTTAATATTCTTGGTCTGGCCTTTCGACCTCAAATTAATTTCGCCATTTTCTAAAAGGGATAAGATGCATCCATTAAATGCCAATGGGTTTGAATGAGAGAGTAAGTCTCGGGGTTTGGCCGGAATATTTGCTTTTGCTAACTCAAATTCTTCCCTCCTCGCAAATTCATCATCACATAAGATCAAAGTATCATCCGTTTGCATTCCGATGAGACCAAAAACGCAGCCAGATATTGAGGAATTTGTATACAATAAACATGGGTCATAGGTTGAAGAAACCATTCGTAGGTTTTCGCGATGGTGTTTGTTGTACGTTGCCCACCAATGTGTGCCAGCTTCAGGGATGCCGTATAGCGGCCGTCGAACAATCATGATTGTGTCTGGTGGGTGATCGTTTGCTAGCTCTGTCGGTAACTTAGCTAATATAAGTCGATTTAGCATCGTTGTTGAATTGACATAGGCTTGCGTTACATCCCGAAGATACAGATTGTTATTTCCAAGTCTAAATATTGATGGAGCTAGTGCGGCTATTAAGCGTTGACTTGCTCTTTGAATAGTTGGAGACTGCGTTAGAATTATCTCCTTCCCTTCGTCGTTATACGCTTGTATCACAAGGCGTGATTTTTCGTACGGTGAATCTGTCGTTTTACCCTTGACTTCATTCACTAAACGTGATTTGAAAATTCTCACTCCCGAATGTTCAAGAGGATTGAATTTGACAAATTCAAACACCCCACGATTAATTAGACCTTCGATTTCTGCGTGTTGAGATTTTTCAAAGGGGGGTCCTGATGAGGTAATTACTCCGTCTTTTCTTAATTTAACGGCCAATTCGAAGTCTGCTTCCTTATTTGAGGTATATTCAACGTCTAAATTCATATCATGCAGCGTGGTTTCAGGGTCGTGATCAAAACTATATGACTCGGAATGATTTTGGAAGCGTCTGGGCAGTACTCTAGATCTGGTTGGGTTTCTTCGAGGTACATTTATTTCATCAATAGAAGTAGATATGTTTCGTATCTGGTTTTGTAGAGAGAGGTCTGAATCAGGCGCTGCTGCTGATGATTTTTCTTCTAAAGATTCGGCGTAGTAAGGTTTGACCACCGTCAATCGAAAATTAACAGGTCCATGTGGCATTTTTAGTGTACATGCCTCACCATCTATTGCCAACAGCTTATAAGGACCCTTCTAACCCTCTTTTTCGCGCCATACTCTTACCATTGAATTTATGGGTAGATTAAGCGTGGCCTCTGTAGAAGGGCCGTTTCTTATGGCGAGGGCATCTCTAACTTGTCTCTTTGCGTGCAAGTGTCTTAACTCAATTGTTGCCTTGTGGATCGCATTGGCTCGTTGAGTAACCGATGGAGCTGGGGAATCGAGGTCACTGATTCGCGGGTATGCACCAAAGACTAGCAACGTGGGCACTATTCCATCTGGGCCAGCTGTATCATTTACCGCCTTTTGAGCCATCTGGAGTATAAATTCTTTGGAAATTTTCTCCCCTTTTGACTCGTCGCGGATAATTTCGTAGGCTCTTCTTAGTGGAGTATGGTATCGCTCAACTTTTCCAATGGAATTGTGGGATTCTACTGGTACTTCTTTTGTAGAAATGGCCATTGTTCGAGAAAGTTGGCGGAATTCTTTCGAAGAAAAATTGCTTCCGGCGTCGTGTATAATTTGATCTGGGGGCCCTTGATAGGTGTCGATCCAACAGCACCGTAAAGTATCCCAAACTGTACTTGAAGACATATCTGTTAGAAATCTAGCGGCCCCAAAACTTGTAGATGCGTCAACCACTTGCAGCGCTGGCTTTCCGTCGAGGTACATTATGTCAACTATTATTGTATGATTAAATTCGTAATCTTTTCCGAGCGTGAACTTAAATCTTTTTGGCCGCTGACTGTGCATTTGACATTGATGACACATTTTTGCAATATGATCGATTATTTTACTATCAACGTCATTGTACCCGGCTCTCTGAAGAATTCGTTCTAGTCTTCTCACCAACGGGTGTCCAAATCTCCTATGTAGTCGCTTTAATTCGGTTTCCGTCAAATAACATTGGGCCAATGTCTGTTCAATCTCTAAGAGCATGAAAGGGTGGCCCCATTTACGTACGATTGGCACACGCTTATTCCCTTGAACTAAGACGTTACGAAGGTTGTCCAAATATACTCCCATTCGGTCCATGTCTTGGACGCAGAAAAGGAAAGGTGTGTTTGTAGGCACGACATGAAATATTATTTCCCCCAGAGGAGTGTTTACAAGTGTTGTTCCTATTGATTCAGTAGTCCCTTTTCCAAATTTAATCTTATGCTTGCCTACTGTTGAAGTATCCAATTGTGTCATAGGCTTAAGTCGTTTGAGGGCTTCGAATTGCGGCTTGCCTGCTGTTGATACCCCGGCTGCTCCTGTATCTGGCATGATTCCCTGGAATTCATAGGATGAGTACCTATCCTTGAACGTAAACAATTCAGATCTTTCCTGAGAAATTATGTTCGAGGTTGGATCACTTCTATGGTAGAATGCATCATCTTTTGTAAAGGTATGTTTCGTTGCTTGATCGTCGAGAATACTTAGAATCTCGATTCCATTTACAGCACCCATTTCTGTAAAAAACTGACCCTCTGTTCTCTCCTGATCTCCTTCTTCTGTTTCCATATTCAGGTCTGCGATTAATGCCTGAATTTCAGAGTCACTTGACCTATTGATTCCAGTGTCCAGACCCTCAAATTCGAACAAGAATTGATCAAAATTAGTCAAATGACTTTTGTCTGCGTATTGGCAGAATTTCTCGTACGCTTTGCGGCGGTCCTGAGAGGCATGTTTGGTTGACCAACATCCTATCTTTCGACAGACAAAACACCTCTTTTGCTGGTTTACTTTCCTAAAGTCCCTACGATCACTTGGAAAAGATCCTCTGTTCGTTTTTGACTCCTGCAGTTTATGACTATTATTTTGGCGTTGATTTATTCCACGACCTACGTACGTTCGGTCGGTCCAGTGGTGATCATGATTGTTCTCAGATGCAAAACTGGAGTGTTGGCTTTTTGATCTCTCGTAGGTGGCAATTGATGATTGTAACCCACTGCATACTCCTTCGAACGTATTTGCAGGTTTGTAGAGAGCAAGATTACAGGCTTTGATGCCTTGACAGGCATTGATAACTTGGTCCCTGAGCGTATGCTCAAACTGGTACTTTTCGGATAAGCCTTGTTGAATATGCTGTAGTCTGTCAATTGTTAATTGTAGGCATTCTAGCTTTGATTTTTCAGGGTTGTTAGCAATTGTATTGAGTAGCGTTGTAGATCTCCACATTGTCATATATTCTTGACGTGACTGCTCTGTTTCGAGGTGCTCTTTGACCATTTGGACCATTTTTTCGAAGTCAAATCCCCGACCGCTGATTGAATCGAAGTAAAAATCACTAGCGTGACCTTTAAGGATGACATGAAATACTTTATGGTAATCGCATTTGCTAATTTGAAGGATTTCACAACGTTCGTAGAATCATAACAACTTTTTATTCAATATATCATCGACACACCCATATTTTTCATTGTCATTATGGTATAATTTCATTAAATCCCCTAATGATTTTGCGTTGATTCTCTCTCTTTCATCTTGGCCTGGGAGAAATTTGCCCTTCTCACGATGCTCCGGTAATTTATCAACCCAATTTTGTACGTCAGATGGCGAATAATTACTATGATGGTGATCAAAATATGGTTGCGGTTGATTAGTGGAGATTTTCGGTCATGCTAGTTTTTCTTCTAACTCTGGCGCAATCTCCTTAGTTTTTAATTGACACGATTCTTCTGGCTTTGTATTTATAGTTTCTCCATGTTTTGAATTGAAGATGCCGAATGTTTCGAGTTGTCGTGTAATTTCCTCGGTGGTTCATTTGGTAGGATTTTCTTCTGCAAGTGTTTGAAGAAGAGCATTTGACATATTCAGCCCCCGCCTTCTACCAACCCAGACTCCGTTTGCTAGTAGGTGGTCTCGAAGTTTCTGTATGACGCCTTTGGCTGTTGAATCTAGGGGTTGTTTTGTCCAGCCTTCAAAGTCCCCTTGAAATAACTCCCATAGCTGATAGTCCCGAAGTTTATTCCTTTTGTAAATTTTCAATCTCCATAGTATGTACGTATTCAAGGTTGATTGAGGTAGAGGACCTTTTAAATTGATCGGAAACCCCCACACCTCAGGCTCAATGTTAAATCCATTATATTCAAAAATTCCATTTTTATTGCCTGATTCACTTATCCGGCTTGGGAGACTTGCTGGGCCTTTCGGGTTGCTCATTTTTCTTTTCGTCTTGACAGAATTCAGAAGAATGATCTGAAATTCTATGACGGAGTTGTTCGCGTGATAGGCGCAACTCGCGACAATTAGTTGTGGCCTGGGAGACAGCTGACAGCTAACTGCTACTGGAGCGAGTCTTGATAGCCTCTAGTATCTCGAAAGATGATCTCAATACTTAAGTTATCTTTTAGCACAGATGTCCTGTAATGACGATGACACAACAAGACACTGTCTCTTCGATAATACCTAGCTTCTCTGTGGTTGAAGATGACAACCACTGATCAGTGTCAATATCAACCGGATATCTAGTATTACTTTAAATGTATACGTTTACAGCAGGTAAAATCGTTATATTCTTTCTTCTCCTCTACGGCTGTTATGCTACTCTACTTATGAGACTCGACTAATTGTACGCTATTCCTAATTTGAAAAGTGATGTACCAACATTATCTTAGTTCTAGCGACTGAAGAAAGCGTTCGCTTTTCGAGATCTTGCGTCCCTGTAGGGAACTTAAGGGTGCGTGGCTGCACCTAATTTGTAGACCTAATAAACGGTACAACAACAATCATCAACCAATGGTAGGTCACGTCTTTGTTGTGGAACATATTTGTTGAAAATTTGCCGTTAATATTTACAACACTTACTCTTGCTTGCAAAAATGCATGTAGTGTTGAAAGGTGCAAATACAGGTATCGACTACACTATGGTATGAGAATTCGAAGATCCTTGTAGTCCCCTTCTGTGATTATTTTTGTCTCTAATTCCATGAATATTCATATGATACGAGGGACAAAAATAATAACCAAAGGGGACTACAGGGACCTTCGATTTCCTAAACTATAGTGTATTCATGAATCCTGACAATATCTCTAGCAGAAACCACTATCGGTTTAGACAGATTCTGCTGTAGTGGTAGACCTATCAGATCTCAGTGTTGCATACGCACATTCGGAAGTGGATAAATGGATTTACCAAGATATTAGGGATGGCCCGACCCTTAGGGGGATCAGATGTACAGTAGAACCCCTCTTAGCTAATAGTGGGTCCCTGTATAATTACTGAAAAGATTCACACTAATTTTACCGTTCATATTTGTAATACTTACCCCTGCTCCCATAATGACCTGTAAGGGTAAATGTTGCAAATATAAAAGTCCAAGTTACAATGAATCTTTTCAACATTTATACCGGGACCCACTATTAGCTAAGAGGGGTTCTACTGTACAATTCTTCAGGTCAGGGGTTAACGATATGTATACAATACACTCTGGTATGGGAAATCGAATTTCCCTATAGTCCCTTTCATTGATTATCTCTGTCCCTAATTTCATGAAAATTTGTATGAAACTAGGGAAAAAAATGATGACCAGAGGAAACTACATAACCTTCAATATCTTAACTCAGTGTATTGTGATGGTCAAAGTTAGATATAAATAAAGATGTCTGCTAGCCAATTTAGGACCCAGAAATGAACCGTCAGATCTGATTGAGACTATGGACGTTTCCTGAATGTCTAAACGTAGATTTTCAACAATCACTTTCAAAAAAACATGTCGGACCCGCTGGTATGCAAAGCGCTTCCTACTCTCACGGGTTTCGGCACTTCAGAAAAAAAATTGAATATGTATAGAAATATCCAACAATTATATTCATCAATCTAGAAATCTAACATTGAAAAAAGGCCTTAACGACTCCAGTCATCCATTTACACGGGCATGCGACGGTGTTGTGCTGGGGATTGGTAGGCATAGTTCACCTGGCTAGTAAGACATAGGCTAGGGCACATGGGTGCAAGTAGCAAGGAATATTGTGTTCTAGGCACGGATGCTAGAAGACCCGGTGTACAGATGATGAATCATCTGGATATAGATGTCAAGCAGTCCACACTATGACCTTGCATAACAATAATGTGTCAATGACGAGTGCATGATATGAATTGGGCTGGCAGTGCAATAACTTCGGTCAGGATTTAAGCGAGGATATTAAGGCATACATAGGGAATGAATTCCCACATTGTTAAATATAACCATCATCAACTTTATATCATTACTTCATTTAGAGTTCTACCATAAATCACATAAACTAAGAATTACCATCAAAACATTCTCCACGCAAGCGTATGTTCCCCTTTTCAGACACCTGGTAAAACAGACGGTTCTATATTGCAAAAACTTATATATTCTCCCTGTACTCCAACATTTCTGTTCTCAATCTATTCCTACATAAAGGATATTCCGCAAAAACAAAGTTTAAGCCCTAGAACTTTGATCAGCAGTGCAATTTGCTTCTTCAGTGTTCCACTCACATTGTGCCTGCCACAATAATCAAGCCATCAATGCCAAGAAAATGGTATCAACCTGAGGTTCCACTACAATTGGGGGACGTTGATGTTGCCAATAGTTTGGTCTTCTTGTCCATCAAGTGCATGAACTAACTTTTGACAATCCTGCGAAGGTAGCAGAGTTTCGCTAACACCGAAGCCCGAGTGAAACTTAAAGTTCTTCAAATTGATAGTCACCTGGGCTGTCGGAAGGATTGTTTGAAGTGGAACGGGCATTTCTTCAGGCCTTCTTACAATCCAGTTCGCCATGTCAAGTGGCAAAGTAAATGGCTCATGGAATTCGAGATTCTCCAAATCCAAAGTTAAATCTAGAACCCTACTTTCATGGTGAGGGACACTGGCTGAATTCTGGAAATCTGAAATTCCATGCTGCTCAGGCGAAAGATTCAGATTCTGTCCCAATGGTGATACATCAGAAGTACCGAGACCTGTGACGGGCTGAGCCCGGTGAATCTGTGGCTGGGCTATTTCGGTGTGGCCCATCCGTGTCACGTGTTATGGCCTAGCGCATTTATGCCGTTCATTCCTCATGGCCTTGTGTTATGCATAGGTGTGCATAATAGATGCGCGCTGCATAAATATTTATAGACGGCGGCTTTACTTCTGTGATTGCTAGAACTCGTGAGAAACTTCTAGAAGAGTATTCCGGGTGGTTCTATCTTCAAGGATATCAATGAATCGGGAGAACGGGAAGAACATTCTAGTAACTGGTGGGAACTTATAAATATCGCTATTACTGCCCTCATTAGACTCCTCCATAGATTTAATATTAACTTATTTTGTGGTACTGCTTTCGTGCATGGAACGTTTGCTTTAACCCTTAACAAGACCGTTACTTTCGTCTGTGACAGCAGAAGACGATTGTAAATTGGGAAGACTTCCCAGACCGGCGGTTTCATCTTCTAGCATATTGATATGCCCTGAATCATCCAACAACTCATTCCAAAGACCATTGTCTAGCAAGTTTGTTGAGTTTAGCCCTCCAAAAACGAAAACGCTTGGATCAACTTCTATTGCTGAGACTGGTTGCACAGCTGGCATGAATTGTGCCGGCTGATTCAGAGCATTATCACCAATATTGGGCGTAGGATCGAGCATCGGAGCAATTAAGGGTTGATTTTCTCCCTTAGAAGTTGACTGCCCCGTGTTGATATTTCCCCCCTGCCCTTTGGGAGCAGTCAAGATACCATCCCTGAAAAATATTAGTGTGAAAGTTTGACAAAGAAATTAGGAACGAAGTACATACGATGGACGCTTACTCCTGAGAACATATCGGATGCTGAAAGGTCTGACAATTCGACTACCTTCTTAGTGAGTTGCGACGTATTTCGTAATCTCAGACTCAGGCCATCCCAAACTATACTTGAGGGTGAATATTATATCCACATCTTTTTGCGTCCACTTTTTTGATCCAGACATTTCCGCGGGTTGGACTTCTTGGCAAGCTTCTCTTAGAACTCGATTGGTTGTTCTCTGAGTGGTAAGAGGTTGATTGGCTTGTTGCTGGAGATTGAAAAATAATCGGGTTGAATTCTGAAATGAATCTGTAGATGGTGGAATGAGGAGGGTTTATATAATAATTGATGGTAAAGTCAGACTAGTATAGTCGGGTCTCTAGTCAGAATATGTGACCAAGAACACTGTTGACTTCGGGATCTGACCAAAAGCATTTAAATCTTACCCACAACACGTTCACGTTAGATTTTGAGCTTCAGTCGGAGTACTGTTGTTCGTTTGGACATTAGCAAGTGAGCTAATTTCTGTAGATATCCAATGACGACAGAATCTGTCCAATATCTCTTACCTGTATAAGAACTTATTTAGTAACTGTACTTGAGTCATAAGATTTTAGAGTACCAAAGCTAAGATACCTTAAAAGCGACTATGTGTTTAGTCTTCATGGGAAAAAATTGTAACATGAGCCCTGTATCTTGTAGCTTCATTTTTGATTGACAGAAAAGCGGCATCCAATCCATTGAAAGCGTTTGTCAAAGTTTTTTCATAAATTTGATAAATGAATCTCTGCTATGAAGTGATCTGGAAAGAATCTGAGGACAAATGAAGCTAAAAAGTAGATTTTCGTCATAGAATCATGAAAAAAAGCTTTCTTTCTCGAATAATTCGGAGCTGTACAGCTAATTTCGAGGTTCTAATGCATCAAATCCACTTTTATGTTTTATCAATTCTCAAGCTCTTGTCAGAACTTTTCCTAGCAAAATCATGTGTAGTTGTCGATCAATTTCTCACATCTCTGAAGCAAAAGACGAATTGTGGTGGATATTGATGTCGAATATGGTGTAAAATGCTTCATATTCTCACTGGTGATCAATTTTACTCTTCACTGGCGCTAAAAATGTTTCCGACAACAACAAACTGCCTCGAATTCATTTGCTGCTTTAATTCTTTGGCAAGTTTTGTGGTGCAACTATCACGAAAGATTTTCCCCACTAGAGTACGTGGGTTGGACCTATTCATGAAGAAGATGTGGATAGTGTTTGCTAAAGCAAGTGGGTGGTAATCATCGTAGAGTGGATCAGCAGCAATGATCAGCTATTATATTTTGTGGAATTTGTCTCTAATTATTTGAGAGAACATCCCTCGAGTTCTTGTTGCTTAGAAAATGATATACCGAGGTTTCTCAAGTCGAGAAGTTGTCATGTTGTCATGGCGGACGAATATTTTGAAAGAATTTCAAGGTTCGATTTAATAACATAACCAAGATGTTTTTGGATCGGCTATAGATCAGTGCACAGGAAAGTGAGACCCCGAGTAGCGTCGACAGTAATGCCGACTAAGCCAATTCCGAATTCCACTGAAATACAGTCAGACCACATGTCATTGGTAAATAAAGTGGTCCTTCTGACTTGTCCTCTTGACGGAGTTATAATTGGTAATTTTGGATGAGAGGTAGTGGCAGGAATAACCCTATTCCGTATAATCTCTGGCACCGCTGGTCATCAATTAGAATACAATCAACATAAATTTAACAGTGAACAATTATCAAAGTTTTTCTCTTTCGTAGACTTTAATGAAATCTCAGCAATCAGCGTTTAACACTCTATCTCTCCCATATTGTTCTGCAATACGTCTACTGGCCAGATTATGTAGTAGATCAATCCCAACGGGAGAAAGCCAATCTAGAGGATCATGAATGATAGAAATCGTAAAGCTCTTTCCATATTTTCGTCTGTTAAAAAACTCATCCGAGCTACAATAGAATCAGTTTTTTTTCAGCTTCCAAATGCTGGCTTTTCGCGAAGATCGGGTAGATTCATGTCGAAGATAATGTTCGAATTGAGAGTGAATGTTACGGGTCTACCCGAATCATATTCTGGCTGCGCGTCACGGTCGAATGGTGGTGTGATACAACGTCCGGGCTAGCCCTTCAAGTAGAGGTCGAACGGGCTGTAAGGCACCTGACTTTGAGTTATATCTTCAAATGATATTTTGGTGTTAGTGCTCTTCATATCAAGTTGATTTATCACTCCATTTTATTTAAATCATTTTAGCGTATGCAGCCTGAGGCTATGACGCGAATGATTACGGAAGACATGTACATTTCGCAGAATAACTCAGTTTGACATTTGGAACACTCATACTCAGATTTCATTCTCAGATACCACTACGAGAATAACGCCTTACGACATGTACCCTCTTCCGTGAATATCCACCATAGGGAAAAGCGAGAAAAACCTGTGGTTATCTGAGCATGCTTTCGTCATCCTACGAATACAATATCACCGCGAGAGAAGTGGTGTGAGGGTCTTGCTGAATTCGAACCAGCTCTTTCCTGTCTCAAGTGTGGCATGTGTCCAAGCTACCCAGACTCTACTTGGAAGAACGGCCCGGACAGTGTACCACTGCACTATCGGACCCTTTTATTGCTCCATGTACTGTATCAGTTCCATCAGCGTCGTAGCATAAAAGCTGCAAACACAAGAATGATATTAAAATAAGAATAAATACCTGCTGCGCCAGTATTAACATAATTTTGCATTTGAAACTTACAGAAGGATGGAGAGTTTCCTGACTACCTAAAATGTACTAGTAGTTTGGTAATCAAATTGTCGATCGCAATCTTGTAATGTTTTATATGTGTAGTGGTATTTATTCGTGCTATGTAAAGTCCAAGACTATTATAACACTAGGGCTCCGCTCTGGCCCAGGCCACACCTTCTACAGTGCTCCTATCCCCCTTTACCTCGAACCCAAGATCATTGATACATTGACCTATGACGGGTAACCATTTAGCTCAGTAATTACCCGTAGAATTCAACCACCTTTTCTACGGAAACTTCTGGTCAAAAAAATTGAAAAAGAGCAGCCGAAGAAACCGGTACGCGGGAAAAATGTCTCAAAAAACCTGCAACTCCAGCCAGGCGAGGCCTAGACACCAGAGCCACACGAGGTGCGTATCCCCATCTGTATCTCCCCAATATCCCATAGTCCAGATATCCTCCTCATACCAATACCACCAACGCTCAGGTAGCGGTGCTCTTTCCTCGGGAGACAGTATAATGCCAGAATATCTGTAAACAGTGAGAATTCATCTTGGTAAAAAGGGCCAACTTGGTCTGATCCATCACCACCATAGCGGGAGCTAGGTACGCCCTGGAAACTCATTTGGGTGACTTTTCCTCTGTGACCAAGTAATGCGTGTTTCTGTTGGCTCTGAAGATAAACTCCAGGTTCGTAGGGGACACCACGTACAGGTAGAAACGCCGTCTTCGTCCCCCTTGTAATGTTTTACTTTAAGCAGAGAGTACTGCGACAATTTTTTTCCGCAGATTTAGATGATAACTTGATTTAATTTTGGACTTGCTCTGTTGTTAGCCACACCAATTGATCCGGCTACACTGAAGATATAATTTTCGTTGCTAACCAGAAAGGAGGTAGGAATTCTTGTGTTTCTATCTTGTGCTGGCTGTAAAACCGTTTGTTGGACATTGGGTAGATTCACATGTCCATGTCCTATTGTAGTGAAGTCATTTTCTGAGTTGTGTACGGGAAACGATTTGATTTGATATTTTTACCGTGAACGGGTACAAGCCCTGCACCTAGGAGGCATAGCACGGGTTGTTAAGTTCTATGTACATAGCCTCTTAACTACCTACATGACCAGCTGTAACAAAGTCAGATAAAACACAGAAGAACAAAGGAAAATAAAGAAATATTATCTGAGACTCTGGTGCCCTCCGCCATGCCTTACTCCGTTGCCAAAAGCAAACCCAGACAAAGGAAGATTACAGTGGAGACACAACACCCCTTTTTAAGGCTCATCCTGACAATAACACTGTGTTACAGTTAGAAAATCCCAGAAACTCTGCTACATTCCTTGTCCTATCATGTACCTTATCATAGGTCGCGGTTTCTGAGTTTCCATCCTCCATTTTTGCATTGCCGGGAAAAAATCAATGAAATGTCATTGTCTTTTCTCTTGACCATTTTCGCATACAATTTCCTCTTCTTGTTGTTTAAAACGTCTATGATAACTAGCAAAGTCCTCATGCCCGGTCCTTGCTGCAATGAGGCAGTGATACGCTCATCTGGGAAGAGCTAACTCTGGTGGCCATTTGCGTCGCGTAAATAAGTCCAAATCATCTTATCTAAGAGGTCTGTTTTTATGCCACCATTTTTCCACCAGTTCCTGTATGAGCGTGGCGACTTGTCGTTTGAGAGCTGCAAAATTTAAGACGTGTTAAGCTTCGCCCGGGCTATGATAACTGAAGCTTGTTGCAAGTGTTGCTTTTGCTAACTTGTCGGACTTATTGTTCCCTGGTATACCAATGAGTCCTGGGATTCAGCGAAGTTCTACTCCTGTTAAAATCGTGCCAAATTCCAAAAACTGTTACAATTTAGGTACAAGGCTGAACGGTGTTGCACTGAGGAGCAGTGCGAGGCTGAAGCACGGGCCATCTGGTGCACCCAGCATAACAATGGGTGACAATACCTTTGCGCTCTTGTAATAGTAGATTCCTTCTTTAGCTTTTAGATACTCGTATGAAGCATTCTCTTTAGCCCATGTCCATTTGTTGATCAGCTGAGAAGAGCCGTGACAGAATCTAAAAGCTAATTTTTTCGCTTAGAAGCTTAGTATCTCTTGCGCTGTACAACGTGCCTATTGCACAAACAGTACAGAGCCGCAATTACTACTTGTTCCGCAAGTGCCTCTAGCTGCGTACGCTCCTAGCAGTCCCAGAGAAAGCTGGACCCCTAAACCGAGAAGCTGATGAATCGTGAGCATCATTTAAAACTCGGACGATCTTTGCTCAACTACATTGACGTCCCAGGTAAACACACGAAATTTTTTGATCCCGAAATTATAAGACAACTAAAACAATTCCAATCAATTTTACCCCCACAGGACAAAGAAATCTGCCAACCGCCGCTCGAGTGGACTGAAAGTAAAAAATCCGTCCTTCAAAGTGTCCAGATTTGGGCTACGGAACTCCCAAACTTTATTAGCCAATATCAAAATCTGCTCCAGATTAACGAGGAAAGAAGGTTTGGTCTCAGCAAAGGAATCATTCAGGTCCAAGAAAATATGCCAGGAGACTTAACAACCGAAGTTGTGAGAAGGATGATGGAGAAAATGCTTGCCGAAAGGGACGAGGAATGGGAAGCTAAGCTGTTAAGAGAAAAGGAAAAATGGATTGCTTCTCCACAGGAAAGTTCCTTCAACCAAGCAGACATGCGCCCTGATCAGACACAATATCTCCTTATCTGTGAAAGGCTGTCTCGATTAACTCAGAGATTGAAGTTCAGAATTATAAAATAAGAAGTGCGTGGAGTTCAAGCCATGCTGTGAGCTATTGTTATATACATGAGTGAGTCTTTTCCCCTGAACACCATCTCCACGCCAAAGAATCAATTTTCCCAACCAACGCCTTAGCCATCGTAGATACACATATTCCGAATTATGATCGCCGACATCCAACGTCCCGAAATGATGATTTGCGACAGGGGTCCTCGTCCGATAATTTATCCCAAAGTGTTGTAGCGCCGATATGCCGGGCTACCCCTCACTTAGGCGAGATGCATAGACAAGGGCCACAAGCCCGAGTTTGGCACCAGGGTTCTAACCCTCACATTATCCCCCACTTTAACACGTTTTTTTTTTTTTTTTTTTTGTTTTAATCACCATACATAATGATGTAGTTCTATTCATTCAATCATTCTGTTTTTTTTTTTATTTATTTTTTTTTTTGCGTTGATTTTTAAGTTTTTCTGATTTTGGGAGATTATTCCATTCAATTAGAGCGACGTTATCTTGCAGAAATGATTCTGGTTCCCAGGTCGGCTTTGCGTAACCAACCCATTTCACCAAGTATTTTAATTTCTTTCCTTTCCCCGGTGCTCGTTTCTGATCAATGATCTTTTCAACTTCATATTCTTTTGATCCGTCAACCAAAATAGCCGACGGCTGGCCGTCGTCAGTAACTTGTCCTTTTAGCGGTGCAGAATTAGCCGGTCTCAATAGACGGGAATGGAAGACGTTATGGATACCCGGTGGAGTATCAAGCCGATAACTATGAGATCCAACCACTTCAGTTACAGTGAATTTTGCATGCCTTGCATCAAGCTTTTTGCAGGGCCTATTTGTCTTTATGTTTTCCATGTTGAGCCACACTTTTTCACCGACTTTGTAACCAGGGGCTTGGTCTCTTGCTCTATTCGATGCATGTTCTTGGGATTCCTGAGATGCAGCCATCGACGCTTGCGCCCAGTCTTTTACTTGCTTTAATTTCCTTATGACACGATCTGCTTTTGCGATGGGAGAATTTCTTGTATCATTGTCTGAGATGTCATCTTCAATGTGTTCGAGTAAGTTTTGATTCCATCCATGTGTCATGAAGAAAGCGTTGGTTCCAGTGGAAGATGAATCTCGTCCACAAATACTGCTAACAACCACGGGCAACCATTCAAACCAGTCACTTTGGTTCCAATCAACGTATTGTCTAAGAACAGTCTCAATCACCTCATTCATTCTTTCAGTAGATCCATCAGTCTCGGGCGAAAATGCTGTCGATAGTCGTCGTTGTATTTGCAATATATCGCAGAATCTTTTCCAGAAAGCACCGGTGAACTGAGTGCCTCGATCAGAAACTATAGCATTTGGTATAAAATGGTATGGGAGATAATTTTTTATAAACCATTTTGTAACTGTCTCTGTATCGATATTCTTCAGTCCATCGGCAATTACGCCTTTGCTCAACCTGTCTGTGATTACGACTATATTAGTACACCCTTGAGATTCCGGGAGGTCAGTAATAAAGTCGATTGATATTTCAGACCATATTCGATCAGGAATCGGTAGAGGCTTTAGGAATCCTTGTCGTCTACTTCGCCAAGCTTTATTTCTACCGCAACCGTCACAGTTTTCGACAAACCTTCTAATGTCTTTAGCCATACCGGGCCAAAAGAATTGACGGGCCACGAGAGCATAGGTTATATCTCTTCCGGGATGTCCGTTCAAAGGTGAATCATGAGTCTTTTGGATTATTCTAGTCCGCAAATCTGAACAATTTGGCACCCACTTACGTTCTCGAAACGATAAAAAGCCCTGTTTTGATCGAGAACATTCTGAGATCGAAACTTTGAGCTGAAGTTCAGTTGGAAACTTACTAGCCCCCTCCTGAACCGCTTCCAGTGCTAGTTTGTATTGCTCGTCCTCCTGAAGTTCTTCATTCCATTCCTTGAGCTCGTCCGGCAATTCTCCAACTTTGAAATGCTCATTTTCGGGTTCTATGCTTGTGTTCTCTGAATTTATTATACTATGACTCGCCACTAAAACATCCGGTTTTAGAAGGCAAATTTTTCTATCCGCGAGCCGTTCATCTTCTTTGTCTTTTGGCATATCCTGGTCTCTTCTGGAGAGTGCATCGGCACGCTCGTTCAATCTCCCAGGCACATGAACAATACGAAAATTATACCGGGAGAGGATCAGAGACCACCTCATTTGCCGCTCTGTGAGCCGACGAACTGTCATGAAGTATTCAAGGTTTTTATGGTCTGTACAAATGTCGAACTGCTTAACTCCTCGAAGCTCAGCATCCCATTCTTCCAAACAGCGAATAATTGCGAGCATTTCTTTATCATAAATCTCGTAATTACATTCGGCTGGATTATTTTTCTTAGAAAAGAAAGCACAAGGGACCCATAGTCCTTTATCATTCAATTGTTGTAGTGTCCCTCCGGTGCACCAACCGGAAGAATCCGTTTCGATCCTCGTGACCTTATCATAGTCAAACTGACTTAGAGCTGGAGCGCTAATAAATATATCTTTTAATTTATGGAATGCTCGATCTGCTTCGGAACTCCACTGAAACTTACAATCCTTTCGAGTAAGATCTGTTAGGGGTCGCGCAAGATCTGCAAAGTTATGAATAAACTTCCGATAGAAGTTCGCAAAACCTAGGAACCCTCGAACGCCCTTAATAGATGTCGGTGCTTCCCAGTTTTTAATGGCTTTAATCTTTTCAGGATCCATGCGTAATCCATGACCTGCCTCTATAATAAACCCAAGGTACTTTGTCGTTGTTGTTTCGAATTCGCATTTGTCGATATCAATTTGCAGACCAGATTCCCGAAGACGCTGTAGTACTTTTCGCACGTGTTCCTGATGCTCTGCTCTATTTCCGGATGAATAAATTAAGATATCATCGATGTACGCAGAACAAAAATTGTCGAGATATTCACGTAAGGTCCAATTAATATACTTTTGAAACGTGCTTGGGGCATTGGCGAGTCCAAACGGGGTAACCATCCATTCATAAAGGCCATAGCGAGTACGGAAAGCGGTTTTCCATTCATCTCCTTCCGCTATTCGTATCTTGTGAAAGGCGGCTATTACATCAAGCTTTGTGAACCATTTTGCTTTGCTAATATTGCGCAAAGTCTCATATATTAGTGGGAGAGGGTATCGGTCTTTCCGTGTGATACGATTCAACCCGCGGTAGTCCACGCAAAATCTGAGGCCACCACCTGGCTTTTTAACAAAAAGTACGGGTGCAGCTGCGGGTGAATTGCTAACTCTTATAAACCCTTTATCAAGTAGCTCAGTCAAGGTCTTTCGAAGCACCAACAACTCTTCTCTTGACATGCCGTAGAGTGGCCCCCACGGTACCTTGGCTTCTTTTCCATCAACATTTTCGATCTCAATTCTATGATCTATACCTTGGCCTCGTAACGGTAGTAGTAAGTCGGCTCTTCTGTGGTCGAAAACATCGAGATACTCATGGTACTGTACTGGTAACTTAGCAATTGGATCCGATCGCTGCTTACCAGCCAAAGCTTTGTTTATGTCAGCCATACTCGCAGCAAAGACCTGAACTCTCGTATTATTAGAATATTTTTTGGATAAATATCCGAAAGTCATAGCCGAGACCTGTACTGGTTTCCTATGAGCACTTTGGACAGCCAAGAATGACTCTATACTTAGAACTTTTGTTCCTGTAGAGCTAATTACCATTTCTGATCGAGGGCCATTGATTCTTACGTCTTGAGAAGTGATCCACGGCATTCCCAGAATCATATCGTAATGGCCTATAGGAGATATATAGAGAAACACCCTAGACTGTTGGTGTCCGTCCAAATCAATATCAACGACAGCAACTTCGTCCACTGAAGACGCGACTTTCCCGTCGAATCCAATTACTTCTCTAGGCTTTATTTTTAACCGCGCAAAATTGTTCCGTTGGGCAAATCGGGAGTCACATAAGCCATAAGAAAGGCAGCCAGTATCAATCAATGTATTAGCAAATATGATATCATTAATGAAAACTTTAACGACAAAAGGCTGGCAATCCATAGAATCCTTAAAATATTCCCAGTCTTCCTTCAGGTCCAATTTCCCAAGCCCCTGACTGCGACTTTGGTCAAGGGCTACACATTTCCCGAAACGCCTTCAGCAGACCCTCCTGTCGTCAAATTCATCGCCGATACTGCTACTTGTGGTGATGTGATTTGTCTTTTAGGTTGGCGATTGGGATTGATAGGCGGGAGCAGAGCGCAACCCTTAATAATATGGCCTCGACCCCCACAACGAATACACAACCCTGCTGAAATTCTCCGACCAATCTCTTCGTGTGACACCCAAGTTGCACGGGGTCTTTGAGGCAACGATATCTGGTGATTAGGGATTCTCTGAACTGAAGACACGTTTAAAGATTGAGTCGGTTCCCAATCCATGGGATCACCGTTAACTTGAGTGTCGGCGACTGGGGAGGGGTAGGGGTAGGGGTTGATACCATGGTTCCGACCTTTACGACTGTCCCATGTCTTCATCTTGTCTGCCTTATCTGACGTCACTCGTAGTTGCGATACAAACTCTTCATATCCTTCAGGCTCGCTCTGAGACACCAAACGGTCAGAAAGTTCCCGATTGAGGGCAGCCTTCAGGTAGCCCTTTTTAACAGGGTCTTCCCAGCCCCATCCTCGTGCCTCTAAGAGAAGCTGTTCGAATTCCTGGAGAAACTCTCTAAACGGTTGGTTGCCTTGTTTAATCGAGTTTAGTTTGTCAATGGCCTTTGATATCTTTTCCGGGTCGCTGAATGCTTTATCAAGACGAATCAAAAAATTGCTGACGGTGAAAATTTCCGTACCTTTAGCGTATTCTATCCATGGGTGTAGTCGTCTCGATGCCGTGTCAGAAAGGCGACCAAACCCATACCATACTTTTTCCTCCTCATTTCCGATCGCTTCGCCATCGATCTTCAGTTTTGCCTCTAGAAGACTCCGGAACTGAGGATATTCTGATGGGTCAGTTCCGGAAAACTTTTCAGGGTGAGGCTGTGAATGCCTTGGTCTTGAGTTTCTGGTAGTTCCGGTCTGCTGACTTTTTAAGAATTTTGTTAACATCCTGACGATGCTCGAAACCCATGAAGGGGGCGAATCATTCGCACCTGGAGATGCTTCCGGGTCTTCAAATTCGTTGAACTGTTGGTCTTCATCCCTCATATCGACGTCCCCCATGTTGGCAACGATTTTCCCGATGAAGTTACTGACTGATGGGATTAATGAATGAAAAAAAGGATGGTATATATACTGATTAACTGATCGAAAAAATGATTTAATTGTAAATACGCTGAATGACTGACTGAATGACTGACTGAATGACTGACTGAATGACTGAGTACCAGCTGATGGTATCTGACTAACTGACGATAGATATCGAACTAACTAGAGGTGACTGACTGATGAGGATGAGAATCTCCGATCGGTGTTGATGAGAGAGACGCACTTCTACTGTGAAAGGCTGTCTCGATTAACTCAGAGATTGAAGTTCAGAATTATAAAATAAGAAGTGCGTGGAGTTCAAGCCATGCTGTGAGCTATTGTTATATACATGAGTGAGTCTTTTCCCCTGAACACCATCTCCACGCCAAAGAATCAATTTTCCCAACCAACGCCTTAGCCATCGTAGATACACATATTCCGAATTATGATCGCCGACATCCAACGTCCCGAAATGATGATTTGCGACAGGGGTCCTCGTCCGATAATTTATCCCAAAGTGTTGTAGCGCCGATATGCCGGGCTACCCCTCACTTAGGCGAGATGCATAGACAAGGGCCACAAGCCCGAGTTTGGCACCAGGGTTCTAACCCTCACATTATCAAACCAAGTGGAAAACTCCCTGAAACCAATGATCACTTCCGTGGACATTACCCAAAATGTTTTACAGACAATCAGGGAGACGTGGATTACGACGCCTGGAAATTAGACATGCAAATCTTTCTTGAAGATTACAAGGCTCATTTTTATACCAACCGACTACAAGTTCAGGCATATTACAAAGCCACCGAAGGAAGAGCTAAAAAAGTTCTGCTGCCCCTGATGAATGAAAATCATCCGCAGCATGTGGCTACAGCGAAGGAGGTATTGAAAGCACTGGATGAAGAGTTCTTTGACTGGAATAAGTTGGAGGATGCTAAGGCAAATTACAACAAAACGATCATGGGAAAAAATGAATCCTACAAAAACTTCCGCGTTCGTTTCCGGACCCTTGCATCCGATGCGCAAATTGACAAGGACCGCCTATATGATGACTTACTGAGGAAAATAAACCCTCGATTATTAAACGATATTAAAGTAGAGCTTACAAGACTTCGCAACAATTATCAGAGGTTAGACAAACTTCTTTGCAAGGTGGATCGCACCAACCGAGAGATCCATAACGGTATCGCCGAAAGCAAGTCAGTAAATTTTGCCTTAGAATCGAGAGAACCCAAAGGAATTCTCAGGGATAACTGGCGGAACAAATCCCCTGATCCTATACGTGCACGCACGCACTCACCATCTTTTGATCACCAACATATCTCTCGCTCTCCCACCCCTGAGGGTAAGTGTTATACGTGTGGGGGCAAAGGACACATGTCCTCCGTTTGTCCCAGTAGTAAATTACTCCAAACTGCAAATCATAATGTAATTAAGGAAATAAGTATCGCAAAGGAAGTAGATGATGACCCGCTGTTGGAAAACTATTAGGCTGTGGAAAAGACTCCACCCACGGCCGTAGTACTGATCTATGGAAAGATTTACAGTTTGACCATAGAACATTGATAGGCGGTAAACAGTATTTAGTTAATTGCAAACTATCACGCAATGGACTATTCATTTCTACTGATGCCCATATTGATGGAGGAGCAAATTTATTTGGTGCAATTCGTACTTTGACTGCATGCAGAATTGCTAAAGCATTCGGAATAACATTCGTAAAATTACCCTTCCCATTTCAACCAACAGGATATGATGGCCGCCCAGGCTTACCTATCACTCATGCTATCTTATTAACTTTAACTATACAAGAACGCCGAATTAACTTCCCTTTTTTAATCACAGAACTAGGTCATAATGATATTCTCATTGGCAAAAAGTTTCTAGAACATTATGGCATAAGACAACATTATGCTACCGGAGACCAGCGTCTGGTTTGGCCGCCTGATATGTCTCCATCGCCGTACTTTGGCAGAGAACTTTTTCTTGACAAAACAAATTGGAAATTACCAGCTTCACTAAAACATACACAAGATGCCCGGCGACGTGACAAAGCTATAGACGATGAAGAAAATAAAGTTAAAAATAAGACCCGACCTAGATACTTCGTTCGAAACGAAAAAAAAATATCCCTTGGCGCACTAAATTTAGGCGTTGATCATGACTCCACAACGTCTCCTGTTGTTACGCGAAAATCTCATAGACCCAGCAGCTTTATGAGGGATCTCTAAAGAAGTGTCGACAAAATGGAAAAAATTCTAAGTAACTCTAAAATCGATCCTAATGCACCAAAGAGTCCTCCGCTTTCGTTAAATGACACATGTAACGAACCATACAAGGTAAACATCTCAAGTGTTTCCGCTTCAGCAATGGATACTTTTTACTTGAAAAAGCAGAAATCTGGTGAAACTCGAAAACAACGGCAAGATTATGAAACCTATATCTGCAGCATTGCTGACATTGAAAATGAGCTTCAGCGACGTAAGCAATAAGATATAGCCAAGGAAACTGTTATCGCAGAATTAGGAAATTCCGATTTAACAAACGATGAACTGCTCGAAGCTAAATATATGCAGAATGACGCTTTAGTGAATAAGAAACTCCTGTTTGTTATCACCCTTGGAAACCCTTGTTCTCTAAGAGAGCTTCAGATAGTCTACCTCAAAGTCGTTCATCGGATCACACCATCGAGCTAACAGGGGACAACAACTTAAAGTTCGAACCTCTTCGTCGGCAAACAGAAGATCAACTCCGAGAAACAAAGCGGTACCTTTTAGAAAATCTTCAGAAGGGTTTTATTGCCCCATCCAGTGCCCCTTTTGCTGCACCCATTTTATTTGTTAAAAAAAAAGACGGTTCATTGCGATTCTGTGTTGACTACCGAAAGCTTAACGCCCTTACGAAAAAAGATCCCTATCCTCTCCCATTAATTGACGAAATGATGGCTCGCATTTCCCAAGCAAAGTGGTTCACAAAGTTAGATATCCAACAGGCTTTTCATAGAATTAGAATGGCCAAAGATGCAGAGCAACTGACAACTTTTCGCACCAGATACGGTTGCTATCAGTATCGAGTAATGCCCTTCGGACTTACAAATGGACCCGCAACTTTCCAGAGATTCATCAATGATATCTTAATGGAATGCCTGGACGAATTCTGTTCGTCCTATGTGGATGATATACTTATATACTCCATAAATTGTCAAGAACATGAGACTCACGTGAAAAGGGTAATGACCTTGCTAGCTGAACATGGGCTTCAAATAGATATAAAGAAAAGCGAATTCTTTGTACAAAAAACAAAATTTTTAGGTTTCGTCATTGGAGTAGATGGAATCCAAGTAGACCCAGAAAAAATAGACGTAATAAAAAATTGGAAATATGCCGATAACGTCCGCGCAGCTCAAGCCTTTCTAGGCTTCTGTAATTTTTATCGTTGTTTTATCAAAGATTATAGTCTAATCACACGCCCTCTGACAAAGCTTACTTGCAAAGGAGCCGAGTGGATTTTTGACGAAAAGTGCAAAGCTGCGTGGGATATTTTAAAAGATTCACTCGTAAATGCGCCAATTCTGTCACACTACAATCCTAAATTGGAAATCAGGTTAGAAACTGATTCCTCAGACGGCGTGGTGGCTGGAATCCTTTCGCAAAAACAGATAGATGGATTATGGCATCCGGTGGGCTACTTTTCAAAAACAATGACGAGTGCAGAGCTCAATTACCCTATATATGATAAAGAAATGCTAGCGATCTTTCGCTCGTTTCAACATTTTAAAACGGAACTAACTGGCTCCCGTCACAAGGTTTTGGTTTATACAGACCATAAAGCGTTAGAATATTTCATGACAACTAAAGACCTGAACGCTAGACAGGCTCGTTGGGCACAATTTTTTTCTGAATTCTACTTCACTATAACTTACCGATCAGGGATTCAAATACAATCGCTGACGCTCTTTCCAGAAGAGAACAAGATCTTTCATTACAGGAAGCTAAAAAAAGGGAAATCCGTAAACAAACATTTCTATCAGCTAATCAAGTGGACCCTAAAATTTGGGAAAATACAAGCAAATTCGCCATTAGTTCCTTGAAAGAGAAATCAAATCTTCTCCAAGACAAACATCTGTGTTTTGGCCTTGCTGCTATGCTCCATCCCAAAAACCAGCCAGTGGAGAGCACAAACAGTGACCTTCACAAACTACAATCTATTAATGTCGTTAGTCTAAATAGAAAGTCACCTGACGCTCTAAATAGACCACAAAGCTCAGGCTCAACGGTGGCATTTGATATCGAAGAGTTTGACATTATCGACCAAATTTTGGAAGCAAACAAAACCTCTCAAGAATTGCAGAAATATCGAGTTATGGCTAAGGAAGAGCATCCTGACTGGTATCTAAAAAATGAAGTTCTTTTCTACTAAGGACGCTTAGAAGTGCCATTACAACCACCAGAGCTACGTACTAAACTAATTCATCATATTCATGCCCAACCTTGTGTAGCTCATGCTGGTGTTGGCAAAATGAAAATGCTCATTGGTCACAAGTATCACTGGAAAAGTCTCGGAAAGGACGTTAATACCTTTGTAGCAAATTGCGAATGTGTTCGCATGAAACCCAAGCATGACAAGACTCCAGGATACTTGAATCCTTTAGAAATTCCGAAACGCCCGTTCCAACACATCACTATGGATTTTACTGAATTACCAAAAGATAAATCAGGTTACGATATGGTACTTGTTATAATGGATAGATTATCAAAGAAGTCCAAGTCTATCCCAACAAACAACAACGTGGATGCCAAAAAACTCATTCAGTTGTTCTTGGAACATTGGGTCTCTAATTGGGGCTGGCCAGATTCTATCGTTTCTGACAGAGGACCACAATTTGTTTCCTCATTATGGAGAGAAATTTGTCGACCGCCGGGGACTCAAATAAAATTATCAACGGCCTTCAATCCACATGTGGATGGCCAAACTGAAATTATGAACCAATATATGAAACAAAGACTCCGACCATTCGTTAACTTTTATCAGGACAATTGGAGCGAGATGCTACCGTTACTAGATCTTGCACAACTATTACTGCCTCATGATACGACAAAACTTACACCTTTCCAAGTTTGCAATGGTTTCGAGCCGCGCACTTCATGGGACTTAAGGGACCCAGAGCCAGCCATGAATCATAATGAGATGATTAATCAAGAGGAAGCTCTTAGGATCTCCAATCGAATGAATGAAGCCATCGAATTTGCCCGCCGGGGAATGCAATCTGCGCAAGATAAGATGCGCCACATTGTTAATTTGCGACGACGGCCTGTCGATTGGAATGTAGGTGATTTAGTTTTGGTTTCTACTAAACATTGGAATTTGGATAGACCATCCAAAAAGTTGAGCGAAAAATGGTATGGTCCAGTTAAGATCATCGAAAAATGTGGGAAGTCATAGAAATTGGATCTTCCAGGTAACATTAGAGTCCATCCAGTCTTTCACAGTAACTCGCTTCGGAAATACCTGGACAACCCTCTACCGGGACAGAGAAAACCCGAGCCTGCTCCAATAAAAGTGACGCCAGATGAGGAAGAATGGGAATTGGAAAAAATTATTGGCGCTAGAATGAATGGTAGAAGGTTGGAATACAGGTTTAAATTTTTAGGGGCAGACGATGATTACACTTGGTACCCCTGCTCGGATGCTATGACAGCCCCTCACTTAGTTCGAGAATTTCACCTTAACTATCCAAATGTACCAGGTCCGCCCAAACTTTTACCGGATTGGATCGAAGCTTACAATAAAGGAATTGACTATTATTCTTGTTTAAGAGCAAATGGTTGCATGAATCAAAGCTCGAGGACGCGCTTTTTTGCAAGAGGGGGATAGTGTTACAATTTAGGTACAAGGCTGAACGGTGTTGCACTGAGGAGCAGTGCGAGGCTGAAGCACGGGCCATCTGGTGCACCCAGCATAACGATGGGTGACAATACCTTTGCGCTCTTGTAATAGTAGATTCCTTCTTTAGCTTTTAGATACTCGTATGAAGCATTCTCTTTAGCCCATGTCCATTTGTTGATCAGCTGAGAAGAGCCGTGACAAAAACCTCTTCACTTTTGTCGGAATATCTCACAGTTTCAGCTAATCTTGTTTGTATGATAGAAATGTTTGCCTAATTATCTTACGCCACTTCGGATCGTTTAGACGCAATAGCCAGAAGCAGATCGCATCCTCGCCTCGCTTAATTCTACTAATTATTATTTACACAGTTGTCAAGAAGAACACATCAACAAACGGAAAAATCGACTTCTTCAAAATGAGCCAAACCAACGCGTCCATTGCAGTGGCAGTAGATCCATTTAAGGATGCCGGCAGCAAGTACACCGGAAACGCGTCGGCAAGTGGTGGTGGTGCTGGAAAGACACCACCAGATGCAGTTGCAGACTTGAGAAGATTTAAACTTGCACTCAAAGAAGACAATGCTTCCCTTAGAGGGTTTAAGAGAATGCTTGAGGAGGCTGTGAGACACATGGAAAGCCTCCTCCGATCGAAATTCTACCCGCCACAAAGCCAAAAGAATAGTCAGGCCGACGAAAACCAGATGATGACTAAAATCCTACAGGAAATACGATCCATCAAGACGACGATCTCCTCCACCCAGGGCCTAACTGGTACGCATGATCGATCATGGGCCAAGGTAGCAAGTAAGCCAGAAGTAGCTGGAGCTACCATCAGGATTCAAGACGAAACAGAAAAGCGAGAGATAGCCAAACTCTCCAGTGAAGAGTTGGTTAAAAAGATCGGAATTAATGAGATCATTGGAGCCAAGCAGATGATAAACGGGCAAATCAAGGTGTACTTCGCCGGGGAGGAGACAAAACAGCTGATGGAGCAACAAAGAGGATGGACTTCGAAGCTTGCTGCCTCAGCCCAACTAGCTACCCCAAGTTACCAAGTATTGCTGCATGACATGCCGCTTTCTTTCCGGCCAGAAGATCCAGAAGATCTCAAGGAGCTACAAAAGGCAAACGGAATGTACATTCCAGGGATGCAATTCGAAAGAGCGGCTTGGCTGAAGAGGCAGAAGCAGCCCGGAAAAACAGCAAGCTCAATAATTTTATGGATTAAGCAGGCAGAACATGCCGACAAAGCCATTTCCAAGGGAATTATGTGGAAATACGAGATAAAGGCGACAGAAATATTCAATTCAGGATTCCGATTAATGCAATGCTTTAATTGTCAAAAGTATGGTCATATAGCAAAATCTTGCTCAGCCATGTCACGATGTGGCAACTGTGCAGGTGAGCACAACACCCGGCTCTGCCCCGGAAAAAAAGAAGTCCGGTGCTGCAACTGCGCCCGAATACATAAAGCCTGGGACCAGGCCTGCCCAGTCAGAATTGCGGCCAAAGCAAGAACCGCAGTCAACAGGACGCAGGACAGCGGAAGATACACTGCATCAGAGAGCCAGGCCAGAGATACAGAGAGCGGTTGGCAGATAGTGGACAGCAGGAAAAGAAGGGCAGGGATAGCTGGGCCACAAATTATCGGAGCAGATGGCCAAGTCATCGGACCCAGACGACCAGGACGACCCCGAAAGTTTCCGAACTCAGGAAACCTCTTCCCAGCCCAGAATATATTCTCGGCGAATTTGACTAACTCACCAAGCTTAACGCCAGAGTGCGAGATATCTTCATGAAGGGCACTCAAACCTGGAATATAGTACAGTACAATGTCAATAGGAGCAAAGACAGAGTGCAACAGCACTTCCTTCAGGATTTAGATCCAGAAAAACATCATGTAATTGCGATTCAGGAACCATGGCGTAACAACCACAAAAGCAGCACAGTAGAACACCCGGCCTACCACTTGGTATTTCCAGGTGGCACGAACGGTAGAACATGTATATATGTTAGCAAACGATTAGCGGTAAACAAGTGGAAGATGGAGAAAACGCCAAAGGAAGCTGATGGAGACATAACCTCCATCAGTCTCCAGACTAATGTTGGCAAAGTATGGGTCCACAGCATTTACAACCCTCCCCCCGCCTCACACTATAGTGAACAGCCAGGAACGCTCCGATGGATCCCACAAGTATTGGCTCAAGAGGGCCAACACATCCTAGCTGGAGATTTCAATCTCCACCATCCAAGATGGGGAGGCCAAACAACTCTAAGTCATCATAAACTAGCGGAGAACCTGATAGAAATAGTAGCCGAAAAAAACTTGGAGCTCATCCTCCCAGAAGGAACTATCACATGGAAGAGCAGGGGTAGCTAAAGCACGTTAGACCTCATCTTCATTTCAAAAGATCTTGAAAATATGGTCATAAGTTGCCATCCAGCGGATGAACTCGAATCTTCTTCAGACCATATCCCTATAATGACGGCAGTAAAAATAGAGCCACCGGTTGAAGCAACTACAGAGCCTCGGCTTCAATGGAAAAAGGCAAACTGGGAATTAGTAAACCAGAGGCTAGCAGAAAAACTAAGACATAAAGCAATAACTGAGGATCAAATAATCACTCTGGAGGACATCGACAACAGGATAATAGACATTACCACGGCTATTCAGATGACTGCCAGAGAAAATATCCCGAAAGCCAAGCCTTCTCAATGGGCTAAGCCATACTGGACGAAAGAATGTTCACACGTTGTCAAGGAGGCTCGAAAAGCCAGGAGAAGGTGGACTCAAGAGGGCACAGAAGAGAGCTGGGTTTCATATTGCCAAGCGACCAACAAAAAGAAAAGCCAGATCAGGAGACAAACTTATCGGATGGAGAGCCGCAGTATCAGAGGCCTCCAAAGATCCATCAAAGCTATGGAAGCTGGCCAGATGGGCAAGAAATGACGCTGAAGGAAATCAAAGACTACCCCAAATCCCCGATATCAAGGACGCAGATGGAAACATACATACCAAAGATAGAGACAAAGCCAAAACTATGGCACGGCACTTCTTTCCCCCTCCTATCGCCGCAGATACCGATGATATTGCAGGATTTGTCTACCCCGAAGAGCTAACGACTATCTCCAGCACCATTGACCAAGCAGAAATCGAAGAAGCTCTTACAAAGCTGCCGAATGACAAGGCTCCAGGACCTGACAAGATTCCAAATAGTTTCCTTAAATGCTGTAAGAAAACTCTCAGCAAGTCACTGGCAGTATTATTTAATGCGTGCATCTCGAAAGGATATCATCCCAAGAGATTCAAAGAATCAATTACTGTCGTTCTAAGGAAACCCCAGAAGCCAAGATACGATACTCCAAAGGCGTATCGGCCCATTGCCCTATTAAACACACTGGGTAAGTTACTTGAAAAGTTGGTGGCTAATCGGATATCAAAAGCAGCTGAAGAATACAACCTTCTCCCTGAGGAACAGATGGGTGCCCGACCTAAGAGGTCTACGATCTCAGCAGTCGAACTATTGACCGAGCAGATTCACACAATCTGGGGAGAAGACAAAAAACGGGTGGCGTCTATCCTTAGCCTCGATATCTCCGGAGCATTTGATAACGTTTCTCACAAGAGGCTTATCCACAATATGAGGGAAAAGAGAATACCGAGATGGATCACAAATTTTATAGAGTCCTTCTTGAAAGACAGAACTACCTCGATTGCCATCGGACCATTCAAAAGCGATCAAATCTCCACCCAAACTGGGATACCTCAAGGCTCATCTCTTTCCCCGATCCTTTTCCTCTTTTTCGTGAGCACACTCCTTCCGGAAATTCAAACAGCAAACTCTACAGCAGTTTGATTCGTCGATGATACCAACATACTGACCTGGTCAAACTCAACGGAGGAAAATTGTAGGACTCTAGAGCAGCAGCACCGGATCTGTGAGCAGTGGGCAAAGAAACATGGAGTAAAATTTGTGCCAGAGAAGTACCAGCTAATGCACTTCTCTAGAGCAAGAAAAAGGCACAATCTCGAAGCCACCATCAAGATACAAGGACATCTCACTGCTCCTCAACCCTCTCTCCGAATCCTCGGAGTTCACTTCGACCCCAAACTCAACTGGGGTGCCCATATAAAGAAGGTCGAACAAAAAGCGATGACTCAGATGCAGTCGGTAAGTAGACTAACGCATTCGACGTGGGGGGCAACCTTTCACAAAGCAAAGCTACTATGTAGTGCGATAGTCAGACCGGCCCTTACGTATGGATCCTCTATTTGGGCCGAGTACGGGAGAACGGGGAACACCCCCGAAAGGATAGTCAAACCTCTGAAGTCGATACAGAGAAGATGCTTACTCAGTATTACAGGAGCATACAAGTCTACCAGCACGAGAGTGCTGGAACACGAAACCTCCATCTTACCGATGGAGATATATCTGAAGCATAGAAGAGTGCAGCACGCCGGGCTCACTCACAACTCACCGGTCCAAAAGACCATAGAAAAGACCTGCCGGATGATCAGGCAACAAGCCAAGGGAATTAACAACCGCAGATCTCTATCCAAGGAAAAAGATAGAGAAGAGTGGTCTAGGATCTGCAGCGGAGAAGAGTCCATCAAGGGACAGAAAGAGATGGGAAAGACGGCCGCGTTCCAAGAGTGGGCGAACTCTTGGCCACACCAAACCCGGAAAGTCACCCTAAGACACAGAACTACAGCCGACCCTGAAGTTTGGAGAGCAGCTGTCAGGAATGCCTCTGTTGTATAATATATATATGGAGATAGCCAGAGTATAGTGTTCTATGATTTCTGGTCTGGTCTTTTAGCCAAGTGGTAATGCATCTATCTCGTGTATTATGTAGGACAGCATCCATAGCCTGACATCATGGATCTTGTTCTTGCTCTTGTCAGCTGTCTACATGCCGCTAATGACAGCAGCCAACTTTTACAACGACAATATCACTGGCAGAAAAAAGATTAGTCTTAGGGGGACTCTGTCAAACCTACATCAAAACCTTAAAAGGGCCCAAAGTAGCATCGCCACACAGATAAGAAGCGAGCATATCGGGCTCAATTCTTATCTGTACCAAAGAAAAGTTCCTGGGGTTGACAATCCAAGATGCCCATGTGGATACCCCTCGGAAAACGTCAAACATGCGGTAATGGCCTGCCCTTTAAGAGTCAAGGGTAGGACTGACGTGTGGAGGAAGGCCACAATTCGATCATTTGAAGCCATGATGAATGACCCAAAAGATCTAGCAAGAATCACGCAGTGGATCCTAGACCAAGAATGGTTTGAACAATTTCGACTGGTTGGGGAAGTGGAGGGGCGGATGTTGGAGAGAGGAAAAGAGAAGGAAGCGGGGGCTGTTTGACGAGAAGGTATCTACACTGGACACAACAGTGTGAGCGCACTTCCTGAAGGTAAACTATTTACACAACAGAACTTCATCAGGCAGGTTAGGTGGTTTTCACCGAAAGGTTTCCTCCTATGTACATATTACAGTTGATAGTTCCTGCATGGGCCACAAGAGTCCCACACCAGGCTAATGAAATCAAATCAAATCAAATTTACACAGTCGTCCATCTCTAACTCAATAGTGGGTCCCGGTACAAGTGCTGAAAATATTCATCGAAATTCAAACATTTACATTTGCAAATCTTACCCCTGAACGCAAAATTACCTGTAAGGGTAAGTGTTGCAAATATAAAAGTCCAATTTACAATGAATATTTTCAACACTTATTCCGGGACCCACTATCAAGTTAGAGAGGGACAACTGTAAATACTCTCATACATGGGTCCGGAATGTCAAAAGAGTATTCCCTGTCCATTGGGCTTTGTACAGGGTCTACCCCTAGTAATATCTACTGGGTAATTATCCATTCATCTGACATAACGCCTGCTCCTCATCCAGTCACCCAACAAGAATATATCGCCAACGTCTAGCTTTACACCAGTCAAAAATCCGAGCGACTTACACTGAATCGTTGTTGAAAGTGAGGCATTCTTTAAATGACCCTAACGCTATATATTGTACCAATTGTAGTGATAGATGAACAGCGAGGAAACATCTCCTGCGAGGCGTAGCTATTCGAGAAGAGCTTCAGCAGATAGGTGCCTTCAGGTCATTCTTTACTGGATTTGGAAAGATCTCAGCTAAATAACTCCAGGTAATTACTTTACACAATGATGGCCACGAACGAGGCGAAATTGCATCTATCCTCGACTTGAGCTACAAACAAGTTATTCACATCATCAATAGAGGCACTACCTCTCCCAAAAGAAATCCGGGTGGAAAACGAAAACTGGATCAGGCCCAAGCTGATGAGCTAGAAACTTTTGTGCGACTCTCTCGAAGGAATCGCCAGATGATGTATATAGAGCTTGCCATGGAGTTTAGTTGCTGGGGCGCTGGGGTTTATGCGATCAGAAGTGCGCTCAAAAATAGAGGTTACTCCAGGAGTTTGTCTCGAGCAAAGCCACCTATATCCGAGGTCAACATGATAAAAAGGTTAGAGTGGGCTCTAAATCATCGTCACTGGACCAATGACGATTGGAGTCAGTTCCTTTGGAGCGACGAGACATGGGTAACAGATGGTAGACATCGAGATGCCTACATAACGAGAAAGGTTTGTAGCGCGTATCATCAGCTAGGATTTAGATGGCTAATAATATACAGCCTGGTGACGAGCTTGAATACACCTGCCTCATCGACAAGACTAGAAAGAGCACAGCCTGGATGTTCTGGGGGAGTTTTCACGGAACTCAGAAAGGGACCTGCTTATTCTGGGAAAAAAATTGGGGTTCAATAACAGGGCCGAGTTATTGCGAACACATTGTTCCCCATGTGGCTGACTACATGGAGGTGAATCCTGAATTACAATTCATGCAAGATAATGCACCGCCACATAAAGCGGCCTTCACTCGGGAAAGTTTAAGGGTTAAAAATATTGAGCCCTTAAACTGGCCTCTTTACTCCCCAGACCTCAACCCTATTGAGGCCGCGCGGAGCGAGATGAAGGATTATATTGAAAATCAATATCCTGAACTCGAGGATGGGCGGGAGTGGTCTTCGGCTGAGCTTCGCATTATCATACTGAAAGCAGGGGATTCTATAAGTTATAAACCTTTGCAGTATCTCATCAGAAGTATGCCGGCGCGATGTCAGGCGGTGATTGTAGCTAGTGGGGGAGCTACGAGATATCAAAGATTTATTTTTACGGCAAGTCACTAGCTTTAACTTTAGTCGTATTTAGCGCGTAATCTGCTATAAAATTTACCAGATTAAGCTTAGTCTCATGAAAGCTCCAAGGTCCTCCCTTTTGACATTCGCGATTTCGAGTACACGTAATACACGCAAATTTTCGAGTATCCCTTCCATAGTGGGCCTAGATAAATTTTTTTATAGAAATTTGTATGGCGAGACCATTTTATCCTGTTACACTCAGTTTATCTATGAAAATTTAAGAAGGACCTTCAATAACTATGGCTGATTCTATGGAAATATCCCAAGAATCTCAGGCTCCGTCGACGGACATGAGCAATCAACCACCCCCTATTCCCCCAATCCCTCCAATACCCAATTCCCCCAATCCCTCCAATACCCAATTCCCCATCCCCTTTCGCGTCACCACCACCTCCGTTAAACCTAGAACCATCTGCAAAGACAACAGACGGCAGACAGATCCTCAAGCCTGTTGCCCCATCAAAGCAACCTACTATTGAAAGACCTACTCAAAACTGTAGAAACGAATTTAATACTGAGAATGCGTTCCTCCCAAAGGAACTAGCAGAGATAATCGCAGCTCGACAGCGTTGTGAACGTGCCTGGCATGTTCGTGTAATGATATGTACCACTGTTCTTAGTAACATAGACAGTACTTTGGCAAATCTTGTAGAAGATACAGAAAAAGAAGAAGCTGAGGCTTTTAAGGCTTACCTAAGGTTGGCTATATCCAATTTTGCATCCGCAGACTCGTCCCCTTCCCCACCGCGGGTTCCAATACACACAAGACCAAGTAAAGACAATGGAAATGCGAAAGGAAAGGAAACAGACAGATATTCAACAAAGAAGGTGGCTATCGCAACTCCCCGAATTATTCTCAGTCAAGCCCCAAGCCGGGCAGTAAATAAAAATGTGGAACCACCAAAAACTCCCGAATCTGGTGATAACTCTTGGGCTACAGTAGCACGCAAGGGCCAGAAAAAAGCTCGGGTAGATCTAAGTACTATAGTCCCAGTGGTAACAATAAAGAAAACATCCCATCGTCCCACTAATAAAGGAAAGTCTGAAAATACAAGTTCTTCAACGAAACCTATCTCAGACAAAAGACTCTTTCTCCGTCTTCCACAAGAACACGGATGACGGAAATTATCACCTGCTGGCGTCCGTGAAGTAATCGTCAAAAAATTGCATATCTCGCCCTCACTCTTAGGAAAAATTAAGCCCGTACACTCAGGTTTTGCCTTGAGCCCCTCCAGCCCAGAAGCCAGGGAAGAAATGTTACAAGCAGGAAACGGATTGTTTTTATCTGGCGGCAAGATTGAGCCTACTACCAACTGGGTCTCAGCTTTAGTGCCAACAGTACCAGCCTTTATCCATATGGAGCAAGGGCAAGTCGAAGTTAGCAAATCAATGCTAGCTGACGAGATCGAGAGAGTATGCTCAGTGCGACCGGCTCATTTGAAACTTTACGGTGGAATTAAACCAGAAGCTCCTCACAGAACTTGGTTAGCTTACTTCTCAAAAGCACCACGCGGAGGATTCAGAGTATTTGATGAATCTGGAATCGTGAGGCCATATAAAAAGCAGCAACCCCCTGAGTTCTGCAAGCGGTGTAACGGACACCACCCGAGCAAAAATTGCTCAAGAGCACCATCATGTGCTAACTGTGGTTCAACTTATCATGGCGTAGACGCTTGTATGGCTGCGACTAAATGCAGAAATTGCGGCGGACCACATCGTGCTGATAGTCGCCGATGTTTAGCCCGACCCATGCGATCTGGTGCTCCCTCCAAAGAGCAAATGAAAACTTACCGCCAAATGGGTGAGAGAGAATATCAAGCAGTTCAACGAGCTAGAGCTGCGGAGGAAAAGGCTGCATCTATCGACAGAACTGACATTGATCTAACAAGCAGCCATGTAACAGTAGACAGCATAATTACTGAAAATTCCCAAGCGACCCCTGTTGATGATTCGAGGGCTGTCGCAAGCCGCTTATGAAGGGCAACCCTATGGGCTGCTTTCCCCTCCAGGACGTTCTCAAGTTCATGTCTATAAACGTGGGAAGGGGGGGACCTACACAAGATATTGCATTATCTCGTGCGTGTGAGCTAAGGATAGATGTCTTGTTGATACAAGAGCCATGGTGGTCAGACCGTACGAAGACTCATCCATATTTCGATTTATATTTACCATTTGGAGGCGAAAATACTCGGCCTCGGGCAGCTACCTTTATTAGGAAAGACCCCAAAAGAATTACTTCAACACAAAAGTACCCACCCACCCCGACTGGCGATTACTGCTGGGTAGAGGTTAATAATATTATGTTCCTGAATGTATACAAAGCATCCCATGACTCCAGTGCAGTAAAGCCACTTCTAGATTGGGTACCCACATCGAGATCAGTAGCAATTGGAGATTTCAACTCGGTGTATTGGGCCTGGCAGCCTGGAGCCAACCGCTTCTACGGACAAGGAGAGGAGATTGAAAAATGGGCCGAGAAGCATAATCTCACTTGTCTTATTGTTGGTGAACCGACACATCGTGCCGGGAACACACTAGATTTAGCGTGGACAAATGTAAAGGAGGCAGTGGCTTGGGTTGCAACAGAGGAATGTATGACCAGCGATCATCTTCCAATCTGCGGTTATGTACCCAATCCTGAAAGCTCAATGTCTACTAGGTCTGACTCCAGTGGAAAGCTCCGAGTTTCGAAGGCAAATTTACCACAATTTTCCTGGGTAGTGGCATAGTGGTTGCCGCCTCTCATATCATTAAACACACTAGAAGAGACAGAAAACTTTGCTCAAGATATTTGTTGGGCATTAGAGAATGCGTTGAAAGTTGTTGGAAAGCGTCCAAACAAACAAAGTGGAAAAAGCGCACCATGGTGGACACCGGAATGTAAGTTGGCACATTTGGAGTACCAAGATGCAGTAGAAGAATCCGAACGTTGCACACTAGCGAGGACATTTAGAAATACAGTTGCCTCGGCCAAAAGAGAGCACTGGAAAAGAAAAGTAGAAGACATGAAAACTACTCGAGACGCATTCAAACTCATGCGATGGGGAGCTCCCCGTCACGCTAATATCACTCCACCTCTAAGGCATGAGGGGAAATTCATCTCTAACCAAGCTGAACGAGCACTCATTTTAAGAGATTGCCTCCTAGCACGTTTTTTGGCATCTGACGACCTTCCTTCTTGTGTATTGTCAGGAGAAGAGCAAATTCTTTGGTCGGAAGAGGTGACAGAGGATGAGGTACGAACCTGTACTATAAGCAGCGGTAATACTAGCCCGGGAGCGGATGGGACATCTATTGAACTGTTGACATCTTGTTGGAATGATATAGGGCCCCATGTCACACAGCTCTTCCGGGCCTGTCTTCGACTCGGCTGTCACCCAGCTTGCTTTAAGCTAGCGGAGGTAATTTTCCTTCCGAAACCTGGGCGTGACCCATCGTCGGTAAAAGGCTGGCGGCCAATATAATTGCTGTCTTGTTTAGGAAAAGGTTTGGAAAGACTGATAGCTAAAAGAATGTCCCACCTAGCCATCACATGGGATATTGTTGGTCGGCAACAATTTGGTGCACTGCCAAAACGTTCAGCAACTGACCTCGCCTCTTGCGTGGTGCACGATATAGAGGAAGCAAAGACACAAGGTTGGGCTTCGACACTTGTTACGCTTGATGTCCAAGGGGCTTTTCATGCAGTCCTGCATAATAGGTTGATCTGGCGAATGCAAGCTCAGGGATGGCCCAAATCAATTCTTCGATGGACATCATCTTTCCTCGAGAACCGCAAAGTACAAGTCCGATTTCAAGGAGGCGTAACTAGTCCCAAGGAACTTGTATGTGGGGTTCCTCAGGGTTCACCTATCTCTCCGTTGTTGTTTCTACTTTACATGGCGGAACCAATGAGAAGCGGAAATACCATGGCACGTTTTAGTTATGCTGATGACATTGGGATCTTAGGCGTTGGGCGTACCATCAAAGACTCAGCCGTCGCAGCACAAAATGAAGTAGACAAATTGACGACCTGGGCCCATCAAAATGCGGTTCTATTCGATCCTGAAAAGTCAGAGGTAGTTCAGTTCCCTGGACGTCAGAGAGAAGAACAGGTTGGAATTCTAGTTGGTGGGAATAGGATTGAGCCGGCTGAAAATATTCGCTGGTTAGGGGTATATCTCGATCCTCGCCTCTCATTCAAACATCATGTATCAACATGGTGTGAAAAAGCGCTCAAGCTAGCTCAGCATATGCGACGTCTAAACTCTGTTAAACGAGGAGCAGCCCCAAAAGCCCTAATAACTGCTGTAGATTCATGTGTGATCCCAGTAGCAACGTATGGAGCAGAAGTGTGGCGGCCAGGCTTGTCTCGTCCCTCTGTATTGGGAGCCGCTAGACCCCCTACGTCATTTCACTGTGAGCTTATTAACAAAGTCATAATCAAGGCACTAAGAGCTGCACTACCTGTGTGGAGAACTACTCCAAATGTAGTCCTACATCGGGAAGGAGGCATTCCTCCAGCACACATACTCTTAGAAGGGTATCGTCTACGACTTGCGGCTCGTCTTAATTCACTCGATGACCGCCATCCTCTAAGAATAAGAGCAAGTGTGTTTCCTAATGTAGGCACCATGAAATTCAAAAGAAAAACAAGATTTTCAAAGAAGCCTGAAACACAAATGTCCCGTGTTCAGCGTACTTATCATCAACTACCTCAATCAGAAGCTCCGGAGCCGTTATCAGCACCAGTCTACACTCAAATACTTGGATCAAAGACAAACAGATTAATAAACCACGAGCGATGGTTGAGCACAATTGCTCCTACTGATTTATGTGCTTACTCAGTGTGAGGGTCAGGACCCTTGCTAATGACTCGGTGTCAGGAAAGCCTCTGCTGTATAATATATATATGGAGATTGCCAGGTCATAGTGTTCTATGATTCTGGTCTGGCCTTTTAGCCGAGTGGTGATGCATCTATCTCGTGTATCATGTAGGATGGCAACCTTTAGCCTGACACCCACCTCTTGACCCCTGTCTCTCCTCACGCTGTCTACATACCGCTTATGACACTCGGGCTCTTGCCCTTGTATAATTACCTTACTCTCTGTGCGGCGTTGGATGACGTGGATCAGGATGTTGTGGCGCAAGGAGTTCTCGCTTACATTAGGTAACAATTTCTAAGCGCTAGCTATCATTACGATGATCCTTGTCTAGATAATGATCATCGCTTACTTACCCAATTTGGATGATAGCTATGTCCGCGTATATTGGGGAATATTAAGAAAGCTTCCAGAAAGTTCTAAAACGGTTTGTTGGCATCCTAAGGCGTGGAGATTATTCTAGCATCTTCTATGGGTAATTGCAAGTTCTAATTCTATGGCGTTCGGAAGGCTTCGGGGGTGATAGATCGGGATAACTATTTAAACCTGCGTTCTTCTCTCGTAGATAATCTCCATGCACTTCTTAGTTATTTAATTTACAATTTTAGAACCTCACTTTTGAGTTATTCGAGTTGAGCTTCTTACAGTAGAAGTGCATCACTCTCATCTATCTCATAGACCAGAGATTTCAGATTTTTTTTATCAGATCATCAATCATCAGTAGGTTCATCAGTCAGATCTTCAATCATCAGTCAGATCTTCAATCATCAGTCAGATCTTCAATCGTCAGTCAGATCTTCAATCATCAGTCAGATCTTCAATCATCAGTCAGTTCATCAGTCAGTCTATCAGTCGGCCAAATCACTCTCTTAGTTATTTGTTTCATCGTAATGTCGGGATTCAAGGACGTAGAAATGGATGACGGAATTAGAGTCAGTGGGACGCAAGACTCAGGGAACCAATTTTATATGGCACCAGAATCAAGTCAGTCTGGCAGCGAACAGGCGCCCTCATGGGTATCAACCTTGATAAGCACCTTGACCAATTTTTTAAGAAATCAACAATCAGTGCAGCAGATTGGAACTCCAGAAAGCAGACCAAGACACTCTCAACCACACCCGGAAAAGTTCTCAGGACTCGACTCTTCTCAGTACCCCCAATTCCGAAGCCTGTTGGAAGCTAAGCTAAAGATTGATGCCAATGCGATCGGTAGTGAAGAGGAGAGAGTTTGGTACGGATTTGGGCGCCTTACAGACGTTGCTTTACAAAGAATTCATCCCTGGATCGAATTCGCTAAAGGAAAGAACGATTTCACCGTTGCGGGATTTTTTGAACGACTAGATAAGGCCTTTGGCGACCCGGAGAAGACAACAAAAGCCATCAATAAGTTGAATACAATACGCCAAGGTAACCGCAATTTCCGAGAATTTCTCCAAGACTTCGAACAGACCCTATTAGAGGCGCAGGCATGGGATTGGAGCGAAGAGGCAAAGAAAGGCTATCTCCGGACTGGGATCAATCGTGATCTTACGGATCGAATGGTTTTGCAGACTGAATCTCCAGGGTATGATGATTTTGTTTCCCAACTACGCATGACGTCGGATAAGATGGAGAGAATGAAAGCTTGGGATAGCAGAAAGGGGCATAATCGGATACTCAATGCTCAGTCTACTTCAACATTTGATACCCAAGAAGGTGGGGACCAAATGGACTGGGAACCGACCGCAACAATTAGCGTTGCTACAGCTCAGCGAACTCCCTCAGGTCAGGTGAGTAAACATTCACGCATTCGAGCAACTTGGGTGTCGCAGGAAGAGATTGGGCGAAGAATTTCTGAAGGCCTGTGCATTAGATGTGGGGGGCGGGGCCATATAATAAAAGGCTGCTCGCTGCTTCCCGCGTTGAATCCGAATCGTCGTAATAGGAGTCAGCTGCAGCAGCCAAGGGTCTCGGCATCTGCAGTTTCAGTGGATCTTAATGGTGAAGATGGTTCGTGAAAAGAATAGCCTCTGATAAAAGTCGCAATCAGGGGCTTGAGAGGGAGTGTAATCTGAGAGAAGACTGGAATCGGTTTGAGGAAGTCATGGATGGTGAACCTTTTGTTGTATCTGCTTTAATTAATGATACTATATTTGCTAATACACTCATTGATACCGGTTGCCTATCATATGGTCTTTGTGATTCCTACTTCGCTCAGAGAAACAACCTTAAGCGCTTAAAAATAAGACCACGTGAAGTCGTTGGCTTTGACGGAAAAGTAGCTTCATTTGTGAGTGAAGTTGCTGTTATAAATATGGATTTGGAAGGACACAGACAGTCGAAAGTATTTCTTTATGTTGCTCCCATTGGATATTATGATGTAATCTTGGGAATGCCGTGGATCATATCTGAAGACGCCAGAATTAACGGTCCCCGATCCGAGATGCTGATAAAATCTACTGGTATAATAACTCATAGTAAGGAATCATTTTTGGCTGCCTATGATCGGACCAAAGGTCCAGTGCAGATATCAGCTGTGGCTTTTGAACATTTATCTAGGAGTCTGCACAAGAATAAAAAAGTTCAGGTATTTGCAGCAAGCATGAAAGATATTAATAAAGCACTAGCAGGAAAGCAGCGATCAGATCCAGTGATAAGTTTACCAAAGCACTACCACGAATTTCTAGACGTCTTTGATCATACTAAGGCGGAATTACTACTACCGCTCAGAGGTAAAGGCATTGATCACAAAATTGACGTCGAAGCCTCAGACGGCCAGGAAGCTAAGATACCCTGGGGCCCATTGTACAGTATGTCCCGTGATGAGTTACTGGTCCTCCGGAAAACATTAACTGAGCTGCTTGACAAAGGCTTTATACGCGTGAGCAATTCACCAGCAGCTGCACCAGTCTTGTTTGTTAAGAAGCCCGGAGGGGGACTACGATTTTGTGTCGACTACAGAGGGTTGAATAGAATTACTAGAAAAGATCGGTATCCCTTGCCATTGATTTTTGAAACCTTACGAAATATTAGCAAGGCGAAGTGGTTCACTAAACTCGACGTGATTGCCGCTTTTCATAAGATTCGGATTGCTGAAGGAGACGAATGGAAAACCGCTTTCCGGACTCGATACGGCCTATACGAATGGCTTGTTACTCCGTTTGGGCTGGCCAACGCTCCAAGCACATTCCAAAAGTACATTAATTGGACTTTACGCGAGTATTTGGATAATTTCTGTTCAGCGTATGTCGATGACATTCTGATCTATTCATCCGGGAGCAGATTGGAACATCAAGAACATGTACGGAAAGTGTTACGGCGACTCAGAGAAGCTGGACTGCAAATCGACATCGATAAATGTGAGTTCGAAACGAAAAGAACGAAGTACTTAGGGTTCATTATAGAAGCTAGCAAGGGATTGCAGATGGATCCAGACAAAATTGAAGCAATTAAGAACTGGGAAGCTCCAACATCAGTAAAGGGTGTTCGAGGCTTTCTCGGGTTTGCTAATTTTTATCGGAGGTTCATCCATAAGTTTGCAGAACTAGCAAAGCCCCTCACAGACCTCACTCGTAAAGATTGCAAATTCCGGTGGAATTCAGAGGCAGATTTCGCATTTCGGAAACTCAAAGAGATATTTATAAGTGCCCCTGCTCTCGGCCAGTTCGACTATGACAAGCCCACGCGAATCGAAACGGACTCTTCAGGATGGTGCGTCGGCGGGACACTTCAGCAACTGAATGATAAAGGGTTGTGGATTCCATGCGCATTCTTTTCAAAGAAAAATAATCCTGCGGAGTGCAATTATGAAATATACGACAAGGAGATGCTTGCAATCATTCGCTGCTTAGAAGAATGGGATGCCGAACTCAGGGGGGTGGAACAATTTGACATTTGTACCGATCACAAGAATTTGGAGTACTTTATGACGGTCCGCAGACTTACAGAAAGGCAAATGAGGTGGTCCTTGATCCTTTCTCGATACAACTTCCGGATAGTACACGTAGCTGGTAAACAAAATGAACGAGCTGACGCCCTTTCTAGAAGAGACCAAGACATGCCTAATAACGAAGCGGACCAGCGCCTTACAAATCGTAGTATCCAACTCCTGAAGCCAGAGGTCTTAGTGGCGAATCAGATTGTAAGGCCCGTATATTCAAACAACAGCCAGAAAAGGCTCCATTCGGAAGGACAAGGGCTCGAGGATCAACATGTCGGAGAGTGTCCGAGAGAGTTGGAAGAGTGGGAATCAGCTGCCCTCGCAGATAAACAGTACATCGAAGCCCTTGAATCAGTTAAAATACAGTTGAGGAAGTTCCCTACTCACCTTGACCTCAAAGTATCAATTTCAGAATGTTCTCTCTCGAGTCAAGGCCGCCTACTATTCCGAGACCGAGAATGGGTTCCGAAAGGGCTAGATTTGAGAACGAAAATAATTCAAAATACACATGACACACTCTTGAATGGACATCCAGGTAGAGAGGTCACGTATGCTCTAATTGCTCGGCGGTTTTTCTGGCCTGGCATGGCTAAGGAAATTAGGACATTTGTGGAAAATTGTGATAGCTGCGGGAGGAATAAAGCGTGGAGAAGTCGACGGCAAGGATTCCTAAAGCCTTTACCGATTCCGGAACGGATATGGTCTGAGATTTCGATGGACTTCATTACTGACCTCCCAATGTCTGAAGGCTGTACAAATATGATTGTAATCACAGACCGGCTAAGTAAAGGTGTACTTGCAGATGGCTTAAAGAATATTGATTCGGAAACGGTTGCTAGATGGTTTGTTAAGAATTATTTGCCTCATCACTTCCTTCCAAGTGCAATAGTTTCAGACCGTGGCTCACAATTTACAAGCGCTTTCTGGAAAAGACTATGTGAAATGTTGAGAATTCAGCGTAGGCTTTCTACTGCTTTCTCACCCGAAACTGATGGGTCAACCGAACGAATGAACGAGGTTATCGAGACAGTATTAAGACAATACGTGAAATGGGACCAAAGCGATTGGTTACAATGGCTTCCAATAGTTGTTTCGAGTATTTGTGGAAGAGACTCGGCATCTACAGGCATAAGCTCCTTTTTCTTATCTCATGGATGGAACCAGAGCCTGTATGAAGATCTAGAAACAGATCTCTCAGATAATGATAGAAGAAACTCTCCAATCGCTAGAGCTGATAAAATTGTCAGAAAGTTAAAGCAAGTTAGAGAATGGGCACAAGCATCAATGGCTGCAGCCCAAGAAGCTCAAGAACATTGGTCAAACAAGATTAGAGATCAAGCCCCAAGTTACAAAATTGGAGATAAAGTTTGGTTAAACTTGCAAAATATAAAGACAGATAGACCAAGCCGAAAACTCGATGCTAGGAACGCTAAATTTAAAGTTACGGAAGTGATTGGCTCACATAGTTTCCGATTAGATACTCCACCAGGAATTCATAACGTCTTTCATTCAAAGCTGTTGAGGCCTGCAAACTCGTCACCACTGCCTGGTCAGAGAGTAGACGACAGCCAGCCTCTACCATGCATTGTAAACGAAGGGGAAGAGTACGAAATTGACCATATTATTAATCAAAAAAAGGCTCCAGGAAAGGGAAACCATCTAAATTATTTAGTCAAATGGGTCGGGTATGCAAAACCAACATGGGAACCTGAATCTTTTCTCAGAGACACAGCTGCACTTGACAAATGGACAAACCTACCCAGATCAGAAAAGATGAAAATATCTAAGACCAACAAGAGGCGAAAACCAGGCCGCAAATGAGGTCATGAGGAGGGGGGTGATGTGAGGGTCAGGACCCTTGCTAATGACTCGGGCTCTTGCCCTTGTATAATTACCTTACTCTCTGTGCGGCGTTGGATGACGTGGATCAGGATGTTGTGGCGCAAGGAGTTCTCGCTTACATTAGGTAACAATTTCTAAGCGCTAGCTATCATTACGATGATCCTTGTCTAGATAATGATCATCGCTTACTTACCCAATTTGGATGATAGCTATGTCCGCGTATATTGGGGAATATTAAGAAAGCTTCCAGAAAGTTCTAAAACGGTTTGTTGGCATCCTAAGGCGTGGAGATTATTCTAGCATCTTCTATGGGTAATTGCAAGTTCTAATTCTATGGCGTTCGGAAGGCTTCGGGGGTGATAGATCGGGATAACTATTTAAACCTGCGTTCTTCTCTCGTAGATAATCTCCATGCACTTCTTAATTATTTAATTTACAATTTTAGAACCTCACTTTTGAGTTATTCGAGTTGAGCCTCTTACACTCAGACGGATCATCAGAAGGTCCTGGTCCATCATCTTGGGGGCTCGCCTTGCAATGTGGGGGAATAACCTTTCGAAAGGGTCATGGGGTGTTATATGGTGGTGAGGTCTACGATGCAGAGATCTTTGGTGCGACCATTGCGCTTCGTGAAGCTTTGTCCGCGAGAAACAATAGTGAGAAGATATATATTCTTCTCGATAACCAGGCCGCAGTAATGGCTTTAACAACTGGAAAATCAGCATCCAGTATTCGGCTAACAAGATTATTTCACTGTTTAGCGAAGTCTGTAAATGCAGAGTTTAGATGGATGCCAGGTCACTCTAAGATTAGTGGGAACAAAGAAGCAGACGCGGAAGCGCGTACTGCTCTAAGAGATTTGCCTGAGAGACAAACTAAGCCAAACTACATTAGCTTAGCATATTTACGTCGAATTATGCAGCAGCATCGGCAACAGTTGGTAGAAAAATGGTGGTCCGACGTTTGCCCTCCGAGGTACCAAGACCTAGATTTGAAAATGCGACGGAGAAAGCCACCCGAACTTACACTATCTCGGCGGCTGCTTCATAGATTGATAGCTGCCAGAACTGGGCATGGTGACTTTGCGGCATACCACCGCCGCTTAAAACACGTAGACGCCGAACTCGAATGCGTCTGTGGACAGGAGACTACTCCGACACATTTTATAACATGTCGAAGATACGCAAATCAAGTGCGCAAACTTCGAAATGGTTTGACCATCGATAACTTTAGAAAGCAGCTCTTAGGTCATAATTGCTTGAAGAAATTCTCCGAATTTGCAAAGGTTACAGGTTGCTTCAATGACCAACCGACTCACTTATCCTCAGCTGGACGCGAGGAGGGTATATGATAAAAGGCCAACATATGGGATGGCGGTTTAGTACTTGGTGTGAGAAATGCCGAGATAACCCTATTATTTGTTACTTTCTTTAATATTTCCTTTTCATTTTTATTTTTTTTTTTTGTTGCTGTTGCTGTTACGTTTCTTGATCATACATTTTATGTAAATAGCGGGCGTGAACGAGTAGGGCATGTCTGAGGCCATGATCCTTACCGGCTCCGCCGGTCCTGGACCCAAAGTGGACATTAGGGCGTATGCCTAGGACCTTAAATAGTATAAATAAGTAAATAAGAAGTACTCTGATACTACGGTATTAATCGTGTATAGGCGCTAAAATTCGACTTTTACAGGGTATATAGGCTTTTACTAACTTGAATTAGCATGACGATAAGTAGATCTCCCCACCTAAACTTTAAATTTGTATGGCAAAAATTTCACAACGAAATATTCGTTGGTTTAGCTTTTTTGGTCCATTATAGCCCTCTATTCACTTTTTAATTCATTAATACATTTCATAAATAAATTATACTTCTATCTAGCTAATAATTTACATATCCGCCTTCAGCTTCGTAAACGGCTCTGATTCTTCGGGGCATCGAATCTATCAGTTTCTCCAAGTCATCCCCATTAAACCCCAGATCCCACGCCTCGTTCACTATTTGACGAAGATGCCCTTGACTCCGCTGCCCCCTTGATCCAACGCTGGATAAAGACGCTCCATGTACGCTTTCATATAACTCCACAAAGTTTCTATCGGATTTAAATCAGGAGAATATGGCGGCCACTCCATTAGAGAAATATTCCTCCTTTCAAACTCACGCATAGTTTGCCTCGACTTGTGAGGAGGGGCGTTGTCCTGCATCACATCTAGTCCTGGTTCCCGAAAGACCGCACTCTCTATGAGAGGCACTATCCTCTCGCAGTAACTGGCCGCAGTGATATGGCCCCACTCCTTCTCCCAAATCAGGCAAGGCCCCTTCTGTCGTCCAAAGAAAGATCCCCAGAACATCCACCCAACTCTCCTCCGCGTCTTGGCTAGGACACAGGTATCTTCGTACTCTTCCCCAATCTTTGACTTAAACTTAGCTCAAGGGAACTCTAAATCTTAGGAGCCTTTAAGGGACTACTGACCTTTCTTGTGACCCAACGATCACTTTGCCGACCATTCATAGCCCAAGTCTCGTCGGACCAGAGGACTCTCATCCAATGTTCCTTCCGCCAGTGGAGATGTATTCTGGCAAACTCATATCTCTTCAGTTTGTTGACTGAAGAGATAGGAGGTTTTAATCGTGCAATCCTGCGTGCATATCCCCTCTTTGCCAGTTCACGTCGGATCACATTCTCGCTCACACCAAAGTGCCGAAATATAAAATGTGCAAGTTGGAAAATGACATCCGACGATTTTCCGATGATAAACAGACGAAAAATTCTATTTCATCGACCTGGGAACTACTTAGAATAGGTGGCCTACCACTGGAGTACTGAGGCTCGGTATTTTCAACGCTCATGGTGTATTGTACCTGTCGCCATGTAATCCCAAGGCGTTGAGAGATTTTGACGTAACTGTGTCCCTCACTGGCCAAGGTTCTAACCTGCACATGTTACTCTCTTAACCTTATCAATTTGTAGATTTCAGACTTACTTGAATACGTTGAGTTTGTGTTAGGCGTTTTGCATAAGTAGGAGATGCTGATGATGGAAAAGGTTGTTGAGGTGAATCCATCTTTGCGGCAATCTAGTACAGTAAATTAAAATCTTCTAAAGTAGTTGACTTAAGGTTCAGATGCACTCACATGAAGTAAAAATTAGATAGATGAATGAAATAAAAGTATGCCGTTGAGCAAAATAATAGTAAATAGCTGACAATGATTTAAACGAAACGACCTCAGGTGTGCGCGAGTGAAGAAAGGTGCAGGCATGTAGGTGGGCGTTGGACTTCATATACAGATGCATATCTCTTATGCCTTAGGCCATAAGATTTTAAAATTTGAAGCTAACAGGGATACTGTGGATCTATCGTGAGGTAACCTGGAATATCACCACTTTATCTCCACTTTATCCCCGCTTTAACCCCTGTACCCTATAAGAAGCGGATCAACGAACAATACCCTATCATGAGAGTACATGATTGCCACCAAATAAACTGCGGTCTGGAGCATCTGAAGCATCCCTAGGGAATTGAGATTATTGGTTCTGTTTTTGATTGACTCTAAGAAGAGAGAGCACATGTATGTAACACTTTGATATGAGAAGTTGGAATGGACAGTCGATACTTGAATGAAATCCTTTTTGCATTGTTAATTTCCTTTTATCGTAGAACTACATACTACACTCCGTTTGGATTCCAACAGGAAACTTCCATCTCTTAGTGCCCTCAAAAACAGAAAGCTGTCGCTCTCTCTACTGTTGAAGCAGAATATATGGCCATCTGTTTTTCCTCACGTCATATAATCTGGCTTTGCAGGGCTGTCAAAGAACTTGAGAAAAATTATAGTGCTATCCTCCACGCGGACTCGAACGGGGCAATAGATCTCTCCGGAAACAAGAAAGCTACTCAACGCTCTCAACATATCGACATCCAATATATCATTATATCAGAGATCATGTCGGTAAAGATCTTGAGATTGAACATATTCCTACTTCCGAAAATCTGGCTGATCTATTTATCTAGGCATTACTCAGATTGACTCACGAAAGTTTTACCAAACAAATTTTGATGCAGTGCTGAGAGGAAGTGTTGTAATTTAACACTCCTGCATCGTAATGACGTAACTATAGTAATACATCCTTTCATATTTCTCTCCCATTATGAGATCATCATCTTATTGTGGATAATTATCCTACAAGTCATGACCAATGGAGGACTCATTACTCATCAGGATGACTAAACACATTCGATACAGCTCTACTAGTTATCTACAGACACTTTTAGATTCTACTGGATTCTTAGAATCAGGACGTCTGTTAAACGCCTGTCCACTCTGTTGAAAAATGTCATGAATCTGATATCCTAACTATCAAACCATGACATAACTATAGCCCTGCGAAATACTGACTGTGTTGCATATAGTACCAAGCATCTTGGTTTCACATTCTAGTCATATTCTCGACTAGACGAGTCATTATATTGTTGTAATTTACTACTATGCGCGCGTTTACTACTTTGCTTCATGTTGTTATATTTCAGATATCATACTGTCTCATACTATCTCTTATTCTCTGACGTGTAATTTGTATTGTTACTATGTCTGTTTGTGTCGTGTCATTTAATGACTAACTGTTGTTGTGATATCAAGTCTATGATGTCATAACAGACTGAAGTTTACTCAGCCACACGGGCACTCAAATTACGATAGAGCATAAGCGAAAGCTTATGTACGATAACTATGTTGGGCCTTCTAGAAGATTCCAGTTAGTCATTAGAGGAATCTTCTAACAAACTGAGATGTATAAAGAGGTATCAGCCTCCACCTGAAATATTGTATATTATGTGCATAGTCATTATCTTGATAGAATATTATAATCTTCATTGAGTTAAGCTCAAGTGCCCTAGCATACATCCTTCAAACCTACTGTGAGCACACCCATCCTCTCCTAATAGTTATAATAGGTTATGAGACCGGGGCTCTTCCCTGTGACATCAAGTGTTATTATTCTCCAAACTATCTCACACTAACGCGTGAAGACCCTCTTCCCACGATGGAAGATTCTACGGCAATAATCTTGGCTCCAGGCGTCAGCTTTGCGGACTGGGAATCTGATCTTCAAGCCGCTCTCATTAAGAAAGGTCGCCTAGCACACGTGTTTCACAATCTTGACGAAATCAGACCAGCAACACGTCCCGTGCAACCGGAACAACCAGAGGCCTATGACCAGTATATCCAAGATCTGGCCAAGTGGAAAGAGGGCGAGATAGAGGCAAAGAATGTCTTGCTCCGACGACTAAGTCAAGGTGTCCGACCCCAAAATTTCAGGAATATGACTGCAAAGCAAATCTTCGACAATATAGCATCAACTCGAGAAGAAAATGCTGCAACACCTTACGAGACAGCCGTAAGAAACCTGTGGGGTATAAAATTCACGACAATTGACGACTACTGTGACAAATTCATGCAGTACTACCTCAGCGTCAACAGTGCAGCTGAGTCGATGGTTCCTCAGGGTACCTCAGACTTGGTAAATCCATACCTGATTTCGCATGGGTATGCAAGTTGTCTTTTTGTTCTCGGCACCGAAAAAGTGGATTGGTTAGAAACTTGGAGACAGACAAAGGTCCACGACAGTAAAAACAGATACTTGTCATTAGAAAAGTTAATGTCAACGCTTAGACAAGTTGGAGGGCCTAAGTTACAATCGTCGGGGCAAGTCAACGCTGCAAAAGGAGACAGGAATAGAGGCGCAAAGGAGAGAGAAAAGGCTGTTGGGGGACCTGAAGACACTTGTGTTCTCTGTAAACATCGACACCAGAACAAGGAATGCTACTGGCAGCACCCAGAATTAAGGCGTTTCAAGAAGAAGAATAGAAAAGGAAAAGAAAAGTCGAGAGGGAGCGTCGCTATTGAAAGTGATAACGAAACAAGTGACGAGGACGAGGAAATTTCAGTTGCCAAACTAGCTAGAGGCGCATCAGCTAGTCTAATTAAAAATCCTCTGCTGTACGATACCGGTGCTTCGCACCACTTTATCCGCTGTGAAAAAGATTTCGTCCATTTAAATAGATTGCGTAAACCCTTTCAGTTTGATCAAGCTGTCGGAACGTCAAAGTTGACACATCAGGGTGTAAGTCGCATCACTATTGGAAATCGTACTCTTGACCTGGAAGAATCCCTCTTCTCTCCCAATTCCTCTTGCACAATCATCTCGGCAGGAAGATTGAAAGAACAGTATGGAATTGTCGCAGCAGAATCAAATGAGTTACTGGTCCAGATGAAAGATAACAGACCAGTGGCAAGACTCAAGATGATCGATCATGTACTTTATATCAGACCCCTGAAAGCGTCCGCCTCTTCCACCACATTGAACAACATAGCAGCACCAGGAGTAGCCAGAATTCCCCAGGCAACCAACGCACACAGATGGCATCAGAGATTAGGTCATACGGGTCAACAAATTCTGAAGAAAACTGCGCAGTGTTCATTGGGGATGGACGGCATTGACTTCACAGAATTTACCAACTGCGAGACGTGTCACCTAAGCAAAGCACAGCGATTCATTTCTCGGGAGCCAAGACCAACGCCTGGTGAGCCATTGGATGAAGTTTTTGTGGACACAGTGGGAAAGTTGACAGTAGCATTCAACAGTCATCAATATGCAGTAATTCTTACGGATGCTAAATCACGGATGAGATGGGCCATCACCACAGCCGCAAAAGACGAAATCGCGAGCCAACTGATTCGATGGATTGAATCTCAGAATCACCAATACGGTAAAAGAGTTCGCGTTGTATTTAGAGATGGAGGCTCCGAGTTTACCCGCATGAAACAATACTGTGACCAGCACGGTATTCGCACCGATATTTCGGCACCGTACACTCCAGAGCAGAACAGCACAGCGGAAGCCTCGAACAAAATCATCTTGAGGAGAGCACGTGCCATGTTAATAGACGCCCGCATGCCACCATGCTTCTGGCCATGGGCGGTCGAACACGCATGCTTTGTTACCAACAGGCTCTATTGCCTACGCACCAAAATGGTGCCAATCGTCGACTTCTTGCAAGGTCTAAAGCAGCCGCATCGTGACAGAGTCGACTTCTCTTGCCTACCTCGTTTCGGATGCAGAGCCTATAAGCTCATTGACCATAAACCAGGAAAATTCGAAGCAAGGGCAGAAAAAGGATGGTTCGTCGGATTCCCGAAGAATACCAGCAAAAATTATTTGATTTACCACCCTCACTGGACGCCCAAGCAAGGCTGGAAATGGAAAGAAAGTTGCACACCTCACGTCACTTTCGATGAGGATATCATGTTCGGAGATATGCTCAACACCACTGACCAGCAAAGAACAGCCAGCTACTGGGCAAGTGAAAACCCATTACCCATTGAGGATATACAATCGAGCTCTTTAAATAACCCTCCTCGGTACAATCAAACCTTTGATAGGTTTGAGGGGGAGATACCAGCCTCGTCGCAGGTAGAAGTTCAACCTATACCTCTACCTCCTGCTGTCCCTTCGATATCGAATGAGGAGGCATCAGCCTCTCAAGCTGAAGCGCATGCAACACCGACAGCAGCATCACTGCCATTGCAAAAATCGAGAGAATCACCAGCTCCAGCAGTTCCAGTAATACCAGATGACAAGTGGCCTCAAAATTCAGCTGATATTGATAGTCTTTTTGTATCTCAAGACATGCTTGATTCACAATCAGTCAACAACGCCAGTGACGATGGGAGCACTTGTGATCCATCTGACTCGTCTACGCAATCTGATGTTTCAGATATAATTGACAACCCAGGAATCATAAGTAGTCGGCAAGACGGGCCATCAGCTGCCCAGCAAGAGAACACTGATTACGAAGAAGATGATTGGGGACAGATGATTGAATCTGTTCAGCCAGAACAGGAAACTTACGATCGAGTCATGACAGGATGGGACGAAGTACCTCCGGTAGCAGGTCAAAAACGCCAACACTCGCCAGAACCAGGAATATATCGCACCAAACGTGGTAGACCAGTTAAAAAGATCGATTATTACAAATCGCACCATGGTACAGTCGCAAGACCTTGCGGCGATCCTAAAACATGGTCAGAAGCGATGAACAGTAATGATGCAAAGCACTGGCAACGAGCTGCAAATGAAGAATATAACTCCTTGAGGGACACAGGAACGATCGAAATAATCAAGCACAGTCAACTTCCAAAAGGTCGCAAACTAATGAAGTGTAAGTGGGTGTTCAAAAAGAAATTCCTGTCAGATGGATCCATCGATAAGTATAAAGCTAGATGTACTGTTAAAGGGTTTACCCAGAGATCCGGAATTGATTACAAGGAGACATTTGCACCTACACCACGAGCAGAGACTGGCCGTATTATGCTAGCCTTAGCGCATCGTTTTGGTTGGCACAGACGACAAGGAGATGTACCATCTGCATTCTTGAATCCTAAGCTGGACATAGATTTGTATATGGAAATGCCAGAAGGATTTAGAAAAGATGGTTACATCATACGCATACGAAAAGGTCTCTACGGGCTTAAGCAAGCTGCAGCCTTGTGGTATGATGACCTAAGAGGGTTTCTCGCTAAACAAGGGATGTTTCCAACTACCACCGATGTATGTTTGTACACGAATAAAGAGAAGGATCTATTTGCAATTATACACGTCGACGACATCCAAGTGATGGGGCCAAATATTGGCAAAATCAACAGGTTGATGAAATCTTTGCATAGTCAATACAGGCTTAAGTCAGTGAATACGGACATGTTTCTCGGAATCCATATCAGCAATCCGGACAAGCATACGCTTAAACTATCACAGGGCCAATATGCACGTAAGCTGATTGAAAGACATGGCCTTAAAGATTGTAAGACAGTCAGGAAACCCCTCGAAAAACTGCTCGAACCCAGTGGCACAAAATGTTCATCTCAGCAATCAACAGAATTCAACTCGATCATTGGTGGATTGCAATATCTTGCAAATAATACTCGACCAGATATTGCTCATGCAGTAAACCACCTTGCTCGTTTCTTGGTGAGCCCATCCAGTGATCATATTCAGGCAGCCCGCAGAATTCTCCGATATATTGCCAAGGACCCAGATCAAGGAATTGTTTTCAAGTCTGGCGCAGATAAACCTATCTTAGAAGCTTACACGGATTCAGATTTTGCTGGTGACCCTTCAACGAGCAGGTCAACCTCTGGATTACTCATTAGGCTAGCATCGGGGCCAATATGCTGGAAGTCCCGTCTACAGCGTGAAGTTGTCTTGTCATCGACTGAGGCGGAATATTTAGCCGCTACAGAAGCCTGCCGCGAGTTGCAATGGGTAAAGTCATTGCTGGAGGAATTGAACTTATGTGATCAGGTTGAAGGAGCTTTGAGAACTAACTTTTATGTCGACAATCAGTCCACAATATCATTGATTAAAAATCACGATAATCATAAACGTTCGAAGCACGTTGCCTTGCGGAATTCCTACTGTCGTCAACAGTTTGAGAAGGGAGCGATAACAGTTTTATACGTACCATCAAATCAGCAACTAGCTGACAGTTTCACTAAATTTAATTCCACTGTCGCAATTCTATAAGATATCACTATTGTGGACAATTCTCTTTGTCAGGGGGAGTGTTGTGATATCAAGTCTATGATGTCATAACAGACTGAAGTTTACTCAGCCACACGGGCACTCAAATTACGATAGAGCATAAGCGAAAGCTTATGTACGATAACAATGTTGGGCCTTCTAGAAGATTCCAGTTAGTCATTAGAGGAATCTTCTAACAAACTGAGATGTATAAAGAGGTATCAGCCTCCACCTGAAATATTGTATATTATGTGCATAGTCATTATCTTGATAGAATATTATAATCTTCATTGAGTTAAGCTCAAGTGCCCTAGCATACATCCTTCAAACCTACTGTGAGCACACCCATCCTCTCCTAATAGTTATAATAACTGTACACTTCAGTTTGTACTGACTGTCACAGAAGATTGCTGTTACAGACATTATTACTTTTCGACATGACTTGCTCGGTGAGTCAATCTATGATATGTGAAATCACAGTATACGAGACTGTGACGGCATATCCTGAGAATAACACATAAATACCGGTTGAAGCCACAAGTTATAGAAGATAAGTCTTGACCAATCTATCTATCTTGTTAGGTTATATTCTACCGAACATTATCAATCTATCATCAATCTAGACTCACTTTATTCATACTTTACAAGTCATTTAGATGTCTTAGTTTATCGGTCGAATCGCCGACACTGATTCCACGTCTATAACATCCAAACTATACCTATAGTTTTAACACACTCCTTTTACAGTTTTCTATGTGTTTCTATATTCAATAGTGGGGTGCTCTCTCAAAGTGTATATATGAGTTTAGTTCTTTTCTATTACAAGTAAATAAGCAAGTTCATTTGTCTAAATTAAAGATCAATCTATCAATTCATATTGCTACCTCTTAACAGTAATTCTCTCCACGATTCATTAAAAAACAGTTCCATAGGTTTGTCGTTCGGTCTCCCCTTCATTTCACTAGTACCAAGCTCGTTGGTGACGTTCCAGGTTCCTGTCATCATACAGTATCTAATGTTCAGATGTTTCGGATCTAACTTTAGACTGTTGTTTTGAGATATGGCAAGGAAATAATATAGCTTCTAGCGGGTCTTACATGTAGATAAAAAGCCTCTTGATCCATCTAGATGGGAGGTGTGCGGTTTAGGTACATTCTTGAGAAATATATTGTAATCACTATCATAAATTATTCCTTCGGTGATTTATATTGTCTCGAGTACCACCTGTCACAGGACTCTAGTCATAGTCATGTGATTACGTGATGTAGCTGCTAATGATCACGCGTACGCGTCGGGATATGAAAATATTGTTACAGCTATGAGTGGGGAAGTAGTGCAATGGTACTAACTTGCGAGTGTAAAGTACGATTCCTTAGGGTGGGGAATAATTGAGAATAGATAGAGGTGTGTAATAGTACAGTAAAACTTCTCTAACACGATAGTGGGTCCCGGTATAAGTGTTAAAAATATTCATTGAAATTCATCCATTTATATTTGCAATACTTACCCCTGCACGCAAAATGACCTGTAAGGGTAAGTGTTGCAAATATAAAAGTGCAAGTTACAATGAATATTTTCAACACTTATACCGGGACCCACTATCGTGTTAGAGAAGTATTACTGTATGTAGACTTTTAACTTATCGCTTATGGAGGTTGAAGTATCTTCATTAGATACAGACTCCTAACACCCTTATTCTATTACGATACTTAGTGTCTTCCACAGACTGAGTTGCTCTTCATACTGTTAGTCCGTCGAGTCGTGTACTCGATCTCAGCCTCATCATGCGATAAGTGTTGTTTTATGCAACTCATCTTATATGACTATTATCACGAGATTGAATCTATGCAACACGATATCTGCTGGTCAGTGCTGTCAACTTAGCAATCTCTGATATTTCATGCTTCTACATGTATGCATTCCTGGTACGTGTATGCGTGATTACTACTCCTACATATGTACCATAACTAATGAGTCGCAATTGACAACAAATAGTCCATCTGGAGATTAGTTCCCTCTGCATCTACAATTGCTTTACCCTGAATATTTGATCCTCCATACTTACCCCGTGACACCACCGTCACCAAATTTATAACTCCAGCTTTACACATCACGATTCGTTAAAACATACATCGCGATAATAAATTTAAAGTCGAATAGGGAATAAGACTACCTATAGCAGATCTTTGTTTTCTTCCTCCCATCTGTCTAAGATGTAGAAGGCTAGGTGAAATATGCGCGGGTATAATATTCTTTTTGCAAAAATTCTCTCTAAGAGTTTAGATGAACACAAGATTGGAGAGATGAGTCTGTAAGCCTTGGGAGCCGAGCAATCGAGCTATCTTCGCTTGAAAATAGTAATGATAATGGATTCCTTTCATACTGATGAATGTTCACCACATTAAAGTAGAAAATTGCATGCTAATAGAAATAGTGAAGGAATAATTTCAAGCACTTTTTTGGTCCATAACCAATCAATGTTATTCTTCCTGGGAGCTGATTTCGTTGTCGTGAGCAGCATGCAGACAGCGGAGCAAGAACATAACTAGACAAGATGCCAAATTAAAAATGCTGGCTTACACAGTACACACGATAGATGCGTAACCGCTTGGATAAGAGACCAGAACAGAATCATAGAACACTATTTCTCGGTTATCTCCATATATATTATACAACAGGGGCATTCCTGACATTCTTGTCTGGTACTGCCTGAAGAACATCGATTGATTAAGGCAATCCCACTAGGAGCTGGCTTGTGAGGTGAAACAAATCTCTGTGAAGCTGAACTTCAATGAGATGTCGTCTCGTAAACATCTGGAGCGAGTGTATTGGCGGGAATTTGTCAAGGTAGAAGGAGAACTTGAAAATGGATTAAAATTCGTGCTTGAGACTTCTCGGGGAAATAGTGTGCTGAATAGAGCAGTGCACTTGTCTGAAAAAATTGATACCACGAGGTTTTGGCCTTGAAATACTCCATACTAGTCGTGTGAACTCATAGCTGTAACAAATGCATAGTGTTGAGGTCATGCAGAACGTCTCGGTGAACTGGTTGCGTCTGATATCTCGACTTGATAAATTCTCAGACTTTGGGACTAGCTGGGGCTAACGGCAATAAGCGAGACATTCCCTGTTGGTACCAGAGTAGAGCCAGCTCACGCTGTTTACCGTTCCTCCGCTGTTTATTGCAAATATTCGCCGTTGGATTATTCCGATAATATAGCATAAGGCTAGACCAGCAGGACTGCCCAATCAGATAACGCCAAGTTGAATCCATAACACCTTATTGGTCCATTTTGAAGCTAACCGTTCAAGTTCCTTTGATGATGCTGAATAAAGGTTGGCGGCATTGATTATTCAGCTTAGAAAGCTGCTGACGGTTTGAAGCGTCCTAAGGGCTGGATAGCTTTGGGGGCGGAGTTAGTGTTATAAGGTTAAATGGGGATATGGAGTGGTTGGCGACTTGTTTAGTGATGGTGGTGTCCTTCGATGGAATAGTCACTGGTGTGAATGAATGGTAAGTACGATATAAATGGTTATACTGAGTGCGTATCGTGGATGGAATATCGCCTTGATGGTCACTATGGAGACTATTACTCTTGCTGCTCTGACTATGGCAGTATCTATATACATCTTTCCTCCAATATCAAATATCCGATGCCTACTATGTATAGAATTTTGGAGGGTGTATATTGTATATGCAATTGGGGGCTTCAATCAAAGGAGGACTACTTGCTTCGAGGGGTTTGGAGAGTGCTTGGGTGGTGATGGCTGAGGTGTTTGTAGGGACGCGAAAGTTATCTCAAGTTTTTCTTCTTATTTAACTAATCCAACTAGATACAGACATATTTATATATAAGATCCACCGATTCTAGAAGCTTCGTAGCAAATCCATAACTAACACATTTAAGCCAGTTACTTCTAGAGCATTCCAGATGATGCTATTTCTGTCGGTGGTTTAAACTAATTCTAGTCTTACTTACTTATACCGATCCTAACCGAGATCAGTGTGGTCAGCGCATTGTTACAACACTTCCCCTCGCTTGGCATATCTGATATGGTTAGAGAGTCGATGGTGGGCAGGTTTGGGGAGAGCTTTGGTCAAGAGATCTGCGTGGTTGTTGGCGGACTTCACGTAGAGTAATTCGAAGTCTCCTTCATTGAACTTTTCACGAACGTAGTGGTAGTGTACGTCGATATGTTTAGATCGGCCCTGAATCCGTGGGTTCCTCGTAAGTTCTTGAGCTCCATTGTTGTCAGCGTAAAAGACAGTCTGAAACTTTTTGCGCAATTGTGTTAGAGCAAACTTCGTCCAAGTAATTTGATGTGCAGCCAGCGACATTGCCATATATTCGGCTTCTGTGGTGGAAAGTGCCACAGATCGCTGTTGTTTGCTGCTCCAAGAAATTGCAGCGTCGCCTAGTCGAAGCGCGTATCCTGACGTAGATCTTCGGGTATGAGGGTCATCGGCGTAGGAAGCGTCAGCGTAGACTTCGAGATATTCGTTGGTTCCGCTAGGATAAGATAAATCCCAATCAGCTGTTGCGGCTAGATAGCGAAGTGTTCGTTTAGCAGCTTGCAAGTGACTTTTATTTGGACAAGATGAAAATTGGCTCAAAAGAGTGACTGTGTAGGCTAGATCAGGTCGACTACCTATGACAAGGTACATTAACGATCTAACAATGGCTTGGTACTCCTTGACGTTCTCGAGACGTTCCTCCTCGGTACTCTTGAAGAGGGTTACGTTGGGATCGAGGGGTGTGCCAACTTTGTGAGCATTTGTAAAGCCAAAACGTTCGAGGATCTTTTTCGAATATCCTTGTTGAGAAAGCCGGATACCTGATGAGTTAATAACAATTTCTAGACCAAGAATATACTTTGCGTCTCCTAAATCTTTGCAATCAAAATCGTTTCCGATCAATATCTTTAGGTGTTGTCGAAAGTTATTGTCTGGCCCGAAGATGAGAATATCGTCAAAGTATATGGAAATAAATACAATTTCCGTTGGGTGCACGAAGACGCAGGGATCAAATGTTGTGATCTCGGATCCTTTCGCTGTGAGGGAGTTCGAGATACATTCGTACCATTCCCGGCCTGATTGTTTGAGACCGTAGATACATTTTCGGAGTTTGGCACATTTTCCGGGTGTACGGTATCCCGGTGGTAGTTCCATGAAAATCTCCTCATCTAATGTACCATAGAGGTAAGCTGAGTTTACATCCATCTGTTGAGGGATCTATTTGTTTTGGGCTGAGATCCGTAATAGTATCCTCAGGCTATCATATCGTGCGACAGGTGCGAAGGTTTCGTCGAAATCATGACCAGGAACTTGGCTAAAACCTTGAGCTACTAGTCGCGCTTTATATCTTTCGATAGAGCCGTCAGCGTTTCGTTTTATCTTGAAAACCCATTTGGATCCAACAACATTTCTTTTGAGAGGTCGATCAGTAACATCCCACGTATGATTTCGATCTAAAGATAATAACTCTTTATTGATTACTTCACGCCATCGATTTTCATCGGTCTGCTAAAATGCTTCTCCAATAGATTTAGGTTCCTTGTTAATTTCTGGTGCGGATCGGGCCGCCAGAGCTATGGCATGATATTCCACATCATTTTGATATTCCTCAGCTACGACCAGTCGGCCTTGTTCAGAGTCGTGTTCTTCCCGAGTACGGATATTTGGACCGTGATAAATAGGTCGTGATGATTGGTGCTGAGTGATTTCTGATGTAAAGGTATCATTCCGATTTTGTGGCTCTGTCAGAGGTGGTGAAAAGGTAGAGTCTAGAGGAGGTGAGCATTCAGCTGTGGTTGATGGAGTTTGAGGCAGAAGATTTGGGTGGAATGAAATGTTTTCGGTTTGTGTCTCAAAATTGGATTCGCTTGTGGGATCAAGGGAGTTAGTCGCTTCCCCTGAATTGAGCGGCGCAAACTTGACGTTGGGAGATTCTACCACCTTGTTTTTAGAGGGAATCCATATTCGGAAAATTTTGGTGCTCTCCGTATATCCCACAAAATTTCCTTCATTTGCCCTGGGTAATAGCTTTGAGTAAAAGTCAAACAAACAAAGAAAAGAAAGGCGAAATGAGGAAGTTTACCTCAAAACCAAGAGTTCACAAATCGGAGAGCGACTGGTAGAATAATGACTGAATAGTAATGTCAAAATTCTTGAGACCAGGTTTCGGCTCATCAGTTCGATAAGTGTACTTTATATTCCTAAAGTACGGGCCTCCTCTGCCGTTTGAAGCTTTAGAGCCAATAAAATGGCCTTCAGCATCTTTCCAAGACAAGGTTGCATTGGATAGGGCGAAGATGGCACTTGACATCATCTCGGGCGAAAGATGCGAGCTAGTCGATCTAAGCCTTGCGACGGTAGTGGAGTACAAGTTAGGATACCACTCGTTAATCGTTGTGGGGAGGGTCGGGAAATCGGTGAAAGCAATGTTGCTTTCAACTAAACACGAGACGTTTCCAACATTTGGAATTTGACTCAGTGAAGTGGAGCAAGCGAAAAAGCGGGCCTGTTTCTCAGCGGAGTCAACACATGATTTGATCCAGTTGAAACCATGACCTAATAGGGTCTGGTCACTAACGGTAGTGGGAGTGTAGTTGTCTCTTATACTGATGGGTGGTATACCCAAGGCGGCGGAGTCACTCCAGAAGGAGTGAACATTTCTCAGCTTGGCAAGCGATTCCGGGAAAGGACGAGAGGGAGTGGGGTTGCAGAGTAGTGCGGCAGTGGTTGGATTGGGGGTATCAGCCACGTGAGGTGGAAAAACGACACCAGCAAAACCGTCGGGTCCTGAGCCTTCTGAAAGTTGAAATGGGACATAGTATCCCTGGGAGTCAAAAATTTCCTCTGTGATGGCGGGAGCCATGCAAAATTTCTTCAAAGCTGAAGCAATTAGAGGAATCGAAGGAAAAAGGTGATGAGTTGGACGTACAAAAGTAGTACGCACGAAGGTGCCATCGGAGCCGGAATTCGTGGCGTGATATGTGCCAGAAGTCGGAACGGTAGGATGGACGTAGTCGTATTGATCATCATCTGGGAGACAGGAAGTTATGTTCGCAAAAAAGGGTTGAAGTGGACCGGCAACAGGGAGGTGTTCAAGTGGATATTGGCATAGAAAATTTCTTAGCCATGATCCTTCATCGGAGGGCAGGTTTCCAGATTCTTCCTTTGATTTGAGAATGTGAACATAAAATATTACTGCATAGTAAACACGCACAGGGAGAGAGATACAAACATACGAATCGCCGACAATAGCCAGGCTCCAGTCATCGGCAAAGGCACCGTACGTCTCCGGGCTCATAACCTATTGAATTTTGGAGGGTGTATATTGTATGTGCACATGGGGGCTTCAATCAAAGGAGGACTACTTGCTTCGAGGGGTTTGGAGAGTGCTTGGGTGGTGATGGCTGAGGTGTTTATAGGGACGCGAAAGTTATCTCAAGTTTTTCTTCTTATTTAACTAATCCAACTAACGTAAATCACCACCGAGCGGCCACTCTACCACACTAATTCTGCGTCCAACTGGACGGAAACTCGCGCAACAGGTTCTATTCATTCAAACTACTGTTTATCTGACTCAGTGGGCCTATCTGTACCCTCTTGACAAGTACGCGCGTTATGCCCAGTGTTGCCGCATTTTCTACAGCGTCTTTCCTTCGTCTCAACCCGCTTTTTCCGACCACCCTCCGCGCGCCTTACCTCCTCTGCTACCCGCGCAACCTCTCTTTCCTCCGCTATATTCTGTCCATCCATTAGTACTAAGTGCGATAACCCAGTCGCCGGGAATCGCGCGATCCTGGTACCAGTTGGCAAGGTGATTTTGGCCCGCGAAGACGATGAACGGCGGCACCGCCCACCCCTGCGAATTGATACCCTGAATCACTGTTACCCATTCACGATTCCCAGGTTGGGCTAGCTTTGGATTCCCTCTGCGGTCGGCGCGCGTGATGACTGCGGTTGGCGTGATAACGCCCATCATAAAGCCTGTCTCGTCGAAGTTGAAGATATCCGCAGTATCGACGACATACTTCGCCACAGTATCGCGTACGAGGTCGAACCATTGTTGGATAAGCCTCGGATCTTCGCAGAGAGCTCTTGAGTAGTCGTACTTGCGAGAGAATCGCGTTTGAAGCTCTGAGTGTCGCTGTACGAACCGTGAGATCCAGTTAGTCCCGACGGGCTGACCGCCGCGTAGCTCGAGAAGCCGATTAACCATTTCTCGAACCTGCGAATGTCGTACGGGAAATCCTTTGCTATCTGGGTCGAGAATATATTGAAGAACCGTCTGCTCTTCTAGATCGTCGAGAACACGTAAGTTAGGTAGATTATCGCGTCGCGATTGAATACCTTGCCGGCGTCGACGAAGAGTAGTACGCGATACGTTATAGATCGATGCAGCGCGTTGTACGGAAAGAGAAGGGTCTCTACGAAGCGCTTGAAGTGCAAGAAGGATTTGAGATTCGTCTGTAGTCTGTACTGGCATTGTGTTGAGAGTTATACAACTTCTAAGACAGAGGATGGTAAAACCGCTCGGTGGTGGTGGCCGCTCGGTGGTGATCTACGTTAGATACAGACAAATTTATATATAAGATCCACCGATTCTAGAAGCTTCGTAGCAAATCCGTAACTAACACATTCAAGCCAGTTACTTCTAGAGCATTCCAGATGATACTATTTCTGTCGGTGGTTTAAACTAATTCTAGTCATACTTACTTATACCGAACCTAACCGAGATCAATGTGGTCAGCGCATTGTTACAACACTATGAAACTACAATGCGAGTTCTATTATTGTATAAAGAAGATGTTATACATGACTCATTAGTTTCAGCAACTCTGTCACTTGGCACGTTATCCATAAACTTCAAACTCCAGATATCCTTGAGTCATAACCGAGTCAGCACAACAGTTAGGAATCATTTTGATGACTGAGGTTACATGTAAATTGATCTGAATGTATTTCGCGATTATCAGAATTACGGAATGCTGACTTTAATAACAATTAAAATACGCTGATTAGCTGTGAGAAATGAGTGTCGTCTCTGAACATGCCCTAGATTCGGTAGCGATTTCTCACCATTGTGTCACAACGTCAGAAGCGGCATGTACACAGCGGGGTGGGAAGTAAGAAATAGAAGCGGGTGACGGGCTAAAGAGTGTCTTCCTAAATGATGCACGAGATAGGTGCATCACCACTCAGTCAAAAGGCCAGACCAGAGTCAAAGAACACCGTGATGAGGACATCACCATACTTATCCTAGACAGTACTAGGCAATCCTGACACTCATCAATCGAGCATGCTACAGATACCCACCAACTTTTTATATTTTTCACATGAATCTTGCATATGCAGCAGGTGGCTATGACGCGAATGATTCTGCAAGATATGTATCTTTCACAGAATGACACAATTTGACGTCTGGAACACTCACACGCAGATTTCATTTGCAGATACCGCTACGAGAATAACGCCTTACGACATGTACCCTCTTCCGTGAATACCCACCATAGGGAACAGCGAGAAACCCCCATGGTGAGCTGAATATGCTTTCATTATTCCACGAATACAGTATCACTGCGAGAGATGTGGAGTGAAGGTCTTGCTGGAGTCGAACCAGCTTTCTCCTATCCCAAGTGAGGCATGTGTCCAAACTACCTAGACTCTACTTGAGAGAACGACCCGGATAGTATACTACTGCACCATCCGACCAAACGCATCATCTCGTGTAAGGCACCTTTGTTTCAGCTCTGGTTGATTAATAAAGATTGCCATCAGCGACTAATACTCCAATTTAATGACAGATCAACAACAGTTTGTTGAAATGGTTGAAAACTCTTGACTTTAGAAAAGTATCTGTAGCTTGGCCAACCTTGATTCTGAAATTACAAGTTTTGTCCTCCCCATACTCATCTTCAAATACCCACGTTTTTATATCTTCGCACCCTATCTCACTACTCCCGAGAAGTCTATGACTTCTCCAATCCTTATGTCAACCTTACCCGTCACGTCCTCTTAGCTTACATTCGCCACTTCTAACACAAGCACTCATTTTTCACTTGTTTTAAAAATTGAAGATGCACCATCGAGTCCGTTTTTGCATAAGGCTGAGTGGGCGCGGATCGCATTCGAAGGAGATCCTTGCACACTACTACGTCATCTTCAAGAACAATATCAAAATCATCCGAACAGCCAATCACTCGTCAATTTCCTTTGGGAGCCTCTAAGGCATCAACACCGACGCATAAATTGATTACATCATAAAATCTCTGTTTCAGTTTGATACCAGCGTTCGCAAACGAGTTCTCAATTTATCGCAAGAACTGAGCAGTTGTCGTGCTATCAACGGTATATCTCATCACCTAAGTCTTCAGAGCTACCGACAGATCAAATTTGGGAGTTAGGCTAGACATTATGCCACGCTGAATAAAAATTTCGGATCCTTGTTATCAGACCAGTAGAATCTAGTCAAGCGGTTAAGGTATATCACAGAATACTTGTTGGGTGTATGGGTGTGAAGAGAGGAATACAGGGCTCGCGTGACTGTGAGCCATGTGAACCGGAAATGAGAGCTTCCGAGTCCCACCATGACAATCTCATTTTCGCAACCGGACAAAATTCATACCTGATGAAGCTACAGAGATTCAGCTGTCGGCCTAAACGTATGAAGAGTATCAATGTAGATGGGGACGCGTCGAAATTCTAGCACCTCGATCCTGATGTTTTGATCCGAGTCAACAAAAACAAGCGCGTCTTAAATCCAGTGCATGAATTCTAAAAATCAGCATTTGAAAACTCGACTTAGATGACGTAATTCGATGCATTGATTGACGATGTAACTGATATACAATTTGGCGTCATAAAATGACGAAAAGCGTGTCGAAAGAACAAAGTAAGCTAGACAGATTCCTTGAACTTTAAAAACTAGTCCAATACGTACGAACACGACCTTCGTAGCGGCTCTTCCGTGTAAATGTAAACTTGAAACATGGTCAAAATGCAAGCAATCCGTACTTCTAAGTTTCCGCGAATGAGCACCAGGATAGATATGGTTCGCGGAATCGATCGTGGCACGAAGATGTGCCAGTCTCTTGTTCATGTCGAGCTTACTCTAACCAGATTAACAAAACAGGATATTTGATGACTCAGAGATATCACGTGACCGTGACACGATCACAGTAAGTGACGGCCACGAGAGATGGAATCAGATTGGCCAAAGAGATGTGATAGATGAAGACTAAAACATGAAAATGAGACCAACACAAAGTACCCAAAACACAAAACGAGTTGTTATAAATATATCATGGAAAAGAATGCAACTCGCGGAGCTGAAGATACACAAACTCGTCTCCTCGGCTTTCTATATTTACTTGAAGGTGCGCCAACTCTCCCATCAAACAAAGATGAACAAAAAACATCGAACACTCAACCGTGTGGCAACTAATTCCCGTGCCCGGATCCAGACGCTCCCAAATCGAAAGTTATCTTATGAGCACAATGTAGGAAGAAAAGTATAGAGTGGATTTTAGAATATTGTATCACTCCCTGAAATAAAGAGATAATACAGAGACTGTAACATTCTGTACCATTTGCTATCTCTCCAACGTTGTTTAGATACATAAATGAGATTTTTGGGAAAGGCTTCAACAAGGTAGTTGGCCAGAGCATATGCGATTGCGCGCAGCTTAAGCGCAAATGATAGTTTTGGGTCAAAAATTTATAAACCATACGAGAAAAACTTAACTCATCGATTTTAGTTTGGTGAATTATTCTGTACTGAATACCATATTATTATGCCCGGCCTACTTTGAAAGCGAGTATCTTTACAATCCATGTGAGCAGTTGATTCATAAATTCAAGGACATAGCGGAAACTTACATCATTTTTCCCGATAGCAACAAGGTCTTCTTCGGCAATTCTAATACCACCAATACCTTCTACATATGCTATAGGCGCGTCACCGACTACCTTTCGTGCCACATCACTAACAGTTGAGCCTTTTTTGACTAATATACAGTCACGGAAAACTGCCTGTGAGTTCGATGTCCCTGAGGAGAAGGCTGTCGTATTTCGTACGGGGAACACGGGCACGAGTCCTAGTAACTCCGCAGCTCGAGAAAGTGCCTGTACTACGCCTGTCGACCCAAAGCGAAACAGCACCATATCCTTAAGATTCTCTATGCGATTACGTAACTTATCGTCAAGCTCTTTGAGACCACCACCGGTAGGATCTCCCTCATCAATCAGGTCATCGCGGGTGTATACAAATTCACTGCCCTCAGTGTACCGCACAAAACCTTGTTTAGCTAGCTTTCGCAAAAATATTTCCGAAATAGCACTACAGAGGACAATGCTTCGTGGGTCTTGCGCCTTTGCAATTTTTGAGATGTTTTTATCTGCGTCAGCATGGTCAATCTTGTTAAGTGCGATAACAGTAGGAAATTTTTCATCAGTGAAGGCTTCTACTACTTTTTTTATGGTGTCGGGCGTCCAGTTCTCGAGGGACTCTTTGATTGAGAGGCGATCAAGTGTACGTGCTATGACAGGTGTTGTAGATCCGTAGCCGGAGAGTTGGCCCTACTGTTGTTGGAATCTTTTTGGCAGAGAGATAGAGAGATCCGACGTATAAATGATAAGGGCAAACGTACTTGTAGCGTTTCCACAGCGGTGGCCTTGACTGCAATATGCCTTCTCTTTATCGAACCCCATTTCTGCATAAGGTTACCCAGAATCCATTGCACAACTGAATCATAGTTTATCAATTATCAAGAGCTCAAAGTAAACGGTCGATTGCTAAATCTTACTTTCAGAGCGTAACCAAACGATATCCTGTGAAGGATCATATCCCCGTGTCGCTTTTCCTTCGGCATCTGTCGTGCCAGAGACATCAACAACATGAATCAATGCATCCGCATGCCGGAGATCATCAAGAAACCTATTTCCCAATCCCTTGCCTTCATGCGCGCCTGGAACAAGTCCAGCAACGTCTAAAAGTTCAATCGGAACAGACCGTCTACCTTCCACACATGAGCCATAGTTGGGCTTACAGCGCTGTGAGAGGTTATATCGCTTGCATGCGCAGTCAATTTGAAGATAGCCAACGGCTCGCTGAGGATCGATTGTCGTGAAACTGAACTCCTTAGTCGTCGTTTGTGGTGCTCAAAGGTCAGATCGTCTTACGGGAAGTTGCCTAATCAAATAAGTTTAGGATGTTCAGATTAAAGGAATAGGCACGACAAACCAACTTTTGAAGATGCATCAGTCAAACTGTTTAGGGTGCTACTTTTACCGCTTGAAGGCTTTCCTACCAACCCAATCAGAGGATCCCGGGCCATGTCGGGTTTGTCATAAAGCTCGAAGTTGTTTTCAAGTGAAAGGAGTAGCCGTTATGAAGTTATGTCATATTAGCCACAAATAGCTAAGATCAGCCACAATTATTACATATCTTGTGAAAGTCGGGCAATATGGATCACACAGTGACCAAAGATCAGCCAGTTTGTACTTCTAGATGATCCGAACAAAGATTACATGTTCATGTTAATCAGAGATTTTTTTGGCTACGTTTCTATTATTTACAGTAAAATAGTATTAAAATAGAAAATTTACTGCTTGTAATAAAAAATTAATTGAATAATATTTTCTAATGTAATGTAGCACACATACCGTTAGATCAGATCAAGTAATTGGGATGGGTGGGCCGTCGTAATTACTGATAAGCATTATGTATAGCTTAAAAATTGCACCTGGTAGAAAAAGTATTAAGCTCTGGCACTTTGAACTGCCTCGTGAGGAGGAACGTTATTCATAATAATCCCTTGTCACTTTTTCGACTGGTTTAATTCGAGCTTGAGTCGCTAAACGAGCATTTTAGTAAGCAAATGTTTTTTTTGACACCTAATCAAGATTCGATCTAAAGACGAACAAGGAATTGTGAATAACGTTCCTCAGCTCGTGAGCGTTAGCTTATCTAATAAAATCTAAATTAAGAGAGCACCGCTCGGAAGCTGGTCCCCGCAGCGGGCTGAGTCGTCATTCTGGAATTTGCCAAGGCCATAAGTATTGCATATCGTAAGTCCCTTGCAGCTATTTAATCCTTCAATCTCTTCAACCCGATAATTAGTTTGAATTATAAGAGATAACAACTTTCCCTCCGAAAAGTAATAATCTTTGCTTAACACACACACACACACACACACACACACTTATATCAAGACCTTTTGAGTACTCAGCTAAAGCATTTTCAAGATGCCATTCACCGCCAGGTGAGTTAATACTTTCGCAAATCTTCTGCCTTGAGGGCATACACCTTATTAGGAAAGCAAAATTAGTGACTTAAAGCTCATTCTTATCTAGCGACATTTTTAAGATCATTCTTGCCATTATTCTCCCTCCCCTTGGTGTCTTTCTTGAGGTATGAATCTATTACGAAATGTGTATACCCTATCGGTTTTACTGACTTGCACCTAGCGTGGCTGTGGTGCCGATCTCCTGATAAATATCTTGTGAGAAACACCTCGGATTTACCATTTAAAGTACTTCATATTATTCTTACTAATAACTACGAAATTAGGTTGACAATACTTGGTTATATTCCAGGAGTAATCCACGCTCTGTAAGTTTAGTCCTATCACCAAATAGTCTAGAGTTTTACCAATACCAGTTAACTAACTATCATCAGCTACATTATCTTGAAGTATTAATACTGAGTTACATGATAATACTCATTCGAATTACACAACGTTATAATGATCACGCCTCAACTGTTATTGCGCCAGTACTCTTTTTAATCGACATTGAGACTAGTTTGAATATAACTGGCTACTGCCACAAGATGGTCGACTTCCGTGGTTTTTCACTCTGAAGAAATCCTACAGGTTAACTGCGGCCAAGATTCTGCCAATTACTTGTAATCAACAAATCTGGATGGCGTTGTCAGAGTTCTTACGGAAAATGAGGCGGCGAAATCGAGAGAACCTAGTGATACCCAGATATATCTTTTTCCTTAGCCTTATTCATGTTAGATACTTTTACTAATTCACCTTGTATCTTTTACTCGGTGATCGTTTGATGCGTACGCAGATTTTGATCTCTTGGAAGCAAGTTAGGCATCGTCAGTCATTAATCAATTATCATTTTGACTGAGTTTACTCCGCCAATTATTTGACCAACGTGATCGCCTCTAGCTGTGATGCGGTGGATAGTTTTCTCAACCTGGAACTGAACAATATCAAAAAAGAAAGCTTTTTTTAACTACTTCCTAGATCCATTTTAGCCAAAATACTAACAGGAATGTCAATTACACAGGTCTAGAAATTCAATATTACTACTAGATCTACTACTGGCTATTCATTTTTTAACAGCCTGAGCAGTATCCAAACATTAAGTCGCCACGAAACCTACTGAGCACATACCGAAGCTACACGTCGTGATCACTGAAAAAAAGACCTAGCCGAGAAGATCTGCACCACTGCAATGATCAGTGTTGAAGCAGATTTCTCACCTCTCTCAACTGGTAAGAACAGATCCTCTGTAGATGGGAATAAGTTCTACCTACGAGCGATAATCACCCAGTTCGATCATACCGGCCCGGGGTCGACAACCCCATTTCTTCTCTGACAGTCGTTGAACTCTCCCCCGAAGAACACAGTAAATAGGATCTCGCACCCTATGGCATTCCAGACTAAAGTCCCACAAAATATTTGAGCCACGGTAATTCGAAAAAGTCTAGGTGAAAATACAGGCACTAATACCCAGAGAGCAGTACCACCTGCTCAATGCAAGACAAAAAAATCGAAGAGCATGGTCAATAAAAGACTTTTTCCTCGTCTAAACGACACCAGAAGCTCCCAGAGGCTCTCAACTTATGGAGTTATCCGAAGGCTCAGCTTAGCTTTGGGCTAGTCTGACGGGGTTATCACCACTGTTCAAAAAGTTAAATTCAGTTTGGAACCTACACCGAAAACTAAAGCAACATAGTAATCCCCTCTGGAGACCTCCTCGACGAGAATGGAGTATAAATACAAGCTCGAGCCAATGCTTAATTTAGTTGCCCTTAACATAGTTAGCGTGCTGGTAATGTTGTAAGCAATTTTCGATCCGATCGCGACAATGACTGGAATTGTTTGCTGTGAGGTTACTCGGTTAAATAAAGTTTTCTTACCCAGGTCCAATCGCTCAGGACCCACAAAGAGAGATAGCCACGCCGAAGCTGGAAGTCTCTCTTCCAAGAGAACTCGCACTATTCTCTGGATTCCGATCCTCTCTCGAATCCGGAATTGCAAGAACCTTCTGGCCCCGATCACCTACCGAGCAGTGTAAAAGCTACTTTTGCTATCATTCCGCTCATCTTTCATAACGGGCTCTAGCCTGCTAGAACTGTAGCTCAACGATGCGCTCTACCGCAGATTTCGAGCTGCCCCGATGCTAAAACTGAGGAGGACCCCTACTGGTTGGACAGCCGTGATTTCCTGGCTTGGCCTACGAGAAACAGTCCGGTAACTAAAAAGAAAGCTCGTCAGGATTCGACCGCATGGACAGCGTGACCATGCAATAGCAGCTAGAGCAAAGCCAGCTGCTAGAAGAGAAAAGAAGTAAAAAAAACTAGAGCTTCAGCAGATGTCCCGGATTAAAGAGAAAGCGGGCGTAAAGTTTTTGAACTCCAAAGAAGAGGTTTAAGGGGACAGACACTCTCAGCGAAGTGTCTGGTGACTTCAGGAACCAATAGTCGAAATCCAGCAGTAATAAAGGAGTCTCTACTAGTTAATCTCCGGCTCTCAGCGTAGATTAAAAAAAAGCTACAAGAAAGATGTAGCAGGAAAACAAAGATGATGGAGAAGCGCAGATACTGGACCAGATTACAAATCTGACTTCATATTATTGGAGATGGAGACTTTGGAAGGGTTACTTATATTATACTGGCTACTACTTTCGCAGCAATTCACGCGCTGCGAACGACTCAGGCAGGCCTTAGACTTGATCCTAACCAGCCCCACTGGGCTCAGATCTATCGGATATGTAGGGCTTGGCCGGGGACATATTAAAGAAAAGGTCTATCAGCTTGAAAAATTGATTAAAATACTCTATTGCAGGGGTAAATAGTGAAGGAACCCCCTGAATGCCAAGATCTGACAGGGATTATACAATATGCCATTGGCTGCAATATTTTGACCATACCAAATCCGACAATAGCTGAACCTTGTTTGTATGGGAAATTTTGCGTGATAAAAGAAGTGTAGGAGATCCCTGTAACTCGTTGAAATGATGATATTCTATTCAAAAGTGCTAGCTTTTATCAAGTATTAAATTCATTTTTACCAATAATTAAGCATCATTAATAAGGAATCGAACCTCCTCTTGCTCTGATGACTGCCTGGCACCTTTCTGGCATGCTCTCTACAAGCATAGCCAGTTGCTCCTGAGAAATTGACTCCCATGCCTCTAGGACTGCATTACGGAGCACTTCCTCAGATGGATTACCAGAATCAAATTCTGGGTGGTGCTCTTCAATATGGGATTTCATCATATCCCACACTGACTCAATTGGATTCAGGTCTGGGGAATATGACAGCTAGACTATGAAATCTACCCCCCTTGATGACAGCTCTCTTTTCGTACGTTGAGCAGAATGGGCAGGAGCACCATCCTACATAAAGAGAAGAGGGCCGTGAGAGTCAATTGGTTGTGTTGCCGCCTGGATTAAAGGAACAATCCTCTGGCAGTAACTCTCCGCTTTTATAGTCCCCCAATCCCTACTCCAGAAGAGGGCAGGGCCCTTCTGGTTCCCATAAAAGGAGCCCCAGAACATCCAACCACGCTTTCGAGGACCTTTTCGAACCAGGCAAGTGTGATAATATGTCTCCTCGGGCTAAAAAATTAGACTATTGCAGTTGATACATGGCTGAGATCTGGACTCACCTTCCTCGAAACCCATACTCTTGTGTGACGTTCACCAGTGACCCAAGTCTCATCAGACCAAAGAATTTGGGACCACTGTTCAGGTGTCCAAGAAGAGTGTTCTTCCGCCCACTCAAATCTTTTCCTCATATGTGCAGGCGTTAGAGTAGGCTTCGCTTGAGCAATGCAACGCTTGAACCCTCTTCTCTCAAGAGCACTTTTGATTGCGATTTGGCCACAATTCCAGTGGGAAAACTTAGCAGCAAGCTCCAGGTGGCTCATCTGGCGGGCCTCACTTGAAGACGTGACAAACTCTTCAAGCTCAACTTCCTGCTGAGCGTTCAAGGCGTGGGGTCGGCCATTTCGCTTTTTGGGCGTCAGACATTGCCTTGCAAGGGCATATTGTACCCTTCTTTCGGTGATACCGAGTTGATTACCGATGGCGAGATGAGTAAAACCAAGGCCACGTAACGTGCATATCTGGACTCGCTGATCCCTAGAAAGCTGGCTCCGTGATCTTGGAGTAGTGGGAGATGCTGGGGTGCTCATTTTTCTTCGCAGTTTATTGTGAGGATATAGGTTATTCGATATGTCGTGTCAACCGATTTAGTGTGGTACGAGGCTGCTGTGCAACTATCGAACATAAGAGAGAAGGTTCAAGGAAGAAGGAATGCCTCGGTTGCCTTATTGCCTTAGTCTAGCCATTTTTGTAGCGCTAAAGTCGGAATGTCAGGGATAGCCCATGTAAATTACACAGAATGTGGGGCTACACTTCTTACCCCTGTAATAGAGTAGTCATAAATCGTCAGATGCTATCGAGCTTCCTGAGATCCATACATAAATTTTGTAAATTCGTCGGTCAATGACAATTGACATAAAGTTGATGGAAAAAGAGTTGATGGAAAAAGAGTTGATGGAAAAAGAGTTGATTGAAATAAACTTCTCAAATCATGATTACAGGTTTAGGTTTCTACACACATCTTATCCATCACTTGATTTTCAGGTTAACTGTTGTGAACCTATGCAATGGACTTTCTTACTGATATGTTTGTTTGTTTCCTATTTTTCGTCCGTCGGGGCGCCAAGCCTTGGCTTGGGCCCCTACTACCTACTAAACTAGAGGCATGGACGCCAGTGCTTACTGCCCTGGTGGCTTGCTTTCTTACTGATTTCATTTAACATTAGGCCAAACTTGTACAATTATATATTATATATCACATGACTATACGTCATGGTGGCATTACGTCATAATGGTAATACGTCATAGGTATATTGCGTCACTGAAGTTATTGCTTCATACAATCGTACGATCGAGCTTAGCCAGGAGGGCAGTCAGTTTTATGAAGATTATTGCCATCATAATGCGCCCACATCAACTAAAATATCAAAGAAAATTTATTATGCCTCAACAACACCTGATAAATCCCACAAGAGGGTCCGGGAAAAAAAATACTGAATAAAGTCTTAGTTCATGGATGAGCAAAAGTTCTCGGAATGACTTGACCATTAAACAAGAAATTACTCAGAATCCTAGCATTTCATTTGGAACAGATATACATTGAACGAGCAAGAAAACAGCAGACCGAAGTCTCAGTCCTCAGAATGCTGAAAGAATACATCTTGAACCTCAGAATGAAGGGTGCATTGTTAAGGACTGCGCCCTGGATGTATGACTGGTCTGGTGACTAAGGCCAGTCTGCCCTAATCAAGGAATAACTATACGCCGTTAAATATGTATAGTTATACAGTGCTGGTCTTGGTTATGCTTTATGCACAAGGCTGCAGGTTTATGCAGACAGTCCAGGCTAAGGAAAGGGGTTGCGCTGAGTCCTTCGGTTGCGAGTTAGAAATAGCCAGAGGGACTAGGTGAGGAGTGTACGAGCGCAGGTATACGAGTTCATCTACACGAATTCATGTATACGAGTTTATGGGTACGAGGTGGTTTGTACGGGTTATGGGTACGAGTTCATGGGTATGACTTCATGTATCCGAGTTTGGCATATCAAGGAGTTGATGATAGAGGAGGGATAAAACAGCCCATTCCCTCGTACATTTGTAGTTACATAGATGGAATATATACAGGTTGTGGTACTCGCTTGTCGTGCAGTGACCGACGCCAGTTACCCTTCACATGCATTGGTCAAGAATTGGTTTGGGGCAAGGTGACTAAATCTGACGGAGAAAAAGCAGCATCAATGTAATTCTATGGTGACGAGTGTTATTGAGAGTTACGAACGATGGTCGACTGCTCTCCAAGCGGATGAGCAGTCGATAGAAGTATCGTCTCGATCCTTCCAACAAGATGTTTACTATATCGTCCCTTTGAGCGACGGAGAAATTTCCTACGGCTCATGTCCAGTCGTGGCTACGAATAATGTGGTTTGTAAGCATATTTCTGGCATGACAAATTCTGTGATATATTACCAGTTACAATGTTAGGTCATCAGGCGATCTAGACCGAGTCACTACAAATCTCCAATGACAAACAGCCATCATGAAGAGAAATTTCAGAGGGGAGAAGATCATAGAGAAACTCTTGAACAAGATGAAGATAGTTAAACTTTTATTTGGGAAGAGACTCTCGTGGGATCGTCACAGTGGGCGGCAATCCATTCACTTGCGGTTCACGTTGCGCCAGCAAAAAGGATATTGGAGAACTTAGAATTCTCTTGGTGTAAGAGACAATGTAAAGGTTAAAAGTTTGACCTGATTGGATCTGATAATACTTGACACCAAAGTCACGCCAGAATCATATTTAAAATGAAAATTTTCATATAGGTCCAGATCTACTGATTTAATATTAGTACGTACAGAAAATTCTGTGGTTGATTTGAACTTGTGTCTTTCGCGATAGAATCACGAAAGACCTTAGTTCGAGTTATTTTAAAAGAAATGAATATACTTTAACCCATTCTAAAGAACAGCTAATATGGTTTAGTCATAGACACCAGTACTCGTTCTCTGTTCTTGTGGAGTTCCGCATGAAACGTAGAGACGATGGATTTGATTAACCGACGAGAGAAGCCAACAAAATATCCAACTACACAGTGTTTCGACTGGCTTAATAAACGAGTACTCCAGGGTGTCGAACACTCAGCACCTATACGTAGTGTCCCCTACGAACCTGTAGCTCCCCTTTGAGATTCTACAGAGCCAAGATGAAGTTATCCACCTTTTTGACTCCGAGATGGGCTGTCTCCCTCTCGCTTGATGATACGTCTTGTTAGGTTCCTGGGGATATTTTGGATCGGCGCTGGGAGTTGTTTGTTTTTTGGAAAATAGTAATCCCGGTTGGAAGTCTATTTTGGGGGTTTTAAAGTTTTTCATTGTATATATAACACGACAAGCCTCCGTACGAGGCTCACCACGTCAAGTCTTTTGTTGTAATTCAAACTTACATTTTTTCTTCTTCGATAACTCTCACCTCCCACCGCCACCATCATCATCACCATTACCATCACTACCACCATATACCGTAATCGTCATTATTACTGTAACCACCATCCTCACCGTAACCCTCACCATTATCCCATAGCGTAAACATTATCATAATCTTTACCTTAACTATCGCTGCCACCAACATCATAATCACCGTCGAATCCGTACTTACCGTAATTACTACTACGAAGCCCATAGTCATCCTGACACGTCTCTTCCAAAAATTCCTACGACCACAACGACGACAACGACAAAAAATTTGGGAAAGAGGTCGAATATTGCCGTACAAAACTCTATGCCGGTAGGCTAATACAACATATTCTACTCTGTGGCGGATTGGTGTTGTGTTGGAAATTGGTAGGCATGGTAGACCTGACAGGCGATATATGGGTGAGGGCACATGGGTACGCATAGCGGGTTACCAATGCCCAGCACAAACTCCCTCTGTCGGTAGAGACTCCTTACTGGATTGGTACGGGCGACTTGCCCTTTATGAGTGTGTCTGCCAGCTGATGGTTGGATGAGACATAGAGGATAGTTATCTTGTCATTCTAGTAATGCTCGCGACAATAAAACTTCTTAAGTGCTATGTGCTTAGAGCGTTTATGATTGTCGCGGTTTTTGATAAATGCAATGGCCGACTGATTGTCGATGTGGAGGTTGGTGCATACTGCTCTTTCAATGCGTTCGGCGAGCTCTAACTCTTGGATTAATGACTTAACCCATTGAAGTTGGTGACAAGTTTCAGTCGCTGCTAAGTATTCTGCCTCGGTAATGGACAGGACAACCTCTCGTCGTAGATGGGACTTCAGCTAATTGGATCTGATGTGAGTCTGACAAGCATTCCCAATGTAGATCAGCTGGTCGATAGGTCGGCGGCAAAGTAAGCATCTGTTTATGCCTCGAGAATGTAATGGCTGGTAAGCTGGATGATCTCTGTCGCCTATGTCATACAGGGGCTCAGGGGTAAGTGAAGGCAGTATGTATTTGCAGGGTTTTTTAGTTGCCGATTATTATACCAATATGCAGTTTCCTTTGTTGATCTTTTCTAAGCGAGGCCATATTAGGATAAGCTCAAAACCTAAATATCAATTTAAGGTGAGAGATTTCTTGGCGACGAAAGTGAAGGCAGTATGTCACTCTTGGCTAAATATTGAATGGTGTCTTAAGAAATCCACATGAAGGATAATATCAAGGATTTCGATAGATCTATCTCAAGATTCTAATAGACAAAGTGTTCCTAATATGTAGTTGGAGCCCCTTGAACTTTGACTACCTCTTCATATCTCTTTGACATGCTTAGAATGAGTGATCGAAGCTTATCCTCTGTTGTACAGTTGTACCAGGTCTCTAGTATAATTCGGCGATTCTCTGCTCTACTCCGCTGCCTCCCCCGCTCAAACTCTGGATATACATTTTGAATGTATAGTTTCATCATACCCTACACATTCTCAATTGGATTTAGATCTGGGGAGTATGCTGGCCATGAAATAGGTTGAATTCCATGTGCCATGAGATAATCTCTTGCGGGAGGTGCTTTGTGTATTGGCGCATTGTTGTGCATAAATAAAGATGCACGACCTGTCTCTTGCCGTCTGTTTCTGTGCCAGTTCACAACAAGGGGAAGGATGTGATGGCGATAGCCTTTTGAGGTCATCTTGCCCCGGTCGGCTTCCAGAAAACACAAGGACCTCTGTCGATTCCGGCGAAACTACCCCAAAACATCCAAGAATTATTCTTACGGTATCGATCAACGACACACGTATTATCATAAGCCTCTCCTTTCTTCTTAGACTGTGAGTAATCAAAAAACTTTTGGATTTATATAGGAATTGCTTAGCTTTCTAGTCACATGGCTCGGCATAATAGGTGTAACGGTCTTAAAGTAATTGTTATTCACAAACTACTCAGAGCTATATACTAGAATATCTTGAAGTGAAAAGGAAAGTAATCTAGGAAGTTTCTCTCTTATTTATCTACATTTCGAGAATCTTGTTTCTCTTGATGACCAAATCGAATGAATAAAATCTCCCTGTCCAAACTTATGACTCCTTCCCTCATCTCCTTCTATTTCCATTGCCATCATTACATTATATTAAACCATGATGGAGCTTAGATTAGTCGTTCATGGAGTACCTAATTTCAAGCATAATGGAATCTTCTTCCAGGATGTTGTATGACTCGGTTGAGGTTGTCAATTTGTTTTGTTTATATTCCTGGATAAGATGATGTTGCTAGGTTCCGCTCTCGGCCCATTATTAATAAAATTAACAATAATTATTATTGTAGCTATACCTGGTTTCTGGTAATCGGAGTAACAGTTGTTCCGCCCGCTCACATGGGCTTGACGCGCAGGCGTATAGATAGAAAGAGAGTGTAACCGATATAGAAAACGTCAACTTTACTCAACCAGCAGTCTTGGCTTCTACTATTCACGTACGTGATTTACTACCCATCCAACACTGATCAGTGGTTGCTTGGCTAGATAAGTCCCGCCTAGCAATCACAGACCAGCAAGGTCGGAAGAGATACTTCTACAATTGACCCAGTTTGTCTCGCTCAATTGAAGAAGTGTGCTATTTGAAGTTGTTACGATTGTCTCTGGTTTGTCCCTGCCCAGCGATTAAGAGTCCCTAGCGTGCAGAAAACTACAGCCGTACAACAAAAGTCGAAACCGTCGTCTCGAGAAGTCCCTGCCCAGTGACTCAGAGTCCCTAGCGCGCAGACTTCTACGCCGATTAAGATTTGCGTCCTACACGCCTAGTCAATCAAGATATCTGCATTGAGCCTTATTGACAATTGTTGATATCTATCAACTGCTAACGATCTTTTCATCTATATTACTAACTCACTCCTACTGCCTAACAATCCTTGTATTATAAGCAAGATGGCCGATGATGAATCCACCCACATTTCCGAGGAAAACTCCGAGATATGTCCTTCAATTCAAGCGCGGATGAGAGGAAGTGGATTGCCTACCCAATTATGGCATCTTATTGATCTTGATTTTTGGTACAAACCTGCCGACAGGAAATCTACAGTGGAACATCTCCTGACAAGAATTGCCCGTGCAACTGTTGGGTATAAGGACTATGATGATGGCGATTCTATCCAAGCTTTTCAAGAGGACTTTGAAGGATGGACCATAGACATGTTTGACAAACTACCTTCGGAGGCACGCAAATACTTTCGAGACTTTATTCGTGCCAAAGGCGTTTACACCGGAGCCAAGCGTGGTAAGGTGTCTCAGCAGCTTGTTAAGCTGTTTGAGCTCGACCCTGATAACTTGCCTGAGTGGAATGATGACCTTCTCAGGGAGACTGAGATCATCAACTCTAAGTCAAAAGCATACAAGAAACGGCAAGAACTATTGTCCCATGGCCACCAACTCAAGCAAGATGCACCGCAGGTCCAGAAAGTGAAATTTAAAACAGAACCTCAAACCCAGCAGCCATCGTCATTCGAAGCTACCCCTGCCGCTAATCAGCCTCAACTACCTGGCTCACAGGCTTTTTCCTCACTCCGCAATGATCAAAAATCAACTCTGCCACTCCTGGAAACTACCTTGCCTTACGATCGTACAGTTTCAAAACCGTCCTATGATTACCACTACGATCCCTACAGCACTCTTCCCCCTATTGACTTCCCCAACCACCGGCTTGACCCTGCCAAGTCAACTCAGTTCGTCAGGATGTACGATAAAGGAAGCAAATATACTGGTGAACCATATGATCTTCTAGATGATAAGATGAAAATATTTCTAAATGTATGCTTTCACATTGATATTGAGCCAAGTCAATTCCATGCCGTGTTTCCCCGCATCCTTACAGGTAGAGCCGAACACTTCTACCTACACTTTGTCAACCGCGACGAAACGTTTGCAATGGCTTATACAAAGATCAAACGCCATTTTGACACAGAAGTTAACCACAGCCATTACTATACAGATTGGACCACTACTTCATTCAATCGCACCCGTGTGGAGAATCCTGACAAGAAGCTTCACGAAATTCTGCAAATAAAGCTCGACAAACTTCAACTATGCCAAAGAGCACTTGGCACCAACTATACTGGCCAGATCGCCCTTCGTACTGCAGTTATAAATGCCTGCCGTGGTGCCCCTGAGTTGGAAATGGCCCTTTTCAAGCCCGCCCTCGAGTGTGAAGCACTCTTCTCGGATCTACGCTCGTCAGTAGAGACATACACTAACCGAGAAACTTCACACAAGTTCCTCGCTGCTGCCGATACCATAGACAATCAGTTTTATATTGATCGTCGCTATCGTGTCAATGACAAAGAAACCCAACGAGGACGAGCAACTCGTGGTCAATTTAGCAACAACCGGGGCCTGCCTCACAGCAGTAATCGTCGCCGGTGGAGGAAGAAATGTTTTGTCTGTAACCGTGAAGGTTGCTGGTCTATCAAGCATACCCAGGAGGAGTGACGCCAAGCCCGATTGCAATATATCACTCACTGTGAGTTTACAGGTGAAGACCCAGGAGGCTTTGCGACATACCTTGCCGAGTACGAAGGTCACGAACTCGACCAAGAAGACTGCTACAACAATATTTCTGATGAAGGCGAGATCAATGGTGCCTCCACTACGCATTACCTCATGGATCAGGCATTCCTGCACCGTATCACTGGTGAGGATATCTACAACGTTGCTCCTGAGACGGCAGCCGACCAATTCACCCTTACGTGTCGCTATTCAAAGATGAAATTTCAGGGTATCCTTCCTGACACCGGAGCTGCCCAGGTATCTACAGCCGGCCACGAGCAGTTTTGTGCTCTGAAGATGGAAGACCCATTCCTGCAACTAGATACTGCCGAAGCTGGTAAAGCTATTGTGAGGTTCGGCAAAGGCACAAGCGTTGCCTCCATTGGATCCGTAAAGTTGAAGACTCCAATTGGCACTATTTACTTTCATATTCTCAATACCCCTACCCCCTTCCTTCTTTGTCTAGCAGATATGGATCGACTTGGTGTGTATTTCGACAACACCACCAATCAGCTGATCAACAGACAAACAAAAATTGCTATACCCGTGGTCCGAAAGTGGGGACACCCGTGGTTCTTCCTAAGCCCCAAAGAGGCTGCTGGAATATTCCTGACAGAAGCTGAGTTACGCCGCTTACACCGCCGCTTCGGTCACCCGGCTACAGATCGTCTGCATACCCTTCTGACGAGGGCTGGTCACGAGGATGTTGATAGCTCGGTGTCACGTTGGTGGGTGGATATTGTGACTTTCAGATACCCGTGCTGTTGGGAATGTTATGGGAGATAGAGGAGTAGAGAATAAAGAAAGTGACAAGGCAAAGTGAGAAGAAATGTGGACTGAGATAAGTGGTATCTAAGGTGGTTGATTTCTAAGGTGGTTGATTTCTAAGGTGGTTGATTTCTAAGGTGGTTGATTTCTAAGGTGGTTGATTTCTAAGGTGGTTGATTTCTAAGGTGGTTGATTTCTAAGGTGGTTGATTTCTAAGGTGGTTGATTTCTAAGGTGGTTGATTTCTAAGGTGGTTGATTTCTAAGGTGGTTGATTTCTAAGGTGGTTGATTTCTAAGGTGGTTGATTTCTAAGGTGGTTGATTTCTAAGGTGGTTGATTTCTAAGGTGGTTGATTTCTAAGGTGGTTGATTTCTAAGGTGGTTGATTTCTAAGGTGGTTGATTTCTAAGGTGGTTGATTTCTAAGGTGGTTGATTTCTAAGGTGGTTGATTTCTAAGGTGGTTGATTTCTAAGGTGGTTGATTTCTAAGGTGGTTGATTTCTAAGGTGGTTGATTTCTAAGGTGGTTGATTTCTAAGGTGGTTGATTTCTAAGGTGGTTGATTTCTAAGGTGGTTGATTTCTAAGGTGGTTGATTTCTAAGGTGGTTGATTTCTAAGGTGGTTGATTTCTAAGGTGGTTGATTTCTAAGGTGGTTGATTTCTAAGGTGGTTGATTTCTAAGGTGGTTGATTTCTAAGGTGGTTGATTTCTAAGGTGGTTGATTTCTAAGGTGGTTGATTTCTAAGGTGGTTGATTTCTAAGGTGGTTGATTTCTAAGGTGGTTGATTTCTAAGGTGGTTGATTTCTAAGGTGGTTGATTTCTAAGGTGGTTGATTTCTAAGGTGGTTGATTTCTAAGGTGGTTGATTTCTAAGGTGGTTGATTTCTAAGGTGGTTGATTTCTAAGGTGGTTGATTTCTAAGGTGGTTGATTTCTAAGGTGGTTGATTTCTAAGGTGGTTGATTTCTAAGGTGGTTGATTTCTAAGGTGGTTGATTTCTAAGGTGGTTGATTTCTAAGGTAGTGATAGGATGACAGAAAAGACAAAGCGTGAAGAGAGAAGAAGGGAAGGCTACAACTCCTTATGTACAGTAGAATCCAAATTCCTAGAACCATTATCCTGAAGATTTGCCATAAATTATTCAACCCAAGCAAGTTAAAAATAACGAAACGAAAATAGAATATCTAAATAAAGCTTGTTGCGAAGATTACTATTAATGCGTCGGTCCTAAAATAGATCGGCATAACAGATCTTCAGGGTCCAGCAAGGAGATATTCAATTTGAAAGTACCGGGGCCTGACAAGTTCTGACACTCGGTCTTGAAAGAAATTGAGAAGTTCTGCCATAGCTGTCAAATGAATAGTCAATCTCCCCGCCGATTCAAGTTTACTCTCCGCGAAGATTGCGAGTTCAACTACGAAATCATGGTCGACATTATGTATCTCAGTAATCGACCAGTTCTACACGTGGTTGACGTCGCTACAGCGTTCCAAGCCGGAAAATTCTTGCCTTCGGTTTCGGCGAAGCAAACATGGGAAGCCTTGCGATTTCTATGGATCGATACGTATCAAGGCCCGCCAGATATAGTTACACATGATGCTGGCACCAACTTTGCTTCTCTTGAGTTCCGCAACGAAGCTAAAATGATGGGAATCACTTGCAAGCAGATACCCATCGAAGCTCATTGGTCTATTGGCAAGCTAGAGCGATATCATGCACCTCTACGCCGAGCTTACGAGGTAATCAACTCTGAATTGAACGCCATGGTGTCACAAGATGCGATTCTACAGATGGCATTCAAAGCCGTCAATGATACAGTAGGTCCTAATGGCCTGGTGCCAACTTTGCTTATCTTCGGCACCTATCCGAGAACCAATTACGATTCGCCACCGTCGCCATCCACACTCAAACGAGCCGACGCCATTCAGAAAGCCATGAATTCACTGCGAAAAGCGCAAGCTAAGCGGCAAATCAACGATGCTATCAATACACGCAATGGCCCTCCCTCAGCTGAAATTCAGGCACTCCCCATTCAAAGTGAGGTTCGCGTTTGGCGCGAGAAAGATGGGTGGCAAGGTCCGTTCAAGATTATCGCAACTGACCGTCACAATTATTCGACCCGCCACCGCTTAACCAAGATGAAGATGACTCGATTGTGGCTAATGTTCATCCTGCTCTCCCAGCTATTCAACCTCCAAGACGTGGCCGTCCTCTCGGAGCCAAAAACAAGCCCAAGCCACCCGTGGATGTGTTCATTACCATGAAAGAAAAATCTGCATATGAATTATCACTCAAGCTCCGAGCTGAAGGAATCATCACAGCCCCAGGTGCCCCATTTGAAGAATCTGATGCCCGCGAGATCGACGACCTTATCGGCCGAGGTGTATTCCAATTTGAGCAATATGATATGACTAAACATGCCGGACACAGACTGTTCAAGTCCCGTATGGTCCGTGAAATCAAAGGGATTAGCGAAAAGCCGTACGAAAAGTCCCGACTCGTGATACAAGGACATAGCGATAGCGAGAAGGAAACTATTCTCACCCAGTCCCCAACCATTCAGAGAATGAGTCAACGACTGATCCTCGCTATTGCCCCTGCACTCTATCAGCAAAAATTCACGATCGCTCTCCGTGACATCACTCAGGCTTACCCACAGTCGCAAAGCAAACTTTCTCGTACAATTCTTAGCGCCCTTCCTACTGAGTTGAAGAACAAGTATCCTGAAAATACAATAATTAGGATTATTAAACCACAGTACGGAATCGCCGAAGCTGGAGTCCACTGGTATGTAACGTACCAGAAACACCACATCAACGAGCTTGATATGAGGACTTCCACATACGACCCTTGCTTATTGATTGCAACAGACCATGACGCATTTGGCATCGTCGGACTACAAACTGACGATACGCTCATGTTGGCTTCAGCTGCTTTCTCTGAAAAAGAAGAAGTAGAGTTGCAAAAAGCGCAATTCCGCGCAAAGCCTAAGACTCAACTGTCACCAAGTACGTCACTCGACTTCAATGGTGTTAAACTTACGACCCGTGACGACGATATTCTTCTCCGGCAGAAAGGACAAGGCAATCGTCTCGAAATCATCGACATTGCTGCTGCCGATTATGCCCAAAAATATGCCGAACAACGCGCTCGGGGAGCCTATCTAGCATCAATATGCCAGCCCGAAGCCTCATTTGATTTGTCAGTTGCTGCACAAATTCACCAACCAGACTCCGATGCTTGCAAGAAGTTGAACACCTGCATTAATTGGCAAATCGACAATGTGCAACGCGGCCTACGCTATGTTAGTTTGAATCTCGCTACCGCCAAACTGTTCGTCTTTGCTGATGGCTCATTTGCCAACAACAAAGATCTAAGCTCCCAATTAGGGTACGTTGTCATCCTGGCAAATGAAACCTGCCAAGAAGAAAAATTCACGCTCCAAGGAAATCTTATCCATTGGAGCTCAACGAAGTGCAAGCGCGTCACAAGAAGTGTCCTGGCGTCAGAAATTTATGGAATGGTCAATGGATTTGACATTGGCATCTGCTTGTCTACTACGCTCAAGCTGATCACTGACCAATTGGATTTGTCATGTATCCCCTTGGTGATCTGCACAGACTCATATTCACTATACGAGTGCCTTGTGAAGCTGGGAACGACTAAAGAAAAACGCTTGATGATAGACATTATGGCCTTGCGCGAATTATATGAGCGCCGAGAGATTACGGAGGTCCGTTGGGTTCATGGGGATGATAATCCTGCAGATGCGATGACAAAGTCATCTCCAAACTCTGCACTAAAGCGATTCATTGATGGGAACAGATTATCAATCAGAGTAAAAGGCCATGTTGACCGTAGGATGACCCAAAATGAAGAATAAACGATGATCTCTATGTTCAGTGTAAATTGAGACTGTTTTCTCAAAGAGAAAGATTGCCAGTGTAGCTATACCTGGTTTCTGGTAATCGGAGTAACAGTTGTTCCGCCCGCTCACATGGGCTTGACGCGCAGGCGTATAGATAGATAGAGAGTGTAACCGATATAGAAAACGTCAACTTTACTCAACCAGCAGTCTTTGCTTCTACTATTCACGTACGTGATATACTACCCATCCAACAATTATGCATAATTAGCTCGGCTATATAATTTTTATGTGGTTAGGCTAATGCCTAACCAGGGTCAGGCTTCAGCCCTGTGACAATAGGTCCGTCATTAATCCAAGTTTCGTCGCTCCAAAGTACTTGCGACCACTCTTGTTCTTGCCATTGAAGGCGTTGTTCTGTCCATACTTTCCGTGCCATCATGTGATTCTCTGATAACGGCGGAGACCTTCTCGGAAGGCATCGAGAATACCCTCTTTCCTTGATTGCACTTTCTCCGGCAGCCCATGAGGAGAAATGAACTGACAGTTCTAGATAAGAACATTGTCGTGCCTCGCGAGAACTGCAGATGAGTTCTTCCAACTGATCGATTTGGTTAAGAGAAAGTTTAGGAGGGCGTCCAGTCCTTAATTTAGGAGATGCACGACCAGATTGAACAGTGTTCTTGACTTGTGAATATGTTACTCTTAACTGAGTCGCAATTTGTTTGTACGTGAATCCCGTCCGATAAAGTGCAAGTATCTGGGGAAAATCAGTTCGTATAAGTGCCTAGTTCAGAACCAGAATTCTACACATACCTCAAGTCTTTGATCTCGACTGAGATATGAAGCACGAGTTTGACCTTGTAAAGTAGCTTGAGTATTCATGATTAGAGGATAGTAATTCTAATAAAGCAGGTTCTCGGGGGGACTTGTGCTAAATTGCGAATGGCGTTCGATAACTTTATCTTTTTCTAATATCTGTAAGATGGTTTAATTAAAAATGATGCAGCCGTAGATTTTTACAAACAAATATCAAATGTGGCTTTTCTGATGGAATGAAATCGGTGTGAAAGATTAGAACATATGATCTCGTCTAACCTAGAAAATTGTATAACATGGTTAGGATATATCCATATTATAACCCCTGTATATAAAATTTCCAGCTGCCTTCACTTACCCCTGAGCCCCTGTACATAGGCGTGCACAGTCTTGACAGGGGTAGTGAATTGTGCACTGGCAGATATAGGTAGGGGTTCCTGTACGTCATGGAATATTCTATTTCAGGATTCCCAAAATAGATGGATCATTGAGCCGAGACACACGAGCTTCCTGGCATACGGCGACCTTCTGTTCCATGGTAAACTTCTATTTCAGGAATCCTCATTCATGTTAGGGCTATGGTATTATCTACGGGGAGTAGAGCTATGTATATATTTGTAAGACTAGGAGATAGATTAGTTTCTCTTCAGAGAGAATATAAATTACCTCTCTTCATTAAGCTGCGCAAGCGCTCCTGTCTAGACTGTGACAGAGAATTGCTCCATGGTCATTTCGAGTGAACATAATGCCTTGATCGGGATTCTTGGCAATGTATCGGAGTACTTGTCGTGCAGCTTGCATGTGTTCCTTTGATGGGTTGGTCAGGAATCTTGCGAGATGGTTGACTGCGAACGCGATGTCTGGTCTGGTATTTTCTGAGAGATATTGCAGTCCTCTGATGCATGGGCTAAACTCTGTCTGATAATGTGATGGGCAAAACTAGTTGTTTGATTCTATCATGCGCTCCACCGGTGTGTTAGCTATCTTGCAGTCTGAGAGACCGTGTCCGTTGAGGATTGTGCGTGCGTAGTGCCCTTGGGAGAGTTTGAGCGTCACGGTTGATGGATGACTGATTTCTATGCAAAAGAACAGGTTCATGTTGGCAGTCTTGAGCTTATATTTGCGATGTAATGTACTCATTAATTGGTCTATCTTTGACTGATGCGAACTTGCTTAGAAGTCGACAACATGCATCAGTACAAAGAGATCCTTTTTATTGTTATTGTACAGGCAAATATCAGATGTAGTAGGGAGTAAGCCCAGTTGAGCGAGTGTTGACTTGGCGTCATCATATCACAATGCCACTACTTGTTTGAGTCCGTATAATGTTGGTAAGACCTGAAGTAGTTGTGATGGTTCACTTGTTCTTCAATTCTTTGCTCTATCTCTATCTCCAAACTTAGAATAAAGCTTTCTTTCTTTCTTTATTTATTTATTTATTTATTTATTTATTTATTTATTTATTTATTTATTTATTTATTTATTTATTTATTTATTTATTTATTTATTTATTTATTTATTTATTTATTTATTTATTTATTTATTTATTTATTTATTTATTTATTTATTTATTTATTTATTTATTTATTTATTTATTTATTTATTTATTTATTTATTTATTTATTTATTTATTTATTTATTTATTTATTTATTTATTTATTTATTTATTTATTTATTTATTTATTTATTTATTTATTTATTTATTTATTTATTTATTTATTTATTTATTTATTTATTTATTTATTTATTTATTTATTTATTTATTTATTTATTTATTTATTTATTTATTTATTTATTTATTTATCTATTTATTTATTTATTTATTTATTTATTTATTTATTTATTTATTTATTTATTTATTTATTTATTTATTTATTTATTTATTTATTTATTTATTTATTTATTTATTTATTTATTTATTTATTTATTTATTTATTTATTTATTTATTTATTTATTTATTTATTTATTTATTTATTTATTTATTTATTTATTTATTTATTTATTTATTTATTTATTTATTTATTTATTTATTTATTTATTTATTTATTTATTTATTTATTTATTTATTTATTTATTTATTTATTTATTTATTTATTTATTTATTTATTTATTTATTTATTTATTTATTTATTTATTTATTTATTTATTTATTTATTTATACAGGTCTACCGGGCTATATCAAAGGCTACATCCCCATCCCTAGGGGGACATGGTGACTATTATATTCTACATTCTTTTCCATCCTATGCGAAGCCATCAAGCCTATACACAAACTAGATAAGTTACTGTGAGCGCTGTGCAGCATATCCCGCACATAGGTTGATTAATTGGCACGGATCGGGCAGATTTCTGTCAGAAACCTACTCCTCTCCAATATAACAGAAAGACACTTAGCACCACTGGAGGAGCCGAGGAGAAAATCTAGTGTGCCCAAACTTTGACGGTGGCCATTAGAGGCCAATCTTTTTCGAACGAGAGGGCAAAAAACTAAATGGGTGACTGACTTGTTACCTCCACAAGAGCAGGTCACGAGAGCATCACCATGTTGGAACCTATTGTGGTACGCACGGAAATCGCTATGTCCGGTTCTGCATTGAATGAGATACCCAAGATTCCGGCAGGGAAGACGGAGCTCCTCGGGGGGCTTTTTAGGAAACGGCATCCCCAATTCAAAATATATGGACAGCGCTTGGTTTTACCACCATGCAGAAGTCAGGTCCCAAATGTGCTTTTTGGTCTTTGCGCGGGCTCCAGCGAGAGATGCGGCGGGGGGAGCCAGTTGGCGGGCCGCCTCTCCAGCCAGCTTGTCTGCTAGCTCATTCCCAGGGATGCCGACGTGGCCAGGAGACCACATCACGTTAACCTTACCAGGAGCCGCAATTGATGATATTCTCCTGGTGGGCCACTTGGAGGCGAGATGTCGAAAATCAAGAATTTCTTGCTGCGAGGTTTTCGAGGGTGATACATCGAGAAGACGTCGAGCTACCTCTTGGTTGTCTAAGATGACGTGGATGTTGGTAGCCAAGTGGATAGAGGTAGCCGCTGTAGCAGCCTTGAGCCCTGCAAGGGCGCCGATGACTTCGGAGTCATAAACCTCAAAGTCGGGGCCTAGTGGAATTTTCACTTTTGCTAGGGTGATTCTCTTGTGGACAACGACGGCACCTGCCCCAGCAGATCCATCTTTTTGTTTAGAGCCGTCCGAGAAGACAAGGATGTCCCAAGGAGGCAACTCGCTAATACGTCGGGAAGAAGCTTCGAGGGAGAGATCAGTCCGGTTAAGGATTGGAGAGGCTCTATATGAGGACGGTACGAGCCGAGGGCGGGGAAAAGGGGAAACGAGTAGTAATTTTTCCGTTAGACGGGTATGCGCGCGGGGCTCCTTAGATCTTTTAGCAACAGGATGAAAGTCGTCGGCGGCGGCTAATTTAATGGCAGAGTTGAGGCGCGTCTCCTCAAGAAGAATGTGTGCAGGTTTGAGCCAAACCTCTCTTAATAGCGCTGCAATCAGAGTAGTTTTGTATACCGGAAGAATTGCTCTAGCCAAATTGACGAGAGCTCGAGACACCGTGGCTACTAGGTGTTGAGACCAGGTAGAAGTGAGGCAGCCGCGGCGGTTGTAGGTATGGCCACGCCACCAAACCTCAGCGCCGTACAGAAGCACAGGGAGGGCCGTAGCCAGGGCTGCAGTGAGCAGAAAGGATGTGGGTACATCACGGTTGGTATTTCAAAGCTGCCGTATGTGGGCACTGACCCGTAGCGTCTTGGCGCTCCATTCTTGCGCATTTCTTTTAAAAGAGAGCTTCGTGTCAAGGAAGACGCCTAGCCACCTCAAAGTTGGATTGGCGGTCATTAAGACGCCATTGATAGCTACCGGAGAAGGAGGCTGGCGGTGTTACAGGTCTGGAGCCAGTGTGGTACAAGGCTGATGCCTGAGGTATCATAAGGTGGGTGGGACTTGTAGGCTTTGCGCTAATGCTCGTTTACGCTAGTGTGGCAAGGAAAGAGCCACTGAAAGAGTAACTCCTTCATCAACTTACATACCATCATTAAATGGCATCTAGGATGGGAAGGCGTTAGACTGCAAAGGGGATCTGGTTCGAAGGGAAATATGTACAAAAGGAATAGGGCAGGTGTCTTCGATCCTCAGATTTATTATACTCTTGATTTAATTGAACGATTAATTTTCTAATCTGATTCATCTTACGTTTCCTCACAGGCGGGATCTATGAAGATGCAGTAGCTCCGTCTTGCTTTCTGCCAGAGAGAGTCCATTCTGACCGCACCAGCGGGTGATGCTTTCAATCCTATTGCCAGTCAAACGAGAAGTATCGACCAGTGTCAGAACTTGTCAGGCCCCGGTACTTTCAAATTGAATATCTCCTTGCTGGACCCTGAAGATCTGTTATGCCGATCTATTTTAGGACCGACGCATTAATAGTAATCTTCGCAACAAGCTTTATTTAGATATTCTATTTTCGTTTCGTTATTTTTAACTTGCTTGGGTTGAATAATTTATGGCAAATCCTCAGGATAATGGTTCTAGGAATTTGGATTCTACTGTACATAAGGAGTTGTAGCCTTCCCTTCTACTCTCTTCACGCTTTGTCTTTTCTGTCATCCTATCACTACCTTAGAAATCAACCACCTTAGAAATCAACCACCTTACAAATCAACTACCTTAGAAGTCTACCACCTTAGATACCACTTATCTCAGCCCACATTTCTTCTCACTTTGCCTTGTCACTTTCTTTATTCTCTACTCCTCTATCTCCCATAACATTCCCAACAGCACGGGTATCTGAAAGTCACAATATCCACCCACCAACGTGACAACCAGAGATTTTGCGACCGAAAGGATCGCCACGTCGTCAACGTAACCAAAAGTAGGAAACCCGAGTTTGAATAAGGGCTCGAGGAAGAGAATAAAAAGTATAGGGGATGCGGGAGACCCTTGAGGCAGTCTGTGCGGAATATCCTAGAAGTCGCCGACGTAGTCGTCCACTCTGAGGCGGGCTTTTCTATGAGAGGCGAAGGATGCGGCCCAATTAGCATATGCTGAAGTCCATCCCTGTTCGCGAAGCCGGACAAAGAGGCGGCCAGGTTGGATGCTTTCGAAAGCACTTTGAATATCGAGGGTGGCGAGAGTGCACACCTGCTTTGCCTCACATGCTTTTTCGACATCGTGAACTAGACATTCAACGAGATCCATGGCGGACCTTCCAGGAAGCGCTCCGAATTGCGTTGGGGAGATAACTCGATTCGACAAGGCCCAGAAAGCAAGGCGTCTTGCGATGAGGCGTTCCAGCCCTTTGCCGAGAGCTGGGAGAAGCGAGATTGGTCTCCAGTTAGCGGGGTTGGTGAGGTCATCTTTGCGTGGCTTAGGAATAATCACCACTTCGGCGCGGCGGAAGATACTGGGATGGTGACCATAAGCCAGACAGAGACTGTAAAGGTGGACAATCCACGAGCGCCATGAATCAACCCCCAAACGAGGCGAAGAGCCGAGGCCGATAATTGATCATGACCCGGGGTTGTTGATGAAACTTCCAGAAGACAGTTACGTACCTCATCTTCACCTACGGAGAAAGGTGCGGGGATCGCTCGCAGTGAGCATGTAGGGGTGTTCAAGGGGACGTCCGGTTGGCTAGTTGCGCGGGCATATCACGGTGCGAGCAGGAGGTATAATTTAATAGTATTGTTGTTGCGTAAAGACTAACTCTACGAACGACGGAAACCTTTATATAGTGGAGCTAAATAAGTCACGTGATTACAGTTCCGTGACAGTACCTCCCCCAAACCGCTATTTGTCTCGAATAGCACGGAATTCATTCCCTATACCTTTTTGGTAAGACAACTTTTCGGTGACTCCTTGTAAAATTCACCTGATCATCAGTAGGTTCCGATAATTCAGATTCATGATAAGTATATTTATCTTTTTTCTTTCTTTTTACCCATTTCGGGGGCCCAGGCTTTTCCGGATATCTACGATGGAACTTCATGATCGCAGTGTCTTGACCTCTCAAATCAGTAGCCACTTGCCAAGTTGGTTCTTGGTGCTTCCACTTCACTTTGTAGGTTATGTTACCTAGACCTAGTTCGTCGTGAGAGTCAAGGATATCGTCAAACTCCCACTTTTCAACTTCAGCTTCGCCATCGCTTCGTTCCAAAATCCGACCTCGGATATTCCTTGATTCTTCTTTAATGATGAAACTCTGTCCCGCTAAGCCAACATCAAATGGGTCCTTTCGTCGTAGCAGGCTTGTATGAAATACAGGAAATATTTTCATGCCTTCTGGTAACTTTACTCTACAAGCTCTTTGATATGCCGATAAGACTTCGAAAGGGCCAGCCAATTTGTCATCTATTTTTTTCATCGGCCGGTTTGTTTTCATATTTCGAGTGTTGATGTAGACCAAATCTCCTTCCCGAAAGCTAGGTGCGTCGGCTCTTCTATTGTTGGCATTTTCTTCATACCTTTGTTGAGATTCTTTTGATAAAGCTTTTAATTGTTGCAAAATTCTAGAGAAACGGTCTCCAACAGCATTTGCCTTCAAAAATTCTTATTTTCTGTGAAGTAGACAAAGATGGTGGGCATTGTTGTCTTGGCTCAACACTCAGCTTAGGATTATACCCATAATTTGCAAAAAACGGTGATACCCCAGTTGTCTCTGAAATTGCATTATTTCCTGCGAATTCTGCTAATGGTAACCATTCAACCCAGTCATCCTGATGAAAACTAACAAATGCTCGAAGATACTGCTCTATAGATGAGTTTATTCTTTCTGTCTGGCCGTCTGTCTCCGGATGAAATGCAGAGGAAGGTTTCAACGTTATCCCTAGTCTTGAACTAAGTTCTCTCCAAAATTGGGACACGAATTGTGATCCGCGATCTGATATAATATTATCGGGCGTTCCGTGTAGACAATACACTCTGCTTACGAATGCGTCTGCCATCTCTCTGGCGTCTAAGGATGTTGTCGGGATAAAATGCCTGTACTTGGTTAAACGACAAACTACAACTAGTAGATGATTATATTTTGTTCCATATCTTATGCATTCAGGGAGTGGTGAGATATAATCAACTGAAATATCTGACCAAGGTCGAAAAGGCACGGGCAACGGTTGTAGGAATCCTGATGGAGCAGATCTCGGAGTTTTAGTCCGGATGCATAACTCGCATGCTTTGACGAAATTTCGTACATCATAAGTCATGCGAGGCCACCAATACGAACGCGCAATAAGATCTCTCGTTTTCGTCCTACCTAGATGCCCCGCTGGTCCTGAAGAGTGAGTTCGATAGAGGATCTGTATCCGAAGTTCATCGTCAGGAGGAACGAAAAGTACATCCTTGTAATAAATCCTGTTTTCTATAACTTTACAATCATTGAAAGCAATTTTCAACGATTTTCGTATATCTCTATTCCATTCCCGACATTCTACATTTTTGAGACATTCAATCATCGCCCTCGCGAGCTTATTTCTAGCATATGCCCTGTCAATTAACTCGTCTATTGGTAAGTCCGTTTCCGGGACAAGAGATATCTTAAAGGACTGGATAGGGCTGCTAGTCTTTATAATATCAGGAAGGTACATACCACTGCTCCACTTGAATTGGAGTAAGTTTTCCGGCTCGTTCGGGTCAAATCGTGATTCAGGCAATACTGTTCGTTCTCGATTCTTAACTCGATCGTCATTTCCGTCATATTTATTTGGTCGATCTTCTAGCTTGCGACTCAATGCGTCAGGACGTGTGGCCTTTACTCCCGGTCGGTACACAATTTGAAAATTGAATTGTGATAAAAACTCCGACCAGCGAACTTGTCTTTGGCTTAGTACTTTTGAAGTCTTGAAGTACTCCAAGTTTTTATGGTCAGTTAAGACTTTGAATGAATCTTGTGTGCCTTGCAACTCTGGGCGCCATTCTTCTAGAAATTTAATAATAGCTAGTAATTCCTTGTCATAAATTTCGTAATTGCATTCAGCAGAATTATGCTTGGAAGAAAAATATGCCACTGGCCGTAAAACCTTGTTTTCATCGTACTGAGATAAGACGCCTCCCGACGCCCAATTTGATGCGTCAGTTTCAAGAACTGTTTGTTTGCTGTAATCAAAAAATGCCAAGGTAGGCGCTGAAGTAAAAGATTTTTTCAAACTATCAAAAGCAGACTGCTCGTCACTACCCCAACGATAAACCGTATTTTTTTGAAGCAAATTAATCAGAGGTCGAGCGATTATTGAGAAACCACGAATGAAACGTCGATAGTAGTTGGCAAATCCTAAAAATTTTTGAAGATCTTTGACTGTACCTGGGGGCTCCCACGAATTAATAGTTTCTACCTTAGCGGGATCCATCTCTACACCATTAGGTGTCACTATCAGTCCAAGATATTTGGTTCTTGTCGTCTCAAATTCACACTTATTAATGTCAATTTGTAAGCCTGCCTCAAATAGCCTTGAGACAACTTGACGGACGTGTTCTCTGTGATCTTCTTTAGTGTTTGAATAAATTAACACATCGTCTAAATAAGCTGTACAAAAATTGTCTAATAAGTCGTACAATGTGTGGTTGATGTAGTGCTGGAATGACGCTGGCGCGTTACATAGCCCAAACGGCATTACCAACGATTCAAATAAACCGAAACGTGTAATAAAAGCCGTTTTCCATTCATGTCCCTCAGCTATACGGAGCTTATTAAATGCAGCGATTATGTCCAACTTTGTGTAATACTTAGCGTGGGAAATTGCGTCGAGAGTTTCTCTGATCAACGGCAATGGATACCTATTTTTTATTGTGACATTATTGAGTCCTCTGTAATCTTGGCAAATTCTTACGCCTCCACCAGGTTTTGCGGCAAGCAATAATGGTGCAGCACATCGTGCCCGAGATTCCCGGATAAATCCTTTCTTTAAATTTTCATCTAGCCATTTTCTTACGACTTTTAGTTCTGGTACTGAAAGCGGACGGTTTTTGTTGTATGGAGGCTCCATTCCTAGGATTAGCTCGATCTTATGATCCCAGACTCGATGGTGTGGGAGCTTGTCTGCAATTTGTGGTAGAAAGGCTTCATTATGATCTCGGAGCCACATAGGCAACTTATGCATTACCTCCTCATGTGAAAGCACTGGTTTTTTCTCTAAAAACTTATTTATATCTGTTTCCTTGATACGATTAATTTTCATACTATCACTATTATAAAATTCGTTCAGGAAATCGTGATATGAAATTGGAAAATTTGAATGCATGTCCTCCAATTCCCCTTTTTCTAACATTGCATTCACTTTTTCATCCTTACAGAATTTTAGAAAATTCACTGCACTTGAGTAATTAATATCTTTTATAACTTGCCTTTGGCTATTTTCTTCGGGCACTTCGATACTATCACTCTTTTGGTTAAGGGTTAGGAATTTTGCGGTTGCAATAGTAGACTCCTTTTCTTCGATGAAAGTTCTGTTTCTCCATGAGGGTAGCTCTGAAATTTTAGCATAGTTAAATATTTTTTTGTTTTTGTCATAAAATTTTGTTGCCTTTTTTGGCGCCGACACAAATTTACTGGACATTAGTGGTAGACAATTTTCATGGCAGTGCCTTGAACAAAATAACAGTTCCAAACTTGCCCATTTAATAAGAGGGTCGTAAATTTGTAACCACGGAATTCCTAAAATCAATGGGTTTTCCACTCCTAACTTTGTGACATAAAAAAAACTCATTTCCTCGTGACGTCCAATAGCCATGGGAATTACTAAGTATTCTGTTATTTGGTCTCTAGTTTGTCCATCTGCAAGACATACGGCATGTGGACGTTCAAGCTTTTTAGTAGAGAGATTATTCAGTGAGACTTCTCGTCTATCAATGAATCCATATGCAGTGCATCCGCAGTCTATCAAAGTGTTTAGATGCACGGGTATAGCATTTTACGCGGGGAGAAGTTTGGCAGGCACAGACAAAGATTTATCATTCCCTATAGACTTTAAACTAAGAAGTTTTTTATCGTCTAGTATTCTCTGTACCCATCTTGGCTCTCCCAGTAGCCCTTGATCGCGACTATGATCAAAGGCTAATCTTTTCCCTGTTTTGGCTCCATATTTTTAAATTGGCTCTCACAATACTCTTGCTCATCAGTATTAACAAATGGCTGTTCCTCAATTACCCGTGCTTGGAAGCTTCCCTGGCCTCTGCCACGAGAAAAGTTAGTCCCGCGACTTGCTCTACCAAAAAAACTTCCGCGGCCTCCCCGCCCACCACCGCGGTGAGCATTTCTTTCGTCAGCTGCCTTTTTAGATCGACAGTCTTCTACTAAGTGTCCAAAAACTTTGCAATAAAAACAAAGCCCCTGGTCGATACACCTTTTCCGTTCATCCTCTCTCATTGCATCTAATTGCATTGGATCCCCATTACTAATTGCTGAATCTATCGGATGGCTCTGCTGTGGCTGTTGGTAGACGTTGTGGGGGGGCTGAATTTGTGGATGCGCGTTTTGAGGGAGTTGAATTTGTGGGTGCGACTTAGCCTTGAATCGTTGGTCGTGGTCGTACTCTTGATTGTTGTTATATAAAGTTTGACATAAATTTGACCAGCCTGCAAAATCACTACGGGCAGGTGGACTAGTCACATGCCTGAGTCCATTTGTAATTTCTGGAGAAACCTTTTTCTTTAGGGCATCTACCATTTGTTCCTCTATCTTATTGCTCTTCTTAGCTAGCTGCATAAAGCTACTTAGAAAATTTTGAAAGGGGCGGTTTCCTTGAGACAATAGGTCAAACTTTAGGGCAGCGTCGTGCGCCAAGTCAACGGTCTCGTACTGCCTGTCCAGTCGATTCAACAAATCTTCTGATGTTTTCACATCCCACGCACCGGGGTCATCTTTTTTCTGCTGGACTTGTTCTATTATATCTCTGTTTAGGTGATAAGCATCCCCACCTAAACAACGCAGGATCGTTAAAATTTTGACTTTTTCGTTATCAAAGTATGCTTCGTCTTGGACAAAGTTCAAATTCATTTGCGACTTCCAGCTCAAGTATTGATCCTGTCGCTTTATCACATCTTTTTCTAGTCCTGTAAACTTCTCTGGATCAGAGGTGTACCTGTGGGTGGTTCTTTCGATCCTAGTCTTCGTTGATTTTGCCACAAGTTTGGTGTTCTGAGAAACTAACTCTGAAAGCGATTCTTGGCTATTTAACAAGGCGTTCCGGGTCTTCTCGAGTGCTGTCTCTGATTTTTGTAAACGAAGATTTGTGTCATCCAGTTTCACTGCCATTCCTTTATTTTCGCTCTGAACACGGTTAAACTCATTAAGCATGTGGTCCAATTCTGCACCTAGTGCATCGATGAAGTTAATCAAGCATGGCTGTAGTTCCTCGACCTTAAGGTTGCCGGCTCCTTTTAACGCGCACGTCAGAGGTGACATATCAAAAGTCCATTCCTTCTTTTCAATCAACCATTTGATATAGGAAATATTATCTATATTTGCCTCCAAGACTTAAAGTAGTGCTTTACTTACTACAGCCATCACGTGATACTTTTTTTTTTTTTTAATAATTTAAAAACAAGCAAAACAAACTAAGCAATCAAATAAACAAATCAATTAAAAAAAACAATTGAGACAATGTGGATCAAGATAAATCAAAAATTTTCAACAAGAAGCGTTCACGCCTACAAGTTTACACAGTGTTTGCTGAGAGACTAAGGTCGAGGTCTGTTAAAATCGAGAGCTAAGATTGTGGTTGTATATTCTGTTAGACGCAACGAACTATCACGGTGCGAGCAGGAGGTATAATTTAATAGTATTGTTGTTGCGTAAAGACTAACTCTAAGAACGACGGAAACCTTTATATAGTGGAGCTAAATAAGTCACGTGATTACAGTTCCGTGACAGGGCAAGCTTAGTGCGAAAGAATATATCTGCACGCTCAGTCGGGGTGCTGTATGTGACACCCTGAAAAAGAATTGGAGGGGGACCAAAACGACTAGATATCTTGCGCCAACCGACAACTTTATGGGCCTCCAGAATCGAAGACACGTTGTCTAATTTGGCTCGCATATGTTCCCATTTGGCTCGTCTTACAGCTTTCCGGAAGTTTTTATGAGCCACGCTAATAAGGTCTTGGTCCCCGCTGTGGCGTGATTCAAGATATTGGCGGCGGTAGTCTGGGCATTCGTGATTCCAATAATCTTTGCATGGGACACACGCGGGCCTTGGCGGGTTAGCTGAAAGCAGGATTGCCGAGAGAGTGGCGATGCCTGATGTAGTCACCGTGTCTAAGAGCTGAGGTGAAGGGTCTTCAAGAGGAAAGCTAGGAGGTGCGGTAGCGGAGAGCGCCTGGCGGAATACTTTGGCATTCTCGCTGTTAAAGTTGGGCAGTTCTAGCGGTGGATGGCGCCTTTGAGATGGCGAGAGCTGAACGAAGCCGGCGATTGTCTCGTGCTCAGAAGTTGAATGTGCCTCCGAAGCTACACGGGCTGAGAGTCCTTCCATGTTCGTGAGTACAAGGTCAAGGACATGGCCGGCACGATGGGTGGGAGCTCCGTAAGGCACTGCCGACCTCAGTGAATGAACGTCAATCCATTCGATGAGGGTGCTGACGCTGGACGAACGGGACACGTTGGGCTCCCACAGTTCGTGGTGAAGGTTGAAGTCTCCCACAATTATGGTGTTCGGTTTAACCGGCCATTGTAGGAGTGTGCATAGGCTTTCGGGCATGGGAGCTTGAGGCTGTCGGTAAACGTTGATGATCTCTATGAGGGGGGAGCTCTGGAGACGAAGGGCAATAATATCGGGTGAGAGACCAGAATCTAACTGAACAGATCGGAGGTTGGACTTTTTGCGGACATAGGTCAGAACGCGCGGGCGCGCATTTTTCCAGTCTCGGTTAGGAGGAGTGAAGGTGACGTATGCAGGATGAGACTTGGTCACATTCTTGAGATTTATTGTTTTTGTCCAAGGCTCTTGAACAAAGATCACATCATACTTTCCCTGAACTGCAGCTTGTAAGAGAATGAGGTGAGAAGATCCACCACGCCCAACGTTTGCTTGAAGGAAACGGAGGCGAGGCGGGGGGGTGCTCCTGAAATAAGCTCTACTGCTCATGAGAAGTACTGTTGGAGGCTAGGCTGGTGACAAGCTCGTCTAGGTCTATTTCCATAGATCCATCCGAAGCAGATGTTAATGACGTGAACCGGTTTTGGGTGGATGCAGGTGCACGTTGGGAAGAGAAGGAGGCTTCAGTGGAAGGAGTTGGCGCGCTGGAGCTGCCATCTAAGGTAGCGGCAGCAGCCTCTGCGCGGCGTTCCTTTCGGAGCTTAATACGGTTACGAGATCGGAGTTCCGCAATCGTCTTTTCTGAAGGATTGATGAGTTTGCCCTTGAAGGGGCGGGGGCGGAGAGGGCACTAATGGTCGTCTGCGGAATGTGGCCCGAGGCAGTTGATGCATCGGCGTTGGTGGCAGAACTCACCACGGTGGCGAAGAGCGCCGCAAAGGGCGCACAAAGCTTGAGTGCGGCACCGAGAGGAAGGATGGAAGCCAAAGCACGCGTCGCACTGAACTACCTTTGGATTAGGAATGTAGCATCAAGAAGGGGCGCTGTCAACGATCCGAAAAGTCGGCACCTCTTTTGGGAAGATGACCGCTGTGTGCAGAGGATCCTGACAATCTTCATGCAACGACCAGTGGGCGCCAGATGGAGCGACGCCTGTCTGAGCCTGGGCAATGCTTTTGACGTCATCAAGTGTAGTGGGGACCACGTTGGAGACCGGGTTCCAGATAGTGCGCGGGATACGCTTGACAATGTACCCGATGCGGTCCTCAATTTGAATGAGGGATCCAGAGAGAGACGCCTTTATCGAGTCAGCGTTATCCAACGCCAGTTTCCGCGATGTGTCGCACGAAAATGAGATGATGAATCCATTTGAGCTGCGAGAAACGGAGACTATGCCGTCCTTGAGCCCAGGAACAATGCGAATGAAAGCATCCTTGACTGAAGTTGCGTCTGCTCTGAGAAGTGGAGCTTCCTCCGAGAGATGAAAGATGGCTTTGAGGCCCGTATTAGATGCAGCCTGTTTAGGTGCTGGCGTGTAAAAAGGACGGTGTTTTGCGTTGGGAGGGGCCGAGGACGACGCATGAGTAGGAAGATTGGTGGCAGGAGGGGCGGCCGCGGTCGCTGCCCAGCTTTGAAGTTGCTTTGGCATGGGAACGGGAGGTCGTGATGGTAAATTTTGGCTGGGCTTGGGAAGGGGACTCGCCGTCTTGGGTTGTCTTGGAGTATCGTGTCGCATAGGGTGCCCAGAGGCAACCGTAAGTAGAGACGCGTCCATTTGCTCGCGCACGAAGATTTTGATGAGAGGACCAGCCTCTTCAACGGCTGACCAGAACTTGTTGTGAAAATTTTGAACCCAGGTAGCTCGACCCTTTGCCACACGTTGGACAAGTTCGAGCTCATCAGCGACGCGCTGGGCCAAGGGAGGTGGGTGTTGCAATTTGGCCATCGCGAGCGCGATGTCCAAACAAAAATGCTCTTAATCGGTATCGAATTAGAAGGAGGGTTAAACGGAATAGGGACAACGTTATCGCTGCTGATGCGAGCAAAGTTACAGCATCCTTTATCACCCCCGATGAAATTTGCCAATGTGCTAGCTCACACGTGACTTCAATCAATCAAGTTGGGTCACGTTACCTCAATGTTTATCCGACTACCGACATATACTCTGATACTACGGTATTAATCGTGTATAGGCGCTAAAATTCGACTTTTACAGGGTATATAGGCTTTTACTAACTTGAATTAGCATGACGATAAGTAGATCTCCCCACCTAAACTTTAAATTTGTATGGCAAAAATTTCACAACGAAATATTCGTTGGTTTTGCTTTTTTGGTCCATTATAGCCCTCTATTCACTTTTTAATTCATTAATACATTTCATAAATAAATTATACTTCTATCTAGCTAATAATTTACATATCCGCCTTCAGCTTCGTAAACGGCTCTGATTCTTCGGGGCATCGAATCTATCAGTTTCTCCAAGTCATCCACATTAAACCCCAGATCCCACGCCTCGTTCACTATTTGACGAAGATGCCCTTGACTCCGCTGCCCCCCTTGATCCAACGCTGGATAAAGACGCTCCATGTACGCTTTCATATAACTCCACAAAGTTTCTATCGGATTTAAATCAGGAGAATATGGCGGCCACTCCATTAGAGAAATATTCCTCCTTTCAAACTCACGCATAGTTTGCCTCGACTTGTGAGGAGGGGCGTTGTCCTGCATCACATCTAGTCCTGGTTCCCGAAAGACCGCACTCTCTATGAGAGGCACTATCCTCTCGCAGTAACTGGCCGCAGTGATATGGCCCCACTCCTTCTCCCAAATCAGGCAAGGCCCCTTCTGTCGTCCAAAGAAAGATCCCCAGAACATCCACCCAACTCTCCTCCGCGTCTTGGCTAGGACACAGGTATCTTCGTACTCTTCCCCAATCTTTGACTTAAACTTAGCTCAAGGGAACTCTAAATCTTAGGAGCCTTTAAGGGACTACTGACCTTTCTTGTGACCCAACGATCACTTTGCCGACCATTCATAGCCCAAGTCTCGTCGGACCAGAGGACTCTCATCCAATGTTCTTTCCGCCAGTGGAGATGTATTCTGGCAAACTCATATCTCTTCAGTTTGTTGACTGAAGAGATAGGAGGTTTTAATCGTGCAATCCTGCGTGCATATCCCCTCTTTGCCAGTTCACGTCGGATCACATTCTCGCTCACACCAAAGTGCCGAAATATAAAATGTGCAAGTTGGAAAAATGACATCCGACGATTTTCCGATGATAAACAGACGAAAAATTCTATTTCATCGACCTGGGAACTACTTAGAATAGGTGGCCTACCACTGGAGTACTGAGGCTCGGTATTTTCAACGCTCATGGTGTATTGTACCTGTCGCCATGTAATCCCAAGGCGTTGAGAGATTTTGACGTAATTGTGTCCCTCACTGGCCAAGGTTCTAACCTGCACATGTTACTCTCTTAACCTTATCAATTTGTAGATTTCAGACTTACTTGAATACGTTGAGTTTGTGTTAGGCGTTTTGCATAAGTAGGAGATGCTGATGATGGAGAAGGTTGTTGAGGTGAATCCATCTTTGCGGCAATCTAGTACAGTAAATTAAAATCTTCTAAAGTAGTTGATTTAAGGTTCAGATGCACTCACATGAAGTAAAAATTAGATAGATGAATGAAATAAAAGTATGCCGTTGAGCAAAATAATAGTAAATAGCTGACAATGATTTAAACGAAACGACCTCAGGTGTGCGCGAGTGAAGAAAGGTGCAGGCACGAAGGTGGGCGTTGGACTTCATATACAGATGCATATCTCTTATGCCTTAGGCCATAAGATTTTAAAATTTGAAGCTAACAGGGATACTGTGGATCTATCGTGAGGTAACCTGGAATATCACCACTTTATCTCCACTTTATCCCCGCTTTAACCCCTGTACCCTATAAGAAGCGGATCAACGAACAATACCCTATCATGAGAGTAGGTCTTTGCAGAGTCGGATGATATAGCCATCCTTCTCGTATCCTTTTGGTAGCTCCATGAACAGATCTATGTTAAGGTCAGGGTTGAAGAACGCTAAAAGTTCCTAACCTTATTTTCTGTGCCAGCCAAGCTGATGTGCAAGGACAAGGATTATGCGTCCTATTTCTGGTCTGGGTATCGGGGTAAATGTTTCTTGATATTCAGTACCATGTCGTTGAGTGAAGCTCTTGGCTGTGCAACAGGCCTTATATTTCTCAGTGTCGCCGTTGGCCAGAAATTTCTTTTTGAATACCCACTTGCATTTCATGGGCTTGCGGCCTTTAGGTAACTGCGACTGTGGAATTATCTGTATGGCGCCTTTTTGCTCAAGCGGCTTAAATTCTTCTTCTGCTACCTTCTTCCGACGTGAAGCTTCTGGACGAGTCATTGCTTGATCCCATGTCTGTAGATGAGCTGACACTTGCGCCGTCATTATTACGGATATGAGCATACGGAGGACGGGATGTTGGATACTGAATCCTCCGTAGTACACAGAAGATGGTGTATACTGATCATGAGAATAGATATAGAATGAGTACTGAATGCGTGTTATATTTGTGGATAATCTATCTAGAGATAAATGTATGAGGATAAAATATTAAATATAATAATTGGCTCTACTGGCCTAAAAATGATAACTGTTGACCACCAAGATCAACGACGATAGGAATAACAAGATACTAATCCGAACAACCTCTCGTTCTCGATACCCTTTCCCAAAGATAACGCCTTCCTAATATACACCATTATGAGAGTCCTAACCGGTCCTCTTATCATGACTTCTGTCAAAGGTCACAGGCAACTAATCCTAGTTGCCGTTATGCTATCGTTCCAAAACGCCTCTGCTCGTTATGAAACTTACACAATCCCGGAATGCCCCTTCGTCCAAATATGATGCCTTCTGATAACATGCTCCATTTGGCAACATCTCGTGCCTCAGAACATCTCATCTTGCCCGGTAGTTTAACTTCTAGAGATATAACGAGTGGAAAATACATATCTTATATACAAGAGGTGTGTATTAGCACACTGGTCCCATGTTTCCACAATTAGATGATGGAATCTTTCAGTATCGTCTTCTATCTATAGGATCAAAAATTCTACCGAGTTCTCCAGTGTTCCACCATTGCCAAATACGACAGTATCCTCAACTTATCTCATGATCCTCAGGATCTCAGCCAAGCCAGCACATCATTCATACCATAATGCAAGCGGAAGTAGTCCACACGCCTAACTGCTTTACCACGTTGTGGCCTCGTGAAGCCATCTTTTGGTGAGCGAGGACGCTTGATTCTGGCCACTAGTTGTATCGGTTCCCAACCAGTCATGACGCGATCAAGAGGTTCATCCTGCTCGGTAGATTCTGCTTTATCGTCCGAAATTTTCGTAGCGAGTATACCCTCAAATCTGCAAGTTGGTGGGTTGGCCTTGAGATGACACGCAGATCTGTTGAATGCTAAGGAATAATATCGAGTTCTGGCGAGTTGACGACAGTATGAACATCGTGTGAATCTGGTTGATGGTTGACGATAGAGGTTGGTGAATGTGTGTCATGTGGCTCTTCTAATTGCATGGAGACTATGGGGTGGCGATACGTGGACGGCGGGTACTCCCTCTGATCTATTGAGCTCAGTTTATGGGGTGCCGATGTTTGAGGGTCATGTGGTTCAGGCTGCACATTTATAGTGGAGTGATGTGGTATGGTGGCAGGATGCTTCCTCTGGCCACCTGGAATGTTTTGACGAGGTGCTGGTGTGACTTCACTTAGGGTATGATAAAATATATATATAAAACTTGATTAACTTGTCTCTACTAACGAATGGAAACGTTTATATAAGGGTTTCACATCTTAGTAATCAATGCACAGATAATTACCTAACCAAGAACACCAAGCTCCAAATGCTGTTGACATAAACCCAGAATAATAATCTCCCTTAATCATACATAAATACTAGATAACAAAAGCTGGAGTCTGAGTTCTTTGAGACTCTGGTGGCTGGCTGGTACTTGAATCATAGTGTGGCGGACGCTCTGGCTGAAAAGATGGTGATTCGGAGAAGATGGAGTTGAGATTTGATCAGTAGCTAGTAGTATGTTGACGTTCAATGGAGTTCAACCCGTCGCCAAATACTATGTTGTTGAAAGTTGCGTGAGGGGTGATTTTCTCTGACCATTCCCAGCCATAAACTGGTGTCCAATTAGGATGATATATGGGACAGTTCTCGTTGGTATTCTTTTGAAGCCCTGTAAACCATCGCATGCTTGATCTTGGTTCAAATTTGTCGGACTTTGGATCAATGAGCTTAAATGCACGACATCTAAAGCGTGGGAGACTAGTGAAGTCAATGCGGCTTGGATGGAGCTGTTCTAGACCTTGAAGGAAATCTATCAATGGGAAAGATTTAGTGCGGAGGCAGTAAAGACGATTAGTAACGTAGCAGTTGTGCTCGACAGCCTTTGGTCAGTAGCAGGCAGGCATTCTTGCATCAATGAGCATAGACCTAGCCCTCCTTAAGATCACTGTGTTAGATACTTCAGAGGCTCCGTTTTGCTCAAGAGTGTGTGGAGCAGATACATCTGTTTGGATTCTGTTTTGATGGCAGAATGCCTTTATGCGGAAAAATTCAGAACCCCTGTCTCTGAGAGTGGAACGGATTCGCTTGCCATACTGATGATTTGGGAGTTCAACCCACTTAACTAGTTGATGTTGAAATTAGTACTACTTATTGGTAGGGAATGCTAACGGTTGAGCCGTCATAGCTCGGTTAACATTCTGCGCTATACCTATTTGTTGTACTATCGACATCGGCGATCTACATAACTGTGATGTGGATCGCATCAGGTGCACTATACCGCACGTGTGAGGTCAGGTGTTAGGTCGCTCATAATATGTTTGATGTGTTTGATACGGTGGGTCAAACACTAAGCGAGAATATCCATATGTAAATAGTGGGCTCTTCGCACATCGTATTAATATATCTATCATTATATATTATCTTCTCACACGCTCTCCTGCAATACCATAGTGACATCTTTGCAAAAGTCAGCACATGATGATACTTCCCTAACTCAAAACTGTAACACTATTGTATGTCCTATAATACGCTAGTCCGTGTTGACATACAATTACCGATGAGTTTTATTAGATAGTTCTTTGCATATAGAAAAGGTGCTGTAGTTTGGGGTGAGAGTAATTAACAACTCCCACTTGATCCCTTCTACAGCCTCCAATTGTCCCATAAGTCTGATCACCTGTGAACACAAGCATAACAAGCTTTAAGAACATTCCATTGAAGCGCATACCATTCTAACAGCTGTGAGGATATTTGATCTTTGGTGGAGGTAGAAATGGACAATCTTATGCGTGATTTTGCATCAACAATTGTGACAACATATTCATGACTGTTGCACGCTGTGGTTAATTTTCCAACAGTGTCAATGAATACCTCGTCAAGTGGATCAAATGGAGTGGGCCTGGGCTTTCGGGACACATAGCGCTGAGCTTTGCTCAGGCGACAGGTCTCACAAGTTGACATCTCACCTATGTCTAAGTGTTTTACGAAGTGTCTGATTGGGTTAAATGAATTTAAATTCTAATACGTTAGCTATAGAGCCTTAAAACTTCATGATTATCTCACAAATAACACAACCAATCCTGTCGACTCTAGGATATTCTACACGACGCCATTCCATCTTATATTACTCCTTCCTGATATCTTCCATCGGCGGTCTATAAATCCTGCAAAAACCAACTCAATCGACTGCTGTGCAGCGTTGTTCTTTTAGTGATATCTGCAAACGATATCTGGATATGATTGTTCTGAACATCAGATTGAGTCATTCTGCGAAAAATACACATCATACGTGATCATGCGTGTCATAGCCTCAGGCTGAATGCGTCAGTGATTTAAGACTTCAATGCGAACAGCGCCTATTCGCAGCAACCGGCCTTGCGCTAAAAATATTGCAAATCTTGACGAGTTGGACTCGCGGGGAATCGAACCCCGGACCACTCCCAGAATATTAATTGCTAAGGGAGTATTATACCACTAAACCACGAGCCCGCTTTCCGGTGCTTGTTATGATTAAATTTCTAATAACTATATTATAAATCTTGATTTAGATTCAGCTCTCCACCACTCACCAATACTATATAACATCAAGATGCGTTTATTTTGTGAACTGTCCGACACCTGCAAGAAAATTTTTGAATTGGACAGGTAACCTCACCAGAATCCAGGTCGGGGCTAGATCCGGAGCTGGACTGAAATATTAGTGATGCTGAGTTTTTCTATCACAAGTCGGAATTTTAAGGTCTGGGTGCTTTTTTGTGATCAGCGTAGAGCCTTCTTCTGGTTAATTCTATAATCATTAAATTGCTGTAAACTGCTTCTAGAATTGACGAGCTGAATAATGAGATATATAAGTCAGATAAAATAATTGACCACTAGATATTCCTCAATAAGACGTATCACATCCTTGTAACTACTCATTCTGCGATCGCGGATCAGATTGTGTAGCTGAGCGCAATCTTGATTAGTCTTCCGATTAAAGTCTCGGAACTTTAAACCCCACATGTATCCTACTAAAGACTGGAAATGGCAAGCTCGAGTTCAGCAAAGCCCTTAATACCTTAATATTTCGAGTTTGTATCGCATCAAATAATGAGATGTATCCGGGTACCCTGAGAGGTTTCGAAGTTTTCAAGCTATATATCTTAGTGTAATGGTTGTGGACTTGGACAAGAGCAATGGCAAGGACAAGTTAATCAGGTTAAGATAATATTCAAGAGATCAAGAATAATCTGAGATAACAAGACTCAAAGCTGAAGAATGCTGAGAATAAGGGAAGACTGCTACTTATACACAAAGACGGCCCAAACCCCTATCTCTTAGCTAATTCAGTAGAATCTTCCAGAATCCATATAGTAATCCAAGCCTTCCAGAGAACCTTCTAGATAATGTACAAATATATTTGATAGAACTACAAAGAATAGGGTTTTACATAATCCGCTCAAATCATGGGAGCAGAACTATAATGTCACGTGATAATTAGCCTGACAGTTGTAGTTAGGCCCTAACAGACCTTTTTTTTTTTTTAAAATCATTTTGTATTCAGCCTAATAGCTATGACAAGTGATCTAAAAAATAATACAAAAATATAACAAATTTCCCCAAGCACAGGTCATGATAGCTCCCTAACAGACCTGTTTCTGATACTTAGGACATAAAGGAGAGGTGAAAGTTTTAATGATAAGCTCCAGAAGTGCTATCAATAACTGCAATCCAATGAATGAAAAATTAATCAATGGTCCATTGTATCCATTGAATAATATAAGACTCCCATGTAAAAATACGGTCAACTGTATAACTAAGATGATATGAACTGCCGCCATGTTTTTTTGAAGAAGCCCATCTTTTGATACCTCATTTTGATGGCTTTAATCGGGTTACTTCTCGATCACATGTTTAATAACAGCCCATGTCGTGAAGTTTGAAAAGATGAGAATTGGCCGTATTGATCGGAATCCGACGTGTGGAAGAAATAAGATAATGGCATCTATTGAGATTACTTGATATGTAACCCAGACTCCTTGTGACGGCTGGTTAGCCGATAGTATGCCTGCAGCCTAAGCTGTTCAGCCTCGGCATACGAATGACGTAAATGTGCGCACGGTAGTCTATGGCACATAATATTACATATTTCCAAATAAGGCTAAGTCCCTTGGAAAGGCTTCTGGACCGTGCACTATTAGAACGCCATGGAAGCTACCAGACTACTCTTCAACGTAGTGTGCTAGAACCTTGTAGAATACGGAGCGTAGATATAAATATAATTTGTATTATACTACATAGCTTTTCCCTGTAGATAGAAAATTAACCACCATTGAGTATATAGTTGCTCTAAACCTTTATACCCCAAACCGTGACATCTACTAAGGATTCCTCCCACGATGTTTTATCTTCAGAGAACGCCTGTTCTTAAGTTAGCGATTCAAAAAGAACGACTAGGGCACCCAGTGATGTGGATTCTTCTCGATGCTCAATTTGGAGAGCGTTTAAAGACTTAACTACTAAAGCAGCTTCAGCACTGAAACCCTTCCTAGATGGATTGCGGGGATTAATTCCTACTACTCTACAGTAGCTTACAAAAGTGGTCGAATAAATCACCAAATTTAATACATCTGATCATAACTTTACAACATGATCTTGAAATGAAAATATTACAGCATTATATGAAAATTTAATGACTTTACTATCGCTGAGACAATTTTGAAGCAAAAAAAAAAGAGAATTGTTGATTCCATAGTGGTCTTGGCGTTCTCAATTACTCGACCAGTTTTGGATGCACCATTTTGATACAAGAACTCAAAGATCTTTTCCCAGCTAGCCATCCAATCCACAAGATATTTTCTCTTGCATTCTGTAATTTCTTATTATCTGTACCTTTAAACAACCATGGAAAATGAATCAACCGATTTCTGAGCTAATATTTAGATGAATGGTGAAGTTACGACCTGTTCATTAGGTAAAAGCTACAGAAGTAGCGTTATTTGAAATACAATCGAATCTATCGGTGAGGTGATAAGTGCATCTGTAGCGTAATTTGAATCTTAATGGAATTCAATTGATTGGAAAAGATAGAGTTTGAACTAACGCGTAAAAGAGCTCCGACCATCATGTAAAAAGGAAACATGAAAGTCAGATTAATTGTATTTACAGGAATCATTCAGCCTCCAGTATCAAAATTATTTAATCAATTGATTCATACTTATATTGGGGGGAGGGTCGGATGGTGCAGTGGTACACTATCCGGGCCGTTCTTCCAAGTAGAGTCTGGGTAGCTTGGACACATGCCCCACTTGAAACAGGAGAAAGCTGGTTCGAATCCAGCAAGACCCTCACACCACTTCTCTCGCGGTGATACTGTATTCGTAGAATGACGAAAGCATGCTCAGATAGCCACAGGTTTTTCTCGCTTTTCCCTGTAGTGGGTATTCACGGAAGAGGGTACATGTCGTAAGGCGTTATTCTCATAGTGGTATCTGCAAATGAAATCTGAGTCTGAGTGTTCCAAACGTCAAACAGAGTTATTCTGCGTCACATACATATCTTCCGTAATCATTCGCGTCATGGCCTCAGGCTGCATACGCAAAAATGATTTAAAAAAAAAAATACTTATATTGTGAAAATACTTCTACCCTGAACGAGATTATTTGGGATTTTTATCAAAGTAATCTTTTCTTTAAAAAATATGAAAAGATATCTCTCGACCAAATAACATCCCTAGCAAAATTAGTCCATGAAGGGAAATCAACGAATGAAATTTCAGCAATATTAGGACTCAGTCATGCCACTGTAAAATACCGAAAGATGATAGTGAAGGAAGCACCGAAATTAAAGAATGGACGGCCACAAAAACTATCAGCTAGAGAAAAGCGAGGAATTGTGAAACGTTGAGTCAGGTCTAATCGTTTATTTTCAGGTATTCAAGTTGGTGTTTCATCTAATTACGTTGGTAGCGACCACAGGGTCTTGTTTGGGGACGTTTTATACGTACTAATGTAACAGAGTTAGCGTTTAAACGTCGCTCTGGAGAAGAAAATGTTTCGGATGGTCTAAGATGAATATTGGTTCATACATGATGAAGGAATATATACAAAGGGATATACTTTTGGATGAAGGGAGAACAATTTTCTTAGAAAAAATGAACAAATGCAAACATCAATTTTCCTCAAAGTCTAATAGTTATGAGCCCGGATAGCGTTACCTTATTTTACTGATAAAATACTTGAGAAACATCTCGAAAACCGATCAATTCTACGTTATTTCTACTCTTTTTCTATCACTTCGATCTTAATCATAAGATCTTTATTTTGAGAAACAAATTTTTCTATTTTCTATCATATATTTTATTTACAATCATGGAGTTCGCAAACTCACCAAATACTTTAGCACTTGTTCTCGAAAAGAGCTCAGATTGGAAAAGGTGGTATGAACAATTCAAATATGAAGCTAACTTACTTGGAATCTGGAACTACCTTGATCCAGATACTTCAAATTTGGAACCTCCGAGCCGGACGAAGCCATCAGCAGATATTGATGATGAAATTTGGCGAGTCGATTACCGAATTCTTGCAGCCGAACACTCACAACAGAAGAGAGATCTCATCTGAATGGCAGCTTTCCTGTGGAGAACAATTTCGCAGGGTTACAGAGACTCACTTGAGAAAAATATCTCCACTCGCAAGCAGCTATAAGATCTGCGAGACATGTGCAAATTTACGATTTTTCAGCAAGAAGCCAATTTGGAATCCCAGATTGAAAAGTTAACAAAGGGACCCCAGGGACAGAGTCACGACCAGTGGGCTCAAGCTTGGATTGGTGTCATAATTTTTTCTAAAGAAATGTCAAATTCTGTCTGGACGGAGCATAGATTGTACAGGGATTTTGTCAAAACTTGCTTAACAGTTCTCCCTGCTTTTGGGGAAAAATTAATGGCGAAAATTATCGAAGACGATGGATCAGAGCTCAAGCTTAACGAAGCTGTGCGTCAATATTCAGCCTGGGCGAGTTTCAGCCCACCTCAATTCAGAACTTCTTTCAATGGAGCATTTGCTACATTAGACGGAAAGAAGCTAGATGCCGACGTCAAAAATTCGAATAATTCAAAAAATTCTGGATATTCAAAATCGCAGGGTAACAAAAACGATCGAAAAGCTCCAAGATGTCCTTGTGGTGAAAGACATTATTTTAACAAGTGCGAGCATATCAACGTGTCGGAACGTAAGCCTGGATACATTGAAGATCAGAAAATTTATAATAATATTCGTCAATGGTTTGACAACAACCCTGAGAAATACGATAAGATGGTCTCATCTTTTGAAAAGACTAAGGGGGCTATTTTAGCTGACTTCTTGTACGAAAAAGAAAGCTATGCAACTATTACTGCACCGAAAGTTTTTGCTAGTCGTCATTCTCAAGATAACTCGGTGATTCTTGACACAGCAACCACGAATCATGTCTTTCATCAACTATCCCGATTTATCAAATATGAAAAACTTGATAACCCCATCGAAGTACGCACAGGTGATTCGCAATGCTTTATTATCGGGACTGGCTCTATTAGGCTTGCTGTCAATACTGATAAGGGACGAAGATTTTTGCGAATCGATAACGTCCAGCATATACCAGGTTTTCACATCAACATTATAGCATACAAAGCCTTCAAGCTTGAAGGTGCTTATTTGGATGGAAAAAACAATTGGATCCGTAAGGTTACGGATGATAGATGTTTAGCGATTTGTGATAAATCTCCTTGTGGCTCATTTTTGGTACTTGAAAACCACAAGTCTCAGCCATTTCACAAAACTTCTTTCGTTACCAATAGCTTCGAATAAAAAGTCAACACTGCAACAGCAGAGAGATGGCATCTCAGACTTGGGCACATGTCACATGAGAACATTGCTAATCTATCGAAGAATGTTGATGGAGTTAAAGTCACTGCTACACAGAAAAGAGACGATACAAATGAGGAAAATGTACTCTGCGAAGTTTGTAATACTGCCATTAGTCATACAAAAATCTCTCGGCAACCACAGTATAAAGGCGAAACCCCGTTCCAATGGACACATATTGATCTAATACATGAAGAGCTAGGATTGTCCAACGAACGTTAAATTTTTCATTTTTACTGTCAGTTGACAAAATTTAATGTTGCCTACGTCACTTTGGACAGGAAACAGAAAACTTTGGTAAAATTTTTTACGCAGGCGCATGACCTCATCAAACAATGGGGTTTTGATATACAATTTATCCGTATGGACCAAGGGGCGGGATTACAATCCGAGTTTAACAACTACTGTGCGAAACATAGCATCTGGCAAGAAAAACCTCCGACAGACACAAAAGAGCCTAACGGAGCAGCAGAAAGATCTGGGGGGTGGATCATCACAGTAGCTCGAAAGTTAAAGCTACAATCAGGTCTTCCCAGCAACCTTTGGCCGTACTTCGTGCTAGCAGCGGTAAGAATTCTCAACAGAACACCAAAAAAGGCCTTGGGATACAAAACACCATTCGAGCTAGTGACTAAGAGACGACCAGATCTATCAGGCTACCGAATTCCTGGGTCAAAGTGCTATGTTACGAAAAGGAATATCCCAGCACTACAGAAGCAAGCGACTCGATCTGATGTTGGTTACTATATTTCTAACTCAGCAAGAAATATATCTATTATCTGGATGCCATATGTTAACAAAGTCATTTCATCAAGGGATGTTAGGATCGATGAAATGTCACGTTTCAGTTGGGAACATGTAAGAAATCCCAGCAACATTCCCATTTTTGAAGATCGTTTTGTTAGCATAGAACATGGAAATCCAATGGATCAACTCCTTGAGGATGTCATCGAAGAATCAACCAGTACTCACAGTCAAGTCAGTGAAAACATTCATTTAACCACCAATCCCATGTCAGAGTTAACAGGAAAAACGCAAACTGATTTCGATGGAAATTTACCGACACCCAGGACTACACCCGTGTTGTGTTTCAGTCGGTGTACAAGGGTACCCCGGTATATCATGACTCAGGTCTGTGCTTCACAATAATTATGTTGTGAATATGAAAGAACGTCATAGAACCAGATAGAACTGGAAGTCATAGAATACAGTGGAATGGTGTAGATACGTCGCTACCTCTAAAGCAGCAGCAGAGGAGTTGTATATATAGAGAGGTGGTGTCTTGTAGTTAGATGTCAAGCATACGCACTTTCACACACACATATACAATAGAAGTTCTCATTACACTCATACCTCAACCTCTCAATTATTCAAAGGTAGAAGCTATGCCCTCAATAAGCTCATAACCATAATAACCCGAAGTCCCAAATGAACAGACAATTTCACGAAAAACATCTCATGAAATAACAGAAGAATCTGTGGAGAATGTGTCTACGCCTAGTCCTGAGCGTAACACTGAGCCTATATCTAATCCTGATAGGCGACCTTATAATCGAAAACTAACTGAAGAGCAAGTTTTCGAAAGGCTACGAGAAACGTCTCGTGAAGCTAGAGCTCGACGAAGAAATGAAAGAAAAGAAAATCTTAATTTTTATACTAAAGTTCCCGACCTAGAAAGTGCTCCTATTGTTGATCCACTCGAACATATATATTCATCTTTTGCGGTTAGTCAGAATCGAAGACTCCATATTGATCAACTACAAAAACCGCCATCTCGATGGGAAACTATGCTAAAACATCCAGAATCATCTAGATTCATCAGCGCAGCGAATTTGGAGATTCAATCACAAGAAAAGAAAGGTACATGGATAGAAGTACCTAAACCTGCTGATGTTAAAGTCTTACCATTGAAGTGGGTATTCACCTATAAGTTGGATGATCTGGGTTATTTGGTAAAATATAAGGCTCGGATTTGCGTCCGAGGTGATCTACAACCTCACACAGGTGAAGATTTATATGCAGCAACAGGTGCGTATAGAACTTTTCGAACTTACATGGCCATTGTCGCAGCATTTGATCTTGACTGTGATCAAATGGATGCTATTAACGATTTTATCAATGCGCGGATTAAGGAAGATGTTTATGTTCATTGGCCTCCTGGGTACAAAAAGAGAGATGCGGTGCTAAAATTACAGCGAGCACTATATGGATTAAGAGTCTCGCCAAAACTCTGGTTCGATGAAATCTCTGGGTTCTTGGCAACAATTGGGTTTGAATATTCTCCCGAAGATCATTGTGTAATGATCCATGAATCACTAACAATATTAATTTTCATATATGTTGATGATTTTCTGATAGCCGCACCTAAAAGTCTGAGGAAACATTTGGATGAGATTAAATTATCTATCGATGCAAAGTACGAATTGCGTGACCTTGGAGAGGTCAAAAGATTTCTGAATCTTGACATTTATCGCAATCGAGAAATGCGCACCGTACATATTTCCATGGCATCTTATATTGACAAAATTGTAACTCGATTCCATCTTCAGCACGCACGATTGCCGAGAGTTCCTCTTACTGGTAAGAAACTTCTTCCATACGATAGTATCGCAACTCCCGAGCAAAGAACGGCATATCAACAACGTATCGGCAATCTTATCTATCCAGCAGTTGTACTTCGACCAGACATATCATTTGCTGCAGCCATGCTAAGTCGGTTCAACCAAAACCCGAGTCCTGACCATATTCGAGAGGCGGACCATGTTATTTCTTATCTTGCAGCAACCAAACATGTGGGTATTCGATATAGTGGCAATTTACAGCCAGAAGATTTAATGTTAGCTGCCAGTGATGCCAGTTTTGCTGATGATAGTACTCGAAAGTCCACTCAAGGTTTTTTGATTAAATTATTCGGAGGACCAATTGCCTGGCAATCCACACTTCAACGAACGATTGTTTTATCCACCACCGAAGCCGAAATTATGGCTCTAACATCAGTTGGTCATGAAATCATGAGTATTAGACGACTCTTTAAATCAATACGTTTCGAACCAGAGTGTGATAGCCCTTTACTTTGCGATAACCAACAGACAGTAGGGTGCATTAATAAGGATCATCCGCAATTAACAACAAAAATGCGGCATATTGACATACATCACCTATGGTTACGGCAAGAGTCAAAAAAGGGTATTATTGCAGTATTATGGGTACCGACGAACGATCAGCCGGCTGATGGATTCACCAAGCCACTTGGAGTGCAAAAACATAACGACTTCATTCAAAAGTTAGGATTATATTAATTGGAATATCTTGATACCTGAGGGGGTGTGTGAAACGTTGAGTCAGGTCTCATCGTTTATTTTCAGGTATTCAAGTTGGTGTTTCATCTAATTACGTTGGTAGCGACCACAGGGTCTTGTTTGGGGACGTTTTACACGTACTATTGTAACAGAGTTAGCGTTTAAACGTCGCTCTGGAGAAGAAAGTGTTTCGGATGGTCTAAGATGAATATTGGTTCATACATGATGAAGGAATATATACAAAGGGATATCCTTTTGGATGAAGGGAGAACAGTTTTCTTAGAAAAAATGAACAAATGCAAATATCAATTTTCCTCAAAGTCTAATAGAAATCGCCCGTTTAATGGAAAATGGGGGCGCTAAGACGGTAGTAGGGGCATCCAAACTAGTAAGTTCAGAAAGAGAAGATCAAGTTTCCGCTCGGATTGTCCGGCGGGCTTTAAGGGAGCAAGGTCTGAAGGCGATAAAAAAGAAGAAACCAAAACTGTAAAAAGCTCATCAGAGAGCTCGCTTGAACTGGGCTTTATGCCACGAAAATTGGACGAAAGAAGACTGGAAAAGGGTGATTTGGTCAGACGAAACCAAAATAAACAGGCTAAATAGCGATGGGATTAAATCTTCTTGAGTTAAAGGCCCAAAGAATTTGCAACCAGAAGCGATCGAAGAGACCCTGAAGTTTGGCGGGGGCAATCTAATGATATGGGGGTGTATGTCGTGGTATGGGATAGGTGGAACGGGCTGTGTATTTAGACGAATAGATTCTAAACAGTATTTGGATATGTTGGATAATTTTCTAGTACCTACTATGAATAGAATTGCCAGAGAGTCCGACCCGGTACCTGCAACTGAACTTATCTTCCAGCAAGATAACGACCCAAAACACACATCCAAGAACACAAAAAGCTGGAAAGCTTCTAAAAATCTCAAGACAATGAATTGGCCCTCTCAATCGCCGGATATGAACCCGATTGAGCATCTTTGGAGTCGGCTCAAGTGTCGACTCGGCGAGTATCCAGAGCCACCGAAAGGTATACATGAATTGTGGGAAATATTTAGGGAAATTTGGCAAAACTTTGATCCAATTTTATGTCAGACTCTAGTCGAGAGTATGCCGTCGCGTGTTGTAGCTGTAATAAAGGCCAAAGGAGGTCATACTAAGTATTAAAATGATGCTTCCAAAACTGGTCGAGCAATTGAGAACGCCAAGACCACTATAGAATAAACAATTCTCTTTTTTTTTGCTTCAAAATTGTCTCGGCGATAGTAAAGTCATTAAATTTTCATATAATACTATAATATTTTCATTTCAAGATCATGTTGTAAAGTTATGGTCAATTGTATTAGATTTGGTAATTTATTCGACCACTTTTGTAAGCTACTGTACCTGAGCGTGTGACAATTTGCATATTAAGATCATTTGGGAAAGTGATTTATGTATCAGCTCCAGCCTCTGATGACTGACTTTTATTTTATATAATTTTACGACGAATTTGATTGACTTCATGATCACAACGATTCAGTAGATTTCGGCCCGAGTCTCCGGCGACCCTATAATGTAGAGGTTGGTTACTTCGGGGGTCGGTGTTACGGCGTGCAACAATTTGAGTATAATCGCCGTCTGCGAGGTACGGATGACGTGGGGCGGTAGACTTAGGTCAGAACAAGACGAACGAAACAAGACAAATGGAACAAGACGAAAGGATGCAAGCAAGTAATGCAAGAAGATAGATTGAGAAGCTGGAGATCTAAGTCCCAGATCCAGCCTCATTATATATATACAGGTTACACCTAATTCCATGGTCTGTCCGGAATCAAGATACAAGCTCAAACTAACCTAACACCGTAGCCTTCGTATCATCCGCATCTGACTCTTTCCGTGAGTCGCGTAAATAAGTCATGCCCGACTTTCCTAGTCAGTCGCGTAACTGCCTCGTGTCGTGGACCCTTGCCCCTAATATTGGACATCTGACTCTGAGCTCTTGGCGGCCATGACAGTCGGAGTTCTTGCTAAATTTTTGATTGGTGTTCTGCAAGTGATCTATTGCCAGAATTTTGTTTAAGCTTTCTATGAGCTGTATCGTCTTCATGTTAGCGTTGGTATGTTGGATTATCAAACCTGGGAAACATGTTCTTTAAAATCACAGTCTACGCTGCGTAGTTCTTACGCGGGTTTCCTGTTTAGCAGAACTCAAATAGCGTTACTTTGAATACCTATAAATATCTAATTGTTATCGATATTCGCATCAAACTTTGAGTTTGCAGGCCTAGCATCTTTGTGGATTAGCGGGAAAGCTGCACATCCGAAATCGCGTAACTTCTTGAGGTTAATTACTTTATCGAAGAATGCCGTAACTGGTGTTAAATTTGAGCCGGACGAGTATTTTCTGGACTAACAGGTAATGCCGTAGTCGGAAGTCTGTTCCGAATGTGCATTGCATGCTCGATGGCATAGCCCCAGCAGACTTTCCAATTAAGCTAAGCATGGAATATCATTGACTTAGCAAGTTGTACCAAAAATCCAATGGCTCGTTCGGAGACTCCGTTCAGAGAATGTTTGTATGGTGGAGAGGGTTGCACTTCGATTCCTAATTCTCGACACCAATCTTTCAATTGTTGTCCAAATTCCATTGTCTGCTGTCAAGAATGCAACTTTTTCTCCAGTCTTCCGCTGCAAGTGTGCTACTATCTCCTAGATCAAAGGAATTCATTCTGCTGAGCTCTTGGTTTTGAGTAGTCTTATGAAGCCACATCTAGATGCATTATCGATAATAATCAGAAAGTAATTGTAACCTCTGATTGATGTTGGCAGTTTTTCAGAGTTATCAGAGTGTAATCTGCGTTCAGTCTTGGAGTTTCTGTTGTCTGATTTCATCTAGAATGTTACTCTCAATTTACCTGCCAGTGTGACGGCTGATAAGCCGATATGTACCTATAGCCTATGATGATTATCACAGGCGAACAGTGCATAGGATCAGTATAGGTGGGGCTCTATACAGCCCTGTTTTTTGATGCAATCTCCCCCGCTAGCGATCGGCAGAAGCACTGATTTAGTTTAGCTCAAATGGAATATTCTCGAAGATTGATATCATCTAACTTTCTATTGTGGAAGTCGAGAGAATGTTCGGGAATAGGTAGGCAGAAGAGCAGATAGGAGTCAGGGCGTATAAGTAGTTGAAGTCAGAGATAGTTGATTATTTCTCCTTCATAGATAAGTATAAACTACATTAAGGCATATCGTCGCTCAAGCACCAATCGCCGAACCGTGACAGCCAGGCACGCTTCACACGCATCTGCTGCGTTTCTGCATAGTTTAGGTTTTTGTGGGATGTCAGACAATCTGGATACGGTCTTGTAACTTGCATGGGCCAATCTAAAATGCCTGAGTTCAGCTTCATTGGTTAGAGGACGAGACATTTCGTCAATTGGTATTGAGATATTCATTGTGCTTCCTGACTGATGAGCTGTGAGGGAGTAGTGTAAATTGGATTCAACTTGTAGGTCTTGATCTGAGACTTGATAAAGGTTATCATGGATGGAGGCATTGAATAGGGTTTTATGATTTTTCTAAGCGATCTCAGTACCCTTGATAAATAATACGTCAATTCCATCATTATTCAGAATACCAACGGATATTAGTCTGATATCTTTAAATGCTGGAACGTACCAGACATCTCTGAGAACTAAGTCTCCAATTTGGCAGATTCCGTACCCTACGGAGGGACATGTATTTCCATCAGCAGTGGATACAAAATTTGAGGTTGACCATATTTTTAGTCCGGAGAAAGCTCCTATCCTTCCACTAAAGTGCCGTGTTGCACCGAGATCTATTTTCCAGCCTGAATTCTTTTGTGATATGGACAATAGGGCTGTCTCAATTACTATATTAGCGTATGCACCAGGATACGGGCTTTCTTCATCGTTTGATTGTTTATCGGTATCTCCTACTGAATCTGCATATTCCTCTTTGTTTCCCCTTTTCTGAGACTGGTGAAACTGCCTCTTTGCTTTGAGGTAATTGGTGCATTCTGTAAAGTTCGTGACTATGGACGATAATTGAACTCTTGAACGTGGACTGCGTCTGTTGACTATGGGTGTGGACTGTGGCTGTGGACTATTGGCGTGGACCATGAACTCGATGGACAAGACAATAATAATGACTATTAACCAAGACAAGATTGTATTTGAACAATGATTAGCTAACAAGACTCAGGTCTGAAGAGCCTCTAGGTACAGAGGGAAGGCCACTATTTATACAAGTCTAGCTCCATCTCAACAGGGGCCATCTGGCCAACGCCCAAGTCATCTTCGAAATACATAGAATACTAGAGAATGCTATTGAAGTCTATAGAAAATTACAAGAGAGACAATAACATGGAAACCTGTAGAAGCTTAGCCCAAAGTCCCTGGTGTGTGGACAGAAGAATAGAAGTTTCTAGAAGAGTGGACCTCATCAACTGACAACACGTGAATCGATTACCACTCACGTGACATCAGTAAGTAGATGGGTTAGCCGCTGATCCTGACACATTCTTTGAGCTAGAGACCAGGTTTATGGCAAAAACTGTAGCTGTTACGACCAACGTTACAATCTGAGCGTCCCGCACTACGACCTCTTCCCTGATAAGAGTTCCTGTCCTTATTTATTCCTCCTCGACTTTCGCCTCACTGTCCACAAGGGTTTCCTCCACGATTTACACCTGGGCCTCTCGTATTTCTGCCTCGACTTTTCTTACCAGTATCAGCAAGATTTGCTGCATCTGTCGAAGTAATCGTGGTTGAAGAGTTGGAGTTATGTCGGTCTGCTTCTGGATTCAATTTCTCTGCAGCCCTAAAGACTGGTAGAGCTTCTCTGAGGTCGAGTTTTTCTGCTTCTATTCTCCATTTGGCACAATGGCAATTTACCTTGGCTTCGGGGATTCTGCGAATAGATAGTATTATTCGTTCAAGGATATCTTCCTCGGAAATTGTTCAGTTTGTCCCAAGCAGCATCTTCTGCATGCCGATCATTTTTGCATGGAAATCGATTATCGACATCTTATTATGGTCGAAGTAGGAGCTGTAGAACTCTGCTTGGACAGAAGTATTCATAGAGCTGTCTGGACTACAGTTGAGTTTTGTCACTTCCTTCCAGAGAGAAGCTGTACTTCTATTACTCAAGACAGTATCTAGGTCGTCAGAGCGGTGGATGGTGTCAATTGATCCAACTATGATTAACATCGCTTTCTCGTTTCTACTGATCCAGTTTGCGATGTCAGCATTGGTAATGCCGTTGTCGGTATCTTTAACGGGTTTTGACTCCATTCCAGTGACAATGGACCAGACACACGCGACTTGCAAGACATCCTTAACAGTTGATTCAGGTTGTGGATAATTAGGTCCATTAAAAATTTGAACTTGTCCCCACGAGGTGTTATTGACGCCGTTCTTAGCATTGATGTTTGAGGACGACTTTTTTTGTCGAAAGAAAAAAACAGATAATTCCGGGCTCATAACCAATCAAGTTGGTAGTGCGAATGGAGGGACAAATGGTATGAGAGAGAGGGTAAAATGTGTCGATAAAGTGCAGATGTGTTAGATTTTGTATTGAAGTAAATACAGCCGTCCCTCTCTAACTCGATAGTGGGTTCCGATATAAGTGTTGAAAATATTCATTGAAATTCAACCATTTACATTTGCAATACTTACCCCTGCACGCAAAATAACCTGTAAGGGTAAGTGTTGCAAATATAAAAGTCCAAGTTACGATAAATATTTTCAACACTTATACCGGGACCCACTATCGAGTTAGAGAGGGATGACTGTATGTATGTTTTTTTTAAATCATTGTTGCGTATGCAACCTGAGGCTATGACGCAGAATGACTATTTGACGTTTGGAATACTCATACTCAAATATCATTTGCAGATACCACTACGAGAATAACGCCTTATGACATTTACCCTCTTCCGTGAATACCCACCACAGGGAAAAGCGAGAAAAACCTGTGGTTATCTGAGCATGCTTTCGTCATCCTACGAATACGATATCACCGCGAGAGAAGTGGTGTGCGGGTCTTGCTGGATTCGAACCAGCTTTCTCCTGTCTCAAGTGGGGCAAGTGTCCGAGCTACTCAGACTCTACTTGGGAGAACGGCCCGGACAGTGTACCACTAAACCATCCGACCCGGAACTTTAGGGTGCGTGGCCGCACGCAATCTGTAGACCTAGTAAACATTTCAAATATACATGATCTGATTCGCTTCTGTAGCTAATTGTTCCCTAAGAGTGTTAACTATATTTTCATAGCAATGTTCAAATACTGTGGGGTGTGACAAGATTGAAGAGAATGAGAAATTTATCGTTGAAACGTTTGTCAACCGACGTGAGCAAGTCAAGGACTGAAGTAGAATCCCCCGGACGGCAACTTCCGTTGTCGTCGATGTTCGCATCCTGATCAGGCAAGGCGGGAATATGGAGATCGAAGGAGATTAATAAGAGCCACAACTTGTGTTTACCCTCAAAACAGGACAATTGGTGTGGGAATTCCATTTTTCGCTACTCTTGAATCCATTAAATTTGATCGCTGATAAACTTTTTTCATAATTTTCGGGTTTAAACTGCTTGTGGGGGAGTGCTCAGCCATACGAAGTATGGTTCAAATATTACACATGTCAGCAAAAATAAAATTGGAGCATGTACTAATTTTACTGCCGAGTGGTGATGCTTTCTCAAGATTATCACAAAAACTTTTTGAAGTTGTAAGGTCATTGACAGTTTTAAATTAAGACTAGAGTACCGAGCGATAATCTACTACATGTAGTAAAATACTCTAGTGTTTACACCACAGTTCTGAGAAGTATGATCCAGTGGTACCCAAATTTAATCGTTTGCCTTATTCGTCATCATCTTCTTCATCATCGTTTTGTACATTGAAGAATCGGAGCTCGTACACTCCCTTTGAAGTAGAGACTACACGAAGCCAGTCACGGAGCTGTTGCTTCTTGAGAAATTTCTTAGTCCTACATTTCAAAGTGTTAGCTGGCTAACCTTCTCGTACATAACTTGGGTAAAGCCTCTTGCTATCATGAATATACAGAGGCGATAGAGTGAGTTGACAGAGAGCTTTCCGACATAGGATTGTAACAAAATTTCATACAGATACTTAAGGTAACGACCTGATAAAGGAATGTGCGAGAGGACTTCAATTTTTCCATCACCAATTTGGGATATCTGAATAGCATCACCCAAGTTCCCGACACGCCCCTCAACCTTTATTCTGTCTTGGAGAAATTTCTTAAAGGCGGAAATGTCGAAGATTTTGTCGCCTACAGGCTGGGAAGCGTTGATGATAAACTAATTTTTATCTGTTAGCGCCCATTTAAAATAATTTTTGGAAAATAGAGTAAAAATGAATGCGGAGCAAGGTCCAGGATTTCTGGGTTATGGGTCTGAAGAGCAATGGGTGTTGATTTTGTGATACTTTTAGTCGTAGAACGAACCTTTTGAGTAACCTTGGCCTGCTTGCCTTTTGTAGAGTTCTGCTAACATAAATCTTTCTCAGCCAAGATATCATTTCGACTCCCGAAGCGAAGTCGTAGCAGTCTAGGTTGCGTGATACATACGTTAGGTGCCATGATATTTTGGTGTATTGTGGTCGCAAAGAGGTAAAATCCTGCGCCGTGGGAAATAATCTGGTGACAAGAACTGATTGAACTGAGGTGTGGTGATTCATAAAGTCCAGGGAAAAAAATAATTTCCACAATTTAGCCTGTGTGATATTCCCCCCTGAGACCCACTATAATTATTCTGCTCGGCTGGAATTCTACTCCAGCAAAACTTAGCAAAGCAGGGGTAGTTGAAAGGCGAGAATAAGTTTCACATGACAGAATTTTCTAGCTGTGTTACGAAAATACGCAGAATATGGATCGGTAACAGAAATACAACCCAATTTTCCGTCTGATGTTACACGTAGTCTTGTATAATTTTTCTACTGGTAGCTTGCAAATGACAATATGAGTACTTCCTTGGACATACCAAATGGCCTCTTTTTCATTTAATCTGGCTTAACGGCCGGATGGTGCTGTGGTACACCGTCTGGGCCCTTCTCCAAAGTAAAGTTTGGACAGCTTTGACACAAGGCCTACTTGAGATAGGAGAATGCAAGCTCAAATCCAGGCAGACCCGTGCCACATATCCTCTCGTGGTGATATTGAGTTCTCAGGATGAAAAAAGCATACGCAAATCAACATCAGGTTCTCATACTATTCCCAGAGTTGGATCTACACGGAAAAAGGTGTAAGTCGTCAAGTTTAGCTTGGTAGTTGTCTGTTTGTTTATTATTTTACGTCTTACTAAAATGAGTCTAAACCCTTCTTTCCACCCAACCGGATAAATGACGCTAGAGCTGACTGCTCTAGTTGCTTGACGCGCCCTGATTCCCAAACACAAGAAACGGGACCTGATCTAATTCATGGATTAGCTTGGTAGTGTTACATGCAGCTGCCAACCTCTAAGAAGTGGTGTGCTAACCGACAAACTGAATCATTTTACGTGAAATATACATCATCCGTGAATATCCGCTCGGGCCCTTAGAGCGCCAACTCGGGTTAATCGAAAAAGAAAAAGTAAAAGTAAACCAGGCTTCACTCCTTGAAGGCCCATACGCTCCAGGCCTCTGTCTTTAGCCAGCTCTGTGGGGTACCAAAGATCTCCGCCAACAACCATAGATTTAGGCATATTTGCATTCTTAGATAATAAGCCAAAAAGTCATCTTCGATGAGTAGTACTCCTGAAAAAATTCTCAAAAATTGCTAAGCTGGAGTCTCTGAATGCCAAGTGGCCACCACCTTGGATGAGTAGCCCCTTAGACATTGCTATCAGAAATCTTGACAAGTCATCAACCAAGGTCTATCATAGAGACTTACCCCAAACGATTCCACCCTCTGCGTCTATCATCTATACTGATGGCTTCTTAATCAAGGACAAGAACACTGGTATAGGTTTTAAGTTATATCTATCATACACACGGGAACTGAGATGTTTTTCATTCAATCTAGGAACTAGCATTGGTATTATTAATCCAGAAACCTATGCGATATATCAAGCTCTGAAGCAAGTATCTTCAATTGATCAGCACTCAACCTGTTTTCTATTCATAAATAGTCAAGCTGCATCTCTCGGTATTTTAAAAGGATCGAATTACTTCTCATATAAAGTTAGATCTGAGAGTACCCAGATCAATTTAAAACTCTATTTGTGTTCTCGCCATAAAGGGATTGAAGGCAATGAAATTGTTGACCGCCTTGCAAGGAAGAGCCTAGACCAATTTTGACTATTGAAGACCAATACACTTGTTATTCTTAAATGAAAAAATAAGACAATCCGTTCAAGAAGCTTGGCACACTCAATGGTTTAAGTAATTTCTTAGAGAAAAAGAAAGAAGGGAAGCTATTGGATTCGGAACATTTTCCAGAACTGCTGCAAGGAAGTCAACACCAAATTTCAAGAATAAGGTTATCAATCTAAACAATTTCAGCTAAGCGACCCGGTCTTCATAATTCCAGGCGAAAACACGCATAGGCAACAACCTAGTCATTCTCTAAAATATAAAGAGAGTAAAAAGTAAAACATGCAACCTCTTTGATGTGAAGAAGCAGACCACGCAACACTTAATACTCCACTTTACTCATTTTCAAGCTGAGGAAATCAAGGAATTTGAAGGCTTGGAACCAAAGAATCTGCAAATTCTCTTCCATACTGTTACGGGATAGATCCCCGAGGCTTATTCTGGCTGCGCCAGAACGTCATTATTCGCGAGGCTGACCGCTAGCGAGGCTGGTATCGCCAAGACCATTATTGGCGAGGCGGATATGTCGATACTCGCAAGGCTGGCCCTTATATTAAAATAGTTGGAATCCGTATTTAACAACACTACTAATCACGAGGTTGGAGATCGCAGTAATAATAGTTACAAGCAGGCTCTATGCAGGGAGCGCAAATGTGTATATATATGAGAAGGGAAATTCTACCCAAGTTCTTTCAGTAGATTAGAATAATTAACTGATTTTATATTTGGACTTGCTCTGGTGTTTACCACCACCAATTGATCCCGCAACAAATTATTCTAATCTACTCTTTTTTTTGTATGAGAATATCAGTCCCATACGACACAGAATCATCAACAACAGAATCATCCGAAGACGAGTACCTTTCAGCAATCGAGTCTTTCGATAACACATCACCACACGACTCGGCAGAGCAGTTAGTAGTGCACAGAAGCACCGAAACCCGGAGTCACAAAAACAGTATATTGGAAGAGACATATCTTCATAAGAAAATATCTAACTACCCGGAAATGACGGAACCTATGACATTAGACGGGTTAACATCATCATCGTCACCTTCCAGCTCACCAGACACAAGCCCAGCGCGGACTATATCTTCCAGAGTCAACGAGGCGCTCGCAACACTTCCAGTGGATGTGAAAGAATACCTCAATCAAATTCTGACGGGCCAATCCACTTCTTCCGGTAATAATTCCTCATGTACTTCAATTTCCGATAATACGATGCCTCAAAGAGAAATGAAGCGAGATCCTACATTCGACAAATGGGACGGAAAGCCTACATCCTGGACACCTCATTTTCACTTCCTAAAAGTCCAATGCAGAGTTTATGGGCCTTCATTGGGATCAGAGGAGGCTCTATGCATGAAAATATACAGTAGCATTCCTGAGCCTCAAAGACAAAGGATTCGCGGTTATTGGATTAGATGTGGCGATAAGGAGAAATTCAATTCGAAGGAATTTCTAATGGAATGCAATAAAGAATACTTCGATAAGATTGGAGCCCAGAAGGCGAAAAAGAAACTTCTCTCCATGAGACAAGGAGAAAGCCAGATATTTAGGGAATTCTTGCAAGAATGGGAAATGCAACTGGAGTACGCCAGTGGAAGCGAATGGCCAGACTCCATCAAAATAAATTTCTTACAGATCGCACTAAGCGACAAAATCCAGGATAAATATTCGGTCCTAAGACTATCAGTCGACGACTATCGGGCGTGGGTAGACTCTGTGACGGTAACGGCAGCCATTATGGAAAATAGCGAAAAATTTAGACAGCGCGGCGAAGCAACTGTCACACAATATGTCAATCGTCGCGGTCTGATGACATCTGAATACATGGCGGTCGCGACTAGCTCAAATTATCAAGCCTCATCACCCCCTTCCACCACCGACTTTGAAGGCGACATATCAATGGGAGGTATGAAACTCGACTTGAATGCCTTGGCTACCTTAGTTGCGAAGGCAAATGCTAGCCCTGCGGGTAAGCCAGGAAAAGGGCCAAAGATAGCCGCACCATGGCGCACCGTATCTGAAGTCGCAGAATTGCGCGAAAAGAAATTATGCCTACGTTGCAAAAAACCTGGGCATCAGTCGCGATTTTGCCAGCTTTATGGCCCTCCTCGTCGCCCCACGCAAGTAAACAACCTGCAAAATGCATTCTCCGCCATTGTGGATGATTCTGCGAGCGATTCGGGAAAAGACTAACCTTCAGGCACAGTCGCGTCTGGATGAAAGGGAGTTTAGGAAGTAAGGCTTGTTTGTCTGAAATAAGGTACAAAAATTGATTGACCAATTGCATGGAACGCCAGTGTTCATAGATACTTTTATAAATTCCACTGCTGTCCCTGCATTGGTAGATCTAGGCTGTACAATTTACTCTGTTTTCAGTAATAAACTTGTGACTCGACTCAATCTCCCGCGTATAAAAGTTCCGCCAAAGGAGCTAAGATTAGCCAAAGATTCCGATACGACATCAAAAATTATGGTGGACGAGATATGTTGTGCGGAGATTGATCTGGATGGAAGGTCAGAAACTATCTGCGGATATATTATCGAAGGCCTGGCACATGACCTGATCCTTGGTGAGCCTTGGATGAGATACAATGACGTTATTTATAAAACCCGAGAAAGATTCCTGTTCCTAGAAAGGGAAAATCATATTATTCGCACTCACAGCTCGCACCAACCGAAAATCGACATTGAAATGATCCGACATACGGAAATGACAGCTTATCTGAAACGAACATGTCGAAAGAGTCAGTCAAAGGGCGAAGAAGAAAGCATACTCTCAGTATACGCAGCGTCAATCCACGATATTAACAAAATGTTAGCGCCAAAGAAAAAAATGACAAGAGAAGAGATACTTCATAAACTGCCAGAACAATTGCGACACCATTATGTCGCGTTTGAAGCAGATAAAAATGATAAAAGTGACTTGCCGCCGAATCGACCCGGGGTAGATCTAGCAATCGAGCTCGAAAAAGACGATCAAGGTCGTGTCAAGGACATTCCTAAGGGGCCCTTATACGGTATGTCACGTGACAAATTACTCTGCTTGCGGAAAGAAATCACTGAGCTTCTTGATCGAAATTGGATCCGAGCTAGCAGCTCACCGGGAGGAGCCCCGGTTCTTTTTGTAAAAAAACCAGGTGGAGGACTTCGTTTTTGCGTTGATTATCGGGCCTTGAACGCCATTACAAGAAAAGACCGTTACCCTCTTCCCTTACTTAAGGAAACCCTCCGAAATATCTCTCAAGCTCGTTGGTTCACGAAAATCGACGTTAGCGCAGCTTTTCATAGGATCCGAGTCAAAGAGGGAGATGAGTGGAAAACTGCATTCCAAACACGACTTGGAAAGTTCGAATGGTTAGTAATGCCTTTCGGTCTGACGGGCGCCCCAGCAGCGTGGCAGCGGTGGATAAATGATCTTCTCCGTGATTTCCTCGATGATTTTTGCACTGCATACCTAGACGACGTACTTATATGGAGCGATGGTAGTAAAAATGACCATCTAGAAAAAGTTAACAAGATTCTCCAAAAATTGAGGGAGGCAGGGTTAAAACTTGACCTTAAAAAGTGCGACTTTGCCGTTAAGACGGTTAAATATCTAGGGTTTATTGTTACAGCAGAAAAAGGCATCTCGGTGGATCCAGAAAAAATTGAAGCTGTAGAAAAGTGGGAGCTCCCCCAGACTCAGACAGCAGTGCGCAGTTTCTTAGGGTTTGCTAATTTTTACCGGGACTTTATTGAAGATTTTGCAAGTCTAAGCGCACCCCTTCAGCGATACACCAAGAAAGACTTCTCAGGAAAAGGGAAGCTCCAGCTAGATACCGAAGCACGCCAAGCATTCGAGAAACTCAAGAAACTCTTTATCACAGCACCTATTCTCGCACTTTTTGACCCTGACCTAAAAACGGTACTCGAAACTGATTGCTCAGGCTGGGCAATGGGAGGCTGTCTATCGCAGTGGGACTCAGCAGGTAAGCTACGACCTGTCGGATATTTCTCTAAGAAGCTTTCACCCTGCGAGTGCAACTACGATATACACGACAAGGAGTTGCTGGCAATAATCCGTTCAGTGGAGTTTTGGCGATCGGAAATCATGTCTCTTAAACATCAACTTGATATATTAACAGACCACAAGAACTTGCAGTACTTTTCTACGAAAAGAACGTTATCCGAAAGACAAATTCGCTGGAAGTCTATCCTCGATAATTTGCCGAATATTAAATTGCGCTATCGACCTGGAAAGGAAGCAAGCCGGCCTGATGCTTTGTCAAGGTTAGAACAAGATGCTCCAAAAGATCCTAGTGACCCTCGCCTTCGACATCGAGACCAACAACTCTTAAACCCGGGCTGGATAGCGTTAACCGAGCATTCCAACGCCTCAGGAAATGATAATGAAGAAAGCGAAATCAAATCACCATTTGATGATGAAGAACTCAACATGCTGTGGAAAGTAGGTATTAAGTCTGATAGACAATATTGTGATATCAAAAATGCACTTCTTCGTGAGGAGCGTTGCTTTCCCCCTTCTGTGACAGCCAAAATATCAATTGCAGAGTGTCAAATTGACGAAAAGGGTTATATTAGGTGGAGAGATCGACTTCTCATTCCAATTTACGAGCCCCTACAGACTGCTCTCATTCATCATGCTCACGATTCTCCTGTCACTGGACACCCTGGGCGAGAAGCAACATTAAGCATCTTAAGTAGAGACTTCTATTGGCCTAGAATGAGCAACATGATTCGCCAATTCGTGAGAAATTGCGACATGTGCGGGCGAACTCACATTTGGCGGGATAAGAAGCGAGGATTTTTAAAACCCTTGCCGATTCCGGAACGTTTCCACCAAGAAATATCGATCGACTTTATGACAGATCTCCCGGCTGATAAAGACCAACCACGATACTTAATGGTAATCACTGATAGTTTAAGTAAGGAAATAATATTGGAAGCCATGAAAACAATGTCAGCAGAAGCTTGTGCGGAACGGTTCCTCCAATGCTTTTACCGATTTCACGGATTTCCACGGGCGATAACATCAGATCGTGGAAGAAATTGGGTAGGGGACTTTTGGAGACGACTTTGTGAGCGGACAGGGATGCAACAAAGGCTCTCGACAGCTTTTCACCCCGAAACCGATGGAGCAACAGAGCGGGCTAACCAAGAGGTACAAGCGTACATCCGTGCTTTTGTCACCTACTCACAGACAAATTGGTCCAAATTACTTCCCGCAGCCCAATTAGCTCTTAATAATAGAGACTCATCTCTGGGATATAGCCCCTTTTTCCTTAATCATGGCTATCATGTATCTCCCATTTTAGCAGCCACAAGTGCCACCGATAACATAGAGCCAAGGCTTACATCCACGAAAACACGACAAGCGGATGCCTTTGTAAATAAAATTGAAGAGGGACAAGCTCTAGCGCAAGCAGCAATGGCATGGAGACAACAAATGATGGAAGATACAGCAAATCGTGCCCGGCAACAAGCAGTATTATTCCAAGTAGGTGATTTTGCCTGGCTAAACCTTAGAAACATTCCGACTCCTCGACCATCAAAAAAGTTTGCATGGCTACATGCCAAATATAGAGTGGTGAAAATTATCTCCCCTCATGTAGTCGAGCTTGATGTTCCTGTTGGCATTCATCCAAGATTTCACGTTGACTTACTCAAACGAGCAGCTAATAATCCGCTTCCTTCACAAAAACAGGATGATTCTCAACCCCCACCCATAAACACTAGCCTACCGCGGGCAGAACAAGAGTTTAAAGTTGAACGCGTTCTAAGGGCCGAGAAATATCCTCGTGGTAGAGGTTTCCGACGGATGTTACTCGTGAAATGGCTCAAACAAGCAGAGCCGACCTGGGAGCCACGTTGCGAATTTGAAGATACATCCGCACTCGATACCTTCGAACAGAAATATGGGACAGGAGACAATGTTGGAGAAAAAGATCTTGGGATGCAAACTGGCAGGCGACGACAACCAAAAAGGGGGGGTGATGTTACGGGATAGATCCTCGAGGCTTATTCTGGCTGCGCCAGAACGTCATTATTCGCGAGGCTGACCGCTAGCGAGGCTGGTATCGCCAAGACCATTATTGGCGAGGCGGATATGTCGATACTCGCAAGGCTGGCCCTTATATTAAAATAGTTGGAATCCGTATTTAACAACACCACTAATCACGAGGTTGGAGATCGCAGTAATAATAGTTACAAGCAGGCTCTATGCAGGGAGCGCAAATGTGTATATATATGAGAAGGGAAATTCTACCCAAGTTCTTTCAGTAGATTAGAATAATTAACTGATTTTATATTTGGACTTGCTCTGGTGTTTACCACCACCAATTGATCCCGCAACACATACCACAGTGGGTAAACAGTGTTTTGTCAGGTTTCTTGAAATAAGTAAATGCATTTTACATCGTAAAACACCTTCAGTTGAGGATTTTATTAAAACTTGATTTTAAGCACTTGCAGCTTAGAAGATCTTTTTCAGACTCTCATCTTTCCTTCTAAAATCCAAAGACTTCATACGAAATATTTTATAAATTTAAATGAAAAATTGATGAAAAGATGGGTTTCCTGTGAAACATAAGGGGAAGGAATGTAAAGTTGAAATTTCTAGAGTAAGTCGTGATCTCAAGTCTTGTGCTAAGGGGTGCAGGGGAGAAGTGGAGCGTAGGCTCTGAGACCATCAGAACAAATAACAAAAAAAGCATTTATATCTTCTATCATAGCTTAGGGGCTAATTACAATATGTATTTTTTTAAAAAAAGAGAGCTCATACAGGCATTTTCGGCATGTACGTATTTTCCTTAATGACTAAGTTATTGACGAAGTTTGGAACACCAATGCTTAGAAGAAGATTTATCCGCAGATGCCGGTATGAAGTTAATCCTCACGGTATGTAACCTCGTCCGGTAATACCTACCACAGGGAAAATCTTGCAAAACTCATGGCAGTCTGAATATGCCTTTGATAATCTGATGATATGTTATCACCGCGAGAGACGTGGTGTGAGGTTCTGACTGGATTTGAATCAGGCTTTTCCTGTCTCAAGTAGGGTATATGTTTAAACTACCCAGTCGTTACTTAGCGGAACAGCCCTGACGGTGTACCATCGCATCATCGGAGACTCAAAAAAATGCTACTCGAGCGATCTGGAGAGGTATTTGTACCAGAGACAGGCAAATATTTCCAGAGCCAAAGTGATTCCCCGTTTATATTTTGTTTGACCTTTCAATTCATATCCAAATATCCGACTCCAACGCTCCCATTTCGGAAAGAATTTCTTCGGCGACCCTTTGGCACTCACATGTGGCCTAATGAAGAGTGTATAACTTCAAATGACGGTTTCATCGCAGTCTTTTTGAGTCGGGATACTCAGTAAAATTCGTGTCCTCATACTTCATTTGGTAAAATTGTGTTAGTTCGCCCTCAACACCAGTAGTGGCGCCATTAGCCAGATCGCAATTCTACGAGGGCTCGATGCTCCCTCATGGTAGGGAGTTTTGACCGTAATAGCTAGTCAATTACTAAGATAACCTTGACTGGTTTCGACCCGCGCGATGGCTTCCTCTCCGTCAATCAAGTAGGAATTAAATTCCTTCGACAATCAATAGGCCTTGTTAGACCAGAGATATCGGTTTTAGACTCTTAGCGATAATCAATCAGCAACGTCGTTAAACTAATTGTTGGTCGAATCTTGTCAAGCTGCAAATATGGAGCACAGCTAACATAATTTAGAAAATGGGGTAATCTGGCAAACGAAGCTCAGAAGCCGGTATTTGTTTTGAGTTTTGAGATCTGAATTCACTAATCTTAAATGGTTATCGGCAATGGTTGAAGTCTTCAGATTATTTCTACAGTTTAGATGACGTACGATTATCTCCTTTCTATGCTAATTCTCTCATCTTCTCCTTTTAAATAAGACGCCTTAAAGATTCATCCTCTAACAAATAATTCATCAATGATCCTAAGATACTCACAGATCGATCTGAGTTTGAAGTTCTAAAGATCAATATAGCAGGATCCCGTTAACCTCGCAGACCTGACACATCAAGTAGTGATCGACTGTCAAGGGTCAGGAGTGAAACAGACAACGCTCGTCAACAATACCACAAAGAAGTTTATATTTTTCTATGGAGATTTACTGTAGGAGTTAGGCTTCATTAAATACATCTTCTGTTCCCATTAGTGATCTCTGCGATAGCCTTCTATACTCTTAATAATCTGTCCTCCTCTTGTTCTGTGATCTGTCTTCGTCCTGTTGCGTGATCTGGCCTTGCTTCTATCAATGATTTCTCTTCTCGCCTCTGATGACAGTTAGCCGAGGGTTTAAGTTCGAGGAACAAATTCGGGTACGATCACGTGCTTGGACTTATTAACCGAGGCTGGGCCTGAAAGATAGCCCAGCCAAACCTTGTCGGGCACAACCCTTAACATCGACTGAAGGTAAAAACCGATTTTGACTTGGAGCATTCAACCGTGGTGTCAGAGCTCGAACGCTCTGGACACGTTTGTGACACGTGGGGACTCTAAAGGAATACGGTTACTCCCTTACGTAGACATACTAATCCAAGAATCAATGCCACCAAAATGAAACCTAAAATTGTAGCAGCAAGCCGGCAGTCCCCGACACACATGTGACAATGTTTATCGAATAGGGTTTCTGTTAAAATAACAAAGTTATGATGGTTGGATTCAGGAGTAAACTAGGACTAATTAGGAATATTGTAGATGAGTAAGCAGTTGATACATCGCTCTTCGTAGGAAGAGCATGGATCACTACGTTTGATAATACAATCGCACTGAATATACTCAAGCTTCCTTTGATTTCATCATATTTAACTTCATAAGTTTAATAGGTTATGGGCACCGGGTTTGCAGAGGATTTATTCTAGTGAGTCGACCAAGAAAGAAGATCAGGAAAGAAGACCAAGGAAGTACATAAAGAAAGTTTACAAAGTTCTACCAAGAAAGAAATTTAAAAAAAAAAAAATCTCCCCCCTCCGAACAACATGGAAAGTAGCCACCAGATCAGATTGCCTGTTCCGAAACTTTCTCAATTAAACTGGCGAAGTTGGTTCAAGGAGATGGAACTTTTTCTAACGTCAAAGGACATCTTTTATATCTGCCAGTTTACCAAACAACAGGCATGCGAAGCGAACTTGCTCGATGATTATGAAGCACACATCGACGATCTTCGAGAAAGAATTGAAGAACTTCGGTTGTCTAAAGTGAAGACTAATCCCACTACTCAAAAATCTAAGCTTCTAGACAAATCAAAACTTCGAAAATACAGAAAAGATGCTGCAGAAGTCGAGTTGTGGCTTACTCGGTGTGTTGACACATTTGAAAGGGATATCTTGGATGAGCATCCTTGTATGGTTGAGAAATGGAGTGCTCTCAAGGCCCAGTTCGAACAAACGTCGCGATCAAATGTCCGCGAGCTTGAAAGGAGCCTAATACTTTAGAAAATAGATGAAAAAATTCCAATCGATAGAAATTGGATTATTCTAAAGGCAATTCGAAGGGAACTAGCAGACGCAGATCCTGATTCTCATGTATCTGAGCATAAGCTTTTTTCATACCTCATGGATGGCCTACCAGACGATTTCTCCATTACGCGCGACACCTTGGATGCCCAGCCGAATCTCCAAATCGCCGAAAAACTGCGAACCCTCCAACAGAAAGATAGTGGGACTCGCCTCTCAAGGAGTGGAGAGGGCTCGGCATTTGTTGCTCAATCACAGAGGTTCAGGAAGGGAAAATATTCAATGAGAAATCAAACTACATCACCTCGTCGATCACACAAATCTTCTTCTCTTTACGATAGCTATGATCCAGGCGTATGTTACGTCTGCTGGGGTATGGGTCATATAGCCAAAGACTTTCCATACCAGGAAGAGGCACATCGATATGCCCGACGCCTGCGCGAAAAGAACGAAAATTCTGTCAATTCACGAGCTCAAAAATCAAAGTTTAATTTTTGAAATGGCTCTAAAGGGAACCCTTCTCGTCAGAATTCTGTCCCGAAAATTGTGAGGTTCGAGAAGAAGCCTACTTTGGGCGCAAAATCTCGGAACTATTCTAGTAGTAAGAATAAAGCTTTCGTTGCTGAAACTGAGAGTGAAAGCCAATCTGATACAAGCACTGATTCTGAAAAATCATTCACTGATGATTATGCTCACGTTACTCGAGAAAATTCCTGTAAGGGCCCCCAAAATCTTTGGATCGCTGATACTGCTGCCTCCTCAAACATGTCTGACAATAAGAATGTGTTTAGATCCCTAAGTTCCATACCACAAAGATGCATCAAAGTTGGTGGTGGAAAACTTTATGCGAGAGAGGCAGGGACAGCGGTTGTAAACCTTGGAGGTGTTAAATTTTTTGCAAAAGACACTCCCTTTGTGCCAAAACCAGGGGCAAATTTACTCTCTGGAAAGAAAATTTGTGAGCAAATGAATTTGAGGAGAGCATTCGACGCTGAAAAAATGTACTTTCACAAAAACAATAAAAGTCTGATATCTGCTTCTTGGAAAATGGAGTTTATATCATAGATCACATTGCCGCACCGATTATTAGTAAGAATAAAAATGGAAGTAAGAAACTTGATTCTGCATTTAATGCTCTTGAAACTTCAGAAATAAGTGTACCTGATAGTGCAATGGAAATTGACCTTACTTCTCCCATTTTGTTGCCACAACAATTAAAGAAAGGCGATACTAATGAAAGTGAAACACCAACTAATGTTACAAACGATGATAACGGGGACCCTGCTTACACAAGACCAGAAAGAATCGAAGTGAAAAGAAAAGAACGCTACAACTTTTAGCATCGTAGACTTGGACATATCGGAAAAAATCCTTGTATTCTCTTCATGAAGTTACAACTTTGGGTCGCCCGATACGTATTCCAGTCGATATTGAATCCTGTGATATATGTTTACAAACTAATTTTCGAAAGAGAACGTCAAAGAAACTTGCAGATCATAAGAAAGAGAAGTTAGCCCTTTTATCAGTTGATATTGCTGGTCCTTTCCCGAAATCACTCCGTGGATATCACTACTTTGCTGAAATTATCGATAATTGGACCAGAAAAGTCTGGATAATCTTGTTGGTGCATAAAAATGATATAATTCTGAAGCTAGATGAGCTAGCTAAATTATTAGAGCGCCAGACAGAGATGAAAATCAAAGCATGTCGTAGTGATAATGCCGGTGAATTGCAAAAGATTCTGAAGGGGTGGGAAACAAACTATGGTATAACCTCTCAAGCAACTTCATCGTATACTTCAACTCAAAATGGTCCCGCTGAAAGGGCGATCCAAACCACGGAAAATGGAATCAGAGCAATGTTGGAAGATGCAAAGCTTCCCGTAGAGTTTTGGTGCTATGCAGCTCAAACTGATGCATATCTTAGAAATAGACTGGAAAAAGGCCCCATTATTGAAAAAAATATTAAAGGAATTAAAACCTCAAAACGAATCTCTCCCGAGGAAGCCTGGACCGGAAATGTTCCATCAATCGATCATATTCGTGTATTTGGCTGTAAATGTTTTGCTCATGTCTACCCAAAATCGCATCCTCGCGGCAGTCGGTCTGATAAATTACTTCCACGAGGAAGAGAGTGCGTTCTAGTCGGATATAATGAAGAAACTACCAATCAGTATCTCGTATATGCTCCGGATTTACACGATTCCCGATTTACATCATATGCAAGATTCAAAGAAAATATTCCTGGGGGATCCTTAGAGTTAAAATTGCCTAAGAAAATATCTGGGAAAATATCTGGGTTGGAATTTTCAGAAGGAACTGCCAACGTGCTTGAAGATAGAAAGCCACGAGGAAGGCCAAGAAAAAATCAAACTCAATCAATGAGCCGTAGAGTTACATCCCCATCATTGATACAAAAGGGTGACTCAGTAGATAGAATTTTTATTCCAGCCGAGACGCCTACTACTACTACTACTTTATCTATTAATCCCGAGGACGCTTAGGCTGAGATATCTCATATTCAAAAACAAAAACCTTTAGATATAATTGTTAAAGACTCAAATGAAAAATTCACTCAAAAGCCCCAGAAATCAAGCCGTGAAAAAGGGAAAGCGCAAACAACAGACGATGAAACCAAAATTGATCCTAAGATACAGCTACAATCGGTTAAAGTTCCAGAAGACCAGGACCAAGACAAAGCACAGCCTAAAGCAGCTTCAAACTCAGAAAATCTAGCTCAGCAAAAGACAAAACTGAAAAGAACTTTTACTAATGAAAAGAAGACCTGCCAAGTGAAACGGTCGGAAGCAGTTTTGAATCCAGGAAATCAGGAGCCTACTCTTATTAATAATTTTAGCTTATCTGATGAAAAGAAGGTTGTGAATGATCTCCAGCCAAAGAAAAAGCAACGGGCCCAGGAAAAAAATCATGACCTAATGCTTATTCCGCGAAGCAGTGTTTGCAAATTGATTGATAACTTCGGATATAAAAACATTGAGCCGAATAGACCTTCACAATCGAGCTCTCAGGAGATGATTGCTTTATCTAACAACATGGAAAGTGACTCAATAAAACGCGCTCCTAAAAGGAAAAAGACACATGAGCAAGAATATGGGCTTAGTGCTCAGTTTACTTCAATTATTTCACTTCTTCACGATATCGACCCCGTCGATTCTTTGTATAATGAAGATTATGCTCTAATTGCCGAAGATCTTGCATCTGCTACATCTCAATCAGAGATACCGATTCCCAGTTCTTACGATGAAGCTCTAAGGCACCCAGTTTATGGAAAAATGTGGAGAGCTGCCATCGAAGAAGAGCTTAATTCACTTTTATCCAACAAAACTTGGGTAGAGAAGATTCCCCCAAAGGGAGTCAATCAAGTAACCTCTAAATTGGTTTTCACAGTAAAAATGAATCCAGACGGAACAGTTGAGCGTTTTAAAGCAAGATTAGTTGCTCGTGGGTTTACCCAAGAATATGGTGTTGATTTTACTGAGACGTTCGCACCAACAGTGCAGATGGCAACTCTTAGGTCATTCTTCGCAATTGTCGCCGCAGAAGATCTTGAGTGTCGTCATTTTGATATCAAGAATGCGTTCACAGAGTCAGAAATCAAGGAAGAAATTTACATGAAAGCCCCAAAGGGCGTTAAAATCAAAAATGGACATGCGCTCAAAATTCTCCGTAGCCTTTATGGCCTCAAACAGTCAGCAAGGGACTGGAATCTACTTCTACGTAATGAGATGAAGAAATGGGGCTCCAATCAAAGTTCTGCTGACCCATGCCTCTTTATCCAGAAAGAACATGGAATCACTGCTCTAGTTTATGTAGATGATATAGCTGTCGCCGCTAAAACCAATAAAGAGCTGCTTTGGTTTAAACTCAAAATATGTCAAAGGCTTACAGCTAAGGATCTAGGGGAGATCGAAAAAATCCTTGGCATCCGAATAACTCGGGACAGAAAGAGGCGAACCCTTTGGTTAGATCAACAACAATATTTGGAAAAGATACTAAATCGATTTGGTATGAAAAACGCAAAGCATAAGCCTGTATCAACGCCGTGTGAAAACTATGAAAATCTTCGACCTGCTACCGATGACGACGAAAGGATTGATCCAACGGAGTATTCAATGAAAATTGGAAGTTTCATGTACGCAATGGTCTATACCCGACCAGATATTGCCTTTGTATTAGGGAGACTAAGCCAGTTTATGAGAGATCCAGCTACTCACCATGAATAGGCTCTCAAGCGAATGATGCGGTATGTTATGTCAACGATTGACTTGAGACTAAGGTTCGGTCCTACAGGCTCTCTGGAACTTGTTGTTTACTCAGACGCTGATTATGCCACCGACAAATCAGATCGGAAAAGTATTTCTGGATCTGTTGGATTATTAGGTGGTGCTGCCATCTTCTGGCTGAGCAGAAAACAAAAATCTGTCTCAACATCCACCACCGAAGCAGAATACGTTGCAATGTCGGTTACTGCTAAGCAAGGCCAGTGGATTTCTCAAATCATTCGCGATATGGGGTACCCAAACTACGTCGCCAAAAATGGGTTTACAGTTGAGACTAGAGCAGACAATCAAGGAGCAATTGCACTGGTGAAAAATCCGCATCTTCACGAACGTTCCAAGCATATTGCCGTACCATATCACTACGTCCGAGATCTTCATGAACGTAACCATATACACACTGAGTATGTGCCCACAAAAGAGATGGTGGCGGATGGGTTAACAAAGCCACTGGGACGTCTTAGTTTTCAAAGATTTGTTGAAATGATGGGACTTGAGAACAGTAGGAGTAGTAGGAGTTAATGCGGAGTTTTTTTTTGATGGGAAATGGTTTACCCTGACTCCAAAGTAGGAGTGTTAAAATAACAAAGTTATGATGGTTGGATTCAGGGGTAAACTAGGACTAATTAGGAATAGTGTAGATGAGTAAGCAGTTGATACATCGCTCTTCGTAGGAAGAGGATGGATCACTACTTTTGATAATACAATCGCACTGAATATCCTCAAGCTTCCTTTGATTTCATCATATTTAACTTTATAAGTTTAATAGTTTCGGCAATTCTGCGCCCTATAATATACCTTTCAAGGCCATTCCACAGCGTGCGCCTGAGTTGGATCTTTGATGTTCAGAGGAAAAACTATCTAGACTACTCTATCTTTAGAGGGTTGTGTGCGATTGATAGCGGTCAGTAAGGCATTTCAAGTCATACCATGTGTTAGGGAAGCTCGACTTTAATTTTTACAGGGAGAGTTACTTTGATCTTGGGAGAAGCTTTCCAGTTGGATAGTCCCTGACGTATTCTGGGTTCATGGAGTTATTCACACTCGGAGCAATTTGACCATATTTGGAAGGCAACTTCGGAAAGATAACTCCCTAGACTGATTCTGGCTCGAACGCTTGAGGTGAAAATTTGAACATCTTCGCCGAATGTTTCATCTGGCTATTCACAACGGGAGGGAGAACTTGGCATTTTTTGAGAGAAAGACTGGGGAAACGTGAACTCGGATCAGTACGACACGTAAATTCTGAATCAGGTAGAGACACATTTCAGAGATGAGATGGCGGCTGGCAAGATTCCGTAGTTTCAGCATGACAACGCACTGAGCCACGCGTCTTATATGTCATGGGCTAACCTGCCATCTCACTTAAATTCGTGATTGTATGGTCTTCTTATTCTGCTGACATGGATACAACTGTGCAAGTTTGCAATTGGGTAAAGTATTACGTCTAAATACGATACCTCATGCGGAGCTATGATGCCCAGTCAGATTGTATTGATGGAGCCTGATATTACCCTCTCCTCTCAAACTCTAACGTGATGAAGGGCACCAATTCCAAAATTGAAAGTAGAAGATGATTACAATACAAAGCTGTCGACACAGAGTAAATCATGGCAGTGGTATGGTGAAAAGTCTGGTGATTGACTATGTGAAAGGCGAATCACTAAAATATTATACAACAAATGGTCGGAGGAAGCAGTGGTACACCGTCAGGACTGTTCTCCCAAGTAGCGTCTGGGTAGCTTAAACATATGCTCTACTTGAGACAGGAAAAGCCCGGTTCGAATCCAGTCAGACCCTCACACCATGTTTCACGGTGCATTGTATTCGCAAGATACCGAAAGCATTTTCAGACAATCAACGGCTTTTCTCGATTTTCCCTATCGAGGGTTCTCACGGAAGAAGTTACATGTTGTAAGGCTCATCCCAGAAGTGGCATCTGTCGGTCGAATACGCCATGATAGTAGTAACTGATTTATAAATAGAATACTCAAGGGTATCACCGTTATACAAAAGTTGTATGAACAGTGGATGCAAAAGATTTGTACTTTGAGCTTCGTATGTTAGTGAATGAACGAGTACTAAGACTAGTGCTTCTTTTTAAATCATTATTGCGTATGCAGCCTGAGGCTATGACGCGAATGATTACGGAAGAAATGTATATGACGCAGTATGACGTTAAGGACACTCATATTCAGATTTCATTTGCAGATACCACTACGAGAATAACGCCTTACGACATGTACCCTCTTCCGCGAATACCAACCTCAAGGAAAAGCGAGAAAAATCTATGGTTATCTGAGTATGCTTTCGTCATCCTGCGAATACGATATTACCGCGAGAGAAGTAGTGTTCGGGTCTTGCTGGATTCGAACCAGCTTTCTCCTGTTTCAAGTGGGGCATATGTCCAAGCTGCCCAGACTTGAGTTGGGAGAACGGCCCGGACGATCGATAGCGAGTGTTTGTAGTATTTAATTTCAGCAACCGAATATGATAACTCATATTTGATTGAATCATTAGTTTATTACCTTGGAGAACTTCTATAAGTGTTACGGGATAGACCCGTGAGGTTGAATATCCACGAGGCTGGTATTTCTGTGGCTGAGATTCACGAGGCTGTCACTCATGAGGCTACTTCTGTGGCAAGTACTTTGTGGCTGGTATTCGGTGGCTGGTACTACATCTACAACTTTCAAAGCTGGTCAGAAAGATTGTGTCATTTCATGTCACAATAGTGGAGGATGAAGGTGTATATAAAGATAGGAAGATATGGCTGTAAATTCTCTCGGTAGATTTCAATAATTAACTGATTTCATATTTGGACTTGCTCTGGTGTTCACCACCATCAATTGATCCCGCGACAATCAGTAGCACCTCTGTATCGAGTGGGAATCATCAACAACACCAGAACACTCAAGTTTACAGACTGACTCAACTTTCTTCCTTGAACTTCTGCGTGAATATCCAAGTGTTAAGTGATTACTCAGCTTACAATCTGACGCTAATAACTTCCTTAAATTCTAACAGTAAATGGTAGAAAGTAAAGAGGCTGATAACGAGGTATTGTAACTGTAAGTAGAGAGACGCCGACTTGATATGGGCATTATGCAAAATATACTAATTCTTTGTTGGTACAGAACTCCTCTGAGCTAATAGTGGGTCTCGATATAAATGTTGAAAATATTCATTGAAATTCAACCATGTACATTTGCAATACTTACCCCTGCACGCAAAATAACCTGTAAGGGTAAGTATTGCAAATATAAAAGTCCAAGTTACAATGAATATTTTCAACATTTATACTGAGACCCACTATCGAGTTAGAGAGGGACGACTGTGTATTTTACTGCTAATTATAGAAAAAAAAGTCAATCAAATCTCGTTTCTAAAGCCCACTTTGACTTCTATCAGGGAACGGCATAGGGATAGTTAACGACGTCAAGTCGTAGTGTATTTTACCTCAAGTTAAACGAAAATAGGCATTACGAATATGGGTACAGTGTGTGGCAAAGGAATGTAGATTGAAAGTCCGGGAGCAGTTTATTCTTCGTCGGCTGACGCCAAAGTTTCAAACAGGATATGATCTTATGAGCAAGTATCTGTTCACTTGATGTCGTACATGTCTGTACACGTGTGTACCTTTAATTGTAGTACGTGTATCGCTACGTGTACTTGTTATTTACCAAACCCGTCTCTAAATAAGCGGAAGAATCAAGTTATCTGATCAATGACAATGTAATACTCGTAAGATCAGAAGCACTAATCTGATGAAATTATCCAATATGCGGTGGAATTTCGCGTTCTTGAGGATCCCAGATAATGAGTATGTGTCAAATGAAATGTATCTCGTGTTCACATTGGGGCGTTATTGTCATACGTATCGCGGAGTACTAGGAGTAAGCCTGAGGGAGAAGCATATACGTAGCTGTTATCCTGATTAAAATATGGGCAAAAAAAACTTGCAAGCTCTCGCCTGAAGCATTTAAATTGATCTTTTCCTCTTTCAATTGATTCTGAACTCAGTCTCCAACTCGTCGAACTCGGTCGTCTCTCAACCTGCGCAGATCCTAAGTCGCAAAAAGCCCGCCACCCCTTGTCAACCCCTCCATGTCTGGGGGTATGAAATTCCTGTCACGACTTCTCCTCCCACCGACTTAATTATTAATCTAGGAGATACTTCCCGATGTCCAAGTCTCTAAAGCCAAGCGAAGCTCAGGATGAACCTACGAAAGCCTCCTCTGTTAGTCTTGCGAATTGGGGCGGCGAAAATATTGACATGCCAACCTTCGAACAAATCCTAGAGATGGATGAAGAAGATGATCGGGATTTTAGCAGATCCATTGTCACTGGATTTTTCGATCAGGCAAAAACAACATTTATCAATATGGATAAAGCTTTGTAAGTTGGTGTATATACATTGAAAAAAGGTATCAATCAGCACGAGGACTAATAAAATGGCATGTTTAGGGAAAGCAAAGATCTTCCGTCACTCTCTTCCCTTGGTCATTTTTTGAAAGGATCTTCAGCAGCGCTTGGTCTAACGAAGGTTAAATCAAGTTGTGAGAAAATTCAGCATTTCGGACAAAAAAAGGACCATGAAGGCGTCGCTGATGAAGATGACGAAGATATATGCCTTCAAAGAATTGAGGAAACGATCAAAATCCTCAAGAAAGACTACAGGGAAGCTGAACGAGTCCTTAAAAGCTTTCTTGGCATCACAATGCTTTCCTCTGCAAGTGTCACAGATACAGCTGCCACGCCTGACGCAACTGATGCTGACACTGCAAAAGCCACCGTCGAAACTACGGTGACCAGAGAGCCCAGCTTATCAAGAACCAATTCCAGCTCAGAAACAATTAGGCCGGTGATAACACCTAATGTTGTGGACATCGAGAAAGCAGCAGCGGCGTCGCCCAGTGTTGTGGATGCTGAGAAAAGAGAAGCGTCCACACCTGCAACTCCGATGGATCCTAACGCTAAGGGTTCAGATACAGCGGCACCAATAATGAGCACTGAGACCGGGAAGGATTGATCAGAGAATCTCAGTCAGCTAATGGTTTGGATTTTGGTCGGTTAGTTGTGCCGAGTAGAAAAATTGACACCGATAAAGGACAGAGGCTTCATGAAAACGCCAAAAGCCTTGCGATGCGGTGCCTCAATTTCCATGATATAATGATGAAGAGAAAGCAACACATCAGGAGTTTTTGGTGGGCTTTCGGAGTTTTAAAAATTTCTCTGTATGTCATGGCCAGTGTCGATTTCATACGATTAGAAGATTCAAACTAACGCATCAAGTTACTATGCTACCATAAAAAAGTTTCCAATTTCGTGACAGCATCACCACAGACCAGCATTGGCGACCGTTTCAACGTCATCAGATGCGATTTCCTACACCCCACATGACTTGTCTGACAACACTTGTAAACCCGAGCATATTTTTGACATTTTTTCACATCAAAAATCAAATCTCATTGTCTTAGAGTATAGTCTTTTATTTTTTCGATAATCTTTTCCCTGCAACGACGACGATAATGACAAGAATGAAACTTTGGCAATTTCAAGAACAAGAAATTCGAACGAGTATCATAAACAGCGGTTGGTTACGCATTAGTTATAGCAGGAACCTGGGTAGCAAAAAGCGATTACATGAAGATTGATGTTTCCAGTAGTTCTATTGTATGATCCATATAAAATATAAACCGATGTAACACCAGTGTTAAGTCTTCGTGCTATCGATTCCTGGCTAATACCCATTTTAAACATTCTCGACCGATATCTGTTACGCCAGGCTTGAGATGTAGTTGAAATATGAAGAATTTGGCGCGGATTACACTTTAGCATATCTACACGACGATACAGGTCGTACATCTAAATAATTTGGATGCGGACAATTCAAGAATGACACACCGCAAACCCTAGAAGAGATATTGATTGAGAAGTCTATCAGATGTTGAGTATTATTAGTGATTTAGCCTGCCACCCTTTTTTTCATCAGGCCAGATGAAGAGCCACGTGAACAATCGCACACGTATCACCCTAGTAAGAGGACTTACCCAGGATCAAGCCGCCTCAAGGCTAGCCAAGTCAAACTCTTCACCTTCACGCGACGACGGCAATCCACGCCCGCACATCTGGGATAGCTAAAATAGTCGCAGTCCCTCCCGTCATGACCCATTCATCCACATCGGTCTCGGTCAGCGTCATCTCATCATCACCATCCCTCGCACCCTTTTGGTGAACTCCCACACCCGTCTTAGAGAGATAGGACGAAGGGCTCTATTGATCACAATGGTCTACGTGGTGGAAACATCACTCACCGTAGGCTGTTGGTATGAGTGGCTGGGTGCTAGATGGGCCTTCCAAAAGCCACAGGTTCAATGCATACAAGGCTTCTTTTGGATATAACAGCGAATGCCTGTTGAGAATGAGTACGGGAGGCATGGGCGAGGGTTTCCTAATCAGGTTTTTCCCACAGGGTTTGCCCATGGCCCGTGGCTTTCGGGTCATGGCGAAGATGTTCCTACCCGTTCGTCTCGATGCAAGTAGCTGGCTCAAACGTAGATCTTGGGAAAAGTCGGGCATTGGATGGGCACTGCTGTAGCGTGAGGCATGCTGTACTATGTCACGACGATAACATTCGTCTCCCTGTCAATGAAAAGTGGGTCTTCTATCGAGTATCAGGGTCAATTAGTTTTACTTGCATGTAGTATTGTAGTCCTAAGTATGGTTACTCATTAGACGCAATTACCGCTAGTTAGCAACAATATCTACGGATGCAGTACTACATGCAAGTAAAACTAATTGACCCTGATACTCGATAGAAGACCCACTTTTCATTGGCAGGGAGACGAATGTTATTGTCGTGACATAGTATTTTAGATATCTTTTATACGTCTTCTGTTCCTGTGGAGCGGTGGCCTGGTCCACATTCGACGATCACTAGGACACACACTCACACAGTGGTCCAGCCCTAACGATTGTTAACAGTAGGCGTTCACAATGTCAGTTGAGCTAGCCGTTGGAAGGGCAACGACATACAAATTGAACGCTAATTAGGAACATTGGGGTTGAGACACCGTACACCGTACCCCGGATCAAGCCATCCGACACCAAACGGTCATCACCCACACGATGTCCGCGTGCAGTCCTGCAGGGATGGAACTTGCAAGCTGCGACGGGTAGGGTACCATGTGCTCTGGCATCGTCTCTTCATGACGTACAACATCAATGTCAAATTGCAACTGGTGCTCCTCCGACCGATTCGAGATCGTGAAGCAATATTCGGCGCGCATCGCTGAGAAGCGCTCCTTCCCCCGACGCGCTATGGAGCCGTTGCATGGTGCGATCGCGAGCGACGTCATTCGGATTCAATGGATTCGGGCGGGAATGACTAGTCTCCGACAGGTCTCAGGCCTGAGTCTGACCGGGCAGCCCCCATCTCATTTAAGCCCCTTCGGGGTACACCACTCACCCGCGGCGCAACAATAACATGGGGATACCCCGTACACGTACATGATCAGGGCTTGAACACTTCTCACGTGGTATAGTACAATCTCGCTATAACAATGTGGGGCAATACTTAACCAAGGCACCCGATTGGAGGATTCAATTGAATTGGCCAATGAGAACCCTTGTTCAAGTTTTACCCCACATTGTTATAGCGAGATTGTACTGTAATCTTGAGGTAGTTGGGCCTGGCTAAGCCGATAGTGGGTCTCGGTTTAATTATTGTTTAGCCTTCCTGGATTGTTGATACTTACTCTTGCAACAGTTATGCCTACACGCCACTTTGCGTGTCAGAGTAATTTTTGCAAATAGATACGGTGAACTTTCGATGAACCTTTCCAGTAATTAAACATGGACCCACTATCGGCTTATCCAGGTTCGACTGTACTACGTACACAGATTCCCGTTGACACGAGATCGTTTGGCATGCCGAATCCTAGACAGAGTGGTACAGGGGTTCAGGGTTAAGTGAACGCAGGCTAGATGAGAAGTTATGTGCACTATGAATTTATGTTTATCCTATCGAAATAAACAGAACTTCTTATCTAGCCTGCATTCACGTACCCCTGAGCCCCTGTACCAGCGGTGAAATCATTCCCGCCGGTGTCCGATGATCTATTACCGGCAGCGAAGGTGAGTATCTCGCCGTGCGCTCCAATCTCAAGGTAGACTCTACGCATTGCATCACTCATGCCATCAATCATGTCAAGAAATTGTGTGTGGGCTTCGTAACTTATTGAATCTAGTATATGGTGGTGCACTTCCCTTTGCGTCACTGACTGCAGACGCACCATTAATCCGTAGAAGCACCTGACTTGAGATGTAGAGGATCAGAGCAGTATATTGCTTGACCTCGGAATAGGATGAATGATTTGAAATCATGCGCGTACGACAGCAGATAGCGGCTAAGGATCTATCCTGCGGTTCATGGTCGCAAGAAGCTGGTGACGATAAACGTATATTGTCTCCCACATTGACTCAATATGATGACCTTTGAACGTCGTCTGGACTCGCCGAATGAATCTGACTTCTTTACTTCCATGGGTATACATCGCGCTATCTGCGTAGATCAGATTAGCTCGGTTGATTTACTCGATATACAAAGCGATACTATTTCGATGGGTACATGAATATATGATAAAAAGCTTGAGCGGACAAGCCTCCCGTTCCATCTTTTCTTCCTCAAGTATGCGATTGGTCTGTGCTGAGCCTCGCTCTCCCGAGGTTCGACATCTTACTATCTCAGCCCAGATATCCAATCAGTCTAGATGATCCCCGATCGAACAAGAAACAGCACAAGGACTACTTGTTAAAAGACGTTTAGTTGAAATAAACAGAGAAAATTGAAATTTGTGGATACAGGATGAGGAGAAATCACCCATACATTCCATCTACAAACCGACGATACCAGTAACATGGTCGAGATAGGCTTTAGTGTAGCAATACAAGTTCACGATGTATATTAGTGATTAGGAAGTCATCTATAAATAAAGAGATATAAACTCAACTTCTGTACCAAAATTCACCTCAAGCACAAGCATACTAGTACTGGTGCGTTAGAAAATCATTAACTGCAGTAAGTCCTGTGAAAGTTTTCTCGTTGACCCACAGCAGCGTACACAAGCTACTACAAGCTTTGAGAATCTATACAGGCGATGGATACTATTTCGGCTCAGATTCCTTTCGTCTCACATGGTCTCTTCTAAGATACACATTTTAAGTGTTTCAAGAACATCCATTGGTTCTTCCATCGGCAGTGCCTCTACAATGTGCACCCACGTCAAATAATTGCGACATCTTCAGCAAGATAATGACGGTCCTGATTGAGTGGCGATTAAAGGACTCAGTGATTGCACCTCGGGTATTTCGGGCTGCAGGATCAAAATTAGACTATCTACATTAGATGTTAGCTAGAAGCTACATGTTTTGGAAGCACACCTTTGCAAAGAAGAATTCTCAATTTCCGTCGACATTACTGTGTTTCAGTGCCGATAGAGACGTTTGGATGATAGGAATGATATTTGTGTGATGTGTGAATGCACTTTTAACTTTTACAGCGGATCTCAACGCAAGAAACGACACGAAGATCTCTTGCAAAGATATTTTCTTTATTCGCTATGTAGAAGCCGCTTCAGTTATTGATCTGAGGATTGTAAATCTGCTGTATCACCATTGAGAGTCGAAAACAGGTGCCGATTTGACAAGATAATACTTGTCTTCATCTTCTTAAGAAAGCTTTGAAACGGCGGAAATCCTTTTTCACTGATTTAAATTTATCTTGGTCGATTATTCTCAATAGAGGACTACATTGAGTCAATGATTTCAATTCCAGTTTATAGTCGGGAGTTCTGATTAGAGAATTAGAAATTCGAACAAAAGAGGATGGACACGAGCACAATTATGTTTTCGTGCGTATACACGCAATATTTCGGAAAAAAGAGACATGTTATTTTCACTTGGTCATCTTGGAAATTTGGTGCCTGGAGACTCTAACTTTTCCTAACTAAACCCACATGAATAACACCGTCGTTGAGAAAACAATCGTTATACAGCGCCCGATTTTCTTCGATCATACGAAATTTGTTGCAAGGCTAGCTCGAGGACTCGTTCCCTATCACCGAGGGTTGTTTTACCGGAAAGATTTCTATCAAAGCTTGGAGTAATCGAATGCCTGCTTCGAGACCATCCACAATGTATATAGATTCAGCCTTGTTTCCCAGCTCCTCTCTTATCGCGTCGCCAACCACATCTGAAAGTCCCGGGTATCTGGCAACCCAGCCCAGACAGATAACTCGCAAGCTGCGGTCTTGTATCAGCGCTTTTGTCGCTCTTTTCACCTGCTGGTTCACATCTGCTTGATCCGTCATTCTTAGCTCGGCTGCGCCGAGTCCAATGATCTCTATACCTTTGAACCGCGCGTTACTCTGGCCCTTGGAGCCAAGGTATTGATGGACCCCTTTGGTAAGAGCTGTTCCCCAAAAACTGTCCGTTCCAATGATTCCAAACTTTGCCTGCTTATCCAAGGGGAGGAGCGATAATGCAAATGAAAGGCTAGCTTCAAAGACCCCTGTTACGTGGGTTCTTGCGGGAACCACTGCCTTCAACATGGCCACTAATGGGTGAAGGCTGTAGCAAGCTACAAGGTATGCATCGTATTCGGATAGTTTAAACTGTAGATCAGCCATAACTGCCTTCGCAGACATTAGGGCGTCGTCATCGTTATCGATACTTGGAGGCCCTGAAGGTGCCGTATATGTCTCAATTAGAATTGAGGTATGATCTTGGGTGATGAGGTCCTGAAGAAGTACTTCTATAGCTTTCGTGGTGGTCGGGGACGAATTTGGGTTTATGACAAGTAATTTTTTCATCGCGAGATTCTGGATCTTGGGGACTGAGAGTGGTCAGAGAGTCGGGACTGAGTGAATCATGTTTTGATTTATTCGGGGGCCTTGAGATATTATGAAGCGACAGCTCATGACTCAGCGAGTTATTTTGCTTAGTAAGATTATTTATTTAAAATTACTTCTATTTTGAGCATAGAAATCAATGTGCTTGAACGTGATGGGTCTTCCCGTGGGGTGTTGGTTTGCACGTTGGGCTTTGAGTGGCTTATGCCGTACTCAAGAGAGATTCGCTCTTCAAGCCGTTTCCCAGAATCACCTCATCTGTATGAAGATCATTTCCACGGAACTAAAGTTTGACAGACTCGGCAGTGATACGACCTACGATGCTCCCAGGCTTGCAAATCCGGGGAATGGAAAACGGTCGTCGCCAAGTAGTTGAGGATTTGCTGGGGAACCTTGACTAAGAGTAGAGTACCAGTACTTTCTTTCGGGAAATTACGGCTGACGCTCAACATGGCCTATGGCGGTTCCCAAGAGAGAAGTCTGTACCGGCAGCTGTATATGCGGATATCTTTCATAGCATTTCCACCTCTTAATTTTTAAATCCAAACTGTGGTATTTTGTTCTGGAGTGCTTATAGCTGCCCAACTCAAGCTAGTCGTTCTAAGAATCTCGCAGAATACTAACTGAATAAAAGGTTGTTTGAAATATGTGGCGAACAGTCAGACAGATACCGCATCAGATTTTCTCCAAAGTTGCGCGATGTAGTGCAGAGAAATGACTTGAAGAGGTCAGCTCAATACCTCGATACACAAAGGAAACGATGAGAGCAAAGTAATCATGAGAAGCACACTGGCCTTCGATGTTCAACAGCACTTTGGGAATAAGCAGACATAGCGTGGTATGATTGATATCAAGTAGTCAGTGGTAGCTTTGATGCCGTGGCCTAAAGATGTACTGTGCCGTCACCAGCCGCTAAGGTTGTCTTACAGCGAACCAGAAAAAGTGGCTTGAATCCAATTATTCAGCCTCAAATAGAGGCTATCCGATTGAACACATCACGGGCAGTTACATGTATATGGTGCATTACTTTTAAAATTTCAAATTCATTGTGTCGCTATGTACTTACAGCAGGCAGACAAGGTCAGTCTCACATATCCTGTGTTCTAGCTCTAATTATTTGGCTTCTCTTGCTAAGATTTTACTCGATGGTGTAACGATAGATCTGGATTAAAAGTTTTGTCGATGATTGAGTAAAATTCTTTTCTGTTCAGTCTCTCTATTTCCAAGCTCCGTCTCTCAAGAGCTTCGTGGATATTACGGTAAATTTCTCGTCTCTGGTGGTACACTTATTCTAGCTCGTCTAGGAATTACTAGATCTTCATCTGAGTCTGCACTCATACGCTTGCTCTTTTCTTCAATTTGTTCTAGAAATCTGAGGTTAGATGATGCCCTGTTGGAAGTAGCGTCTCTAGATAATTGTAAAATTTTACTTTTGATCCTTGGTCTAGCCATCGAAATGGACCGAAGTATTCATATCTAGACCATTATTTGAAGCAGCAAGTAGCTAAGATATCTAAAAGCAAGTACCTACTGATTAAATTCTGTCGTAAGAAGATTGAGCTCTATCTGTACCTGCAGTGGAAAAATTTATATTTTAAAGCACCGCTTTAAACCATGTGTATACTGCTAATATTAACTTGTAACTAGCTTGTTAAAGTATATCCACGGTAAAATGTTATCATGCTGATGCCGTACTGCACATCTTTTCTACCTTTTTCATCTACTTCGTTATCCATGAAACTTTTTGTATCTAAATCTCTCGAGTCCCAATTGGAGCATCGATCTTCTTGTTCCCTAAAATTTCTGGTTGCTCCTCAACCCAGGATAGTAACCACCGAGCTGGCTTCCGAAACCCCCATACTTTACCGGCAATTCAGAAGTTGAGGAGTTTCGTTGACTGAATGGTGCTTGAAATCAAGTTAGTGTAGTTATGTCTATAGGATGACTTTGTCGCTAGATCGATATTTTTTAGCGACTATACGTGGGCCGGTTAACTTTATCTCTCTGATGGTAATTAGGACATGTGGAAGCACCTCCAAGAACATGTACCCATTACCCGTGCTACCCGGGTCGGATCGTGTTCTGATACACCACCCGGGCCGTTCGCTTGAGTAGAATCTAGGTAGCCGAGGCGCATGCCCCACCTGAGTCAGGAGAAAGCTGGTTCAAACCAAGTTAGACCCTCACATCGCATCTCCCGCGGTTAAGTTCTACTCATAGGATGACAAAGGCACACTAGAGAGCTGCCGTTGGCTGTAATGCGTTCCTGTGGCAGACGTAAACGGTTGAGGGTTGAAGGGCTGTAAGGTATTGTAGCTTTGATGTTCGCAGGGTATGACAGTGGAGCTTCGTATGTTGATAACATCGTTCTTTCACACAATATATTATGTGATAATTGGGAGCGATTATGTTGCTTGAATATAATGAAGATGCAAACTTCTATAATGATTATGTGATGAATCGTCTAACCTGCACGTGACAGGTGAAAGGAGATACTATATACACCACGGTATAGATCTCTTGATCGTCCTACCTTATTCCGTCTCATTACATTACATTATCTTTCCAACCTGATAATAGACATTTCCAGAACATTCCTTGAGATATATTGCAATCGACAATTATTGCTGTTGTCTCGGTCACTATATTTTTCCTTTCCGAAATGCCCCTGCTAGTTTATATGTAATAGTCGAGCCAGCATGAAATAAGCCGGCTGACTTCGAGATATGTCTTTAAATTGAATTCTATGTGAGTGCCCCTCATATCAAGTTGAGTCATCGCTCCATGTACCGTACCAGTGTCATTTGTTTCATAGCCTCAAGGCTGCATATACAATAATGGCTTAACAAAAAGCCAGTGAGGTAGGTTATGTGCAAATGGCTGAGCATCTGGCCTAACCGAGATCACACAGCCCTTGCTATACTTGACACTGTGACAGCTTCTCTGTGGTTGAGCTTATTAACAAAATTTTCATTGATCTCCCACTGGTAGGTACATATACTTTCGAATCATGTAAATGTAACAAAATAAACTGGATCGGTATTTTTGTAGGTAATAACTCGTTCTGGGAGCAGCTCTCCTCGACTGTGTTGCGTATGTATGTTTAGTGGACATGTGTATCTCTCGCAGTTGGTATGGTGATAAGGTAGAGTGCACCATCCTGCCAGTCACTTATTACATTTAGGCAATGATGATGATGATGTCTATTAAGTCCAACAGGTGGCGTGCTAAACACGACCCGATGATCCCCTGTCAGTTCAGAAGACGTCGAGAAGTAGACTTCTCTCAGTCGCTACAGAATAGATGATACAACTTTGATATAGAACACTCATGCTGTGGGTGCATTCGCTGGTACCACTACAGAGTGTCAGACCTTGGGGACTTGAACTCCTTCCCTCGACCATGAATACCCAACCAAGAAAAAACATAGACGTAAAAAACCTTGAGCTACCCCGGCGTGCTTCATCACCAAACTGCATCGACCGCGCGGAAGAGTAGTCTCACAATTTTCATAATTGGTGTCGTAGTAGGTGTTTATGCGACATGACTTTGGTAAGAACATGACCCGGATGATGGACCACCACTTCATCCTTCGTTGAGTCCGTTCTTGGTCCGCTCAAGCCTCGCAATCGTGAATCACCAGACCAGTCCAGCGTCTTTCCCCCTTACTCTAGCACACCTCTCCTACCTACCCACTGCACTTATGGTCTCTTAACAAGCGCGTCATTCCGAGAAAATACTTCCCATACACCGTAATCCTCCCTACAAAATTGTGCGCCAGGTCTTCAATCCTCTGTCGGGTATCGACAACAAAATGGGCGTATATTTGAAGCCGGTGGGCGTGGAAGATATCAGTGGGTGGGTCGTTATGAACGAGGGAAGGTCATGATCATAAATGAGTGTGGCGGACAAGTGGATCGCTCGGAAAGGTATGTGGTCGAGCAGCAGAAATCGGCCAGGTGGCAGGATCATCTAGACCTTGGGTAGTGCTTGATTGTGACCGCGACCTAGACGCACTTCTCCTCTTGGCTATCCCAGGTTTGCGAACATATTGAGCGTTTACAGCCGGCACCGCGTGAGGCAAGGTGTTAGGCGTTTCAAGCTTGAGCCACTCAGATGGTGATGATTCTATTTTTCGTCTATTTGAGTCGCGCGTCGAAGACGATCGACCTTGCTTCCCATACAGGCCAGAGGATGCTAGAGCCGGTGCCCTAGAATTAGAGACTAAATTAGTTTACAAAGCTATGCTACGTTGTCTAAAACTGCACATAGAAGTAATATAAGCTGATAGCAAAATAATTTAAGAGACCTCCACTTGCTCGCGATTAGTGATTAGCTAATCTCTCTCACCCACTCCGTCTAACGCTTTCAGGAGTCCCCGATCATTCAAAGTGAATAACAGAGAAAAATAAAAGAAATAAAAAACGAGTGACAGATTTTTCATCTGGAGCAGATTTCGTCAAAAAATCAAGAATGGTCAAGCCATTTGATTAGAATTGTAGCTCCCTCTGATGTGCCAAGTAGACTTGGGAGGAGTTGATTTATGGGCCCAGGAGGGCGGCCGCCTCGACGTCGGAGAATTCGACAACAAAGGAAATGAGTAGGTGTCTTCGGGGATCCACAACGATAATTTAATCCGGCTTCCTTATTTTTAAAACGTCTGTGATATGCTGCAAAATCTCCATGCCCTGTCCTAGCTGCGACTAAATGGCCTAGACCCCTGCGGCTTGATAGCAGCTCCTTGGGGAGTCGGGCTGCATTGTTGATTTCTAGTTTGGAGTAAGATGGTGGGATATGATCCTTCCAAAACTCTTCTCGAGCTTTGTTTTCGTTGACCAGTAGCCATCTCTTTAGCGCTGCAATAGAGTATTTAGGATGGTCGATGCACGTCACACTGGCCCCTTTCTTTGCTTCTAGATCGGCAAGCTTGTTTCCTTCAATTCCGGAGTGACCTGAGACCCACCTAATATTAACCTGCCCACTGGATGTGTGCGGGAGACGCTCTCGTGTTTTCCATTTGTTGGCAGCTTCAATCACTTTTACAAAAGTTTTTGGGATGGAGATTTGCAGGGAATAGATAGGAGTTGTATTGCAACTTCAAGGTTATCTAGTAATACCCAGACATCGTTGGCGAATCGCGCTGAAGGAAGGCTCACAGTTTTTTGAATCCCGCGGAGGGCAGCGAAAGCTTTTGCATCAAAGGCTTCTTGGCTATTTCCAAGAGGAAAGGCTTTTGAACAAACTTTTATTCCTAGCTGAAAGATAACAAAAACACTTCCAGTGTTCCCATTGGGTAGTTCAGATCCATCGGTAAATACGAGAATGTCGCATTTTGGAATATTTTGAATGAAGTTTTGAATCATGCCGGTCCTTCATTCGTTGGGACTTCCTGAAGCGCCAATGCGGAGGAGAGCATTTTCTCTCGATTCTCTGATCTCCCATGGGTTGCAAGCTAGGGGATCAATTTGTTCGGAGAGTGGGACAGCTTTACACTAGCGAGCAAGTCGGGAAGTAAGAGATGAAGAAAGAATCTTTTGATATCGGATGTACAGTGGATGTCGAGAGTTAAGCCTTCTAATACGTGCTGCAGCTCTCCGGGAAATACTGTCGAGCTCGATGTTGGCTGGGTTGAGACCAGTTTCCCTAAGTAAAACAACTGAAGGTGTAGTTCGGAACACAGGGAGAATAGTTCTGTCACAAGCTCTGTGGACTTTCTCTAAGGCCTCGATGTGTAAACCAACCCTATTGCTCACTACTTTTCCTCTGCTTTCTCTTGACTTCCCAGGCCCCCAGGACTCGGCTCCAAAATATGCAATTGGCAGTACACAGGCAGCAACCAATTGCTTGGATAATTTAGGTGGGTCTCCTCGTACTGTATTTCCTATACACCGGAGAGCGTTAGCGACCTTGCGTGCTTTAGCTGATTGTATTTGAACGTGGCACTTAAATGTGAGCTTTTTATCAAAGTGTACTCCCAACCATTTCAGGTATGGTCTTTGAGTATCTTCTGCAATGGTGAATTCGCTTGTCTGCACCTGAAGACTCAAATTTTTGTCTCTATTCCTTCTGGTGAAATGAAGAAGCTCGGATTTTGCCGGATCAAACACAACTCCTTCTTCTGAGCCCCACTTTAGAGCCTCATTGACTGCTATTCTTATTTTTTCCGAGTTCTCCTCTGGGGAGGAGGAAGTTGATAAGATTGCCAGATCGTCTGCATAGCCGAAAGCCTTACGAAGGCCTTTCAGCCTGAATAGGGGTGAAATATATAACATAAATAGTATTGGTGAGATAGGAGAGCCCTGTGGAATTCCACATTTGATTGGTTTAGGGTTTCCAATTTTCCCGTCAATTTGGATGCAAACTTCGCGCTCAATGACAAATGATGCAACCCAGTTACACAGTTGCGGAGGCCAACATTGTTCTCTTAAACGCCTCACAAGTCTTCCAGGCAGCACGGCATCAAAGGCTCCTTTTATATCGAGCGTAGCGATAGAAGCAATCTCACCATTTGCTAGGGCAGTTTCGATATCATGCGTGAGGCAAGTCGTTAGATCTACACTAGATCTAAGTGGTAGTGCGCCGAATTGCTGTCGAGCAAGTAGTTGATGCTTTATAGCAATCCACGACATCCGCCTGGCTAATATCCTTCCGAGTCCTTTGTCCGACGCAGAGAGAAGGGCAATTGGTCTGTAAGACCTAGGGGAGGACAAATCCATCTTGTTTGGCTTCTCAATTATAGCTAAGATTGCCTTGCGGAAGCATTTGGATGATGTCCAGTATCCAAGCATGCCCGTCAGGCACCGGTCTGGAAAGACGCAGGTTTGGGCGAGGGCGAAGAGCCGAGAGCAAGAGGAGCCGAGAGCAAGAGGGGACAGCAGTCACAGGAGAGCAGAGGTCAGATGTAAAGAGTAGATTGGATGGTCTACCTAGAGGTCTGACAGATTAAGACGGAAAACAACGCGTGAAGAACCCAAAACATCCAAAGCCAGCTCTATATAGACATAAAAAGAAAATGTTAAGCGAGGTTGAAGAGTAAACAATAACATGACCAAAACCTCAGGCATTAACCCCCTAGATTCTTGACAATGCCTGAAATAAATCTTGTACAAAGTGTGCAATTATTGGCCAGGCTAGACGCATAACAGTGTTAGGAATTTGATCCTTTCCAGGCGAAGTGTTGCCAGCTCCTGATACAGCTTTTGGAATTTCTGCCATGGTGAGCGTTGGGAAGGGGAGAGCGGTGGTTGCGACAGCTGGGCTTGTAAGGGGGATATCTTCCACTTCAGACTGATTTGTCAAGAGGCATTCGGCTACTAGATCTCCTTTGCTTTCAGGTGTCAGAGCTAAAGGGGCGTCTGGATTCAGTGGGCCCTTCAAAGGAGAGAATTAAATTGACGCCTTGACTTTTGCCATTTGGCTATCTGGAAGACATCTTTCACGTTTGCAGCTTCGTTGTGAGGGTTAGAACCCTTGTTGGAACTCGGGCCCTGGCCCTTGTATAATTATGCCACTGTCCGTGCAGTGTTAGCTTGTGTACATGTACATGTATTAGTTAAATTGAACGCTTAGGAAACAGGGATGCAGTCAGTAAACTAATGAACCTTCGCTAAAGCGTTACTGATGATTCTCAAAATACATATACTAAGCGAGATGATGATAGGCATGTGTGAAGATGTTGTAATGGCGTTTAGGCGCTGAGGTTAGTTCTCATAGCTTCAATCTAATTCTGAAGTTTGTACAAACGGTCGTGATAATCTTGGGTCGGTTAGATTCTAGAAGAATATGGAATTGGAAGAAAGGTATATAGGGCTACTTGATTGTATGTTAAACTTCACGCACTTCTTAATTTATTATATTGAGCCTCTACTTTGAGTTATTCGAGGACGGGCCTCTCACATTCGTCCAGCATTTTCCGGTAGAAGGAAATTTTCGCCCGTTTAATAACTTTACGGAAAGCTTTCTTGTCGTCCATGGTCGCATCACCTGTTTGAGATATTTCACTGTACTTCTTTTTGGCCTCTCTACAGTCCTGATTCCACCACGTTTGTCCTCTATTGTGAGGAAGAGACCTTTTAGCAGATCCTGAAAAACACTTGAACAAGATTTGGATAATTTGTTCTGCCCTGTAGTTAAGGCTTTCGAGGGATTTGTCTGCCCACGAAAGTAATTGAACTAGATAAGATTTAAGTAAAGAAAGGAAAGTTCCTTTGTGAATAGATGCAACTCGCAGCTTTGGTGATGGGGGAGTTCTCTTTACTTGGCAAGGAATACTGATAAATATAGGGAGATGATCTGAACCCACATCAAGATCATGTACAATTGTTGCCGCAGCACCTGCCGATGTGAGGAGGCTTGAAGAAAAGCAGAGATCGAGAACGTTCCCCCTGATGTGTGTGGGGACATCGATGTCGGAAATGAGGGAATAATTTTTATTTTGAATCCAGCGAAGTAGATCTTCGGCCTGGGTTGATAATGAGCCACGGTAGGAAGGATTCCAACTAGGGTGGTGAAGATTAAAGCCCCCAGCTATAACAGTATAAGGAAGAAAATTTGTTTCTGGGAGTGACAGAAGAAAAGAGACACCGGCGCCGGGATTTGTAGCTCCAGGGGGGCGTTGTAAATATTTAGGATTTTGTAACGTAGGTCTCCAGGACCCTTAATTGTAAGGATTAGAACATCTGCCGTACCCTGGTCCAAAACGGAGCTTGGGGCATCCTGGGTGGGAATTAGGCTGCTATTTTTGTTCACAAAGGTAAGTACAAAAGGTCGGACAGACGAGTCGTCCACAGGTGTGAAGCATTGAAAAGATGGATGCTTGCTTGTGATTCTTCGAGTTATATCTCTAGAGATATGCGGTTCTTGGATGAGCAAGATATCAATTTGATTTTGGTATGCATTTTCAAGAGAGATCTGATGAGTAGCTGAGCAGCGCCCAACATTAATTGAAAGTAATTTTATTGAAGAGGGCTTAGTATTCATCCATATCCTCGGGGTTGCCTTGATGCATGTCTACATCCAATACTGCATATTTTCCTTTAGAGGACGAAGGAGACTCAGAAAGAAGTCTTCTAACAGGAGGTGGAGTTTGAGGAATTGGTTGCATTTGTTGGACGAGCTGTGTTTGAGGAGCCTGGACCGAGTTGCTGCTCTCTGGGATCCCGTCAGTGACTTTTGGTACTGTGACTCCGCAATGAGCGGCCTTAAACCTTAGCCAAGCTGCCGCTGCCGCTTGCTTGATTTGGGCTGCCTGCAACTTTTCTGGTAGAGTGCTGTCTTTCCGAGGCCTAATGAGGCATTTCAGTGAATCTGCAAGATGAAGACCATGGCAATTTGCGCATTCGGGGGGGGGGGGCACAAATGATTTCTGCTGGGGTCGCAAGAGGTATGGCCACTCTCCACATGTTGAGTAGAGGCGCAAATTCTGCAGCTGGGGAGTCTAGCACATGATCTCTCATTGTGCCATCCGAAGCTTCTACCGCATTGGGGGGTTCATAATCTTTGGGGGAGGATTTTAACAGGGACACGAACTCCGAATAGGGGAAGGACCTTGGCAAGAGCTGAACCTTTAGGATAAAGCACAATCCAGCTCTTTGTGGGAGAGTACTCGGAGTCATATCGTCCTCGAGACTCAAGCACATTCAACGGAGCGACGTTGGTGAGATCAAGGAGGGCTTCGGACACCATCTCAGAAGTTATGGTTGTTGACGCCATGTAGTTGCCATCATAGTCTTGTTAGTAACAAGGAACGCCAGAGAGTCTGTATGCAGTATGTTGTATTGGTTTTTCAACTTTGCACTCGCCTTGGGTGAAGAAGAAGGCTTTTATCTCACCCATTTTCGAAATTAGAGCTTCTTGCACAGTGGCGGAGATTGGGCAGATTGCGAAGCCAGTTTTAATGGACTGCACTTCCCGCACGAGTTTTTCTTTCAAAAAAATGTTGATTTGCAACATCACCGTGTATGGGGACATCCGAAGAGCAGGATGCCCTACCGAAACTCGAACAAAAAGACGATTATCTTCAGGGGCTTCCTTCAATTTAGCTCGCGGCTTAGTATTGGGTATTGAGGGTTGGACCATAGGCTTCCATGCATGCTGTCTAGGGGCCGGGGTAGCTGCAATGTTTGCACAAGACGTAGGGCGTTTGACGGTTGCAAGTTTTGTTGCCTTTTGTACCATCGGAGGAGACGCGTGAGACCGTGAAAGTCCGCTTGGTAAAGTCGGAGGCTCTGCATGAGACTGTGGAATCCCATTCGCAGAGTTAGGAATGGGAGTCGAGGAGAGCCTCGCACATGGCACTCAAAGTGTCAACGTGCCACTGAATTTAGATCAGCAATAAATTTATAAAACATTCTTTTAAGATGCTGAGGTATGTATTCATTCTCAGTGATAGCGTCATCCAGAACGCAAGCAATATTTTGGAACAGGAGGGTGGCCTCATGAGTCCTAGTGTTGGCGGCGGAGGTGGTTGACAATAGCAACTCAGTCAACTACCTCTGTCCGCTGTTACCAGCAGAGGCAGGTAGGGGTGGAGGGGGAAGTGATGGGGGAGTAAGGGGAAGGTTTAACATGGTGTGTGGGTATGTAGCTAATAGGATTTTGCACTGAGAGGAATTCAAATGCTTCAGTTAATTCTGCTGTCTATGCAGGGCTGTCGTGAACCACTCAGATGTGCGTTAATTTGAGCTGAGCACTGCTGGTATGTCACATGTTAAAATTAACAAAAAGAAGTCACAAATACAAACCGTGAGTTAGTATTTTAGGGATTGAGCTGTGGCCGTAGCCATAGCCCTGTAGACCTTCAAAAATATGTAAATAATAAAATCAATTAGTATTGATCAGTCATCCACTCATCGAAAATCGAGTTCTTAGTAATCGACTTGACAACAAAACGATTCCGATAAATAGATTTGCGGCCCTTGAATTACAGGGCCCCGCAGCGAAGCACATCTCCACAACTGCCTGAATCACAATTCACACGTACTTCTTCCTTAAGTATGGCTGAACCTCCTATAGGTACATACTACAATCTTAATTAATTCTGGCTAATCTAATGAACGCAAATAGTCCTAGATGGCGGAACAGGATTCCTCAAAGTCGGCTATGCAGCTCAGGTATGCGCCTGAAAGAATACATCTTCAGGATGACGTCAGTCTGATCTTGCCAGAATTTCCCAGAGTTTCAATATCCTTCAATCGTAGGGCGACCTATGCTGCGAACAGAAGAAAAGGGAATTGATGGAATCGTCTTGAAGGATGTGATGTGCGGGGACGAAGCTGCCGCTGCACGAACGATGCTTCAACTATCGTATCCAATGGAAAATGGAATAGTAAAGAAATGGGATGATATGCAGCATCTATGGGATTACACGTTCCACGAGAAGATGAAGATAGATCCTACTGGAAGAAAGATTTTATTAACGGAGCCACCGATGAATCCATTGAAGAATAGAGAGCAGATGTGTGAGGTTATGTTCGACCGTTACCAGTTTGGTGGCGTTTATGTTGCCATTCAGGCTGTTCTGGCACTCTATGCGCAGGGTAAGCTGCATAGAACACCTTACTTTTGATTGCTAACACTTACAGGTCTAAGCTCAGGTGTTGTCGTCGATTCTGGAGACGGTGTTACGCATATCGTTCCTGTCTATGAATCAGTTGTCCTCAATCACTTAACGTCGCGACTTGATGTCGCTGGTCGAGATGTAACCCGAAACTTAATAGCGCTTCTCCTCCGCCGTGGATACGCGTTGAACCGCACAGCTGACTTTGAAACAGTAAGACAGATTAAGGAAAAGCTTTGTTATGTCTCCTACGACCTAGAGCTGGACAAAAAACTAAGCGAAGACACCTCTGTCCTCGTTGAAAGCTACACTCTTCCTGATGGGCGGGTGATACGAGTCGGCAGCGAAAGATTTGAAGCACCTGAGTGTCTATTCCAACCACATCTAGTTGATGTCGAACAACCAGGCATAGCTGAATTTCTCTTCAACACCATTCAGGCTGCAGATCTCGATGTACGGTCCTCACTTTACAAAGCCATCGTGCTCTCTGGTGGTAGCAGTATGTATCCAGGACTACCGTCACGTTTAGAGAAAGAATTAAAACAACTCTGGTTAACAAGGGTTCTGGGAGGCAACCCAGAAAGGTTGAGCAAATTTCGTGTACGCATTGAGGATCCCCCCAGGAGGAGACACATGGTATTCTTAGGAGGAGCAGTGTTAGCGAATATAATGGCGGACAAAGAGAATATGTGGATTTCTAAGCAAGAATGGGAAGAGCAGGGTCCTCGGTAAGAACTTGATATTCCATCGTTACCCCTTAATCACGTGACTAGCTCCGGTCGCGAATCAACGAATGAAAAAAAAGCCGAACGAAGAATTACGCTGACTTTTGAAACACAGAATTTTGGAGAAATTAGGTCCTAGATAGATGTAATCAAGATATTAAAAAAAGTTACGGAAAGAAGCGAACTTCTTCTACCACTTCCGTGATGAGCGTCCAATTGGTAAATGTTGTCCCAAAAATAATGAGACAAGAAACGCTTTCCGTTTTGTCATAAAAGCTGTTGGTCAAGCAAGCGCAACTGGATAGTTGACATCGAGGCGGAAGCTACGAATTTCAACCCGTCTAAGTCAGGAAGGAGTTGGGCGAACGTCTTATTGATATATATCCTGTATTATTACTTGTTATTTCCAGCTAGTCTGCAGGGACTAGAAAGAGTCGACTAAAATGAGCCTTTCAACCATTATATTTTTGATCTAACAATTAGGACCTCATTCACTTTATCACAGCTAAAAACTTTACAGTATCCACTTCCAAGCGACCCTACAAGATTGATCGTCTGATATTTTTATCGGTTTTTATTATTAGGAGACTAGACACTGTTTAGAGCACAGAATCGCTCATATTTTAACTGAACAAGGACTAGTCTCTTACCCAGCCCCAGACATCATCTGGTCCCTTTTTCCCTAGGGTTTCGGGCACCCACCCATTGATAAATACCCAACATGCGCCACCCAATACAGCAAATATAAAATAAACAGACCCTGCCCCGCCGAAGTGTGTATTCATCCATGTATTCAACAGCGGAAAGCATTGTGCAACAAGTATCGAAGCCATATAATTTGATGCTAAGCCCCAGCTCTGCATGGCGCCTACAGCCTCCTGACCCACGAGTTCTGATGCCATCATATAGGGAACCGGGCCGAGCCCGGTGGCAAAAAAGGCAACGTAGAAGATGACCGCTAAGGCGGTTAGCAGCTTTATCTCCAGTTGCAAAGATATAGCCAGCACAAATGACATACATGCCATACCAGTGGTGGACAGTAAAAGGCATCTCTTACGTCCGAGTCGATCAGGGAGTGGTGAGCAAACGAGAGTGATGGCGACGTTGATGACAGAGATAAAAATCGTCAGTAGTGCAGAAGGGATTGGAAGTACACCGTGAAGGAGAGAGACAGAATACATGATGATACTATTGATACCGCAGAGCTGCTGTGACGACATAATTCCGATGACAGCAACAAGAGCAGGACGATAACGAGGAATTTGTAACACATCGAAAAAGTCCACCTGGGATGGTTGGTCCTTGATTGCTCTTGCAACTTGCAAGTTTTCTTGTGCAATTATATTGATAGGACTTCTATCTGGTGCTTGTAGGAGACTCTGGCGCTCTGTAGCATCTTGAGGAATGTTCCAGCTTCTAGTTTCCTGATCGATTGAGTACTTGGTGCCACGGATGCGCTGTAAAATATTGTTTGCAAATGTGGCATCCTTGTTCATGGCTAGCCAGGCTGGACTCTCGGGAAGACAGAGCAAACCGATGGCGAGAAGTCCTCCCATTCCGATTCCCAGAGCAAGAATGATTCTCCAGAGTGAACCTTTATCGAGGAAGTAGCCTATTACCTGAGTAGTGAGTATACCGAGACATATCATGGCTTGCGTAATCGTTCCAAAGAGGCCTCGCTTTTCGGGTGGGGAGATCTCTGACAAGTACATTGGCACTACAACCGTTGTAGCTCCTGCACCTACTCCGGCCAAAAGCCGGCCAGTAGCCATTACTGAGACGCTCTGAGCCACAGTCTCTAAAATGGAGCCAAGCGTGAAGAATAAACTAGTAATAAGCATTGCTGTTCGTCTACCGTACTTAGTCGAGACCGGGCCAGCCGCCAAGGCGCCTGATAATCCTCCGAGCACAAACAATGATGATAACACAGCGAATGCAGCTTCACTCATGGGAATACATTGTACGAGATCCAGTCCAAGCCATGACAATTGGCAATGAGCGGCTTGCTTTTTACACGTCAACAAGTCCTGGGGAACATTAAGTTCAGCCTAAGAGAGTTAGCGACGAAAATGATGCTAATATCAACAACTGAACGTCGTGACGAGAAGGAGCCCTACTAAGTGGTACCCATACTGAAACGGGCCGATGGCAGAGACCACGACCACAAAGATCAAGTAGCCGGTAATTTTTGCGCCCGACTGATTGACACTCGACATCTTGTGATAGACACGAACGTTTGGTCAGCGTGGTTTTATCTGCCAGGCAAGCGCGCGCGTCCATAGTCGCTGTCACGAGGGAAACTGCAAAAGTAAGGTTGTGTCGTGATGCGTTACAGTGTACATAGGCAATTCCGATACTACCGGGGCTATGGTCGATCGGCTCTCGGTTTGGTTGGTGGAAGAGCTCTGCGTCCGCTGCCATCCCACGCTCGGGTCGCGCTGACGGCGGCTCATAGATGCATGCTAGGTCGCTTGGCTTGGCCTCGCTTGGTCCTCCTGGCTCCGGGTGTACATCTATGTGTTACAGGTACATGTGATCCATGGAACCTACTTTCGCGCCTCGCGCGTTACAACCTTGACGTCATGATGATGCGGCCAAGACTCGGCTCTGACCTCGACGCTTACGCCGACGACAGCATTCGCGCTCGTGTCTTATCTCTAACGCGAAGACTAGATCACGACGTCTGTCACTTTGAGCGCACTTGGGTAGACTCGGGTCTATGTCGTGGCGACGGGGAGTTGACTGCTACACCGGCGTGTACGTTCTGTACATTATTTATCGCTCGTCGTGCTATGCGACGTACAGAACTTGTCTAAACTTGAAAGATTGACCCCTCCCCAAGCATTACTACTTTACGTGGGATTGGTTGCGACGCGCCAGAGACTTGCTTTACGTACGAGGTAACGTAAACAAATGCTTTTTTCGATGGAGTTGTGTCACGGGCTCGTGCGATATTCAAATGTGAATAGATCGGTGGTGTTGGATGCTGTACTCCCCCTTGTTCAATACCTATTCTTAACTATTTTACTCGTTTCAATACAACTTTTACCTAAAAAATGGGTTTACATTCATACAAATAGGACTTGAATAAGGATGGATAAAATATCCTTTTTCATTGGCTTTATTGTGTGAATCGCACGAGCCCTAAGTTATGTAAAGCTTCTTTGGTCAATCTCCCGCTCCAGCTTACAAGACTTATTCATGCCTGATCAAGAACCATTTTATACTATCTTATACATGTAGTGCAAGTCTTCTCCAATTCTATGATATGTAGAATCAGCCTCCTTGCCCAGCGTGATAAGTCATGAATCACGTCGTTCGTCAGTGCCGGTATATGTGGACTATTGAACGCGATCGAAGAGTCTTGAAGAATTCCCAAGAGTTTGCTATTCTCTTTGAGACATATCTTACTCTGGCCAGTCCCATCCATCAGGGTATCATCGGGCAAGCCAATTTTATCAACTTGTGTACACGACTAATCTCTGAACAGCATTATGTGCCCTCCCACATATAGTTTGAATCCCAAGATTATCAGACCGCGAGTTACCAACCATACATTGGGTATCACTGTATCAGGTAAACTGAACAATGAAAAATATTCCAGCGCAGAACTAAATTAAAATCGCTGTATAAATGAGTTACAAGAGCGTAAAATCATGGTAAACCAAAGCCACGCATGTCTGGCGACTTGGAGAAGAAATTAAGTGTGTTCTTCTGGAATTTAAGCTGTTAAATGTTTTGAGGTCGATTCGAAAAGCCTTCCTGCAGCATTATGGTTTCGTTCTTTTGATGTAGTCTCTTGCCAATCTTATCGCTTTTGACCAGCTGGTGTTATCGTAACATTGTTACTCAGCCAGGCCTAAGATAGTGTTAGATAATGACCAAGTCTGTATGGTATATCAAGGTATGAGCTTACTAGGCCTTCCAGTAGACCCTCGCCAGTTGTGGCACAACTAGGGACCACAAACCATATTTTGTCTTTCAGTGACGTCAATTTTAGAGAATCAGTAACTTCTTGGGGATTCATAGCTGTGGTTCTGTCAGTCTCTATCGAAACCTTAGCAGTCAGGCCATCTTACCGCCAGCTATGTCTTGCTTGTTCGCGAATACTAGCAATAAGGAATCTCTCATTTCCCGGTCGTTTATGATGCGATGCAGTTCCTGGCAAGCTTCGTCTATGCGTGCTCTATCAGAAGAATCGATTACAAAGATTAGGCCTTGGGTGCCTGGACATATTTAGCCACCGTAATCTTACTTTCCTCTCAATCAGCCTGAACATACCACTGAAATAGTGTCTCCAAAGAGGCCTAATTTTGTCCTGTCCACCAACATCCCACACATTAAATTTGACGTTTTTGTATGTTACCGTTTCGACGTTGAATCCGACGGTTGGAATTGTGGTTACGTCCTGATTGAGCTTCAGCTTATAGAGAATGGTCGTTTTTCCAGCAGCATCGAGTCCTAACATCAAGAGACGCATCTCTTTTGACCCGAACACTTTGCTTAATATTTTAGAGAGCTGTCCTCCCATGGTGAAGATAAACGTCAAATTCCGGAAAATCAAGGACAAGCTTTGGCGTACGGATTTGCGAAGATGGGAACAGAGATTTGTGATATTTTATGTCTTTAGGGTAGCTAGGAGAATTACTTCTAATCGTCCGACGTCGTGGCCGTGTATTCAATTTGCTCGAAGTGGTATGATTGTACCTCCACAGAAATTTTTCAAGATTGTTCACGGACGGAAACTCCTAATATCAATTGTGACAACAGCTGTAAATTTTCAAGAGTTAAGAGGTACTAATCAGGTTTACAGCATGAAACAGAAATGTTCACTCTGATAATTTTCTACGATGCAATACGGATGATTATCATTTTTCGCCATCAACCGTCCTGTTGGTTTGCATTCAGTGTCATGTGCCTTAATCACGTGATATAATTTCTGATACAAAGATTGATAACATACATGTTTAGAGCTTAAGACTGAGGAATAGATATAAAACTTTACTACATTCTAGATGGAGCCCTCTTGAAACTGCAAACGGAACAACAAATAAGTGTTGGAAATGGACTTGTATGAGCCTAGGTCCGTGATGGAGATCATCCAGCCCCTATATGGGTTCCGTTAAGACGCGACTATAATAGTGCTACTAGTAGCATTCGGGACTTTGAGTATTTTGTCTAAGTCGCTCAGTCAGTAGAAGTCAATTCGTGGCAAAAACAATCTCGAGACGATAGATCCGTAGATATTTATTACAATCATCCCACTGTGTTGTCCATCAAGATAAAATGGCAACCGAATTGGTGTGCATGTACTCTTCATCCCAGATATTTTTGGCTAAATTTCTAATGTCGGCAATAAATTTTCTATTTTAACCCCGTTTCGATGCTAATAATAGAAACGTTGGCAAATATTTCTCTTTGGTGACTACAGTAGACGGACGTGCTAAGCGGACAGTCCCAAATGCTCGCTGGACGTCCCTGCAAGTAGATTGCGCTTCCACGCTAACCAAATCTGCATTGATCAGCGATCTCGTCGAATATTTTTTGCGCTACTCCAAATTTGGTCACTATCGTTACAAGTATAGTAGTTACCATGACAACTTAGAGCCCGTGTTTAACAAACATAACATAAAGATACCATTTAGAGATATTGGTCCTTGAATTGCCTTAATAACTTTTCCAAATCGTCCAATTCTATATTCCAATTTCATCTTCCTCACCTCCAACTTCGCCTCACTTATTGAACTCCTAATTACAATGGCTGAACTGAACTTTAATGCGCTATCAGCATCAATCAACATATCTCAAGATACTAATGAAAGAGGTATTTTTCCCTTTCTTTCTACTAAAATACATATTGGCTGATTTCTCCAGGAATGGTTACCGGAAGTGCTCTTTTAGAGGCCCATGATGGGCATCAAAGTATACCAAATAATGAGGATACCCGTATGCTAAGCTCCTAAAACTAATTCATTTATGGCAAAATTTCCACTAATACGCAATTTCTTCAGTCGAGACCCAGTGCGGAAGTATGGAAGAAATAATTGGTGTCCGGATCGACCAAATGGAGGACTGTAAGAGAGCTGTCGAGCACCTAGCTAACGAAAATGGATTTGCGACAGTCCTCCATTTGGTCGATCCGGACACCAATTATTTCTTCCATACTTCCGCACTGGGTCTCGACTGAAGAAATTGCGTATTAGTGGAAATTTTGCCATAAATGAATTAGTTTCAGGGAGCTTAGCATACGGGTATCCTCATTATTTGGTATACTTTGATGCCCATCATGGGCCTCTAAAAGAGCACTTCCGGTAACCATTCCTGGAGAAATCAGCCAATATGTATTTTAGTAGAAAGAAAGGGAAAAATACCTCTTTCATTAGTATCTTGAGATATGTTGATTGATGCTGATAGCGCATTAAAGTTCAGTTCAGCCATTGTAATTAGGAGTTCAATAAGTGAGGCGAAGTTGGAGGTGAGGAAGATGAAATTGGAATATAGAATTGGACGATTTGGAAAAGTTATTAAGGCAATTCAAGGACCAATATCTCTAAATGGTATCTTTATGTTATGTTTGTTAAACACGGGCTCTAAGTTGTCATGGTAACTACTATACTTGTAACGATAGTGACCAAATTTGGAGTAGCGCAAAAAATATTCGACGAGATCGCTGATCAATGCAGATTTGGTTAGCGTGGAAGCGCAATCTACTTGCAGGGACGTCCAGCGAGCATTTGGGACTGTCCGTTTAGCACGTCCGACAGTAGAGCCCCTCTTAGCTAATTGTGGGTCACGGTATAATTACTGAAGAGATTCATAGAAATTTTACCGTTTATATTTGCAGTACTTATCCCTGCATGCAAAATGACCTGTAAGGGTAAGTGTTGCAAATATAAAAGTCCAAGCTACAATGAATCTTTTCAACATTTATACCGGGACCCACTATTAGCTAAGAGAGGTTCTACTGTATCATGAATCTATTAACCTGTCTAGACCTGACTAGTTCTGTGGAAAAATATATATATATATATATATATATTTGATGACTAAGTCGTGGCACGTGACCAACATATGTTAACATCTCGAGATTCATCTTGTATTAAATGGATAACAACCGCACGGAACATCTCTCGTGTTTCTCGAGGTATGCATGTAAATTAAGTTGCTGTCAAAAGGACAACATGACAAGCCTAGTGGCCCTAGGACACGCAGGCACGCCAAGTGCCCCCTGGGAGGCGTGAGGCTGGGATTAGCCCATTAGCCTTCTTGGCGTTAATTGTTAATAATGATAATAATAACAGGTCTGGAATGCAGCGAAGATTTATACAGACAAGTCAGGCAGGGAGAAATTGGGCCTTAGGGGAACCCCCTTCCAAATCCACAAAAACCTGAAGAGGGCCCAGAGCAGCATAGCCATGCAGATAAGAAGCGAGCACATCGGGCTCAAATCTTATCTGTACCGAAGAAAAGTCCCTTGAGTTGACAGTCCAAACTGTCCGTGCGGATATCATTCGCAAAACGTCAAACATGCGATCATGGCTTGCCCCCAATGGGTCAAAAGAAGAGCAGAGGTATGGAGAAAGTCCAAGAGCCGATCATTCGAAGAAATGATGAACAACCCGGAAGGTATTGGAAGAATAACGCAGTGGATCTTAGATCAGGGATGGTTAGAGCAGTTTCGATTGGCTGGGGAAGTGGAAAGAGATGTGAAGGAGCGAGAGGAGAAAAGAACAAGGCGAGGGGTAGGAGTTTGACGAGAGGATATCCGTACTGGACAGAACAGTACATCGCACTTCCTGAAGGTTAATTTCAAAATCAGTAAAATCTTACCAGGTAGGTCTAGGGGGTTTTCACCGAAAGGTTTCCTCCTGTGTAAATAAAAAGTTAGATATACCTGCGTGGGCCTTTAAGGATGCCGAACCGGGGTTATGAAATCAAATCAAGCAAATAAATAAATAAATAACAACCGCACGGATCATCATCATACTATCAAAATAACCATACCCTATTTGGACGCTCTGCAACTCTATGACTGAGGAAGACGCCATTATGGATCATAACGACTCTTACGCGTCATCATACACTAGCTTTCATCCTGATCACTTCAACCCAAACAAGTATCCACCCCCCCCCTCCTACATCTTCGAATTCAAGCCCTCCGACCGGTGCAATGGGCTCTTCCAGCGCGCCGTCATCATCGACGCCTACCAACTCAGGCGAAGGACACCACCCAAGTCTGATAGGCATTGCCAAGGCAATGCGAAAAGCAGAACAAGAAAGAAAAGACCAAATGGACCTAGCTCAGGAATTATTGGAGATAATTGACGCCTGGGCCAAGACCAAGGCAGAGACAACGAAGGGTGCCCTAGTGACGCCTTACATCAGAAACATTGCTCAGATCGTGACAGCATTCGCTATCGGTACAGTGCAGACCTTTGGACCCCCCTGTAAGATTCCCAACCCTATCCAGAATGCGGTGACAACAGCTGTACCTAGGGTGACTAAAAAGGCCGCGGGACCGAGCAACAACCTCCCGTCGAAACCTCAAGCGAACAATTATCCGTGGGTGATAGTAGCTCGTAAAGCAGCAAAGCTACCAACCCCTCCCACCAATACGGCTTTACAAAAACCTCGACCGAAGACACTGCCTAATAAGCAAGATCCAGTTAAAGAGGATAGACGTCTCTTCCTTCAAATGGGACAAGAACACGAATGGCGGAAAATATCACCAGTCACTGCCAAGTAATTAATCACCGAGCAAGCTGGAGTTGCGGCCTCGGCAATAGTTGCCACTTATCAAGTCCAGTCTGGCTTGGCGGTGGAGTGTGTTTCTGATGTCCTACGAGAAACAGTCCTCGGTGCTGTAGAGTCCTTCCAAAAAGACGATATGATTTTAGAAGCAGCGTCAGACTGGACCTCTGTCATGGTGCCAAATGTACCTCTACACATTAAGACACTTAGAGAAAGGATCTTGGTGACAAATGAAATGGTAAAAGTGGAGTGCGAGTCTGTGTGCGGTGTCACTCCAGTGCAAGTACGACCATCTCCTGTAAAGCTAGGGCAATATTCTACGAGCTGGTTCATACATTTTAAACAAAAACCAGCCAATCAGAAATTTAGACTATTCGACGAGAGTGGACCGGCAATGCTATTTGCGCGACGACGTCCAATTGAACAGTGCCAGAGATGTTGGGGCTTTCACACTACATGTGCTTGTGTCAAAGGGCAGAAATTTGGACGGTGTTCTGGCGCACACGAGATAACAGGGTGCTTAGCAAAGATACTTAAACGCTCAAACTGTGCCGGACCACACAAGTCGATGGATCAAAATTGCATGGCGCGGCTTAGACGACAGGATGGCCTGGTGATCCCACGAACACCTGCCGAATTACGCATAATCCGTGAACGCGGACATCGTGACTTTCACGTCGCATTGGCACAATCTGAAAAGAAGGGTAAGGCTATTGAGGTCGTTGACACCCCGGAAGCAACAATGGTCGACCAATTAGCAGCACACCTAACTCACGCCAACCAACAGGAAGATTGAATACCTTTCTCTTTCTCCAAGTGAATGTGGGAAAAGGCGGACCAAATATGGATATCGCACTGCAGCAAGCATGGGATGCAGAGGCACATATAGTTATGGTGCAAGAACCTTGGACTATGGAAAAAGATGGGGAGCATATTATTAAAAGTCATCCTGGTTACATATGCCATAAAACAATTGGCGATAGAGGATCTCGACCCCGGGCAATCACCTCCAGTCGAAAGGGTATTCACGCAACTCAAATATTCCCTTCATCACCAAGTCAAACGGACGACTACTGTTTCGTACAAGAAGCTGGCCTGATGTTTTTGAACGTTTACCGAGCACCCGGACCCAGTGGAACATTGGAGCCTCTACTCGATTGGGCGCCTAGAGGTCCGACAATAGTGGGGGGTGATTTTAACGCTATGTCATGACACTGGTAACCTCAGGCATCCCGTCAGTATGGTAATGGCGATCTGATCATGGAGTGGGCCACAGCTCAGGACTTGCATCTAGTCACCACAGCAGGAGTACCAACACATAGGGATGGCAATGTCCTAGATCTAGTGTGGAGTAACACGTCCGCTGAGACATGGGTTTCAAACGAGGTTGACTGTACTTCGGACCACCGGACAATTGCTGGGCTTGTCCAAGTGACAGCAAGGCCAGATATATCGAAAGTGACCCAGGAACTGCGCATCCGCGACCAAGATTTAGTCAAGTTTGCACAATACGTCAGAGCCTGGGTCAAGCCGGGTCCCATAAATAGTGTAAGCGAGATTGAAACACAGGTAGCAAGTTTGCTGAAGGCTTTGGGAGACGCTCGTAAGGATGTGGGGCAAAAACCTTCAAGAGCACGCGGGAGGACAGCACCATGGTGGAACGAGGAATGCAGACTCAAATATAGTGCGTTTATAGAAGCCAGAAAGTCTTTCACACAAGCGGCAGAAGCCCGGAAGGACTTTAGACACACTGTCAAAATTGCAAAGAGGGACTACTGGAGAAAGCAAGTAGAGAACGCCACTACAGACGCACAAGTTTTCAAGGTGTTGCGGTGGGCTAAACCCAGGGCAGGGCAAAATTCTCCACCCTTAAAAGTCTCAGAAGACAAGTGGTTGACTGACCCTCTCGAGCGAGCTGAGTCCCTTCGAGACAGCCCCATGACCCGATTTAATGCAGCCCAGGATCTTGATACATGGGAAACTGGACAAAATGAGTCAATCCCGTGAAATGTATCACTGACATTGGAGGATGTAACAGCAAAGACGCTTAGCACAGGCGACAAATCTCCAGGATCGGACAGAATCACAGTACGACTACTTAGAGCATGCTGGGAAGCCATAGGAGAACATGTAAGATGTCTCTTTCAGGCGCGCCTGGAGCACGGATATTTTCCTTCTGCTTTTCGAGTAGCTGAAGTTATTCTGCTTCCCAAACCAGCACGGGACTTATCAACAGTTAAAGGATGGCGACCGATCTCCCTTCTCTCCTGTCTGGGCAAAGGACTGGAGCGATTAGTCGCTAAGAGAATGGCTTGGTTAGCAATCAAACATCGAGTTGTGCCTCAGCAGCTTTTCGGTGCTCTTTCGGGACGCTCAGCAGTTGACCTTGTCTCATGTGTTATACACGACGCAGAAGCTGCAATGCGAAACAATAAGGTCACAGCAATGGTGACTCTGGATGTACAAGGCGCTTTCGACGCTGTCCTCCACAACAGGCCACTAAACCGGATGCGTAACCAAGGTTGGCCTAGATCTCTGTGTCAATGGGTCGAGTCTTTTCTGACCCGACGAAGCATAAGTGTCCGACACCAAGAAGGAATAACCCAAGACAAAGTCGTTGAGTGCGGAGTCCCACAGGGCTCGCCGTTATCACCACTGTTATTTCTTCTCTACATCGCTATCCTAGTTCAAGACGGGAACAAGAACAGCAAGTTTGGGTATGCAGACGACATCGCAGTCTTAAGTATAGGAAGCATAGCAGCCGAAGCGGTGGCAAATGCTCAAGCAGAAGTTAAAACCCTTATGCGGCTCGCAAATAAGCACAAGATAAGTTTTAACCCGGCCAAATCGGACTTACTATTAATCGGAGCGGGCCCTAAGAAAAAGATGGATACGGCAGGCCTAGCCGTCCAGATCCAAGGTCATACAATTATCCCATCTCCACATGTGAAATGGCTAGGGATATGGATAGACTCCCAACTCAACTTCAAGCAACATGTGCAAAATGGTGCTGAAAAGCGCAATGTATAACACAGTTTATGCGTCGAATTAACACCGTACAGCGTGGCGCAGACTCAGGGCCAATGATAAAGGCAGTGCAGGCGTGCATTCTGAGTACGGCATTCTACGGAGCAGAAGCATGGTGGCCAGGGCTGACCCGAATCACCACATAGCGAAGCAAGAAGGCGAGCACAGGAGTCGGATGGCACACTGATCTGCTTGACAACACAATCATCAAGGTAGTCCGAGTGGCACTACCTATATGGCGAACTACTCCAAATAAGGCTCTACACAGAGAGTCAGGCATTCCTCCGGCAACAATCATCCTCCAAAAAAAAACAGTTGAGAGCTGCGACGCGAATACAGAAACTAGATACATGGCATCCCCTATTAATCTGATCTCACGAGGGTCCTAAGGAAACTATCAATCGCCTAGGACTGCGCGCAGGACAGAAAAGCCGTGCGTTCACATATCCGGAGCGATATCTCACACGACTACAGACCAGCCTTCAGACCGTGCCGGCCGCTGTGGAGACCGGCAAACTCTTCAGCCCGAAAGTGGAACGAAACAGCCAGCCAGTGAGACTCGACAAGCAGTCAAAAGCTATGCTGGCCAAACAATGGATAGAGAACCTGTCAACAAACACTGTGTGTGCGTAATCAGATGGCTCGTCCTGTGGCTTGGCGAAATCAGCATGGGGCTATACTCTATTCAGAGAAGGAAAAGTGATTGGAAGCGACGCAGGCCCGTTGTGGGGTGCAGAGGTTTACGACGCCGAACTTTTAGGGGCCCAGAAAGCCCTTGAAGCAGCAATAAGGGTAGCTGGAACTAACCCAATCAAGGTGCCCTTGGATAACTCGGAAGCGGCCCAGGCTCTGCATAGCAGCAGGTCGAGGTCCTTCCAAGGAATAGTTGACAGGTTTCTTTTAGACTGTCAAAGGCACCGATCAGTCGGAATCCGGTGGACACCAGGACACTCAGGAATTGAGGGGAACGTGAAGGCTGATGAGGTTGCGAAATCAGCTCTAAAGGACCTCCCAGACGACGCGACAAATGTGACACACTTCACAGAAACGAATCGTGGCTTAAAATATACATTTTGTTGAGAATAATTCTGATGCATTGCAATTTCACGATCCCCATGATACCCGTCACGGGTTTGAGTAGTTGTCATTAGCTAGGAGTTCGGAGAACCGGAGATTAAGATACCCTGTACAGTTAGCTTGTTGCTCACGTGGTTATTAGGTTGCTTGTTAGCGTGCACGGATCTATACTCAAGAGGAAAATCTTGAGTATTAGATCCTTTATTCTACTTAGAGTTGTTTTCCTTACTAGTTGATTAATTGAGAAGTCTACCTTCCACGCTTTCCACTAGGACCCCTTAGAGTGATCATTACACGGTATAAGGATTAGTTTTAATACATTTGCATCACTAAACAGGTTCGCCAGGGAGCGCGCGGATGAATTAGTATCATCATGGTGGCAAGAAAATCGACCCAGGCATTATATGGAGTTAGATCTCAAGATGACCCGGAAGCGACCTCCAGAGCTTGCTCTACCCAGATGGGCATACCAAAGATTGAAAGCTGCAAGGACAGGACACGGCGATTTTGCCAAATATCATGAAAGATTCAAGCATGAAGATATTGATGGCAAGTGTGAATGCGGTCGAGAAAGACGCCCGTGGCATTTTGCAGAATGCCGATCGGCTCTCCAGCGCTAGAGAAGTGCGAAACAGGAACCTCCCCAAAAGACGAGCGAAATGCTAGCAGAAAAAGGATAGAAGAAATTGCTTGAATTCGCGACTATAACCAGATATTATAGTGCACAAACCACTGACCGAGAGGCTTAGGCTCTTCCAGGGTTATCATTTGTTTTTCCTTTGTTTAACCGTTGGGAAAATTAGGACAGGGCGCAGGGCGCATTTGTTCGGACACAAAGTTTTCCTTATTTGATTTCTTTCTATGTCATATAGATTATCTGGCAAGTAGAGCCATTCATGTAGGCAGCAGTGAGTCCATATAGATCACACACCCGTATCACGCCCATTGGGTGTAGAGTGTAAGCCTGATACGAAATGTAATCAAATCAAATCTTGTATCAAATGGGCTGTCAAAGACGAACTCCTCACCTTCACACGGTGCCGGCTGTTAACGCCCAGTGTGTTCACACATCTGGGATAGCCAAGAAGAGTCGCAATCGGATTCCGACCGAACGTACACACTCCATCACCCTCAGTCAAATTCCACCAAAGCGTCATTAAATCTAATCCGAAGAAGCCACTTTCACCAATCCGCCGTCTTCCACCTCCCGAAGTATCGAACTATGAACCCCGCTAGTTACTTCGACGACCGGACTGTCACGATCTTCTGCGTTGCCTCGGCGCGCTTCCATCTACAGACCCACGATAGGTGAGACGCAGGACATCAATCCTTTGGCTTTTTTGTGTCATTTTGGCTTTTTTTTAGCATATACTGGCTAGTAATAGTCAGGGAATTAGGTGGTTCAGAGTCTTTAGGGATCGTCTACCCGTATCACGCTTCTTAGGTGCAGGGCTTGTGCCTGATACGTAATGAATTCAATCAATCAATCAATCTTGTGTCAAATATAGGTATTAGCCTAATTAGGCCAGATTTTACGCCAAATATTTATATAATTTTTATCTAACAATTCGAAATCACGCACAAAAAACAATCCTTCAGGAGTGCCTTTCAAACATAATCAGTCAATACTTCATATTTCTGTCATCTGCGTGCACAACAGCCTAAAAACTTCGTGGCTGGCTAGCTAATAGCTCCAACAGCCGTTCTGGCTGGATAGATCTCCATGCCTCCGTTACGATCATACGTACTTCGTTGTATGATTGTTCTTTCCCACCAGGCAGGTCTGGATAACTGTGTGCTGTGAAATATTTCATTAGATTTCAAACATTTTCAATCAGATTCAGGTCTGGTGAGTGTGCTGGCCAGGTCACTGAAAAAATCTCATTTTAGTTTGATGCAGTCGTTGTTCTAGAGAAGAATGAGAGGGGGCACCATTTTGCATGAACAAAAAGGTTGGATTCTCACATATTGTAAGGTTTCAGCCTAATAACTCTTCCTATTTTTATCACTAATTTCTATTTATACCGTTGTCATTACTCTAGTTTTAGTTAACCATGTTTTCGCTATCATTAGACCGCGTCTATATTCTATTTATGTTCTCTAATGTTTTGATACAATTAAGGTATTATAGACCGCATCTGTCGGGAGGAAATAAGTTCTATATAAGAGGAAAGAATCTCAGTAGATAGAGCTCTTCACGCTTAGTTCTTTGTCATAAATACAACCTTCAGACTGCCTTTAGTGCAACCCTTAGATTCCTGCAACCTTCAGACAACCTTCAGATTACTTTTAGTGTAACCCTTCAACAACAGATACCCTCAGAATATTCTCTAGAAACACCTTAAGCGCTTTATACCCCATTTCGAACCTTTGTTAACCTACGCCGTACCCAATATCCTGACACATATCCAAGAGCTTGTGAGAGGCATGTCTTTTTCACATTACCGCTTCGACTTTATTGAGCCCTAATACTTCTCCCAGAACCAATGAAGGATTTTCTCAAATTTGCGCAGAGCTTTTAGACCAAAAAATGTTGGTTGATCGTAGATATTGATGAAAAAATACAGACTACGGTAGAACCTGTCATAACCCACAGCTATTTTATCCGCTGAGGAGTACGGATCATGAGAGGTTCTACAGTAGTCGACGGCAGTATTAGTAATTTGTATGTAAATTTCCACATAAACTAGGAGAAATAAAATAAGGATACCCCTACTGTGGTACAGCGGTGAAGTATTACTGCATGACACTAGGCCAGGACCCCCCCTGAACTGTACACTAATACTAATAGAGCAACAGGGGAACGCGAGCTTTAAGATCATGAAAACATGGTGTTTTCTACTGTAGAATAGCACGACGTAGTGCCTTTTTATTAGTATTTAGTGTGGAGTCCTTTTGTGTCAATTACAGCCTGGCAACGCTTTGGCATGCTCTCAATCAAGGCCCAAAAGGCCTCCTCTCCCACCTTACCCCAAGCATCTTTTACTGCCTCTCGCAGTTGAGTATACCCCATAATCTCAGGATAATTATCCTGTAGATAGTTCTTCATAATTTTCCAAACTCTCTCGATCGGGTTGAGATCTGGAGAAAATGGAGGCCAGTATATAACAAAAACGTCCCTCTCCCTTAAGTCCTCCCGAGTATCTGCGGCGGCATGGCCTGGGGCGCCATCTTGCATTAAAACAAGGTTAATTCCCTCTCTTCTCATTATCTCGATATACCCATGAATAATAGGAACTATATACGATTGGTACGAGTCCTTATTAATCGTCCCCCAATCCTTTTCCCAAAAGATCCCTGGCCCCTTTTTATGCCCATGAAAGCAGCCCCAAAACATCTATCCCTTCTTGCGATGATGCTTCTCGACAATACAGGTAGGATCCCACTCCTCTCCTGGCCTACTTATTATCCAGGTACGTGTATGTCTTCCACTAGTAATCCAGGTTTCGTCGGTCCAAAGGATTCGATACCATTGATCCATTGTCCAGTTAACATGCTCTACAGCCCAGTCAAGACGGACTTGTTGATTCTTTTTTCAAATCGGCGGCTTTCGCATTGCAAGGCAACGATGAAAGCCTTCACGTGCAAGAGCAGTACGAATAGCGTCCTTTTTAACCCCAAACTTCATCACTTGAGCTAATTGTGTATAGCTCATTCGTCGGTTCTTTGCAGAGGCGCACACGAACTCGACAAGCTCCTCGATTTGGGCTTGCATAAGAAGAGGCCTACCACTCTTCTTTTTTGGCGTGGGACGTGATGATTGACAAGCTCTACTAATTTGATCGAGAGTATGGCCTGTATGCACGCGAATTTGCGCGTATTTCTACCCAATTTCGTGAAGGAGTTGGCGGTCGCGTTTTCGATCCCTCGTAAGATCTGCCGCTTTCTTACGACGAATAGGAGGGTGCGGAATAGGTGAATTAGACCCTTGCGGAAAAGGATTTAAGAGAGAAGTAATTGGAATTACCATTTTTAATGAAAATAAGTGGTAGAGTGGGTAAAAGGCTCTACGTCGCGCTATTCTACAGTAGAGAACATCATGTTTTCATGATCTTAAAGCTCGCGTTCCCCTGTTGTTCTATTAGTATTAGTGTACAGGTCAGGGAGGGTCCTGGCCTAGTGTCATGCAGTATACTTCACCGCTGTACCAAAGTAAGGTTTTGACGCTAATTTAAGTTAATTTGAGACCCTTAATATTGGCATAGCTAGGACGCTCTAGTTTGGATTCACCCCTGGAGGTATCCTCTATCAGGGGTTGGAAAGGTATAATTTTAAAGTGGGTTTCTCAGGGGTCTACCATGTAAATACAGTCAAGTTAACACGTAATAGGTTAGGCTGCGAATTCTTATTACTCCACTCGCCATGATGTATCGTCCATTTGTCTTTGTCAAACGATCGGTTAAAGAAATATATTTTCATCAACCCTCTTCCCTGACTGCTCCTCAAACAAAATCCATAATTCTTAACATCACCTATCAATCTATCTTTCAATGTCTATCGAAATTTCAGTTCCAAAAAAACAATCTCGCAAGCAGATTACTCGCGATCAATGTATTGAAATAAGAACATAAAGAAGATTTGGCTTGACACTACAAGATATATCCAACGAACTTGGCTTCACAATGAGGCAAGTGCAGCGTGCGTGTTCTCGAAATGATGAGAATCATACACCTCGAAAAGGACGCTCATCATTACTGAATACTGAATAAGTTGATGAGCTTGAGGCTTTCGTCCGGGAATCTCCTGAAACCCGTCAGATGAGCTATTTAGAGCTAGCGATGGGACCCTTCAGCCACAGGGGATGCAGTGAGCAACTAATTTCTAATGCTCTCAAAAAAAGAGGTTACAGCAGATGTATCGCTCGGAAGAAGCCTCCGCTAAGTGCGATTAACAAGCAGAAAAGATTGGAGTTTGCCCAATCACATTTAGATTGGAGCGAGGAGCAATGGAGTCGAATCCTATGGACTGACGAAACATAGGTATCGGGTGACTCTCATATGAAACCTCGCGTCACAAGAAAAGTACGCCTTGATTCATTCTATCAAAATTTTCCTTGGCTAATAGCACAGCTTAGCCTGAAGATGAGTTTGACGAGACCTGCATTTTGGCTCGTCATTCTCATGGGAACAATTGGATGTTCTGGGGGTCATTTCATGGGTCATCTAGAGGCCCATTTCTAGTTTGGCAGAAGGAGTGGGACACAATGACAGCCTCATCCTTTTGTGAAAGGGTTGTGCCTCTATTGAATCAATTTCATTTGGAAAACCCAGAAATTTTTTACATGCAAGACAATGCACCCTGTCACAAAGCACGCTCAACGATGGAGGTGCTACGTGAGGTTGGAATAACGCCTATTAGTTGGCCACCTTACTCTCCTGACCTAAACTCGATCGAGTCGTTGTGGAACATCTTTAAAAAACTATATTCATGCTAATAGTCCTGAGATAAATGGGGTCAGGCTAGTGCGGTCTGATACGTTAAGAATATTGATAGAGACCGCATGGGACTCTATCTCGTCTGAGGAATTATCAAATCTGGTCAGCAGTATGCACGCAAGATGTGTAGCGGTGATAAAGGCAAATGGAGGATACACAAAATATTAGGATGAGACAAACTAACATAAAACAGGCAGGATGCTTTCGTTTTATTTATTCATGAACCAGACTGAGGCCCTTGACGTATAATCTAGTACTAAAGTACAATAATATGTTTGAGATTGATGTGTTTTTTAGATGATTTTTTTTGATTTTTTAATAAGAAAACTCTTCTGACCTTTCTTTTTAAGCTGAAATCCATCCAATTTAATTTTGACTTTCACGGAAGATCATTGGTGATTATCCTTGCTAGTAAAACTAGTGGGCGAGCTAGACATGGGCTTCCATGAAGACTGAACCAATCAAAACCTTAGTCGTTGGGGTTGTACCCCGGTCGCTTTAGTACATTTACCTTTTCTACCCATAAGACACGGTACATTAAATATAGGTGATGAACTTTTGGGGAAGACGGTATACCAATGGTCAGCCACTTGGTTATTTGGCTTAGAACGGGTAAGGCTGGGCCTTTTTTAAGTCCAGCCATAAAACACTGGGTGGAACCCGTAACACCACTACTCTCTTTGTTTCAGAAGTCACCGACCTTACCCCCGGTATTATGTATAAATAACTCGGAAAATCACATCGACGTGATTTAATAGCTTCGTCAACTTATTCTGTAACAATAATTCACGAGAAAGTTTTCGGGTAGTTTGAAGTGATAATCGACTATAATTAAGGCAATAAAATCAGCTTTGAGGAAAAACGGGAGTGATACGATAAGATGTACATGTATCAATTGAAATAATTGGTTATGAACAAGTCTGAAGGACGTACCGATAAAGGTTAGAAGGTTCTGTTAATGGCGATGATTACACAGACTGACACTGACGACAAGGGAGAGTGTTTATGGTTCCCAAATAGACCAAGATGTGTATTTTAACAACTGCTTACTTTTCTACAGGTGGAAAACTCTGCCTACTTATATACATTCTTAATGGTGTTCCACATTCCACTGGTACATTCTATATTCTTCTATACCTTTCTATACATTGCTAAATAAGGTACAGTGTAACACCATAAAGAAGGTTGTTGGCCATAAGGACACACAAGAGAAGCTGCTAGAATAATGAGGATCCTTGTAGAATCTGATAACATGGTCATGGAAGCAGCTTAGTAATACAGTTGAAAATAATTATCTCGGTTAATTATTTTCATAATACTCTCATGATAGGGTATTGTTCGTTGATCCGCTTCTTATAGGGTACAGGGGTTAAAGCGGGGATAAAGTGGAGATAAAGTGGTGATATTCCAGGTTACCTCACGATAGATCCACAGTATCCCTGTTAGCTTCAAATTTTAAAATCTTATGGCCTAAGGCATAAGAGATATGCATCTGTATATGAAGTCCAACGCCCACCTTCATGCCTGCACCTTTCTTCACTCGTGCACACCTGAGGTCGTTTCGTTTAAATCATTGTCAGCTATTTACTATTATTTTGCTCAACGGCATACTTTTATTTCATTCATCTATCTAATTTTAACTTCATGTGAGTGCATCTGAACCTTAAGTCAACTACTTTAGAAGATTTTAATTTACTGTACTAGATTGCCGCAAAGATGGATTCACCTCAACAACCTTCTCCATCATCAGCATCTCCTACTTATGCAAAACGCCTAACACAAACTCAACGTATTCAAGTAAGTCTGAAATCTACAAATTGATAAGGTTAAGAGAGTAACATGTGCAGGTTAGAACCTTGGCCAGTGAGGGACACAGTTACGTCAAAATCTCTCAACGCCTTGGGATTACATGGCGACAGGTACAATACACCATGAGCGTTGAAAATACCGAGCCTCAGTACTCCAGTGGTAGGCCACCTATTCTAAGTAGTTCCCAGGTCGATGAAATAGAATTTTTCGTCTGTTTATCATCGGAAAATCGTCGGATGTCATTTGTCCAACTTGCACATTTTATATTTCGGCACTTTGGTGTGAGCGAGAATGTGATCCGACGTGAACTGGCAAAGAGGGGATATGCACGCAGGATTGCACGATTAAAACCTCCTATCTCTTCAGTCAACAAACTGAAGAGATATGAGTTTGCCAGAATACATCTCCACTGGCGGAAGGAACATTGGATGAGAGTCCTCTGGTCCGACGAGACTTGGGCTATGAATGGTCGGCAAAGTGATCGTTGGGTCACAAGAAAGGTCAGTAGTCCCTTAAAGGCTCCTAAGATTTAGAGTTCCCTTGAGCTAAGTTTAAGTCAAAGATTGGGGAAGAGTACGAAGATACCTGTGTCCTAGCCAAGACGCGGAGGAGAGTTGGGTGGATGTTCTGGGGATCTTTCTTTGGACGACAGAAGGGGCCTTGCCTGATTTGGGAGAAGGAGTGGGGCCATATCACTGCGGCCAGTTACTGCGAGAGGATAGTGCCTCTCATAGAGAGTGCGGTCTTTCGGGAACCAGGACTAGATGTGATGCAGGACAACGCCCCTCCTCACAAGTCGAGGCAAACTATGCGTGAGTTTGAAAGGAGGAATATTTCTCTAATGGAGTGGCCGCCATATTCTCCTGATTTAAATCCGATAGAAACTTTGTGGAGTTATATGAAAGCGTACATGGAGCGTCTTTATCCAGCGTTGGATCTAGGGGGCAGCGGAGTCAAGGGCATCTTCGTCAAATAGTGAACGAGGCGTGGGATCTGGTGTTTAATGGGGATGACTTGGAGAAACTGATAGATTCGATGCCCCGAAGAATCAGAGCCGTTTACGAAGCTGAAGGCGGATATGTAAATTATTAGCTAGATAGAAGTATAATTTATTTATGAAATGTATTAATGAATTAAAAAGTGAATAGAGGGCTATAATGGACCAAAAAAGCAAAACCAACGAATATTTCGTTGTGAAATTTTTGCCATACAAATTTAAAGTTTAGGTGGGGAGATCTACTTATCGTCATGCTAATTCAAGTTAGTAAAAGCCTATATACCCTGTAAAAGTCGAATTTTAGCGCCTATACACGATTAATACCGTAGTATCAGAGTAGTGCATTAAGACACTATACTGTTTTGGGTAAGATTAGTTACGCAGTCATGTTACTTCTCTATTTACGACAGTATCGGCTTCGCCCTGCTGGATCTACGGTTCTCTTGAGGATCTTCTGTCTCGCTGCACGCTTGTCTCTGCTAAACTGTAGAAACTGAGTGAGCTGAAATCTAGTGCGTCTTCAGGAAAATTTCTCAGCAGCTACGCCCTATTACATCTCTTTTACTTCATCGACCAGATAAGAGGGATAATGATGAACTTACTAGTCCAAGAGCTTCGTCAGACGAAGATAGTTTTCAGAATAATTGAGGGAAGGGCCATGAAAGAAGAAATAAATGCGCTTAGCTTTCTGGAATATCGGTACTCCCAGTTGATAGTGTTGGAACGGTATGCGCTTCAACGGAATGTTCTTAAAGCTTGTTATGCCTATGTTCACTGATGATCAGACTTATGGGACAATTGGAGTCTGTAGAAGGGATCAAGTGGTAGTTGTTGATAACTCCCACCTCAATCTGTAGCACCTTTCCTATATACAAAAAACTACCTAATGAAAGTAATTGATGATTGTGTGTCAATACGGACTAGCATATAATATGACATACAATAGGTGTAGCGCAGAATGTCAAGCGAGCTATAACGGCTCAACCATTAACATTTATCTCATACCCTACCACTTAGAACTTATTTTAACAAGTAGTAGGAAAGTAAATGACCAGGACGCCGCAAGGATAAAAAATACGCTTTCAAGTCGGAGCAGATCTTGCTTTACATGTTTTGAAAGGCATATTGCCCAGATTTCCAATGTCAAAACTCCATTTCCCTTAAGATTCCGCCCATATCGTCCCCTTGACCTGTCCTCTCATATTCGGTTAACAGAAATCTCCATGAACTTATAAATCATGTGACTTTTTTCTCAACATGTCGATAATGGTCCATGTTTTATTTCTCCCTTCAATCACGGAGAGATGAACCAAAGAACAGTTGCACCACGATGAAAGGCACAACTTCGAAAAATATTAGGCTCTATACCTCATTCCTCATTACGCCAGCAATCCAACTAACATCGAATGAGCTCTCCAGAGCGTCAATATCAAACTCTCGCTATCATTAGTTGATTCCGTGCCTCTAGAAACGCACGACACGAGCTATCAAGCTCGTTGAGACTTGGGATAAATTTCGATACAACAGACCACAGGCGTTGAGATAGGTATTTCGCCTGGCAAAAGTTATCCCCATAAAATCGAAGCCACACTTGGAAAGTCAAAGTAATTGAACAAAGGGAAAAGTATCGAAATTAGTCTGCTTTCAAGATTTCTTGCATAAATGCTGAATCGTGATATTGAGCAAAAGAATCTCATTATACATTACACTTTCCCGCGAATCAAGATTTACTCAGCGAGCGTGAAAAAAATGATGATATGTAAAACCCTATTGTTTAGTAGAGCTGATAAATATTGTGGAGGATTCTCTTTTTGGTTAGTCTTTTTGCAGTTTAATCCCAACCTGAGACATGTATTGGATAGTCAAATTAAGTCAAGTCAACAGTAGAACAGAAGCGAGAACAGATCTCGTTGCTCATGGTCAAGCTCGCGAAGTCTTTCATAAGATGATTATTAAATTCATGTTCCCGATGATGAACTTCGATCATTTCTTCATCTTCAGCACTGCTCCAGCTAGGTAAAATTCTAGTTTTTGGCGTGTATATATCTCCCAATGACCCTCATGCATGAATAGAGATAATTGAATATATCCATGCATAGTCAGCTTAATTCTTGTCACAAATTCTCTGCTTGACTGGGTTTGGCGTCTAACTTTTAGCAAAAAGCATCAAAAGTTTCCCTAATAAGTCTCAGAAAGTCGTAGCATGACGTTTTTCTCTTCTTCTAAACGATAAAAGTATTCTAACTCCACTGAATTGTCTTGAACTGAGCCTGCTTTTTTGCTGTCAATTATCGTTCTGAGATGACTTTTTTTTGAAATTAAGGAACATTTTTAAGGTCGGGCGAAGAAGAGGGAAGACTGGCATTTCCTGCTTCTTTCGATTCCCCACAATTGATTGAAGCTTGGCCAAAGCAAAAACGAGGAGCCTCTCCCCTAAAGAGGCTCATGATTGATAGATTTACAAGAATACTATCGTTTAGAGGCTTAAATGAAAGACGGAATGAAAGATCAAATTTGATCATTCTTCATATTAACTGGAAGCTGGAAGCATTCTACCTGTAGACAGTTTTTTGATGCCTTATTTTTAGTAACTTTGTAATTAAGTCGTCTTTTTTTACACCTGGGTATTGTTCGATTCCAAGATACGCAAAAGGAATTGTGTGTAAACCTTATATCCTTACAATCCAGCCTCTGAAAGCCATTGATGACTATATAACAGGATTTTGCGCCCCAGGTAAACCTAGCAACTAATATCCAGGGGTTTGTTGAAGAGATGATCATCGGAGTTTACTAAGTTGAGTGTAGAATTGAGTAAAACTGTCGTCACTTTAAACAACCGTTACCGCTCTCATTTTTGCGATTAATGTTTTATATGACCGGCGGTCTAATAACTCATGACTTACTCTAATTTCAATGTATATATGTGTATGTAGTTGCCACAGTCAGATCCAGAAAAACGAGGCGACATAAGTTCCAAAGGTGATATGGTTTGGCAATAAATTTCATCCCCTGTGATCCAAAGTAAAGCGCCGAGCAACAGTCTTCAAGACACCCTCCAGTTCATCTTCGAATAGTAATTGAACATGAGTTCCACCGTTGAGTGTCCCCTTAACTTCAGCTCGATAAAATTGAGAAGTATCAGGATAGAGAGCCAGAACTCGCTTCCCAACCTCATAATCTTCAAGAACTGAGCCTTCTACAGGGATTGGGACCATCTGAGACGCCGAAGATTTATAGAACTCTGGTCCATCGTTTGATTCAGGTGTGTAATAAGGATCTTTAACTTCATACCGCCGGCTTTTACCCTCTCCGATAACTTTATTAACCTTGCCTTGGATCCATTCAAGCTCTTCTGTAACTTTACCATCAGCATGTTTAATTTGTTGCTTTCGACGGAAAGCGACTTTGTCGCCCACTGCATAGACAATCTTAGGTCTAGTCACCCGCTCGTTTGTTTCTGGTGTGGCACTCTTTACATCGTCAGACACCTTAGGCGGCTGACTATTATTTCGTGAGGACTGAAACTTCCTTACGTGCCGGGCATCGGCTGGCGAAGGGACTGGAGATTCAGTAGGTGCATCACATTCAGCATGAGCGCCTCGAGAGTTGGCAGAGCGCGCTGCGGTCGAAATCTCTGCTGCTGCTGCTGCTTCAAGCTCATTGCTCATTCTAATATCGCGAAGGAGTTCGAGCTTAGTAATAAAAGAGGTGTCTTGCAGTCTGACGAGCTGTTGCTCGGAGATTTTTACCCCTTCCCGAAACAACGCACTGTGAGCATCTGTTTCTGCGACCGATATGGCTGAAGAACTTGATCAACTCATGGTCTACATAATTGAGGTTCATTCTATGCTTACTCTTGCCACTTTCCCTCTTGGCCGCCAATTTTTCTTCGCTTTCAATGATATTATTTTTGTTTATGGCAGCTTTGGTCTCACCCTTGTCAATATCCTTAAGAATTCCATTTATCTCTTGCCAAAGCTCATGAGGGTTCAAAGCATCTGGAACAGGTCCACGATTTCCATTTCTTGGTGCTCTATTTCTTGATGAAGACATGAAAGAAGATATCCCCTCTCTCAATTAATTCGTCAAACAGTTAATAACTGAAATGTAAGACTCGTCTTTTATATTTTCTCAATGCTTCCTCCAGACTTTATTTAGAAGGTTTCGTGTTCTAGTTTCTGGAGAGCAGCTTTTCGATTATTTTGTGCACCCTAATCTATTTGAATACGCTGTGTATTAACAATGCAGGGTAATGAGAAATGTGAGTTTTCTGAAGCATACAGCGCGGAAAATTTATAAAGATAGACAGTCACTTAATTGATATATTCGCATACTCAGCTCCTCAACTGGTTGGAGCCTACTGAGCTTCTCGCGGATGTTAGTTAAGGCACGTGACTTGGGAAATCATCAGTGAGGCCCAAATCTCTTCTCTGGTAAACTGTTTTCAAAGAGCGACTGACAAGAACGAGCTCTTTACCTTCGCGCGGTGCCTGCTGTTATCGCTCAACGTGTTCACTGCATATCTTAGATAGCCAAGACGAGTCGCATCCGAAATCAAATCGATGTAACCACTTTCTCTGTCGAATATTTCCACAACTTCGGTCGGTGCCACCGCTAGAGGCCCTTTTCCGACCAATCTGCATCCTCTCGTTCACCAAACAATCAGCCGAAGTTTTTCTATGAAGAATTGCATCGGAATAGATTGTACGCCCTCTTCCCTTGATTTAATCTGCCTTCAACCATAAGCCCACAGTGCTATCGATACCCGATGAAGGACGGAAGCCGTTGGTCACAAAATTGAAGAGGCTGTTACAATTTTCGGAGTGCAGGAAAAAAGGGATCTACAAAAAACTGAAGGCATGATTATTGGGCACAGGAGAAGGAAGTCACGGTCTTGGATACGGACACCAGATTTAACGAAAAATTTCGCCCTCGGGCTTGGTTTGTGAGACGAGGCTCTGTTTCGGTTATGGATCGAGGATGGGGTAGAGGGCTGGCTGACCACCAGCTCCGAATGTTACTTGGGCGGCTATGTGAATCTCCTCTCTAATGGCGGTGTCTTTATTGACCGCCTTCAGTCCCATTAGGGATTACAGAAGCCGTGCCTAACATACAATTTGGCAGATGTAAAATAAAAACAACCTCTGTAGACCCCTCGCAATGCCTTCACTGCCATGACCCTCAGCCTTCAAAAGGTCCTAATTTTGAACTCCACCTCAATCCCCGGGCCCCCCAAAGGCCAAGTCATGACGACCCGTAAGACTTTTGCAGAGGCTTGTTTACAATGCTAAATTGAAGCTGGTTGCAACACGACCGGCAAAAACAAGGCATACACCCTTCAGAGGATTAACTATGATACCCAGTGGAAGGCACCAAACTAGTTGCCTCCAATTGCAAAGCAATCCGGACAAAAACTTCTACAGTAACCTCAGCGGCTTGGTTAAATCAGCCTAAAAATATTTTCACTATTCCCAACGACAAATTGTTTCAGAGCAATGAGGTAATGCATCTATAATGCCTCGCCGACACTGGCACAAGAAACTACCTAAGCAACTCATAATCCTCTCATTCATTGTATGCCGCGGAGTCTAAGAACACGAGATCACGTTGAATAAAGCCCATCAAATTTCCGCGGATATCCTGCTTGTCCAAGGGCTACATATCTCCCATATACATGCCCATCGCACCACTAAAGGACAGCCCTCGCACGAAGATATTTCTCCTGGTTAAGACTGGCCTGTTGCTCGCCCTCCAGTCGCGGCGTACGTCCGTAAAGGAATGGGTATTTAGTTTAAGAAGTCTACCTGGGGTTATCTCACGACCTCCTTGTCTTACGCCTGTCCAAACCCGACGATCAATCATTTGATGTTTAGGACTTCTATAACGCCCTACTTGGGTCACAGAGTACAAATTTTTTATAGTCTCTAATAACCCTGACTTCTCCATCTTTTCGCAACAACTGTCTGCTACACAGGAACTTTAAATTAAATTACTTATGGTGGTAGCCGTATGGTCTCGCAACCCATCCCTATGTGCTCAACCCTCCGTAGACTTGAGAAACTCGAACAACTTTTCCCTCCTTCCCCCTCTCGATGAGTCGACGCATAGCCTTGGTAACGACCTAGACCTCGCCTTTGGGGCAGGTTCTCTTTTGGTAGATGCAACCAGTAGGATCCCTACCCATAATCGTTCAATTTCAGATTATTTGCCCCTTGTGACTATAGTACCTTGGGAGCGGTGCACAGAGTCAATACGTAGACCGCGCTTAGATATTCTTAACTCTTCATCATTCATTTGTTTACTCACTGTTGTAATCAGCAAATTTCCCCGCTCTCTCCCTCTCAATCTCCCTCAGCGCGGGTAGATACACAGAACTCACAACAGATGCAATAAAAAATTAATATGCAGCTTTGACCCAACGTTCAGTTGGATAGAGAGAGGGAATTCCTGGTGAGATAAGTAATCCAAAGATGCTCGCCGCCATTTCAAACACTGTTCGCGAGTATCCCTCTCCGGAGGCTATAAGGAAGTGTTAGATACTGAGTGTCGTTTGAAAAAAAATCGTGAAGTCAAAAAGTATCTCCTTACATTATTTTCTTCTCTATGTCCTTCCCTATATATCTATCTAAATCCTGTCTTTCCAGAAAAGATCAATTTCTGCTTGTTTCCAAAAATGTACATGATGAAACAAATTATACAAACTTGAGACCAAGATATCTCATGTTGGAAAATCGAGCCTCCTGATCACCATATTCTAAGCGAAACATCATACCCCGAAACAGGTATCTCCAGACAATGTAACAATCAAAGAAATGTGTCTAATAATTTGCATTACTAGGTTTCGCTTGTTCTAAACTGCCCATCGTTTGACAGGAAGAATGCAAGGATTACCAAAAGATCATCAAATAGGCTAAAGATCGTTTCTTTCGCTCAAAGATTGAGAATGCTAACTCCCCCAAAGGGCTTTTTTCTGCGACAAAATGGCACAAATCTACCAGAACCTTCCGATCGAGCCCTCTCAACGATCCCAGATTTCCGGAATCCACACCCCGCAGTCATACTAGCAGAAAAAATAAAGGTGTTGGTAGAGAACCTACTTGGCAATTCGACTGATATAAGTGACAGAGATGGACACTCCAACAGCAGCTCAGACCTCACTGCCTTTCCCTCTGTCGCCGAAGCCAAGTTGGTAAGAATGTAGTTGGTTGTATAAATTCGGATAACGAACAGAAAAGTCTATATAACGTAAATATGTATCTTTCAGTTTTTCAGCAATAAATTTGATTATCTGAAGCTGATAGCCTCAGCCAGAGTATGTCGTCTAGTGTCGATTTATACCTTTCGCTGTCCGATCGCATCTTCGCGTACTATTAGACACAATCACACGACAAAGTTCGGACCACCGCACACGTCTTGCACATCTCTCTTCGCGCACTCCGCTATCTCTGATAACTCTGATAACTCTAACTTATGATGTTCGTACTTGCTTGGGCAACCACCTAAGCTCGAAGATCGCTCAACCCGTGACACTCTCCCCTCACTCTGGACATAATTAAGAGGTCAGGACTAAATGCCGGCAGCACGGCTCTTGGCTTAGATGAGGTTCCAGCTAGAATATTAAGACTGGGCTGGCCTCAAATCGAAACGCAAACGATACTCTCTCCATCGGTTACCTACTCACAAGCTATAACCCACCATGCTTCCGCAGAACGGTACTCATTGCTGTAACGGACAGCTAGCCGAGTTATACCTGTGGGCATAGTGGAATACCTCTACAAGCGATCGTTGGATTAAACGCTCAGAAGACCCTAATTTTGACTCGTACATGGAGAATGTCACGAGGTCAGCGAGTTAGTCTAGTACGGATAATGAACGCGGACTGTAGTAAAGTGCAAATTGTCTTGATCCCTAATCTGATGTTACTCTGGTCAGCCCGTGGAGTTCATGACGTTATGGAGGATATTGTAGCAACAGGATTTCCACAAACTCTATTTTCACATGTATAGGATTTTGTCAACTTTGTATTCACTTCACTACAGATAAGAAATTAACTACCTCTGGCCACTAAGTTATTCAAGTACTAACTCCTAGACCGCAACATATTTCTTATCTATCTATATACTTCTCTTCACGATTTCAAGGAGTCATGATAGTCAGACGAAAAATTGTGCACACCAAGCGAAGAGAAGATAATGGGAAAAGAGTGTTAAAACAGGCTTATGAAAAAAACAGTTCTTTTCTGTTTAAAATTGCGATAGTAAACAGACATCAGTAATCCGCATATACCCGCACATGGAGACATTACGACAAGAAATCCGAGAGCTACGAGAACGTGTTATCGAATTACTGGTCATTAGTAATGCTGCAGATTCAATGTCCAAAATCGTAATCAATGAGGAGCCGGCAAGATCAAAAGAAGGGATCAAACCAAGGCAACTTCTTAAATACGGTGGCGATATGGTTGTCACGAGCTAAGTATGGAGGATCAAATATTCAGGGTAAAACAATTGTAGTTGCACGAAGAGGGATCTAATCTACAGATGGAATATTTACATATGCCGACGCGTGCGCGTGATCATTAGCAGCTACATCACGTATTCACATGACTATGACTAGAGTCCTGAGACAAAGGTTACATATATAGCGTTATGTAAGGCTATCCTTACAACTCTGTGAATGAATTGTAATGCTTTCGCCTCCAATAACTCTGGGGCGTTCCCGATGATATATAGCGCATCAGAAGGAAAGGCACAAAGAGAAGCTGCAGCGTGTTTTGAGTCGGGAGGGCTTGGAAGATTGGAGAGGTCAGAGAACTTCGTAGAATTCTTGGATCAAAGAAACTGAGACGTCACGCGTTTCGTCCGGGCAAGAGGGGAGCTAAGCTGAATGAAAATGGGAGCCAAGAGGCGGCGGAGTGCCTTTTATTCTCTGTGGGCAAATAAACTTACAGAAGCTCATGGCGATAACTGGCCTGATGAAATAGAGATAAACTTTTGCTGACCATATTGAACCAAATTTTGTAGATAGCTCTGGCAAATAACCACCTCCTTCCTTCAGACAACTTATTTGAGTAGTCTAGAATTGTTATTATTGTGGCACAATATCACGATAACCTACCCTTACTCTAGTCTGAATTTTAAATCGAATTTCGTCAACTCCCAGTAGGAGCTGGAGGGATAACTTAAACGATAACACTTCTAGTCCAGGCGAAGGAATAGTGCGGGAAGGGAATCAGGCCATAGTGGGTCAAATTGATGATGCTGGGATACTATCATGGGAAGAGTAGATTCGGCAAACATGCTTCGAGGACCAGATGGAAGGTTACTTGGGGCAAAGTGATGAACCCCAGAGCAAGTGGAAAAACTCAAGAGAGAGAGACGCTGTTATCACTGCAAGAGACAAGGATGCCACACGAGAATTTGCCAAGTAGCCCCAGCTTGTAGACCAAGTGAAAAGGGTAATACGGTGGATGTGTCGGCAATAGACCCAACTGTCTATGATGAGGACGGAATCGGAGAGAATCTCGAAGGGTTTAAGCAGACGCAAAACTAGATGCTCCTGGGCAAAGTCGCACTCGGGATTCCATGGCAGAAATTAGCAGTGAGTTACATCTGAAGACACCATCCTTCCTAGTTATCGCTTTAATAAATGATTTTTTATGACTCAAGCATTGGTTGAAAATGGATGCCTCTGTTCTGGTATAATTAGTGATAAGCGTATAATTCAGCTGAATTTGCAGCACATTTCTATTTCTCCTTGTTCCCTCCAACCAGCTGAAAATGTAACAGTGGATAAGCCCCTAGTACAGCATATTACACACATATATCCCAACCTGGATGGGCATATCGCTCTCGGATTATGACTTTGGGTTTTACCCCATAGTGCTCATCAGCTTGTTTTAGGGAAGAAATGGCTTGAAGATGAAGATGAAGATGCTATTATTCATTTGCGAGAGCAACGGCTCCATCTTCGGAAAAGAGACAGATCAATTTATGGCGTTAAACGCTGGATGTAAGATCTCCGGAATATCGCGTGCCCCAGAGCAGCAACAGCGAATCTCGTGATTTCAATGATGAAACCCGTCCCAGTATATAAAGTCTCGTTGGAAGATATTAATCAAGCGTTACGCCCAAAGCCTCGTATATCTCTAAAGGAAGCCCGTGATCGGCTTCCAAATCAAATCAAATACTTTGCACACCTTTCTACCAATGATTGTGGTTCTGAGAATCTGCCTCCGTCTAGAGGATCTCTAGATGACGCCAAAAATTTATGTCAGGAAAATGGGAAGTTGTTAACACTGCCGTAGGACCTACTATGAAGTATATCTAGAGAAGAGATATAAGTCTTGCAGAAAACTTTAACAAATTTACCAAATAAAAGATGGATCCGTCCTAGTAGCTCAGCGGCGGCAGCTCCCGTTTTATTTGCTAGAAAGCCAAACGGTGCCTACGTCTTTGTGTAGACTATCGGGAATTCAACGCAATTACTGTGCCATATTGATATCCTATTCCATTGTTTAAGGAATCACTCCGTCACCCCCTTCAACTATGACGTCTCAACTGCTGCTGCTGCTATGTCGGCAGCTTTCCGGCTCCCATCAGCTCGCTTTGCTAATGACCCGTGAATACTTCTAGATAATCAGGATGTCGCGCAGCGTCTTTTTAGCTCCCCATTTTGTTCTTCTTATACTGTGCTACTTCAATTTGCAGCTTAGTCAAAAGCCTGGGGCAACCGACCTGGGCAAGTACAGATTTTTTTAGATCCCCGGCCATTCTGGTGTACTCGGTAATGTTCAGGCAGAAAGCCTTGCCAGGTTAGGATCGCCATCTAGCCCTACACCTTCAGCTTATTCTCTTGATGTAGCCAAGATATGAGCGCGATCGAAGATTGATTCCACACTCAGAGAATTCTGGACTTCGCACGCCCTCCAATCATACCATAATCTTCAAATCAACAACTTCGAACGGTGTCCGAAATAGCTCTCTTTTCCAAGACCCTTGATGGCACGTATTTTTGCCGCCCGTGCGAGACATCGCGACTTTTCCTCCCATCAACTCCGGTTCGGCCATATAGATGCACAAGATAAGCGTAGCTCCGGTAATGTTAAATCCCCAAGTCATTAAATTTACAGCAGGCCCCCCAGAAAGCGGATCTCCCGCCCTCCTCGTAACGATACTGACGTAATTCATTTCCTAATTTCCTCTAGTACCGGCATACGTTGGCTGGTCAAAAAGCTGGAAGATCCCTAATTCAACGATGAATTTGCACTAATTTTAGCTTTTTGGTCCTGGTACAGCCTTGGCTTGGCCAATAAAGCTTCGTTTCGCTGTCATTTGTTCATGCAAATGCTCGAATCATCGGCATTCTGCTATCATTATTGTTTCAAATTCGTTACTCTTTTGGGTAGATATTTGTTCCCTCTGCTTTCTGCTTGTATCTTTATAACACTCATCTTCTTCGATAGAGTATTTTGAGTCGCCTTTTTCTCCGAGGCAGTAAGCCTCAGCGTCCTGTATCCTAGTCGGGATTTGACTTTAGTTTCAGTCACGGGTTGACTATTCTAGACGTATAAATAATAAATAAACCTAAACAGAGCATGGAATTAGGCACTCCTTGGAAAAATTCAGCTTTTATGTACTTGTAAAATACAGCATCACTGATTTTCTATCATCCCTTCAAACACGCAGTAAATCTTGACTCGAGATTCCCGTCTTGAATCACAACAACAAATAGATAGAAGCTGCAACAAGACCTCGGCTATATTCTATTCAAGATCGGAAGAATATACTCTGATTCGCCAAACCTTGTCGGAGTTTCAGCAATATTGTTCTTATTTCTGAAATGACCAGCCCGACTCGTGGGTCAGATGCTGCAGTGATTAATCGCTCGGGCCGTTCTCCCAAACTGAATCTGGCTGGCTTGGACACATACCTTACTTGAGACAGGAGAAAGCTGGTTCGAGTCCGGCAAGACCCTTTCTACATTTCTCGCCTGGTCATGTATATAACAATGACGAAGGCACACCGGATAGTCTTGGGTGGCTAAAATGCGTTCCTGCGGCTGACATAAATGGATGAGGGCGGAAGAGGCTGTAGGGCGCTCGACTCCGAGTTATGTCTTCATATGATATTCGGGTGTGAGTGCCCCTCATGTCACATTAAGTTCTTTTTAAAATATCAATCTTGCGTATGCAGCCAGTGGCTATGACGCTAATGATTATGGAGGATATTTATCTTTCGTAGAATGACTCAATTCGACGTTTGGAACACTTATATTCAGATTTCATTTGCAGATATCACTACGAGACCAATGCCTTATGACATATACCCTCTTCCGTGAATACCCACCACAGGGAAAAGCGAGAGAAACCTATGTTTATCTAGGTCTGCTTTCATCATCCCACGAATACACTATCATCGCAAGAGATGTGGTGCGAAGGTTTCGCCGGAATCGAAACCAGCGTTCTCCCGTCTCAAGAGGGGTATGTGCCCAAGTTACCCAGACTCTTCGTAGGCGAACGGCCCGGATAGTGTACCACTGCACCATTCGACCCATGGGTTCTACTTGTACATTTATCTTCGATTACCCGTTACAAGAAAAGAACTAGATTTTATGATACAACAGAAGTGACATATCAGCAATTGTGTATTTCGACAATACCGCGATGTACCAGCATTCATCATGTAGACAATAATTACCCTCCACTCGAGTTGCTTATCACCTTCACGCTTTGAAGGAATATGAATAAGGTACGTCATACGCGGGTCCAATTAGGCTTTCTGCCTCGACCAGCATAAGCATGGATGCTAAAGTAGCTGTGTGAACGGGTAACAAATTCTGCCGGCGTATATATAAAATCTCGTCCGTACCATGACCTTGCTTATCCAGTTTAATAGTAGCGTATTTCAGGGGTGGAAGTTGTTATCGAAAGGGCCTGAAGGATTTAAAAGTACTCTAGTGGCAATCGCATGGCCTAGATCAACATGATCCTCCCGTGAAAAAAAGCATATATTTCTATGACCATATTTAGGATTCTTTGATCATGTTGAAAGCTTATTTTTTTATTTTTTTTTTTAAACAACGTGCTTTCTGAGTTCAAGACTATGTAACACATTGAGCTCCTTTTTGACCCAGGTAACGCTACCGCCAGTGTTCCTACCCCCTCCAGTTACGATGTAAAATCAAACGATACATCAAACCCCAACCGATAGCCATTTAACGCAGTTTTACCTATGCAATCCCGCCTCCTTTTCTACTGAGAACCAACTACCCCAAACGATAGCTATGGAAACTGCGTGTGCGGGAAAAATTCATAAAAATCCTGCAGCTCTAGTCAGGCGAGGCCTCGAGACCATAACCACGCGAGGCGCGTATAACCATCCGTATATCCCTCAAATGCCACTTTCAACTATCTTCCTTAAATCGAGGCCTCCAGCGCTCAGGTAGAGGTGCTCTTTCCTCTGGAGACAGTGTAATGCCACAGTCATTTAAAACCACCGAGAAGTCATCCTTACTATCAGGACTGTTAAAAGCTTATTTGTATGGCGATAATTTGAAATTTCTATAGCCAAAGAAATTAAATTCTAGAACTAAGATTTGGAAAAAGTTAAATTGCGGGTTGGTCCTCATTCCGCCTGGATTAATGCTTCACGCCTAGTCGGCATGGTAGCTTTAAATCTTGCTGAATCTTCTGTCGTTGTACTATCCCATGCTTCCCGGATTGCCCGCTCAAGTGTCTGTTGTAGCAACTATTTACCAAATTCACCCTACAGTTATTTTTTCAGGGCACAATCTGTGGTCATGTTCAACACATCCTTTATCGGCCTCAAATTTGGAGAGAAGGGGACAAAATTATGGGATTTGAACCAGCTTGCTACAGCGCATTCCTTGCACAACTTGTAGAATGAGAAGAGAAGCCATTTGGCATCAACTTGAGGAATGAATACGCTCACTTGGACGGCAATATGAAAGGTATGATTCTCTGGCAATAAGTTTCTGAATTTCTTGTTCCCCGAGTCAGAGGATGGAATGTTCGTTGTTCACGAGAATTATACACGAAAGAAAAACGGGTTAAAATTTTTCAGTTGGTAGGCGAAGATAAAGGAACTCCCCCCTTATACATCAAACCCAAGCACGATAACTTAACTCAAACTCCAATCCCCATTCGGTATTCCTATATAGCATGTTTAAGAATATAGTATTACATTAGACAAGTTCCCAGAAGTGGTTGTACATTTGGTGTAATGGGATATGCTCTTTTGCTCCCCCGTCCGAAATCCTATGTTTGAATACCCCACCCAATTCCGGTACGCCCCCCCCCTCTGGTTCCCTTGACCCCTGCCCCCGGCCAAAGCTCTCCCAACATGGCTCCGTGTCGGCTTTTTCCTCAGGTGTCGATGACCAGCTTTTACTGGGGTGGTCCTTGAGAACAGCTTTCACTAGGTCACAGCCCCTAACACTACACTCCTTTTACCGAAACAAAAATGGACCTTTCTGAGTACCACAGAAAGGTAACCAGAACATCCATTTGAAATATCTTTAAAATTTATGTGAACCGCAGTTCTGGAGATACTGCTCAACGGGCTAGAGCAACTAAAGGACATAAAGAAGATTTTGGTGATGCGGGAAGAGACCTTTCTAGTCATCCACAAGAGCCTATGTTAGCCACCCGTGATCCAGATCTTATCAGTGCAAAAAATTTGACTTCACTGCTCCATGGTTTAGTGGAAACAGGAGTAAGCGAACTCCAGCTACTAAAACCTATTCGTTTTGGATATTAGTGTTTCAAGTAGAGTTACGCACTGATTCTGTTCTCTCTTGATAAGTGCTCTCCGGATGGCTTGCTCACCGCAATTTAAATGCGGAAATCAATAGGTAGAGAATTCAAGAAAGATCATGAATTGCCCCTTCCAGGAAGAACGAAGGTATACCTCGAGCTTAAGAACCTGGCTGTAAATGAATTTCGGCTTACGGCCTGGTCGATCTGGATCCTTCACACATCAACGTTCACAGGCGTACTGAATCTGTCTTTGGGAGATTCCTAGTTCATCTGCAATGGGTTTTGGGGTCAGACCATGATTCCGGAGGACCTGTATTTTAACTCCATCGGCGTACGGTAGTTGACGGCGACGGGCTGTTCGGGGAGCTTCCATTATTTAACGAGTATCGCGAACTAAAATTTGCCGATAATACAACTTGCAGATGTGGCCATGCACTAGATACGATGAGTTAAGAGAAGAGAAGATGGTGGGATCGAAGTTTAAGTCTGGGAAAACGGAGTCTGTAAGTAATTCGAGCTCGAGGCTTAATAGCATTATTTTGAAGACTTACCTATTCAGTGTACATAAGCGAGTCACTCTCCTGTACTGAAGGGATAAAATTGGTTATAAGTTGGGCTTAATTTTGGGTGTTATTTTCCTGCGTTATCAATTAACAACAACCAAAATTAGGCAAGTTTTAGGTGCATATAGATCAACAAGCAGCAGAGAACTCGAGCACGAGACCTCAGTGCTCCCAGTAGAGATCTATCTAAAGTAAAGGAGGGTCCAAGTCGCCGGACTATCAGACAAGCTACCTGTTCGTATGACATTTACTTCGGCGTGTATTTGAATTTAACTGCCCGTCCCAGGAAGAGAAGAGATTCATATCAAAAATAGAAGCAATGATGCGGCCGAATGGAACCGATTCTGCGAAGAGAAGAGTATTTAGATCGACAAAAAGTGACTGCAAAGATAGCAGCACTCCGGGAATGGAAAAATTCTTGGACATCTCAGACGAACTCTGGACACCCGAAACCAGCAAACTCTGTAGCTTGGAATGCAGCAGATTTAGTGGTCAATCAGTAAACAGGACAATATACAATGAATCTAAGGGGTACGCCATCCGAAATGCATCATAACCTTAGCAGAGCACAGAGCAGAGTGGTAATGTAGATAAGAGGCGAGCACATCAAGCTCAGTTCTTAATTTTACAAATGAAAAGTGCCTGAAGTTGATAACCCAGAACGCCAATGTGGATATCCGACGCAAAACGTCAGGGATATGGTCATGGCATGCCCTAAGTGGGCAAAAGAATGAGGAAAATTCTGCGAAAGGCAGAAGGTAGGTCCTAAATCTTCCATCCATGATATCAAGGAGTGTATTGGTAGATTGAGATTTAGGGCGATGTAAGGAGACATTCAAGGCTAGACAAGTAATGGAAGTGTAAGTGAGACTGGATTCTCACAACTAGTAGATATCATATGCTTCTAACTTTAGATTTCCCCTTGTTGTTGGCCGGGCAACTATTCCCTTTAAATTAGGAAGAGATGGACGGCGAAGTTCCTTAAAATCCAATTCATAATTTATTCCCTGTTCATGAGTGAACCAAGCAACAAAAATAGTTAGAGACTAGCGGCCCCCTTGAAAGTACATGCTCATTACAGTCCAACCTCATCTATAGCGATAGTGGGTCCCGGTATAAATGTTGAAAATATTTATCGGAATTAAACAATTTAAATTTGCAATACTTACCCCTGCATCTAAATATCGGGCAAGGGTAAGGATTGAAAATGTAAATGGTTGAATTTCAATGAATATTTTCAACACTTATACCGGGACCCACTATCGCTATAGGTGAGGTTGACTGTAATGTGAACGATCGTGTGCATAATACAGTAGAGCCTCTCATAGCTAATAGTGGGTCCCGGTATAATTACTGAAGAGATTCATAAAAATTTTACAGTTTATATTTGCAGTACTTACCCCTGCATGCAAAACGACATGTAAGGGTAAGTGTTGCAAATATAAAAGTCCAAGTTACAATGAATATTCTCAACACTTATACCGGGACCCACTATCGAGTTAGAGAGGGATGACTGTATGGATTTATCGACTAGTCCCACAACATTTACGAAAGAACTGTCTAATTATAAACTGTAAATAAATACTAAACGCCCGTACAATTACAACTGTGTATAATTATTTGTAAGTAATTTTGTTAAAAAAACCTCAAAAATTTACAGCCATTTTGTTATATCTAAGGTTTCAAGACATTGTGAGCTAATTTTCATTTGGATAGAATTAAATCATTTTCTCTGTTAACTTGGAAAATCTACTGCACATTTGAGCTGTTTGAGTGTTTGGTATCAATTAAAATTATTTCCTAGTCAAAGTTTGATTTTAGTACACAAAATAATTTCGCTTCTAACGTTTCAATTTGATGAAAGGTATATCCTTAGGTATTAGGACAATTACTACGAGTATGGCCAGTTGCCCTACATCCTTGACATCTTGTTCTATCGTGTCCGAGCTCAACCGAGCTGTGGAATGTCGTAAAACTATTTGCGTAGTCTCGTGTTGAGACAGGACACGGCCAGTTTGCGCGACCCGCTGCCTATGATGCGCCCTATTATGAACTCTGCGTTCAGCCTCAGAATTACGGCGCCGTCGCCTGATGACAGGATCGAGAATAGGAGGATCGGGGATCTGCTGTTCAAATCCAGCCTGCGGACGAACAAAGTGCCAGTGAGGATGAAAATCATTAATTCGTAGGCCTAAGTGTGTAAATTTAGTTAGAATTGTCAAGTTGAAAGACTGCAGTTGAAATACCTCGATTTTGAGACATCAGTTCCTGAATGGTGTGCCATCAGGGCATACCCATTGACTTAATGAAGGTCCCCGTACATATATTACTAAGACCATCGCGAGCTCTCTGTTCTTCGTTCCGAGCATACTTGAGCTGCTTACAAACCTCGTACAGAGCAAAGTGAGAAATTCTGCCTAGAACTCCATAGAAGAATTCACCTGAGATACCTGCGGGTGGCCCATTGAGTGCTCTTGCACGTCTGATCTTTATTTCATTGATCTGATCCGACAGTGCTAATGAAATCGAGATCCATAAAGATGATAGATTTTTGGAGGGTGATCCAATCCATCTCTTCAGCACGGCATGTGCACCCTCAAGTCTCGAAGTTGTCATTGTGTTCCTGTTGAAGAATTGATTTGTCCAAGCATGCACAATGTTGCGGTGATGGGGCTGCAACCATTGTTGAAGCACATACTTGACGGCGTCTTGCTCGAGACTGAAACTGTTACGACGAAGACCAACTTGAGGGTAGGTAATTGTCGTCTTCGGAGTGAGAGGGTAAAGAACCGGCTTCACCGAGAGAATTCGAAATTGGAGAGAGGATAGGTTAATAATATTCGCAGGAGGTACTGTCAAGTAGAACAAACAACAAGTAACAAAGTACAAAGGTAAATACAAATTGCGAAGCTGAAGATTCCACATACGGAATCCAGCTTCTTAAATAATAGCGCCAGACTCCACAACCATTACTTGTCCTTGACCGGCAAAGAGACAGCGTGTTGTTCCAAATCATCCAGACCCAAAGTAACGCCATGATAAATTGATAACACTCTAAAACCACAATTTAAACACGTAATCCATACAGTGAAGTTAAACACAACTCCGTCCTAGACTCGTTTCACCCTAATCTAGTTTAGGCCACAGTATTACGCGCCATAACAGAAACAGGTACTTCTTTCAATATCTTCAGGTAGAGAATTTGGCTGTCATTCGTGCGCCAAGCCTTCGTTATAGTGGAATTCAGCTTTGAACTCCTTGATCCGATCCAAGTATTCTTCAGGAATCGTTGAGTGTACGATGTCTGAAAAGAGCCTTTCAAACTCTTCCCACCGATCTTCAGATTGGAACCTTGCCTTGCAATTGACCATCATGTTCTTGCAAATGTGCCAAAAGCAGATTATTCGAGTAGTTTGCGCAGCTGGAAAGTGACGATCAATTGCGTTCATGAGGGCTAATTCACAATCCGTACCTATCACCGAGGGTCGTCGGTCATCCTGGTACAAAGAAAGTAGGTGAGTCATCGCTGTGTCGTAATTTGTCTCATTCTCGCGATCCAAGAAGCAATACCCAACAGTGAAAAATTGGTTCAAGTTGTCAAGACCAAGGATATCCAGCAAGGGCATGCCAAATTTATTTGTCTTATAAGTACAGTCCATGAGTAAGACATCCAGAATTTGGTTGAGTAGCTCAACAGACCGAACATCTGCTATGAAGAGGTATTTTATATGACCGTTGGTATCCTGATCATATTCGAAAAAGATAGTTCCATTAGTCTTTTCATATGTGAGGTAATTGATAAAACACTCGGGGGGAGATCTTCCGAGCCAACTTGCGCATGATATCTGCGCATTTAAATTGTAGATACCACGATGGTTTAGCTCAGAGCAAGGGTTGCGGTTCTTCAGAGTGGCGACAGTCCTACTAGCTGGTATGCCCATGTTGAAATTACAGCGGACTATGGTGATCTCATCGTTGTTAAGGCGGCGATGCTCTTGAAATGCTGATGGATCGGAGGGCCCATGGTTATGAGTGAGACTTTCTGAGTTGATGTCCCCATTTGCGGCCTGCAGGAAGCAGACTTCCCATGTGCCTTCGGTCCTCTCTCTGGCCTTAAATTTGAAAGGACAGTTAGTTTTCTGCGTTAGTCTACGTCGTTTCCTGTATGGCTCATCGACTTCGCTGTGAAGAGTACCATTTTTCTTACAGGCTAGAAGATTCATTCTTCGCCCTTTTCTCTTTTCGGAATTGCTGGTGGTGATGGCGTATCCTGCGGACCTAGCGTGCCTTTGAACCGCGTCGTACAATTCTTGAAAAGAAACGTAAGATCCGGGTGGAGGAGCGGAAAGAGCTGTGATCGGGGTGGATTCCATTTCAACGACGTAATTCTGCCAATGTTAGTTTTACAACTAGACGTCGGTTACGCTCAAATCGATAACAACATACTTCGTAACAGTTAGAAGAAGAATTGGAATTGGAGGATTATTGGGTAAAGCCTTTAAAATTGAGGGGTTGTGGAAAATGGAACGGCCTGAAGTGCTTCTATTTTAAGTAATGAGTGAGGGTTAAATGGATTACGATGACGCGATTGTTCATTATAATTTGCACATGATGTTACTAGACGTGATTAAGTCTATTGCTATGGTGACGCGAATATCAAACTCTATTTATATATATTCTTGCTTACTGTCCTATATACAGTAAAACCCCTCTTAGCTAATAGTGGGTCCCGGTATAAATGTTAAAAAGATTCATTGTAACTTGGACTTTTATATTTGCAACACTTACCCTTACAGGTCATTTTGCAAACAAGGGTAAGTATTGCAAATATAAACGGTAAAATTACTATGAATCTCTTCAGTAATTATACCGGACCCACTATTAGCTAAGAGGGGTTCTACTGTAGCTCCTATGTACAGGGCCATGAGGACGGATGGCCTTATAAGGGAAAAAAAAAGACGCTACATCTAGCAAACCCGCAGTTCCGCCACTAGTGCACGTCTCAGCTTCATGCCGAAGACGTCCAACTATTATCCATCAGGCTAGTTAAACAACCAAATTCCGTTACCTCCTCCATCTAGGAAAGGTAGTCTCAATTTAGTACAGATATTTTTGCGAGGTCCTGTTCCTCGTGCTCGATTTGGTTTGCAATGACGAATTGTGAGAGATGGCCAGTGGAGATCACTATACGCGTAGCAGCCCGGTAACCCCTAACGGATTGTAACAGGGAGTCGAAACTAGATGTTCCAGCATCACGAAACATCCTGGCTCGGATTGCTACGTGCTCAGGACAACAAAACAGAATGTGCTTAACTGTCTGTGCGATTACCCCACACGTGCATCGCGGACTAATATCTGGGATCCCGACAGATGCAAGCCATGCGTTGAGTCCAATAAATTCAGAGCGGAGCTGGAACAAAGCGGTAGACTCGTGTTTCTTTAGGCCGCTATATAAACTCAGAGTTGGCTACCCCCAGGGTGTCTTCCAAACATCAGCTAACCGGTTTCTTTTACTTTTGCTGACCATCCACCTCTGTCTCCAAGCTAAATCTAGCCATTTTCTAATTGCCACTGCGTCGTTTTGTTTGTCTTCTCCCGATCCCTGCTGTGATGTTCTTCCTAAGCGCTGGGGTGACCTTTGAGCCTCAGCTACTTTAGCTTCCGCCTCACGACGTATAATCTCCATAGATGTCTTTTCCCTCCTAGGATCATCGAATGTACGACGGTTTCGGACACAATAGTTCCAGAGAGATTTGACATGTCGTAAAATATCTGCTGTGACTGGCTTTAACTGAGTGGCTGCCCCATAGCGCAATGTTGCTGCTTGTACATAAAGGTCAAGGGGAGATATGCCGGATTCCTTCTCCAGCACAGCGCTTGGCGAACGTTTATAGCCCCCAGTAATCTTCCGCAGGCACTTATTCTGGACTTTCTTGAGCTTTCCCATCAGGCTTTTTGCTATAGGTCGACCGTCATTTCTAGTACCCCAGATTTGAGACCCGTACAGCATTGTCGGGCGAACTACAGCCGAATATATCAGCCTTGAGTGCCTCAGAGACGGGCCCCAGACTGACGACGTGATTCTTGATAGAGCATTAAAAGTCGCTTCACCCTTTTGAGCTGCCTGTGCCACTTGGGCTCCCCATCTAAGCCGGCTATCTACAATCACCCCGAGCACTTTCATTTCGGACATCGGGTCTATATTGACACCTTTCAGGCTTACTCCTTCACACAGATCCCCTGTAACCTTCCTCTTCCTTGCAAAATGGATCAGCTGGTACTTTTCCAGTGCAAGCTCTGCACCATATCTTCTGGCCCGCGTAAGACATTCGTCATGGGCATGTTCCAGGGTTTGACAGTTTTGCTGCGCATTATCTCCCCATGCCACCAGGGTCGTATTATCTACAAAACCAAACGCCATATGCCCATTATCTGGGCGTTGGAGCTTCTCTATCAGTTCAGCAATGTAAAAGAGAAATAGGATCGGGGAGAGATAGGACCCTTGCGGTATTCCAGTATTTGTCTCAATCCAGTCACTGTTATGGCCCGTAAACCTAATTTTGGTACGCCTTCGTGATACGAAGCTGTGGAAGTACCTAATCATCCAGTCCGGAAAACCCTCCCGCCTCAACGCCCACAGTAGTCGTTCAACAGACACATCATCAAAGGCTCCCTTTATATCCAATCCTAAAATTGACACTACACAGCCAAGGTTTACGTCCCATGCTGTTTGTACCGTAGAGGTTAGTAGTTCCGATGCAGAAATTGTGGATCGGTTTTTTCGTGCACTCATCTGAGCCCATAGGAGCATCCCTTGTTCTTCTGCGGCTGCAACCATGCGATTTGCTACAGCCTTTTCCACTAGCTTAGCTAATGAGTTTTCTAGGGCTATGGGTCGATAGCTAGATGGTAAGAAGTAGTCTGGGCGCCTCTCTTTCCTTAATGTCAAGGTTATGGATTCTTTGTAGGAGAGTGGAATCTGGCCTTTAGAAAGGAGTTGACTTATGGTATGGGCGAGCTCTACTTTCCATTCGGGTAAGAGGACTTGAAGTATTTCGTTGGGAATCTCATCTAGCCACTGGTGCCTTGCCCCGTGAGAGTTGTCTGAGAAGGGTTTCAGTTTCTTCGGGAGTAATCACTTGGGAGATTTCTGTCGTCCGTTTGGGATGTATTCCGGCTGCTATGTCGCTGAGGTCAGCCTGGACTTTTCCGGGGAAGAATTTTTCCCTCAAGATTTTAGCCTTCTCATGGTTATTCTCTGTTGGTATGTCGCTTTCCCTTGTCCTCATCGCCGGTAAGTGTGGAGGTCCCTGTTGCTTGTTGGCAATTTTCTTTCCCCATCTCGAAAGTCTCCATAAGCTCTGGATATGTGAGCTATTACCATCTCCCGTAGCGTCTGCGACAAATTTTCTCCAGCTAGCACGCTTGATGCGCTTTATCTCTCTTTTCAGTTCTCGGCGAAGGGATTTGTATCGAGTGCCATTATGTTCTTCTCCTAGAAGATCTAGTCGTCGCGCTCGTGGGGTATCAGTAAGCGGCTCTGATGCTCGAGTAGACCAGGCCGATTAAGCATGAGGGCTTGGCCGGGCTCTAGGACAGTGAAGCTGCAGGCCCTCTTTTATTGCTTCCTGCAAGGTCACTAGTGGATCGGCCGATTTATTCCAATTGCTTCTACAAACTACCTCTTTCAGTTTGTCAAGATTTACTTTATGGTGTGCAAATCGCCTGTTCTCGCCAGGAGTAACGCTCATAGGCCCGAGGCAAATTTCGATTGGGATATGATCTAGTCGTATACTCCAATCCTCCCGCGTTGAGCAACATTAGATTCTTTCAACTAGATCTTCGGATGCAAAAGTGAGGTCAATCACCGTTTCCTGTAGCACTCCAATTCGCCCTTTCCTTCGAAAATTTGGTGTAGCCGCCGGCGTGACAAGATTTAGTCCCTGTTCAGTCATATTTTTTAGCAGAAGTTGGGCTCGTGTTTCTCTTGCTGCTGTAACACCACCCCAAAGAGGATGATGGCAGTTAAAGTCGCCTAGTACGACACAGCTCACACCGTTTTCTCTGGATGTCTCAACAATGTTCTCCCAGTCAACGAGTTTGGGGCCGCTCATGACCGGGCTGTAAATATTAACTACCCTGAAGGTCAAATCAGTGAGTTGCAGGGTGATCTCCATCACAAAACATGACACCCATCGATAGGACCAACACGCCTCACCTACTTCAATGCTGACTAGAAACGCAACTTTCGTTTCCAACGCTGGTTCCATATATAAGGTGTATCCTTTTGGGCAGTATGTTCCCAGAGTTGTCCTATTTACACTTGGTTCTTGGAGAGCGACCAGTAAGTGCTTCGAAGGGTCTAGTGCATCCATAAACGGTCGAAGAATGCCATTATTGCTAGCGACACAGTTGAACTGAATTATAGAGACTAATTTCATAACTCAGGCGAATCAGGAGCGTCTACTATTACCGTATCTTGGCAAGGTGAAATGCTCTGGGAGACTTTAAAGGGCACTGCATGGCCAAAGTTGTGAAGCGATTCTTTTCTCAGGCGACCTGGTCCTCTCCTAGGTGCTCCCACTACTCCAGTTGCGTTGGCAATCCTTCTCTTCTTGTTGGTCACAGTCGTGAAGCCCTGATCCCTGTAATAGACTAGAGAAATCAATAGCTTGAATAAACAATGTCGTAAGGAATTTTAGAAATAAACTATCTTGAAGACCTATCCTACGTAGGGAGGCATGCTACTTATAGACTGTCTTTTCCTGGGATCGCAGAGACCCAAGCCCCGGTCATCAGCTTCCTTACTCCCTCCCGGCTCAGTGTCCCTCTCTCCGTTAGTCTCGCCCTGTGAAGCCCTTCCTCTTGGTCCCCCTTATCATCCTTATTGTGGACGATCACCGGGACCCTCTTCCGAAGTCTTCTCCCTTCGAGACCCATTCCGGGCCGACAGCCGTCGGCTTTACTTCGGAGGTTACGTGGGGCTCTCCGCCTCCGGGAGCCTTGTCTACTAGCCACTCGGCTGGTCCCTGCGACCAGCCTTCTACTCAGGGCTCAGCCCGTAACATTACCCCCCGTTTTAGATCTGTTTATTCCCGCGCTAGCTTCTTTCGCCTACCCTGACGAGCTCCTTCGTTGACCCCAACATTATCGCCCTTTCCGAATTTGTTTTCAAATTCATCCAATGCTTTGAAGTTTTCTATGTCGGCCCGATCTTCCCATGTCGGCTCGGCAAAATACTTCCACTTTACCAACACCCGTCGAACCCATCCTCGGCCACGTCGAACCTTTTCCGCTCTCAGTATTCTTTCTACTACTTGTTCAGGTACCACTTCCGATCCCGATTGTACCATTACCGGATCCGGTTGCGAATCGTCTTGTCTTTGCGAGGGAAGTGGATCTGTTCCTGCTTTTCTGAGAAGATCTACATGAAACTTGGGAAAAATCTTCGATGGAACATCTAACTCGACGACATGCGGTGAAATAATTTTGATTACGGAGTATTTGCCGTTCACCCAGGCTAGTTTCTTTTTCGGCTGCGGAGTTGGTATATTTTTCAGGCTCAGCCATACTTTGTCACCAACTTCGAAAGATGGAGCCGGGTCCCGCCTCTTGTTGGACTGCTCTTCCATCTGCAGTTGAGCTGCCGCCATTGCCGCCGCCGCAAATTCTTGCGCTTCCTTAATCCTGTTTACGAACTTTTCTGCGCGCTTTGCTCTTAATGACAAGGGTGTAGGAGACTCGACCTCTTTTAATTGTATCGGCTCAGCGTGATAGCCATGTTGTAGGAAGAAAGGGCTTAAGTTTGACACCGAACTATCCCTGTTGTTTATTGCTAATTGCGCGGTTGGCAGCATCGACGCCCATTCTAACTGAGCGAACGAGATAAACGCTCGAAGGTAAGCCAGGACCTCTTGATTCATCCGTTCTGTTGCTCTGTCTGTCTCCGGGTGGAAAGCCGTAGACAATCTCTGTTGGATGTTCACTGCGCTGCAAAGGTGTCGCCAGAAATCCCCTACCCAGTTAGAGCCCCTATCCGAGGTTATCGCCCTAGGGAATCCATGGAATCTATAGTGACAGTTAATGAAGCGTTCCGCACAGTCTTCTGCGTTCATGGTATTCATTGCCTCCAATGTTACACTTTTCAACAGCCGGTCCGTGATTACCATCAGATATCGGGGGTCCTCCTTGTTATTTGCCGGTAAGTCTGTCATAAAATCTATGGACAATTCGCTGTGAAAGCGTTCCGGTACGGGCAATGGGTGTAGCAGCCCTTGTCTTTTCTGACGCCACACACGCGATCTCCCGCAAACGTCACAATTTTTACAGAATCGCCTGACCATCCTACCCATGCCTGGCCAAAAGAAGGACCTTGACAAGATCGCTATCGTACTATTCCGACCCGGGTGTCCAGTAGCGTGCGAGTCGTGGGTTCGTTGAATTAGCGCTGTGCGCAGAGGCTCCCATTCGGGAATCCATAGGCGTTTCCTGAAACACAATGCTCTTCTTCCGTCAATTTCGCACTCCGATTTAGACACTTTTAACTGTAAGTGGGACGGAAACTGCTCTTTACCTGCCCACATGCTACCGTAGAGGTCCTTCTCAAAGGATGCGTCCACCTCTCTGCCCTTATCCCATAGACCCTGCATCTCCTCATCTTCGAACAGCTCACTCCCCTTCGGCACGTCTTTAACCTCCCCCACATTCGCGACGCGCACTTCACTGATGTTTCCTGACGTCTCCGGGCGCCATTCCTCCTTGATCAACGTGAACTCTCTGCCTTTTAGTCTTGGGTCTTGCTCCGAGGCTGGTACATCCTGGGGTCGACGTGATAGGGCGTCGGGCCGTCCGCTTAACTTGCCGGATCGGAAATTGAGCCTAAAATTGAATTGGGATAGTAGCTGCGACCACCTAACTTGCCGCTCCGAAAGTTTTTTTGTCGACATAAAATACTGGAGGTTTTTGTGATCTGTTAAGATCACGAATGGGTCTTTTAGCCCTAGCAACTCGCTTCTCCATTCGTTGAGACATCTGATTATCGCCAACAGCTCCTTATCGTGAATGTCGTAATTACATTCGGCCGGCGCCAGTTTTTTGAATAATACGCGACCGGTCTCATCTGCCCCTCTGACTGCTGCTGCAGCAGACAACCTCCGGTCGCCCATCCCGAGGCATCGGTTTCTAACACTGTCTTCCTCTCCCCGTCCCAGAGGGCCATTACCGGAGCGGATATAAATAGCGCTTTCAGTTTTTCGAAGGCTTCCTGTTGCTTGTTCGTCCATTTGAATGGGGTCCCCTTTTTCGTCAGGGCCATCAGTGGCGCTGAGATTTGCGCGAAGTTTTCGATAAAGCCTCTATAAAAGTTTGCGAAACCTAGAAAACTTCGCACGCCCTTTACATTATTCGGGACCTCCCATGAGGCGATGGCTTTGATCTTCTCCGGGTCCACTTTTATCCCCTCTTTAACGTTGATAATGAAGCCAAGATATTTGATTTCCTCCTTCGCAAATTCGCACTTACTGGGGTCTAGCTTAAGGCCCGCCTTGTTTAACCTGTCCAGTACCTGATTCACTTTCTCCCAATGATCCTCTAGCGACCCACCCGAGAATATGACAACGTCATCAACATAAGCTGAACAAGTTTCACCCATGAGTTCACCTAATTCCTTGTTAATCCATCGTTGAAATGCGGAAGGCGCCCCGGCTAACCCGAAAGGGGTGACCAGCCACTCAAAGGAGCCGAACCTGGACCTGAACGCCGTTTTCCATTCTTCCCCTTCGTTAATACGCAGCCGGTGAAAGGCTGACCTGACGTCCACCTTGGTTAGCCACTTAGCGCCTGAGAGCATCTGCAAGGTTTCTCGGATTAGAGGCAAAGGGTAGCGGTCTCTCTCGGTCACTGCGTTCAGCGCCCGATAGTCCACACAGAATCGTAACCCCCCGTTTGGTTTCTTAATAAAAAGCACTGGTGCCCCCCCTGGCGAGCTGCTTGCTCGGATCCAGTTTTTATCGAGGAGCTCCGTTAACGTTTTCCGCAGTACCAACAGCTCCTCTCTTGACATTCCATAGAGCGGACCCCATGGAACCTCTTTATCTCTCCCTCACTCGTCCTTTATCAACCTGATCTGGGTGTCTACCCCCGGTCTTGGTGGCGGAAGGGTATCCTCATCGTCGGGCTTGTCGTCTAGAAATAAGTCGGCGAACTTTCGAACTTCCTGCGGCAGGGTTCTCTCCACTTCTATCCTTGTCATCGATCTCTTCACCTCTAGAGCCTTGGTGATATCATGTATAGAGATAGCCCCCACCACGTCCGCTACTCGACCGGACCCCCCCTTCAACGCCTGCTGGCAAATCTTCGATAGCGCTTGGTACGACACCCGGGAGTCCTGCTCCAATCTTACGCCCGCCAATTGTTCACTGCCTTCGTTACCCTTGTCGCTCCATCCACTCGCTCTCACTATGATATGGCCCCCCCCAGCGCCAAACGGATGGAGTGATCACCCGCCGCGTAAACGGCTTTGCTTCGTTCTAACCAGGGTTTCCCGAGTATGATCGGGTACGATAGTTTCGGTACCACGTAAGCCCAGACCTGATCTTGGTATCCGTCGATATCTACCTTGAAATGCGCAACTTTGGTGATGCTTACTGTTTTCGTTCCGTCGGCCAATCTTAGGTTCCGCGGAGCCACCGGTTCTGTAAAAATATTTTTCTTGCGCACGAGGGTCTCATCAATCACAGACATGCATAAGCACCCAGTATCAATCATTGCTAGACAGTAAAAAGTGGAGTTTATAAAACAATCTATTAATAATGGGGAAGTGATTGTTACATTTCCTGCCGAGCCCTCGTCACCCCTGAACGCGACTTTGTTCAGGGCTGCTCGTTTCCCGACCCGCCGTCTTCCGAGTCCCGATCATTCCCGCCTACCGCCCCTACCACGTTGTCCGGCTGCAGGGCCCTTCGGAACCGAGGACAGTTTCTGGCCACGTGCCCCATTCTTGTGCACCAAATACACGCTCCCTGCCTCATCAGCCTACGTACCTCGGCTCGGTTTTTCCATGGCGCTCGAGGCAACCCACTTCGATCTACCTGACTCTGATCTTGACCCTCATTTCGCAACGCCGCCATGACGCTCGCCCCCTCGCCTCTCTGTGCGTCCAGCAAGAATCTTCCAAAAGCGGCCACCAACGCGCTAGTTCCCGTCATTCTCACGTCTCCCTCTGCATCCACCATCGGTCGGCTAACTCCGTGAGCCGCGCTCGGGAGGATTACTCCCCCGTTCTTAGGAGGACCCAGGCGAGTTGTCGTGGTGGGTCCGGAGGAGTTCCGTCGATAATCGGGTAGGCTCTCAAGGTCCGCTGCCACTTCCCGTATGCGTGACGCAACCTGCTCATAGTATTCCGGCGGAGGCATAGGTGACCCCACCAAAGCGTGACGCAGCTTGTGATTTAATGCCGCCCGGAGCGCTGTTGACTTGCTTAGATCCGTCAAGGCACCCATCCCACACTGTCCCAGCTGTTGGTCGAAATCCAGCAGGAACTCCGAGAAATACTGGTCTTCGCCCTGCTCTAGCCTGTGCAGCCGTTCTATGGCAGACTGCTGGGCCTGTCGATCCGCAAAAACTTCCCGAAAATGATCTAACAGCCCTTTCCAACTCAAGCTGTCCTCCGCCAATCTCTTCTGGAACCACGCCGCAACCCTTGGCTTTGCTGAATCTGGGAGGGTCTCTATCATGTCGAGACAGATAGTCTGCTCCGAGTAGAGAGGGGCAAAGTCCGACTGCAGCCTGGCCCCCATCCTGGCGAGGTAGAAATCGAAATCCGTTTTGGCACCACTCCACCGCGGTAGCGTCGCCTCTCGTCTTCCCCTCACCTCCACTCTCCCTCCTTCTACCGACCTCGATTCAGCACCCGGCAGGGTCCCCACGCTCTGTGACCTTTCCGCGTCGGCCATATTTACCTCCGGTGCCCCAGGATGCATGGCTGCCATGCTATGGAATGATTCCTGTGTGATACTCGAATCGGTGTCGTCGTCCGGTACCTCGTATGTCATCCAACGTCTGTGAGCAAGGTCGAAATAGAGAAGAGAGGAAAAAAGTAGATAGTGAAGATAGTTTATATGTAATAGACTAGAGAAATCAATAGCTTGAATAAACAATGTCGTAAGGAATTTTAGAAATAAACTATCTTGAAGACCTATCCTACGTAGGGAGGCATGCTACTTATAGGCTGTCTTTTCCTGGGATCGCAGAGACCCAAGCCCCGGTCATCAGCTTCCTTACTCCCTCCCGGCTCAGTGTCCCTCTCTCCGTTAGTCTCGCCCTGTGAAGCCCTTCCTCTTGGTCCCCCTTATCATCCTTATTGTGGACGATCACCGGGACCCTCTTCCGAAGTCTTCTCCCTTCGAGACCCATTCCGGGCCGACAGCCGTCGGCTTTACTTCGGAGGTTACGTGGGGCTCTCCGCCTCCGGGAGCCTTGTCTACTAGCCACTCGGCTGGTCCCTGCGACCAGCCTTCTACTCAGGGCTCAGCCCGTAACAATCCCCTCCTTTTTCCATCAATGTTGCCATAGATGCCTCATACGAACTAACCTTTTAAGCCTCGGCTGTTTTTGCAACAAGTTCATGTTTAACCCTTTTTACTCCGGCTTTGTAGATCTGAAATGTTTGGCACACTGATTTTTGCCAGGAGTGATGAGCCTTGCCGCAATTGCAACAGGAGACTCTTTTTTTGGGACACTCCCTTGTCTGGTGGTTGCCTGCGCACCCGCCACACTTGACTTCCTTACCGCAATGAGCCTGGGTGTGTCCCCATTGGCTGCGATTATAGCACTGCTTTACTTGGGCACGTGGTGACCAGAACTGTGCAGAGTACAGAATTGCGTCTAGGACAAGGCCATTTCGAACCACCTCTCTCTGAATACTCTCCGAGGGCAGGCTGACTATTAATGTCCCTCTTGTGTGGCCGTTTCTTTTAACTCGTTCATGCTCTTTCCCATCATTTAGCCACCGAATTCGATTAATCAGAATCCCTGGAATCCTAACCCTTGTTGCCTCTTCGATTGATTGTGTAAGTGCAGTGTTGTCGGCGCTTTTACCCCCGCTGATCTTGGTTCCAAGTGGAACGCCAGATACTTCGACAGGGTAATCCTGTCGAAGAAACTTAAATTCTTCTGGCTGGGGCATGATTAGGGCGGCATCCCGCTGGGAGGCTGTTTGCACGAAAACTTCGGTGTCTTGACTCCTCATTTTTCGAACAGCATGGGCCCCTACTATGTGATTTTGAGCCACGGAGAGAAGCTGCGACGACTGCATTTCTTTCGCACCCTCTACTCTAATACGAACTACCGGCCGCGTTGCTGATGGTGCCGCGACTGCGGCGTAAGTAGGCTTTCCTATGGTTTCCGGAATAGCAGATGGTGACACAGTTCTTTGACCATTGCACTGGAGTCCATTTGTAACGGCCTTCTCTAGCGCAAGTAGACGTTCTTCCATTGGTGTCTCCTTGTGAGAAGCCTCTTGCCATTTCTTGCGGTGAGTATTCAGGGCCTCAATCACCTCATTTTGTTGTAATTACCGCTCATGTCCAGGGTGTTTAATGAGCCATGCATGGACTTGAGCACTGATCATCGGTGTCGCTGTGCAGACTCGATCTATGCAATGAGTCTCACTAGTCAGGATCGGTTAGATTGCACAACTCGATACGAGTAACATATAGTGACAGTAATCGGACATAGGTATAATGGGATTGAAGCACAGGCCAATCCTTAGTGTATATAATCACATAGCTTAGCACCATTCAATACATATACATGAATTTTTTATATATTACTAAATACACACTTTCACAAGGCCCACCTACACTTACTCTATATTTATAATAGGTTATGACCCCGGAAAAGTCTTTTCACTGAATATTTTCATACTTTATTTTTTTTTTCGAAAATAAAACAAAAAACACTACGTCTAAATCTAACATTATCATTCTCGGAGAAAACACCGACTCATACAGTCGATGGGACGCCTCACTTCGCGCACGCTTGGCGAAACGCGATCTCACAGGCCAATTAATTCACGATGACGAAGACGTTGACCCAGTCATCAAACCAGCCGCGCCTCTCAGTGCGGCAGATACCACGGATTCCGAATGGGATCTCATCTGGAAAGGGTACCGACGAGAAGTACTGACATGGAAAAATAATGAGACAGAGGCTCGTAACATAATCCTCGAAAGGTTAAGCACCAAAGTTTGGCCCAGAGACTACGTTAGGCTTTCAGCCAAGAATCTCTACGACAGTGTCACGAAAACACGAAAAGAATCGGCTTCGAAGCCATACCTCGAAGCCCTACGACAATTTTACAACGTCCGACTTAACAGTACAGCCGACCACTACTGTGACGCATTCCTGACGGCGTACCAAAACGTCAATACAGCAGCCGAAACTCTCAGTTCCGGTGACGAAAATCCAGTCGACCGCTCCATTACGGAAGCCACTGCCGCTGGATTTTTCATAGTTGGCACCATGCACCTCCCAGGACTTAACACGTGGAGGGACCACAAAGCCGTTGACAGTACGGACAGGCCCGTGAGCCTCCACTCAATGATGTCGTCACTTAGAAACACCACGATCTCCGAGTACAGCGGACGTCAATCCACCCCGGCCCACGCAGCTCCAGCACCACCTGCTGACCCGAACGCCCTCTGCCGCAAGTGCACCCACAAGCACCTCAACAAAGAGTGCTATAAACAGAACCCAGACCTTGCTCACCAAAGGTACGGTGACAAATGGCGGTATGGGAAAGTGAAAAAAGGAAGACAAAAGGAAAGGAAAAGCGGCAGCAGAAGACGAAGTGATGGACGAGTCCGAGGATGAAATGAGTTTCAAGTCATATGTGGACACAATCTACGACAAGAACACGGGTCGGAAAAGAGACACTGATGGTATAGCTGCTACAAGTTCCAATAGTCACAATAAAAGTACTACCATCTATGATACCGGTGCATCGCACCATTTTTTCCCCGTGAAATCTGTATTCGAAAATCCGACTAAAAGACATAAACCATTCCAATTTGATCAAGCCGTAGGAGTTTCCTCACTCACAGAACAAGGTACAGCACACATAATGATAGGAGACCACAAACTAATCCTCCACAACTCACTGTACTCACCAAACTCTGAATCAAGTATAATCTCCGCAGGAAGATTACAAAGAATTGGAAATATTTATCCAGACTACAAAAATAGACTCCTAATCAAACATTCACACAACTATCCAGACGAACCCATTGCACGCCTTGCTCTCATCAACGATGCTTATTACATCCATCCACTACATTCTAATGACACTAATACAAGTAAAGTCGTTGCAGCACCAGGTGTGGCTAGGATTCCATCAACTACTAGTACCCAGCGATGGCATCAACGTCTTGGACACATAGGACAACAAATCTTAAAAAGAACCAAAGATTACACCATAGGGCTCGAGGGCATTGACACCACCGAACTTAGCACCTGCGAGACCTGTCACCTTAGCAAAGCCCAACGATATGTATCAAGAGAACCAAGGCCAACACCACACGAACCCTTGGACGAAGTATTTGTTGACACAGTGGGCAAACTAGTCCAATCCCTCGACAAAATGCAATACGCCACTATTATTACAGATGCAAGAACTCGGATGCGATGGGTTCTCACCACTGCAACTAAAGACCAAATAGCACCGACGCTAGTAAAATGGATCCAATCTATGCACCATCAATACGACAAACGTGTCAAAGCAATTTTCAAAGATGGCGGATCCGAGTTCTTTAGAATCAAAACATTTTGTGAACAGCATGGCATACGTACTGACACTTCTGCACCATACACTCCGGAGCAAAATGGACCATCAGAATCCGCCAATAAAGTAGTACTTAGAGTAACAAAATCGCTACTCATAGATTCTAACATGCCTCCATGTTACTGGACTTGGGCCATTCATCACGCCCGCTTCATAATAAACAGACTATATTGCATACGCACCAGAAACTTACCAATCATTGACTTCCTTAAAGGACTACGACAGCCACACTTAGATAAAATTGACCTCAGAAACATACCTCGATTTGGCTGCAAAGCGTATAAACTCATCACTCCAAAACCTGGAAAATTCGAACCGAGAGCAGACAAAGGATGGCTCTTGGGTTTTCAAGCTAACACGTCCCGGAACTTTCTCATTCTTCATTTGCATCAAACACCTTCTCAAGGTGATAAATGGGTTGTCAGCTTTACGCCCCACGCCTCGTTCAATGAAGATGTTACTTACGGTGACGAAATGAGCTACATTGACAAACAACGTACAATGAGCTACTGGGCTAATAACTCCTCGTATACAACATCACCAATCATCTCATCACACGATTTACCAAACACTAAAACCAACATTAGCCACAATCCACCATCAAATCGAGGCCAGACTCCTGTAACACCAGCTGATAATGCTGCGAGCTCCAATCTCAACTCTGAACCTACCACAACTATTGAGACTATACTAGATGACATCACATATCAACATTCGCCATCTATAAATAGCAATGCTGATAATCAGACCAATCAATCAGCAAAGACTCCTCTAATACCTACTTCAACATGGCAAGAAACCACTCCAAGTCCTTTATCGCTCATAAACACTGAACCAGACATTGGACAAGACAATCTTACTAACATTACCACTACAATTCAGCCTCAAGTTGCTGTTACAAATAATGGTTTAATACCACCACCAACTAACAATACTATTACTTTACCAGATGGAGCATCTGAAACATCAAAATATGATAACATCATGACTGGATGGGATCCAGTTCCTCCAATAGCAGGCCGTAAAAGAGCTCGCTCACCAGAATCAGACATTACAGACAAACGACGCGAAGTCGAAATCACTCCCGAATATGACAACATCATGACTGGATGGGATCCGATTCCTCCAGTAGCTGGGCAAAAGAGAGCACATTCTCTCGACTCGGACATCGCAAATAAACGACACGAAATTGACATAACATATTCGGACTATGATACAGATAGTGAAACTGAAGATGAACAACTACAAATTGCTCCACAGTCAATTACACCACAACCCACAATTGGTGTTAACGACGACACGGTCAATGAACTCGAAATGACTAATTACACTTCTAACCCGACACTGGCTGGCATCAAACGACCTCACTCGCCAGAGGGAGACACCATGCGAACCAAGCGAGGACGACAAGTTAAACGAGTAGACTACTATCGCCTGCACCATGGAAAATCAGCAATCGCATCAAATGATCCCAAAACTTGGGAAGAAGCAATGTCAAGCCCAGAAGCTCGACAATGGAAACAAGCTGCACTGCAAGAAATGAAATCACTCTTCAACACTAACACAATCAAGATTATAAATCGCAATACACTACCGAAAGGCCGAAAACCAATGAAATGCAAATGGGTTTTCAAGAAGAAACTTCTCGCAGACGGCAGCGTTGATAAATATAAAGCTCGCTGCACTGCCAAAGGTTACACACAGAGACCTGGTCTCGACTATCATGAAACATTTGCTCCGACCCCACGACCTGAAACAGGTCGAATCATGCTAGCACTAGCCCACTGCCTTGGATGGCACAGATGTCAAGGCGACGTCCCCACCGCATTCTTAAACCCCAATCTAAACATTGAACTTTACATGGAAATGCCACGGGGCTTTGAGAAAAATGGCCATGTCATCCTCCTTCAAAAAGGACTCTACGGACTCAAACAAGCAGCGGCGCTATGGTACGACGATGTCAAAACCACTCTAGCGTCACTGGGTCTCCATCCAACTACCTCAGACGTTTGCTTATATACAAACAAAACAAATGATCTTTTTGTACTTCTCCACGTTGACGATTTCAAGTCATGGGACCAAGTCGCGAAAAGATAACTAAACTTATGTACTCACTTCATAAACGATACAAACTTAAACCAGTCAACACTGATATGTTCCTTGGAATAAAAATATCGCAACCTGACTCAGAGACTCTCGAACTAACACAGGGTCAGTACGCCCGTCTACATCTTCAGAAACACGGCTTGGACAAATGCAAACCCGTAAACTCACCACTAGAGAAACTCACGAGCCCTAATGACTCAAAATTCTCCAAAGAAGAACTAAAAGAATACAATTCGATCATCGGAGGACTGCAGTACCTAGCAAACAACACCCGGCCAGACATCACGTTTGCAGTTAACCATCTCGCACGCTTTCTGGCAAACCCTTCAATGGAACAGATACATGCAGCTCGGCATATCCTCCGATACGTGGCTAAACAACCAGATAAGGGTATTACATTTATGAAAAACGATGGAAAACCAATCCTAGAAGCATACTCTGACGCAGACTTTGCAGCAGACACAACGACCAGTCGGTCTACATCAGGCTCACTGATCAGGCTCGCATCAGGGCCCATATTCTGGAAATCACGCCTGTAAAAGGAAGTAGTCCTTTCAACGACTGAGGCTGAATACCTAGCAGCCACTGAAACTTGTCGCCAGCTGCAATAGACCAAAGCTTTATTCCAAGAGCTAGATCTCACTAACCTTATTCAAGGTTCGGAATGCACCAATCTATACGTTGATAACCAATCAGCCATATCCCTGATTAAAAATCACGATAACCACAAAAGATCCAAACATATAGCTCTAAGAAATCACTACTGCAGGGAACAGCACCAAAATGGCCTAATAGCAGTTACTTACATTCCATCTGCCGAACAGTTATCGGATCCACTAACAAAGATAAAATCACAAGTAACAATCCACTGAAGGATAAGATCCCAACTAGCACATCGACAGAGGGAGTGTCGTAATTACCGCTCATGTCCAGGGTGTTTAATGAGCCATGCATAGACTTGAGCACTGATCATCGGTGTCGCTGTGCAGACTCGATCTATGCAATGAGTCTCACTAGTCAGGATCGGTTAGATTGCACAACTCGATACGAGTAACATATAGTGACAGTAATCGGACATAGGTATAATGGGATTGAAGCACAGGCCAATCCTTAGTGTATATAATCACATAGCTTAGCACCATTCGATACATACACATGAGTTTTTTATATATTACTAAATACACACTTTCACAAGGCCCACCTACACTTACTCTATATTTATAATACATTTACCTCACGAGACGTCACCCTAGTGTTTTTTTGTATATTTTCATTGAGAACACCCTTCATCTTGTTTAAGAAAGCCTCTATTTTATCTAATTCATTATGTTTACTATTCTGTAGATGTCCCCCTTGTTTACTGCCGCAGGTGATGCGCCTTAAGACGCGTGTCTGGCCACATTCCTCTGTTTTCGAGCTCTAGAACCGACCATGTTTCCAAATTCTAGTATCAAATACGAGAATCAGGTAAGATCCTTCGAGGAATACGATTGAGAAAGTCAATTGATGTGACAAAACTTGCGTGGCACCCGTTGGACGGCTTCAGCGGCCTTCTCTAATAATAATAATGTATTGCAAAAATTCAAACTCTATTTAATTAGTAATTTAATTTTAGTTCACCGCTCGACGGATTCAGTATCAAAAAGAAGTTGCAAACAAATTTCAAGGGGGGGGGAGTATATCTCAAAGGGGGGGGGTTTGTATCACGACTCATCATCATCTGGCTTGTATTCACTTAACCCTGAGCCCATGCATGTGATTTAGACTGATCATCTGTGAGATTATGTTTGACAAGTTTGATTTGGAGTTAAGCGAGGTTACTGAGATATAAATATAGAGATTTACCTGCGTCATGTCTGTTTATCAAGAGGTTTTCGGGACACTTCGACTAGATCTTTACTTGTACTGATTTACTGTTAGCTTACGGCCCCAAAAGAAGCTTGAAGGGCTAAGCCATGCTCCCTAGTCACGTGATACTGGGGTTACCCGGCAATAATTATCACTAGATCATCAATAAAGCTACCATCATTATCGCCTTCGCTCAACTCTTTCCTAGATAGTGTCGCTTTCAAGTACCCTCCACGCAAGTGTAGGCACTCATCTCAGGCATCAGGTAAAAAATACGTGGGTCTCTTAATATTTAAGCCTGGAAACTTAATTTCGGAGACGCGGGAGGCGATCGAGAAGTTTCTCGGCCATGATGCGATAAAATTTAGACAATAGGATTTTCAGGCACTAGCCTTGGCAGTAGTTTTGTTACCTTATCTTCGATTTTCAAGGCAGAGAATAAATCAAAGTCACAATTACATGTATTCATTACACTGCTCGCCACCACCTCGTTTCTATTGCGCAAGGCTTATAATTTCCTAGGCAGGCACTGAGAAAAACCACATCGGTCTCAAAACTTTTTGCCAGATTATCGGTCGCGATGTCATCGCCATTAATTAGATTACAATGCGGGCTAAATAGCTACGATTGGGGTAAAAAAGGAAATAACTCTGCCGCTGCTAGGCTGGCAGCTGCTACTCCGGTTGCTGGGCTCTCAATTCAAGAAGATACACCATACGCAGAGGTACATGAACTAAGACTCAATCTACAAATTACTTACTATTGTAGCTATGGATGGGGACGCACCCCTCAAATCCATCGAAAGATTTTCACTCCCAGCGGAATCTCATTGACCTCATCAAGGAGAACCCAGCCCTGATTTCACCTCAGCTTTGCGAGCTAGATAGAAGCAAGTTACCGTTCTTGCTTAAAGTTCTCTCCATCCGAAAGGCTCTTAGTATACAAGCTCACCCAAACAAGTTGATGGCTGAACGGTTACACAAAATGGATAGTAAAAATTATCCGGACGATAATCACAAACCTGAAATGACTATTGCCATCACACCATTCGAAGGACTCTGTGGCTTTAGGCCTTTGAATGAAATATCACATTTCCTTTCAACCGTGCCTTCATTGAGAAAATTAGTCGGAGAATCAGTAGCGGACGAATTTCAAACAGCCATGAAGACTTTGGAAATATCGGACAAGATAGAAATCGAAAAAAAAAAAAAAGATGCATTGCGAAAACTATTCAGTTCTTTGATGCATTCAACGAAAGATGAAGTTGAATCTTCGAGTAGACTCCTAGTTGAGAATGCTCGTAGTTCCGGTGCGGCGTTCGCTAATGGCGGTGGACCATCGAATTCCGGCGAAGAGCTGGCGGATTTAGTAATCAGAATTAATGAACAATTTCCTAGTGATATTGGCCTATTTGTTTTCTTCTTCCTTAATTATGTCAGGTTGGAGGAAGGCGAAGCCATGTTTCTACAGGCCGATGACATTCACGCGTACCTCAGTGGAGACGTAATTGAATGCATGGCAGCATCGGATAACGTCGTGCGAGCTGGGTTCACACCAAAATTCAAAGATGTCGACATTTTGGTCGATATGCTCACCTATTCCTCAGCGCCCATCGAAGAACAAAAATTGGATCCGATTTATTATCCATATGTGACACTTAACTCTATCGCATACTCTTCGGGATCTTCTGCCATGCTTTATGATCCTCCGATTGAAGAATTTAGTGTGGTCAGAGCCCATCTTAAGAGGAAAGGAGCAAAGGCCTCATTTGAGCAGATTTTAGGGCCTAGTATCATTTTATGTACAGCAGGAAGCGGATCGATACTCGTAGGATCTCAGGCTGAGAAAGTGAAGGCCGGTTATGTCTATTTTGTCGGCGCTCAAAATGGTGTCGTTTTAGAAAGTGATAGTTCTGAATTTACCATCTTCAAAGCATTTTATGAACCGGGCGAAGATATCATAAAGCAGAAAATCTAGAACTACGTCAGAGTTCAAGTTGCATTTTCAAGGTCGTTGAAGACCATAAACTCCCGTCTTCAGAACTGATCCCAGTCAGCTAGACGCGTTATCCCCATACTATTCATCCACTCAACTCAGTGGAAATATAGTTTTATCAGGGGCAATTTTTTAACAGCATAAGACTTATCTAACGTGGTCGACTGATGAAGAGAAAAATCCTGTTGAAACTATTATCTCTAGTTACACAGAAAGCTGTGAAATTTATATCAGTGTTGCGAAAATGTGGTAACATAGCAACCGCGAAACATGCAATAGGGTCGTTGATTCACCAATTAGGCATTATATTGAGGTGTTATGGATACGGAGTCGGGGAAATATAACTGGGAATACCCTGTACTTTTACAATGTTTGATGCTCATTTGTTAGATTTTAGGCAGAGAACTATCCAAGAGATAAATAGCCTGAGACTTCCGTGTATAAGCATTTATAGCTTTTTCCCTCGAGTGAAGTTGAGTATGTATTAGTCGAATTATATGTATCACATTTTATTGATGCTCATACTTGCGATCATTAAACAACATAGAGTCATAAATACAATAATTAGGTTTTCATTTTGTCTTAGACGCTAAGACACGTGGATGGTTATTCTTCGGAACCTTCAAAAGAGTTGGGCTTGAGTGCGAAATTGAAATTGAAACCAAAATTACGCACGCGAACCATGCAATATCGATCAGAGTGACTTCCATGAATTAGAAGTGCAAGCTTCACCCCAAATTTTGTTTAAGTCATTTTTGTGAATGCAGCCCTGAAGTTATGACACGAATGACACTGGTACGATTTATGGAGCGATGACTTAGCATGACATGGGGAGCACTCACCCGAATATCATTTGAAGTGTTATGATAACAAGGTTACGAGAGGGCTCAGAGTGATAGAAACCTTGAAGATTAATGATCACGATAAGTTAGATGAGTATAGTATAGAAGTGTCTCAATCAATTATCTGTTGATTGAATGTTTGATAGGAAGGGCTTTACAAGCTTACAGAGGTCTATTACCTCCTTAGATACATCTCTCCGGAACAACCGTCCGTCCTCTGCTACTGAACAAGAAGTTTCTACTATAAAGTGATATCACTACAATCGATACGATATCCTCACTTCAATGGGGGACGAAGGCAGCACTTCTACCTATACGTGGTGTACCCAACGAACCTAGAGTTTATCTTCAGAGCCAACAGAAACACGCATTACTTGGTCACGGAGGATAAGTCACTCAAATGAGTTTCCGGGACGTACCCAGCTCCCGTTATGCCGATGATGGATCAGACTATGTCGGCCCCTTTAACGAAGATGAATTCTCACTGTTTACAGATTTTCTGGCATTATACTGTCTCCCGAGGAAGGAGCACCGCTACCCGAGCGCTGGTGGTGTCGGTGTAAGGAGGATATCTGGATGATGGGATAATAGAGAGATACACATGGAAATACGCACCTCGTGTGACTCTGGTGTCTAGGCCTCGCCTGGCTGGGGAAGCAGGATTTTTGAGACTTTTCACCTTGTGCCGGACTTTTTTTTTTAAAAAAATCATTTTAGCGTATGCAGCCTGAGGCTATAATGCGAATGATTACGGAAGATATTTATAGTCGTCCCTCTCTAACTCGATAGTGGGTCCCGGTATAAGCGTTGAAAATATTCATTGTAACTTGGACTTTTATATTTGAAACACTTACCCTTACAGGTTGTTTTGGGTGCAGGGGTAAGTATTGCAAATGTAAATGGTTGAATTTCGATGAATATTTTCAACACTTATACTGGGACCCACTATCGAGTTAGAGAGTGACGACTGTACTCTATTGCAGGGGTAAATAGTGAAGGAAACCCCTGAATGCCAAGATCTGACAGGGATTATACAATATGCCATTGGCTGCAATATTTTGACCATACCAAATCCGACAATAGCTGAACCTTATTTGTATGGGAAATTTTGCGTGATAAAAGAAGTGTAGGAGATCCCTGTAACTCGTTGAAATGATGATATTCTATTCAAAAGTGCTAGCTTTTATCAAGTATTAAATACATTTTTACCAATAATTAAGCATCATTAATAAGGAATCGAACCTCCTCTTGCTCTGATGACTGCCTGGCACCTTTCTGGCATACTCTCTACAAGCGTAGCCAGTTACTCCTGAGAAATTGACTCCCATGCCTCTAGAACTGCATTACGGAGCACTTCCTCAGATGGATTACCAGAATCAAATTCTGGGTGGTGCTCTTCAATATGGGATTTCATCATATCCCACACTGACTCAATTGGATTCAGGTCTGGGGAATATGACGGCCAGACTATGAAATCTACCCCCCTTGATGACAGCTCTCTTTTCGTACGTTGAGCAGAATGGGCAGGAGCACCATCCTGCATAAAGAGAAGAGGGCCGTGAGAGTCAATTGGTTGTGTTGCCGCGTGGATTAAAGGAACAATCCTCTGGCAGTAACTCTCCGCTTTTATAGTCCCCCAATCCCTACTCCAGAAGAGGGCAGGGCCCTTCTGGTTCCCATAAAAGGAGCCCCAGAACATCCAACCACGCTTTCGAGGTCCTTTTCGAACCAGGCAAGTGTGATAATATGTCTCCTCGGGCTAAAAAATTAGATTAATGCAGTTGATACATGACTGAGATCTGGACTCACCTTCCTCGAAACCCATACTCTTGTGTGACGTTCACCAGTGACCCAAGTCTCATCAGACCAAAGAATTTGGGACCACTGTTCAGGTGTCCAAGAAGAGTGTTCTTCCGCCCACTCTAATCTTTTCCTCATATGTGCAGGCGTTAGAGTAGGCTTCGCTTGAGCAATGCAACGCTTGAACCCTCTTCTCTCAAGAGCACTTTTGATTGCGATTTGGCCACAATTCCAGTGGGAAAACTTAGCAGCAAGCTCCAGGTGGCTCATCTGGCGGGCCTCACTTGAAGACGTGACAAACTCTTCAAGCTCAACTTCCTGCTGAGCGTTCAAGGCGTGGGGTCGGCCATTTCGCTTTTTGGGCGTCAGATATTGCCTTGCAAGGGCATATTGTACCCTTCTTTCGGTGATACCGAGTTGATTACCGATGGCGAGATGAGTAAAACCAAGGCCACGTAACGTGTATATCTGGACTCGCTGATCCCTAGAAAGCTGGCTCCGTGATCTTGGAGTAGTGGGAGATGCTGGGGTGCTCATTTTTCTTCGCAGTTTATCGTGAGGATATAGGTTATTCGATATGTCGTGTCAACCGATTTAGTGTGGTACGAGGATGCTGTGCAACTATCGAACATAAGAGAGAAGGTTCAAGGAAGAAGGAATGCCTCGGTTGCCTTATTGCCTTAGTCTAGCCATTTTTGTAGCGCTAAAGTCGGAATGTCAGGGATAGCCCATATAAATTACACAGAATGTGGGGCTACACTTCTTACCCCTGTAATAGAGTAAATTAAATAATACATAACGAGAGTTTAATGGAGTTATTGCAATCAGAAGATTGCGAGGCATGGGCCAGGCTTTACAGTAGAGCCCCTCATAGCTAATAGTGGGTCCCAGTATAAATGTTGAAAAGATTCATTCTAACTTGGACTTTTATATTTGCAACACTTACCCTTACAGGTCATTTTCCGTGCAGGGATAAGTATTGCAAATATAAACGGTAAAATTTCTATGAATCTCTTCAGTAATTATACCGGGACCCACTATTAGCTAAGAGGGGTTCTACTGTACAAGCAAAGTTCTGAAAGTGTTAATATCTTAATAACGAGCCGAAGCACGTTGATAGATCCCGGTGTTCTATTATTAGCTCATCTCTTGCTACGAGGCCATACAGAATACTCTATTTCCTACCAACATACAATCTCTTCCCAAATCAAAAATCGAAGCTACCCTTTATCACTATAACCAGGGACTTTCAAACAGTTCAGTGGCCCGGGATTTGAAGCTAGGAGGTTCTACTATGTCTCGTCTGGCGCTGATGATACCGGTCAGACCTTCAGAGTTTCCCAGAAGAACGAGCTTCCTTTCTCAGTGAGCAAGAAATGAATCATACCACTCGCTCCAGCACATCTAGAAAGCCTGAAACTGCCATGAACGTTGCTGAGAACAGTAAACCAAAAAAGCAGGTCTGTTTCAAGCCCAATAGTCCGACAGAGTCCACAAAGAGCAGAGATGAAGACAGGTATCAAGAAAAAGCCGTGGGACCTGCGAAGCCAACAAGCCCTCCGATCCCTCGCGAACCCGCGACTACGCATTGATCCTTGATAGAAGATAGCGAGAAACAGGTGATTGCGTCCGATGAGGCGCACGCTAAGCGAGGCCAGGCAACGGATTACAGCTGAATGAGACAAGTAGATGGGACGGGGGTGGGCGAACAAGAGGTACTAGAATTCGACCCACTCAACCGCAGCCTTCTTCGGATGTCAAGTTGTACGCTGGGAGAGGGGACAGGCAGCAGGTGCGACTTCGGAGACTACGTGGATCGGCATCGCTACGATAGGGTTGTCGAGGAATGTGGCTCGGGAAATGGGCAGGTGATGGCAAACCGAGTGCGTTCGTCTTTGTCCTGCGGGATACTGATATCTTGCATGGCGCCATGCACGCTCAACAGGGTCTGGAAAATTGTGCCAACATCACGCGGACTGGGTCGCTCAGCCTTTAGATGGAATTCCTATCGTATCTCTCCGCTTTGTCCGGGAGAGAAAGCTCACAGACGCCTCCTTAGCCGCCATGAGGGAGTTTAAAGCTCTCGGAAGGAGTGCAGGGGAATGGACCAAATTTCTCGGGGAGGCTTGCCAGAATTTAACCGAGAGCATACCGTAGCGCTCTCAATCAGGGAATTAAGCGAGGAGGGCACATGACAAACTATAGTAAGTACTCTAATTTTTCCCAACTCTTGCCTAAAAAATCTGACCAGTGATTAACATTCTCCTCACCGCAATATTTGCCCCAATATTGGATTCATATCATCTAATTTAGATCAAAAGGAAATACAGAATCAGAAATTTCTGTGTCCATATTCTTTTGCTAGATTGATGCTCTGCATAGAAATTTAGATGTGTAGCAAACAAGATTTTTTAGAACATTGATCATGTTTGTAGGTCACTGTAGGTTCCAATTATGTAGTCATACTTAGTATGGCCAATTGGTGCGACAAAAGCCATTCCCAAACCAAATAAATATAGTGGAGGGTAAAAACGTCCACTGTCATCTTCATATACGACTTGAAAAGTTAATCTTGATTAATCGAAAATTCGTAAAATTTCCGCAGCCGTCTTCGCTAATAAAATTCCTCTATCATTTAATTCATTATTCATTCCCTTCTATAATTGCTGATGGTTTCCAATTAAATACTAGAGCTCCAGAAATGTATTTTTTTGTTCTTTGAAAAAAAAAACGTGAAACCCTGCAGCGTTATCATTAATGAACAATAATTTGGTAAACAAATGTTTTGTTGTACATTAGGCTCGTTAAATGACGGGTGACTCGAAGTTATCTCTTCTAAGCCGCATCAAGGCACTTTGCTTATGCGGGAACGAAACTTCCCTCTCTTTAAAGAATCCAGATTCTTGAAGGTACGATATGAATCTACACAGGGTTAGTTCTGTGATAGATTGGATACAGAAGTAAAGAATCTAGTTATCAGACATACCTTTCATTGTCAACCCTTGGCTCCAACACTATCGAGCTAGTTCGACTATCCTCAGTAAATGCCCAATGGGCTAGTGCGGTTAGCCAACATTTAACCCTCTGTTTTCCTCTAAACTCTTCTTCTCCGACTAAGACATGAAGACCTCGATCCCAGTCGCCTAAGCTTTGATCCCCCAGATAGGTGCTGAGGGCATCTTCTTTAGCCCAGTATATCTCAAAATATCCAAAAGGTTTTCCATCCCATAGACCAATCACGGGGAAGGAGTGCTGATCTAATAATCTTCCACGTAAAAATTCTTCCTGGATTGATATGGGTCCATCAGAGCCCCAAAACTTGGATACCCGAGGAAGATTCATCCATTTGTGGAGAAGTTGAAGGTCGGTCATTTTACTTGGATACAAGTGGTCCGTAGGTGTGAGGGGACTCCCCACATCACTTGAAGGTGCAGAAACTTGCGTCGGAGGTAGGAGCAAAGAATCGTGATGTTGGTGATTAGTATTAAAACTTATGTTGGTTGGTATCGAGGGAAGAGAATTATTGGTATGGTGAGATGGAGTATTGAGCATTGAAGTGGGTCCATTTGTGAGGACTGGTCTATCAGAGAGAGATGCAGTACGGAAAGAAAGATATTGGCCAACACTAGGAATATAACGAGAATAAAAAATTTCGCCTTGGCTTGGTGGTTTGGGTCTCAAGGGATGACGCATGCCTGAAGTTATCACATACTGAAGAGGGGCGGGTGGATAATAGGTTGGAGAGTAACTTCCCGAGGCTGTAAGTCCCACAGCGTGATGCGAAAACAGACCTATGTTAGAATGTCTTACATTGACTTCTGCAGAATCTCGAAGATTCTTATGCTCTCCCCATACTGGTGAGTTGGGGCGACTGCTGTAAGGTGAGCCCGGAAATAGCGAGTTGTAACCCGAGCTTGTGAGGGTAAAGAGAAATATCTTGTCGGGTAGTTGCCAGAAGATGCGCCTTGATATGAACATATTGGACCAACATTTCGCAGCACAATCCGATGTACCGAGACCCACCGACGAGTCTTCGGACATAACAAGACCCATTCGCTCTAAATTATGCATTAAACTTCGTCCTCTCAACACACCTTCCCTTTTAATATTTATTTTCCATTCTCCGCGTGGCTTACCGAGATCCGGAGTTTGTTTTGAGGCGTCATTACTCAGATAGCGAGATGGTTCTTCTTGATGAAAGTACCAATAAAGGGAAGCCCATATCATCATAGCAATTTGTCTCGTTGCGCTCGTTTGAGATTGGTGGTCATTGCTCGACGTATTTGAAAACGAAGAAATGAATAAATGATCGTTTTCTAGCGTGGGATGCCTGTATGGCAGTATCTGAGTCGTCTCCTCTTTCGTAGGGTCACTTAGATCTTCACTGCTGTCGTCAGCATCAGGTCTCTCTGGTGTATCATATTCTGAATGAAGAATTACGGTCCAGCCTGACGGAAAGACATTTGTGTTATGGTTGACATCATTTGATCTGAATAGGAAACCACCAAAGGCAGGCAAAACAGTTAATCTTTGTCCATTTGGCAGATAGAGGTTACGCGTCGGCATACTGTTATTGTATGTTGCCATTTTGTGTGAAGCTCTTAATATTTCCACGCCTGTATGGCTTTTGCTTGTTCTTGCTTGTTTATATCGAATCAAAGGGGATCGGTAACTTGGATTGTTTCATCATGCACAACTGAAGGGCGCCTGGTAATTCGTTTGTGAAGACATAATAGCGACATTTCTTATACCCTCGTGTGTAGAGAAATTTGCGCCATCAAATCACTTCCAATAATCGCCCATTAAATATGATTAGTAAAGTTGGAATCAACATACAGTAACTTACATAAGTGGTCGAATAAATCACCAAATCTAATACAATTGACCATAACTTTACAACATGATCTTGAAATTAAAATATTATAGTATTATATGAAAATTTAATTACTTTAATACCGCCGAGACAATTTTGAAGCAAAAAAAAAGAGAATTGTTTATTCTATAGTGGTCTTGGCGTTCTTAATTACTCGACCAGTTTTGAAAGCATCATTTTAATACCTAAAATGACCCCCTTTGGCCTTTGTTACAGCTGCAACACGACACGGCATACTCTCAACTAGAGTCTGACATAAAATTGGATCTAAGTTTTTCCAAATTTCCCTAAATCTTTCCCACAATTCATGTTTACCTTTCGGTGGCTCTGGATACTCACCGAGTCGACACTTGAGCCGACCCCAAAGATGCTCAATCGGGCTCATATCCGGCGATTGAGAGGGCCAATTCATTGTCTTGAGATTTTTAGAAGCTTTCCAGCTTTTTGTGTTCTTGGATGTGTGCTTTGGGTCGTTATCTTGCTGGAAGATTAACTCAGTTGCAGGTACCGAGTCGGGCTCTCTGGCAATTCTATCCATAGTAGGTCCTAGAAAATTATCCAAGATTTCCAAATACTATTTAGAATCTATTCGTCCAACTATACGGCCTGTTCCACCTATCCCATACCACGACATACACCCCCATATCATTAGATTGCCCCCACCAAACTTCAGGGTCTCTTCGATCGCTTCTGGTTGCAAATTCTTTGGGCCTTTAACCCACGAAGATTTAATCCCATCGCTATTTAGCCTGTTTATTTTGGTTTCGTCTGACCAAATCACCCTTTTCCAGTCTGCTTTCGTCCAATTTTCGTGGCATAAAGCCCAGTTCAAGCGAGCTCTCTGATGAGCTTTTGACAGCTTTGGTTTCTTCTTTTTTATCGCCTTCAGACCTTGCTCCCTTAAAGCCCGCCGGACAGTCTGAGCGGAAACTTGATCTTCTCTTTCTGAATTTACTAGTTTGGACGCTCCTACTACCGTCTTAGCGCTCCTATTTACCATTAAACAGGCGATTTCTCGCTTGTCTCTAGCTGATAGTTTTTGTGGCCGTCCATTCTTTAATTTCGGTGCTTCCTTCACTATCATCTTTCGGTATTTTACAACAGTGGCATGACTGAGTCCTAATATTGCTGAAATTTCATTCGTTGATTTCCCTTCATGGACTCATTTTGCAATGGATGTTATTTGGTCGCGAGATATCTTTTTCATATTTTTCAAAGAAAAGATTACTTTGATAAAAATCCCACATAATCTCGTTCAGGGTAGAAGTATTTTCAAAATATTAGAATGAATCGTTTGATTAAATAATTTTGATACTGGAGGCTGAATGATTCGTATAAATACAATTAATCTGACTTTTATGTTTCCTTTTTACATGATGGTTGAAGTTCTTTTACGCCTTAGTTCAAACTCTATCTTTTCCAATCCATTGAATTCTATTGAGATTCAAATTCCGCTACAGATGCACTTATCACCTCACCGATCGATTCGATTGTATTTCAAATAACGCTACTTCTGTAGCTTTTACCTAATGGACAGGTCGTAACTTCACCATTCATCCATATATTAGCTCAGAAATCTGTTGATTCATTTTCGTTGGTTGTTTAAAGGTACAGATAATAAGAGATTACAGAATGCAAGAGAAAATATCTTGTGGATTGGATGGCTAGTTGGGAAAAGATCTTTGAGTTCTTGTATCAAAATGATGCTTCCAAAACTGGTCGAGTAATTGAGAACGCCAAGACCACAATAGAATAACCAATTCTCTTTTTTTTTGCTTCAAAATTGTCTCGGCGGTATTAAAGTAATTAAATTTTCATATAATACTATAATATTTTAATTTCAAGATCATGTTGTAAAGTTATGGTCAATTGTATTAGATTTGGTGATTTATTCGACCACTTTTGTAAGCTACTGTGTGTCAAATCGTACCGGTACATGTATAATCGTAATGTATTGGGACAAAAATGATCACCGATAAATCATAAACTAACAGTTGCATTGACCTGGTGAACGTTCCAATTCGTGTCTGATTTTTCGCAAATTACTCTTATTATTTGTCGAATGTTTTGACTGATTGGATTACCGTGAGCGCCTGATTTGAATTTAATTTTTTACTCTCATTATATTGCTAATAAGACTCCTCGTCAGTTATGATGATGGTCTATTCTACCAACCGCTCTCATTCGGCAAAGTTGTGCAGAGGTCAAGTTGAAGCGCTCGTCGTTCAAAGGTTTACAACGAGACTTCTCGGCAATTGATTGTGACCACGCCTATCTACATATACATATACCTCTTTCAGGATCCCTTTTTGAAGGAAACTATACCCTCACCCAAGACCACTCTTCTCCCTTCAGCACAATGTGACATTTCAGGCTCATCCAGGGAGATGAATCAGCCGGGACAACTGCACTCTGACTAGCACACAATAAAACTAACCTCTCAGCGATTAATTTAATATTACATATTTTTCGTTGTTGACACTCGGAAATTAAAGCGCCGATCATTACACACGAAGAATTCCACATTATTCCAGAACATGATACACGTACTAGTATTACAGTAGAACCCCTCTTAGCTAATAGTGGGTCCCGGTATAATTACTCTATTACAGGGGTAAGAAGTGTAGCCCCACATTCTGTGTAATTTATATGGGCTATCCCTGACATTCCGACTTTAGCGCTACAAAAATGGCTAGACTAAGGCAATAAGGCAACCGAGGCATTCCTTCTTCCTTGAACCTTCTCTCTTATGTTCGATAGTTGCACAGCATCCTCGTACCACACTAAATCGGTTGACACGACATATCGAATAACCTATATCCTCACGATAAACTGCGAAGAAAAATGAGCACCCCAGCATCTCCCACTACTCCAAGATCACGGAGCCAGCTTTCTAGGGATCAGCGAGTCCAGATATACACGTTACGTGGCCTTGGTTTTACTCATCTCGCCATCGGTAATCAACTCGGTATCACCGAAAGAAGGGTACAATATGCCCTTGCAAGGCAATATCTGACGCCCAAAAAGCGAAATGGCCGACCCCACGCCTTGAACGCTCAGCAGGAAGTTGAGCTTGAAGAGTTTGTCACGTCTTCAAGTGAGGCCCGCCAGATGAGCCACCTGGAGCTTGCTGCTAAGTTTTCCCACTGGAATTGTGGCCAAATCGCAATCAAAAGTGCTCTTGAGAGAAGAGGGTTCAAGCGTTGCATTGCTCAAGCGAAGCCTACTCTAACGCCTGCACATATGAGGAAAAGATTAGAGTGGGCGGAAGAACACTCTTCTTGGACACCTGAACAGTGGTCCCAAATTCTTTGGTCTGATGAGACTTGGGTCACTGGTGAACGTCACACAAGAGTATGGGTTTCGAGGAAGGTGAGTCCAGATCTCAGTCATGTATCAACTGCATTAATCTAATTTTTTAGCCCGAGGAGACATATTATCACACTTGCCTGGTTCGAAAAGGACCTCGAAAGCGTGGTTGGATGTTCTGGGGCTCCTTTTATGGGAACCAGAAGGGCCCTGCCCTCTTCTGGAGTAGGGATTGGGGGACTATAAAAGCGGAGAGTTACTGCCAGAGGATTGTTCCTTTAATCCACGCGGCAACACAACCAATTGACTCTCACGGCCCTCTTCTCTTTATGCAGGATGGTGCTCCTGCCCATTCTGCTCAACGTACGAAAAGAGAGCTGTCATCAAGGGGGGTAGATTTCATAGTCTGGCCGTCATATTCCCCAGACCTGAATCCAATTGAGTCAGTGTGGGATATGATGAAATCCCATATTGAAGAGCACCACCCAGAATTTGATTCTGGTAATCCATCTGAGGAAGTGCTCCGTAATGCAGTTCTAGAGGCATGGGAGTCAATTTCTCAGGAGTAACTGGCTACGCTTGTAGAGAGCATGCCAGAAAGGTGCCAGGCAGTCATCAGAGCAAGAGGAGGTTCGATTCCTTATTAATGATGCTTAATTATTGGTAAAAATGTATTTAAGACTTGATAAAAGCTAGCACTTTTGAATAGAATATCATCATTTCAACGAGTTACAGGGATCTCCTACACTTCTTTTATCACGCAAAATTTCTCATACAAATAAGGTTCAGCTATTGTCGGATTTGGTATGGTCAAAATATTGCAGCCAATGGCATATTGTATAATCCCTGTCAGATCTTGGCATTCAGGGGTTTCCTTCACTATTTACCCCTGCAATAGAGTACTGAAGAGATTCATTGAAATTTTACCGCTTATATTTGCAATACTTACCCCTGCACCCAAAATGACCTGTAAGGGTAAGTGTTGCAAATATAAAAGTCAAAGTTACAATGAATATTTTCAACATTTATACTGGGACCCACTATTAGCTAAGAGGGGTTCTACCGTATACAGTTGAACCTGTCCAGACCCATAGTGGGTCCCAGGTTTAAGTATTGTTGAGATTTATTCAATTGTTCGATCTTAGTTTTGCAACACTTATCCTTACTGGCCATTTTGTATGTAGGGGTAAGTATTGCAAATATAAAGTTAAAATTTCTATGAATCTCTTCAGAAATTATACCGGGACCCACTATGGGTTTGGACAGGTTCTACTGTATATTTTATATATGCCTTAGGCAGACTCCAACGGCTCGATTTTTTTCAACCTGAAGCTTCGAAAGTTTGATGTCTGTGACCGGTATATGCCCTACACACAAGGACCTTATGGCGATGAGGAAAAAATCTCGAACATGAGAAACTAACGAGAACTTATTCCTCTGTTGAATGCGCTGCCTGGCGGATCTTTAATGGTTACAGTGCATTGATCATGGTGAAACAAGTGATGTTTTCAAATGCTAATTCTCTACGAAATCTCTCTATATAGCATACATTTAGTCAATACATTATTAATTTGACCGGACAGGGAATCATATCACCAGTTAAGTTGTACTCTGGTATATGTCTGAACTTCGTACCTCATCTCACATAAATATGTACATGACGATGCATAAAGATCTTTTTTTTTTTTTAAATCGTATCTGCGTATGCAGCTTGAGGCTATGACACGCATGATTACGGAAGATATGTATGTGACGCAGAATAACTCTGTTTGACGTTTGGAACACTCATACTCAGATTTCATTTGCAGATACCACTACGACAATAACGCCTTACGACATGTAACCTCTTCCGTGAATACCCACCACAGGGAAAAGCGAGAAAAACCTATGGTTATCTGAGCATGCTTTCATCATCCCACGAATACAATATCACCGCGAGAGAAGTGGTGTGAGGGTCTTGCTGGATTCGAACCAGCTTTCTCCTGTCTCAAGTGGGGCAAGTGTCCAAGCTACCCAGACTCTACTTGGGAAAACGGCCCGGACAGTGTACCACTGCACCATCCGACCCATACATAAAGATCATATCAGTACAAAAGTACTGGTTCGGAACGTGATGCGAAAATTTCTAGACGCGCCGAGCTTCGAGATAAATCTTCCATCTTTGGCGCAGATGTACAGGGCGTACCTCTCCCCACCGTACTCATGGGATTCTTCACTGACAATTATGGAGGTCGATCGAAATACCGAGAATTCTTGTTCGCATGGTGTCAAGATGTCATGGCGCTTCCTTTTATTTTAAATATAGCATCATTAGTAGCTGCCCATGACCTGTGTATCGCCCAAATCAAAAGCAATGCAGTCCCTGCAGGCTGGTTGAGCCATGTTATAGGACCTCAACCAGGAGATACAATTAGTGTTCTCGCCATCTGAACATGGGTATTTTCGGCGGGTCGAGAGACTCGAAAGAACTTAAAAAGTGACGCGGGTTATTCAAGATTTGAATTAATTCTTGGTGATCCAACATTTAGTTAAGATCTTATGGACCAGTGTCAAGGGGATTACGGGATCAGAGATTTAGGGAAAATATTAAACATAACGTAGATCACCACCGAGCGGCCACTCTACCACACTAATTCTGCGTCCAACTGAACGGAAACTCGCGCAACAGGTTCTATTCATTCAAACTACTATTTATCTGACTCAGTGGGCCTATCTGTACCCTCTTGACAAGTACGCGCGTTATGCCCAGTGTTGCCGCATTTTCTACAGCGTCTTTCCTTCGTCTCAACCCGCTTTTTCCGACCACCCTCCGCGCGCCTTACCTCCTCTGCTACCCGCGCAACCTCTCTTTCCTCCGCTATATTCTGTCCATCCATTAGTACTAAGCGCGATAACCCAGTCGCCGGGAATCGCGCGATCCTGGTACCAGTTGGCGAGGTGATTTTGGCCCGCGAAGACGATGAACGGCGGCACCGCCCACCCCTGCGAATTGATACCCTGAATCACTGTTACCCATTCACGATTCCCAGGTTGGGCTAGCTTTGGATTCCCTCTGCGGTCGGCGCGCGTGATGACTGCAGTTGGCGTGATAACGCCCATCATAAAGCCTGTCTCGTCGAAGTTGAAGATATCCGCAGTATCGACGCCATACTTCGCCACAGTATCGCGTACGAGGTCGAACCATTGTCGGATAAGCCTCGGATCTTCGCAGAGAGCTCTTGAGTAGTCGTACTTGTGAGAGAATCGTGTTTGAAGCTCTGAGTGTCGCTGTACGAACCGTAAGATCCAGTTAGTCCCGACGGGCTGACCGCCGCGTAGCTCGAGAAGCCGATTAGCCATTTCTCGAACCTGCGAATGTCGTGCGGGAAATCCTTTGCTATCTAGGTCGAGAATATATTGAAGAACCGTCTGCTCTTCTAGATCGTCGAGAACACGTGAGTTAGGTAGATTATCGCGTCGCGATTGAATACCTTGCCGGCGTCGACGGAGAGTAGTACGCGATACGTTATAGATCGATGCAGCGCGTTGTACGGAAAGAGAAGGGTCTCTACGAAGCGCCTGAAGTGCGAGAAGGATTTGAGATTCGTCTGTAGTCTGTACTGGCATTGTGTTGAGAGTTATACAAGTTCTAAGACAGAGGTTGGTAAAACCGCTCGGAGGTGGCCGCTCGGTGATCTACGTTAACCTAGATCTACATCTTGATTTACTTAACAAAGTTATTTGTACCGTAGGTTGCATCAATAACTAATTCTTTAAATCTAGTTGCAAGGCCAGTTATAGTGCCGCAAATTTACATTGCAAAGCCGCGTAGATTACCAGATGAGTATATTGCAAGCTGGTAATTATTTTCAAATCTATGAAGAAATTTTGTAGCCGAGACAAATGGGTCGTTATCATGTCGCCACAATCTCGAATTTGCACAATTCTACTGGTAGTATACCTGATGTTGAGCAACTTTTTCTACACCCGGAATACTTGAGGCTTGAAGATCGCGGTAAAAATCAGCAGGCGTCTGGTCTGAACGTCGCGAGGCAATAAATTCAAGCACCGCTGGTGATAGATGAATGCTAACATAAGTGGTATGGTAACTATGACACAAAATGATTCTTAATCTACGATTATAGAGATCCGGTTTTACCGACAACCCACTTTTACAGGGAAATCTCTTTGTCGGGTCACGATCGCGTTTACCTGTTTTCTTTGATTTCTGAAAGTTTGAACTATCTTGCGAACAGCATTAGTAATAATGTTTGCTTTCACTGGTTCATAAAGTCCTTATCTGCCGGAATCTGTGGCCGCCAGCTTCTCGAATAAGTCCAACATGTGAGCCAATGGCCTGATCCAGTGGGCAGAAGTCGCGATTATTATCATCATTGCTCTCAATAGAATCCCTAAAGTTAACGGGTAAGTGGTTAAGATCAAACTCGTATTTTATATCCAGTTATTTGGTTTGTTGCTATGGAGGCTCTTGTTAGCACATTTCCGAGAGCGATATGAAGGAGGGTACAAATTTACAGGCATACTCCAAGTCCTGATTTCAAATAAATAAAAATCCCATTGATCCGATGAAGATTGGGCATGTTTTTTAAAATGCTTAGAGCATGTCTTGAGTGTATTGCTATGTTTGTTCACCGAGGAATCGCTCGCTGAACGGTGGCACATGCAGGCAGAGCAAAATTTTTTTAAAGATTCCATGACAAATTGTAATATTTAGTAGAGCAAGTCAATTAGATAGATGGGATGTTTGATATCACAGGTGCGAAGAACGCGTGGGTTCTGTGTAGGGTGCAGACGAGTCAGTAGTCCAGGTCTCATGATGATGATGATGATGATGATGATGATTCTATTTTTCGTCTAGGCTCTAGACATGTGCCAGAGGCACATGGCTATCCATCCCTTGTGGGACATAGGACGCCAGAGCCTAGGCCCCGGAATTTAGGACTTTACAGTCTAATATTACATAGGTGTACCGCGTTATCTGAAACTGCAGACAGTGATAGACATGAGCTACATATATAGCAAAAGATTTGATGAGTCTTCCCCTTTCTCACGACTGGTGATCGGCCAGTCCCTCTCTCCCGCTCCATCTTTCCGTCCAGGAGCCCCGATCGTAAATGATAGAAAAGAAAAGAAAAGAAAAGAAAAGAAAAGAAAAGAAAAGAAAAGAAAAGAAAAGAAAAGAAAAGAAAAGAAAAGAAAAGAAAAGAAAAGAAAAGAAAAGAAAAGAAAAGAAAAGAAAAGAAAAGAAAAGAAAAGAAAAGAAAAGAAAAGAAAAGAAAAGAAAAGAAAAGAAAAGAAAAGAAAAGAAAAGAAAAGAAAAGAAAAGAAAAGAAAAGAAAAGAAAAGAAAAGAAAAGAAAAGAAAAGAAAAGAAAAGAAAAGAAAAGAAAAGAAAAGAAAAGAAAAGAAAAGAAAAGAAAAGAAAAGAAAAGAAAAGAAAAGAAAAGAAAAGAAAAGAAATAAATAAACAAACAACTAACACAAAGTACCCCTTAACGAGGACATATATTCTCGAAGAAACGAGATTGGTCTAGCCATTGATTTAGTGACGTTGCTCCTTTTGGCGTGCCAAGTAAGTTTGGTATAAGCTGATTAATGGGCCCTTCAGGGCGGCCACTACGTCTGCGAAGAATTCTGCAGAAAAGAAAATGTATGGGAGTTTTGCGCTGTCCGCATGAGCATTCTAGAGTAGCCTCGGTATGTTTGAAACGTATATGGTAGGTAGCATAGTCGCCGTGACCAGTTCTTGCGGCAATGACTCGGCCTAGATGTCTGCGGCTAAGAAGGAGCTCTTTCGGAAAGGCAGGAGCATCATTTATATCTATTTTCTGATACGAAGGGGGAGAATGATTGCGCCACCAATCATCTCTCTCCTGTCTATTTAATGTCGATTGCCATTTTTCTAGCGTAGAAAATGAATATTCCTGATTCTCGGGACTAGGCAGTGAAGCGCCTTTCTTAGCCTCTGAATCAGCTAGCTCGTTCCCCTCTATACCGGCGTGGCTTGGGACCCAGCGTATGTTTATATTACCCGCGAGAGTGTGAGGGAGACGTGTCCGAGCCTTCCAAGCCTTAGCCACTTCTATGGCCTCTAAGAAAATTGATTGGGCAGACAACACAGGGGTTCTAGTGAGTAGTTTTCTAGCTACTTCTTCGTTGTCTATAAATACCCATATATCATTTGAAAAACGAGCTGAAGAAAGTGCAGTGGCTGTACGGATTCCTTGAAGTGCGGCAAATGCCTCTGCATAAAAACACTCTCTGTGCTGACCAAGCGGGAAAGACCTTGAGCACACTTTTATTCCAAATTGGTAAATGATGAAACCGCTCCCAGTCCTACCGTCTGAAAGTTTGGAGCCGTCTGAAAATACCAGAATATCGCTTCTAGGAAGCGTTCTCAGGAAAGTAAGAAATGTGTCAGCTATCATATGCTTTGGTACAGATGGATCACAAAACCGAATGTGAGAATGTTGTCTGGGCTCTATATTCTCCCATGGTGGATTGACTAATGAGTCAACTTGTTCTGATGTTGGGATGTTCCTGCATGAGCGCGCGAAACGAGATAATGCAGGGGATGCTAGAGATTTTTGTGCGCGAGACCGTAGGGGGTGTAGGGGGTCGAGCCGACGAGTGCGTATAGCAGCTCTTCTCGATATTTTATTGAGAGCTAACTCAGCAGGGTCAAGCCCAGACTCACGGAAGAGAGCAGCGGAGGGAGTCGTTCGGTATACTGGAAGAATAGCTCTTGCAGCAGCTGTATGTACTTTTTCTATCAGTTGAATATGTGTGCCGACCCTGTTACAGACCACTTTTCCCATTTTTATTCGAGATTTTCCTGGCCACCAGGTCTCGGCGCCGAAGTGTGCTATTGGTAGGACGCATGCGAAAGCTGCTTGTCTCGAGAGCCGTGGCGATACCCCCCTGATTGTGTTACCCAAACAGCGGAGAGCATGAGCTACCTTGAGAGCCTTGGAAGTTTGGATTTGCACATGACGTTTGAAAGTGAGTTTTTTATCGAAGTTTATTCCCAGCCATTTAAGATGAGGCTTTTGGGCAGTCTCCGAGATAGTGAAGTTTGTAGTTTCTACCTGTGGTCGCGAGTTCTTATCCTTGTGTTTCCGTGTGAAATGAAGAAGCTCAGATTTCATAGGGTCGAAGGTTACTCCTTCTGAATAGCCCCAGGCTAGTGCTTGGTTTATGGAATTTCCTAGTTTAGTTGCATTTTCTTGGAGTGACGGTGATATTTCCAGCACTGCGACGTCATCAGCGTATCCAAAGGCTTTCTTAAGACCGTCCAGTTTGAATAAAGGAGCGATGTATAGCATGAAAAGTATGGGGGAGACCGGTGAGCCCTGAGGGAGTCCGCAGTAAATCTCGGTGGGGTTCCCGATTTTTCCATCTAGCCGTTTGCATACTTCACGGTTGGTTGCGAATGAAGCAATCCAATTGCATAGTTGAGCTGGCCATCCTTGTTCTCTCATTCTTTTTTCGAGCCTAACTGGGAGTACAGCGTCAAACGCTCCCTTGATGTCAAGTGTGGCCAATGTCGCGGTCAAACCTTTAGCCAGTGCTGTTTCCACATCGTGGGTGAGGCATGTGGTTAGGTCTACACTGGAACGCTGGGGGAGTGCTCCGAACTGCTGGCGGGCAAGTACTTTGTGCTTGATAGCAATCCATGACATCCGCTTGGCTACAAGTCTTTCAAGTCCCTTTCCTAGGACGGAAAGGAGGGCAATTGGTCTATATGATCTGGGAGAAGACATATCTACTTTGTTCGGCTTAGCAATTATTGCCACAATCGCTGTACGGAAACATTTGGGATGATGGCCAGTATCTAGAGATGTCTGAAATAGATCATGCACCAGAGTCGAAATGAGTGGCCAGGCGAGGCGTAAAACTGCAGTTGGGATTTGGTCTTTTCCTGGTGTGGTGTTACCAGCGCCTAATATAGCATTGCTGACTTCAAGGGAAGTAATCTCAGGGAAAGGGAGAGCGGTGTGTGCTGTGGTGGGAGTACTTAATGATATATATTCTATGTCAGATTGATTACTTAAAAGGTTTCGAATAAGTAACCTCATTTTACCTTCCAGATATTCTTCTGGAGGGGAATCAGGCGCAAGCGGGTCTTTAAGCGGGGGAGAGCGGAATATTCCCTTTGACTTGTGCCACTTGGTGATATCAAATACATCCTTTGTGTTGGTGGCTTCGTCGACTCTTTTCTGATAGAAAGCTGCTTTTGCAACTTTCGTTACTTTACGGAATGCTCTCCTATCTGCTTGCGAGGCGGTTCCCGTTCGGAACTTTTCACGGTATTTAGATCTTGCTTCTCTGCAGCTTTGATCCCACCAGGGTTGTCCCCTATTATGTGGTAGCGAGTATTTTGCAGATCCGGAGAAAGAAACCAAAAGAGATTGTGTTATATCTTCAGCTCTCTTGTCTAAGCTCGCAGGTGATTTTTCAGTTAGATTGGTCATTCCCTCTAATTGCATGCGGAGTAGGACTAAGAATTTCTCTTTGTCAATTGTGGCGAAGCGAAGTTTGGTCGTAGGTGCAGCCCCTCGTGCACGGTAGGCGACAGATACTAGGAGTGGCGTGTGGTCCGATGTAACGTCTAACTCATGCTGGACTTCTGCAGTTATTCCTGTTGCTACCAACTGGCTCGATCCAAAACATAGTTCGAGAACATTTCCGCGAGTGTGGGTGGGTTTGTCAATTTCGGAAATCAACGAAAGTTCTTTTAATTCGAGCCAGCTGATGAAACTTTCAGATTGAGCTGAGGGGGGGCCTGAATACGATGGGTGCCACATCGGATGGTGTAGATTTAAATCTCCGGCCAAGATGGTTTTTGAAGGGAAATGGGTGTTAGCCATAGTAGTTAGTCGGGATACTCCAGTACCTGGATTTGTAGCTCCAGGGGGGGCGTTATAGACATTTATTACTAATATACGAGAGGAACTAGGGAATTCGATTGAAAGGAAAAGAATGTCGGCGGCTCCTAGCTCCATCGTAGAGTTGGGGCGTTCTTGTGTGTAGGTTAAGTTGTTGTTTTTTTTTGAGTAAGTTAGTACTCGAGGTCGGGTAGACCAATCATCAACTGGAGTAAAGCATTCAAATGAAGGGTGATGGCATGTGATTCTCCTGTCAGTATTTCTGGATATGTACGGTTCTTGGATCAGCAAGATATCAATGTGATTTGTGAAAGCAGTTTGGAGAGCGATTTGGTGCGCAGAAGAGCAACGACCAACATTTACTGAGAGAATATTAATCGAATTGGGTGTACTACTCATTCATCCTAAGGGAGCTATTTTGGAGGCTATCTTGGGCCAGGACTGCGAAGCTACCAGGCCCTGCTGGGAAAAGCGAGGAGCCAGGAGAAGAAATGTGTGTTTGTAGCGGATTAAGCACAAGATCTGCATCAGCAGCAATTGCTGGGGCAGTTGTCTTATTTCCAATCGACTCACAATGTGCAGCCTTAAGACGGAGTCTTGCGGATGCTGCAGCCTGTCTAATGGCGAAGATTTGTTGTTTAGATGGAAGTGTGTTGTTCTTGCTGGGTCTGATGAGACATTCCAATGAGTCGGCTGGGTGAGGTCCGTAGCAATTCGCACACTTTGGGGGGCATGCGTGAGGCACTTTCGGATCACAAGTAGTATGACCACTTTCGGTGTGTTGAGTTGAGGCGCAGATTCGGCAGCGGGGAAGACGGATACAAGCCCGTTGATTATGCCAACCAAAACAATTTCCACATTGAGGGGTTTTCATTCTTTGCGGCAGAAGTTTCGCTGGGACACGTTTGCCGAAGAGAGGGAGTACTTTAGAAAGATTTGAGCCCTTGGGGTAGAGCACTATCCAGCTTTTATGGGGATAGAAATCAGAGGAAGGAGTACTCCTTGATTCGATTACATTTAAAGGGGCAACGTTTGTCAGGTCAGTAAGAGCTTCGGTTAGCATAGACGCTGTAATCTCTACCATCTCTAACGAGTTTGTGGACACATTGTACCCGGCATAGGAGCGGGGGACGCCCGAAAGTCTGTACGCAGCATGTTCGCGTGGTTTCTCGACTTTGCATTCTCCGGAGGAAGACAAGAATGTTTGGATGTCATCCATGCGACTTGACAAATTTTCTTGGGCGGCTGTGTGCGCTGGACATATAGCAAAGCCAGTTTTAGTGTGTTGTACCTCTTTTATCCACTTCTCGCCGAGAAAGGTATTTATTTGCTGCATGATAGCGAAGGGAGACATGCTCAACGCAGGATGGCCGGCTGCGACCCTGACCAAAATACGGTTATCTTCGACCTGTTTTGTTGGTTGTACTTTGCTTATAGCGTTTGCATTGTGTTTAAGGTTGGCAATGGGTCTTTGAGCAGCCAATGGTCGACTTCGTTGTTTAAGAGCCGCAGCATTTGCAGTACTTGCAGGAGACGCAGCAGAAGCAATAGTGGCATATGATTTTTTCTGAGGAACTTTGGTATTTATAACTTGGTGCTCTATCGTCTGATTGGTGTTCTGCACCATAGAGTATGGCTTGGGAGGGCGGGATGAGCCTCTGACGTGGCATTCAAAGTGTCGTCGGGCTACAGAATTGAGGTCAGCCACGAACTCGCGGAAGGATCTATTGAGATGTTGGGGTAGCGTGTTGCTTTCGCTGATCGCATCATCGAGGACGCTTGCAATATGTTGAAACATGAGTGTGGCCTCATTGTTTCTAGTGTCCGCGGCTGAGGTGGTTGACAGCAGCATCTCTGTCAACGACTCCTCTTTGCCCGTTGGGGCAAAAGCACGTAGGGGTGGTGGAGGGAGGGAAGGCGGGGGAGGGGGAAGATTTAACATGGTGCGCGCGATGGTATGCTGTCAGGTTCCGAGATATGTGTGTGTATATGATGATGCTATTGTGTCCAGGTCTCATAATACACGATAATAATTATGACCACAATAAAAATCACATGATAATCCCTTGATTATAAGGCCAGTCAGGTGATCAGTAAAAAATGAGTGTTAATTACGGTTCTATCAGTAAATCCAGACTACCCGGTGACCACTCATGAATAAAGTTAAAATTTAATGCATGTAAAAAAAAATTGATTTCCTGCAGCCGATAACCGAGAGAATGTTGCTTTAAAACTGCTTTGCTTGGAGTGGCAAGTCGAGAGATGTGCAGTTGATGCGTGTAGATACTTGTTACTTTTCTTACTGTAAGCAGCTTTTGAGCATAGTCTATGACTTTCGTAGTAACGGTGCTTTTTCTCACCGATGCGGCAAATTTTCCTGAACACGGTCCTGCAATGTGAATCAGTTAATCTCGGACAACTTCTGTTCCTTTCGTCAGACCGGGGGCTTCTGGGATCTATTCGAGGCTCTGTGTAGGCTCGAGGGATTGGGTAATCGATTGATCGATCTTCACATCAAATACAGTAATGTGGAATAGAAATGAACCCTCTCTCAAGAAGCCCCAAACGCGACTATAAGTCTACCACCCTAGATTCCGCCACCCTTCCCCACGTGAGACCACATCATCAAATTTACGATAATTATCTAACAGATGGATCTAATGAAAATTCAAAACAATGGTCCTGTAGAGAGGAACCTACACTACTTGCTACAGGAGGATTGGCTTCAAAATGAGCAATTCTGCCTCTTTCGCCAGGTGAACCTGTTCGAGTCTCGCAAATGTCTGATTTGCATCAATTATTACTCCTCTATGGCCCGTTCGCTTCAGCTGCTCAAGCTGTATATCTTTGGAATCATTTTTCTCCTTCTCAAATTGAAATTGAAACGAGATCTTATCAATTTCCTTGTAAACTTTTGGAACAGTAAGCGCCGTGTACGCGAAGAGCTCCAACCATTCTGAGCGGTTCTAAAAAGGTCACGAAATTGGCGTGGGATACACGGCGTGGTTATAAGTTCAGTCTCTGATAGTCGGCGCTTTCTATTTGGGGGTGTCGGGGGTTGAATTTGTACAGAACTTGGCGTCTCAAGGACAAATCGGGATTGAGACGCTTTAACGGGATTCCAGGGCTGAATTCCTGCAGCCATCCATCCATATTTAATACGAGCACTATCTAGACTTTCGTTGCTAGCTTTAGAGTATGGTTTGATAAATGTTTGCTTCTTTATATCGCTAGCATCGTCAAATCTGCTGAGCTCAGCGATTTTTGCTCTGTACTTGGCTTTAACCGATGAGAAACACGTCAAATCAAGTGGCTGGAGTAAATGACTTGAATGGGGTATCAAGTAAAATATTACAATCTTATTAGTGTAACATTTCCACATGAACTCGTGTGTGGCATGAGATTTATGCTCGTCTAGTAAGAGAAGTCGATATCCTTCAGTTGGCGTTGATGGGATGAAAACCTGCTCTAGCCACTTGAGTGCTATATCATTCGACGTCCAAGCATTTGGAGAAGAGCAATAAGCCCAGTCCGGAGTAGATGTGGCCGGAAACTAGCCAGAACTGAGATTTTTCCCCTTAAATATCACAAGAGGTTTCATCCTCTGTCCAGCGGCTGATATTCCCTCTAGAACTGTCACCCACTCCCTATTTCCAGGCTGCTTAACCACAGGAGTTCTTGAAGATGAAGATCCAACAACTCTGCCATTAGATCCAATGCCTAAAGCGAAACCATTCTCATCAGCATTCCACATATCATCCGACTTGATTGAATGTTTGTCAATCACGGTTTTTAGACGGTGAAACCATTCTAAAATTTCCTCTTCAGTCACAGAGTTTGCTCTATGTCTTTCTAGCTTTATCCCGATCTTTGATTTGATACTAGAATGTCGTTTTATGAACCTGGTCATCCATTCCTTTCCAGGTAAAGCATCTGTAGAATTTCCACATCGAATTACGGAGGTCATTGCTTTAACGCTAGCGAGTGAGGGGGCATGTTCTGTCTGATCCAGATCCATTATCCATTGCACCAACAAATTCTCCTTCTCGTTACTCAAATTTTGTTGAATTTCCGCACTTAATACTTGGGAAACTCCACCAATATACCTTTCTCTAAGAGTTGTTCTGGGCACATCTTCTGCTCTCGCGGCCCCACTAAAATTGCTATATTTTCCGGTTTTTAGGCCGCCCAATGCAATTTGAATTCGGATCTCTGAAGATTTCATAATGGTAAGTATGGGTGGGGAGTTATTGTGGATTGAAATTATTGTTTCACTTGGGTGAAAGGTGGCGGAATCTAGGGTAGTAGACTTATGTAGGCATAGATTATTTACAATCCGTTCTTTGAAGGGCACGTAATACTCATTCTTTTTCTGTACCGGTAGTCACAAATCATTTACTCTTTCTGAACGTGAGCATCGAGGGACTCTTGTGATGACACAGAATGGAGGACCTTGAGCGAGTACAGGGGCTGTGTAGAGGAAACTTGGTATCTCCGAAAATTGTCCCGTGCACGACAACACACCTGCCGAGCCAGAGGGACTTAATATATGTCACGTGTATGATTAGATAATCCATAGCAAATTCGCCAAGGCTTGACTATCTTTAGAGTGTCGGAAATGGTTGATGGTAATTGAAACCATCAACTATCGTCATGTCTATCCACGATACTTCCAACTCCCACGCGGGATCTATCCCGTCCATCTCGACCTGTAGGTCTTGTCTATTCGCTCTCAGAAAATTCCAGGCTAACAAAGCCGGCAGCTGCATCTAGAGAGGAAATGTCACAGGCTAGGCTCCATCTCGCGTATCGAGATAGTTGTGCGGGCTTGCTGATTCCTCTCAACCGATGTCGTGTCAAAGAATATTATTTACCATGGAAGTGTGAGGTCAGTTAGGGATAGCGAAAATGAATCTGCCCAAAGCAATTTTCACTAACGACTGGGCCGACAGACTGAGAGACATAGCTACGAAAAGTGCCAGTATGACGAATTTAAGAAGCGAGTCGTAAAGATGGATGAACTCAGAGCCGCAAAAGGTGGAGCCAGAAGTAATTAAGTTGGCTGCGATAAAAATTCGGTCTTTAAAACGATTCGTGGCGTCCTTGACGTCCTGATATAATGTTATGTTATGAAAATCAATAAACCGAGGGTTCTTTGATCAATCGTCTTTCATATCAAGAGCATGTCGGCGCCTTTCCGAGGTTCCTTCTCAATACGTCCTCGGATGACGTATTCAATGGTCATGATACCGAGAAAGCAAAACTCTTATGACAAAGCTTCACATATCACAGTGTGCTGTTGACATTTTACGGGTCTCTCTTCAATATCATAATGTTAGTTATCACTAGTTATTCCAATCAAAATATTAGACTAATTGAAAAAAAGTAACCATTTAAAATATCGAGGCATAAGTCAACACGCTGACATTCCTCGCTCTGCTTCATGCATTTGACCCCGTCAGCATCGGCTATGTATCGTAGTTTCCACGAGTCAACTATGAACTTTTCACGTGATAAACAAATATAGTGTCACCTTGTAAGGTATATTTTAAGCTTAAAGCCTAAACCCTAGAGTTATTGAATTGAGTATGTACTACAATGTAATGATCACGTAGAATAGTCAGAATGGGAAGTAATGAGGCTGAAGGAATCAGGTTAATATACACTAAGGAGAAAAGACGGATTCTCCAGGAGGGAAACTACATCTACACGTACTTCACGTGACTACCCGGCTAGACCACTTCCACTTCTAGCGCGATATGTTCTGTTCTTCAACACTCCTCCTCAGATCATATCCGGTCTATCACACAGTCACAGATGTCTTTGTTGCCTATTTCAACGTCTAGGCTTTTCCTTTTCTTTCTTATGATGTTCCATCAAAGTCTTGCTGCAGACCCATTTGTTTTCTGAACTTCTCAAACTTGATTCTTCCCAACGGCTTCGTCATTCCGTCGGCAACCATTTCATTTGTTGAGATGTAGTCCACTTGACAAAGACCAGTCTCTACGAGATCTCGAATAAAGTGGTAATGAACATCAATATGTTTTGATCTGTCGTTCAGGTGAGGGTTCTTAGTCAAGGCAATGGCCCCTTGGTTATCTCCGAGCATTTGCACTTGGTTCGGATCTTTACCAACAAATTTAGCGTAGTTAAGGTCTCTAAAAACTTGACCAATCCATTGACCCTGCTTTGTGCATGATGACATGGCGATATATTCAGACTCGCAACTTGAGGTTGCGACACATCTTTGCTTCTTGCTTGACCACGATATTGGTCCACCATAGAACATCGCAACGCTTCCAGATACACTTTTCCTGTCTGACTTATCACCTGCCCAATCTGCGTCTGAATACATAACAAAATGTTTGTAGGCTCCACCTGGACCATAGTGAATCTTCTGTTTGACTGTTGACTTAAGGTAACGAAGTAAGTACTTGAGAGCCTGACCATGATGCTCGACAGGGTCACTCATGAACTGACTCAACTTTCCCAGCACAAATGCTATATCAGGTCTGGTCAGAATCATTGCATACATAATACTCCCTATAGCCTGTTGATATTCAGTGACGTTAATTCGCGTGTCTTCTGATGTTGCTGGTCGAAGGTTTTCATAGTCAGCAGCTGGCACTGTCTTGGCTCTACGTTTAGAGTGAGTAATACCGAACTTGTTCAAAATACTTGTGATATACTCTTCCTGATCAATGTAAAGTGTACGGTTCGGCCGGTCTCGGGTAATTCTAGCGCCAAGAATCTTCTTAATCTCCCCCAGAGGCTTGGTCTTGAAGCGATCTTGAAGTTGGCGAGTAAACCAATCGATTTCACCCTGATTTTTGGCCGAGGCAGCAATATCATCAACATAGACCAAGAGCTTCAAGCTCTTGTTGGGGTGTGTAAACAAACATGGGTCTGCATAGCTTTTAACAAACCCCCAAGAAAGAAGTTCGTTTGTAAAAAGACGATTCCAGTCACGGGCTGCCTGTTTAAGTCCGTATAGACTACGCATAGCCTGCCACACATAGCCCTTTTTAACGTCAAGACCTTTAGGTGGCTCCAAGTAAATTGTCTCTTTTAGGTGAGATTCTGTGAATGCATTCTTGATATCGAACTGAGAACATTCCAAGTCCTCGGCTGCAACTATGGCCAGAAAAAGGCGTAGAGTATCCATGCGAACGGTGGGTGCAAACGTTTCTTTGTAATCTTCACCAAAGACTTGGCTAAATCCCCTCGCTACGAGCCGCGCTTTGAATCTTTCAATAGAACCATCGTCATTGGTTTTGATAGCATAGACCCATTTACAAGTGACTAGGTTGGCTCCTTTAGGTGGAACAACTTCTCGAAAAGTATTATTAGAATGGAGGGCGAGCATCTCTTCTGCCATTGCAGCTTTCCATTGTTTGGCATACCTGTTGTCATTTATAGCTTCATTGTAATCACGAGGAATTGGTATCCTACATTTTACCTCAGCAGGAAATGCACTGTCAAAGTCATCTCCGAGCATATCTTTAAGCGAGTTTAGGTCTACGCTGTGACCTTCTTCTATGATCTTAGCAAGTAACGCACGAACTCTTTTAGGATCTCGTTCTGCTATATCTGAATTTCTTCTCTTTTTACTCCCCCTCAAAAAGTATCGGTGTGGAGTAGATGTAGATGAGGCACAAATCTTCTTGGAAACTCGTCCAGACACATCAGAGTCACTTCTTTTCTAATTTCCTTTGACAAATTTTGATCTTCACCAAGCGAATGGTTATTTTGTGGCTGATTGGATAGGTTCGGAAGTTCAGCAGTTACCTTGCTTGGTTGCTCTATCAGTTCAGTAGGCTGGTTTGGTGGTTTACCAGATTCATATTGAGGTTTAATTGTTTGAATAGGCTGATCATTAGTCTGGATTTGAAGTATCTGAGCTTTCGATCGTTTAAATTTGTCTTCCATTTTATCTTTCTTGTCAATTTTTATTTGCGGCTCGGGACGATTTCTTGTTTTGAGACTGGGATTAGGGCTGGCGAGCTGGCTAGTCTGAATCTTTTCGACCGTTGAGATGTCTACTTGTTTAATTTTAGGCGCATCAGAGGAAGTATTGTTATCGTCGAGTGTCTTATAATTTTTGGCTATTGGAATTTCTGGTTCTAAAATCGGTTCGGAGATATTGGTGTGAGTCATTATCTCGGTTTTGGCTCTAGGATCTTCCGAGTTAGTAGTATCTAGAACTTCTTTGGATGCCGTTGTATCTTGCATTATATTTGATGCATTTTTAGGACGTCCCCGAGGGACACGGTCATTCATCTCGTTCTTGGTCCCTTGTGACCCTACATTTGGCATTCGGATCTTCAAGTCAACTGTTCCTCCCTTTATATTCTCATCAACTTTTAGAACACTGACTTCAATTGTACAGCCACGCTCCGGTGAATACACTTTGAAGTGGCTAGTCGTGGTCTCAGAGTAGCCCATGAAAACGCCAATCCTACCAGGGTTTACCAGTTTATCGCGCCTCTCTTTTGCTGGAATCGACTTTCGATCAACAAAATAATAGCATTTGCTCCCCCATTTCCGAATGTGGTCTATATCGGGAATTTTTCCAGTGAAAGCTTCCATGGGACTTACTCTTTTGCCATTAATGCGAGGACCCGTATCAGTCCTATTCCTCATATAGCAGTCTGCCTCGGCTGCTTCATCCCAGAATTCTAGCGGGAGTTCAGCTTCTTTTATCATTGCCCTTGAGTCAGCATTAACTGTCTGAATAGTTCTCTCTGCAGGCCCATTTTGGTGAGATGCGGCGATAGTAGTAAGTTGCATAATCACTCCGTCTTTGGCATTCCATTCTCTGATTGCTTTGACAAGCTCTGGTGCATTGTCACATCCTGCAGCTTTGATTTTACTGTTTGTTTGACGCTCAACCACAACCTTCCACCTATTGACAGCATCGTAGGCGTCGGATTTATGTGCAATTGGATACACCCAGTCTCGCCGAGAGCTAATGTCTTTGATGAGGAGGAAGTATCTGTTCCCTCGGATTGTTGCTGGGAGAGGTCCAGCAACGTCAAATTGTACCCGCCCAAGTAGTTCTATAGTCCAGGATCGTAATTGTTTTGGTATTCGATTGCGTATTTTAGTTAGTGCACAAACCTCGCATATGTCAAGATCCCTTGGAATTTTAATAGGTTTCTTTAGTGATGTTACCTTGTGAAGATTTCGTAACTTTTCAGGTCCAAGGTGAGCAAATCGACGATGCCAGATGAGGTATCTCTGTTTATCACTTGATTTGATTGCTTCGTTGTCGGAAATTTCATAACTTGAGTGGCCGACCTTATCGTTAATATCAGGAGTCGGGTTCAATGAATTAAGAGAGTCGATTTCCATGCTTGGAAAGGCAGTTTCTTCATAGCCTTTAGCTATTTTAGATACAATATATAGACCGTTTTTCATTGTCGCTGTAACAATCTTACGTTTACCATTTAATAAATACAACTTGTCTTGATTCCCAGAGAATTTGAGCCCTGCTTGGCATAGACGCCGAACTGATAGCAGATTAACGCCAAGCTTTGGTACATACAAGACATCTGTTAGCAACATTGACGATCCATCAGAGCACTTTAGCTCGGCAACACCCTTAAATTCACTTCTTAACTCTCCCCCTCCAACCTTCACTCTCTTGGGTCGAGTGGGTGTCAGGTACCTAAAGAGTGATTTTTGGTCAGACATGTGAGATGAAGCGCCTGTATCTGCCGGCCAGGATGATGGGTGTGCCTTGCTTATATTAGAAGCAGAAAGAGCAACAGATTCAACATCGGAGCTATCATTATCAGATTCTTCCAAGGAAGAATCTGAGGAATCAGAGGGTTGGACTGCGTAGGCACGCGATTTCCTTGAGGACGTTTTTCTTGTCTTTTTCTCGTATTTAGATGGATTATGGCTACGTGCCCCCTTGGAGTATGATTTTGAAGACGATTCCTTGCCTTTTTTTGGATGCTTTGACTCAATTCGTCTTTTTTCGAGATATTTTTCGACCGCTTCAACCGCAATATCGAGGTGCGGACAATCACGAACAAAGTGTGCATCGCGACAGAGATGACATATTCTATTCTTGGAATTAGAGAGGACGGACTTGTCGGAGTCGGAGTAATCACGATGTCGACGACTTCGCTTGTTTTCACGTGTCTCTTGGTTTCGATCTCGAGCCATTCTTGCAGATTCTTCTTCACCTTCACTATCAAGACCAGCAGCAGCTCTATCCTTACTTTCAATTTGGTATAAGAATTGCATTTTCTCTTCCACCGTATATGCGACGTGCGTGCGCAGAGAGTCGGCAGTCGATTTAAAAACGTCAGGGAGCTTATCAACGAGGATATCAAAGAGCACTTCGTCAGGGTACGCATGTTTCATTCGAGGGTTTGCGCCTAGGACTTTCCGCCGGTACTTCCTGAGTTTTTCCCAATTACCACCGAGGCCAAGGTGATCTCTGAATTCAAACCTGGCGATCTTGTTTGTATATTCGGTTGAGGTGATAGCTAGAGGTTTGCTGTACTTTGTTCGAAGAGCGGCCCAAAATCCGAACGCGCTATTATATTCATCGTAAAGCGCCTGGTCATCATCGTTAAGAGAAGCAAAAATTATGTCTAGTGCTTGGGCTTCAGCCTTTGCGTAAAATTGCTTCTTTTCCACATTCCAAGTTCCTCCCAATCTGCTAAACTCTGTAGTAAGGTTGTTGATAACGACGTTCTGCTCGTTTTCCTTACCTTGAGCGGCTGCAGGAGTCGGCTTTTCAGTGGCTTTACCATCGGCCTTGCTGATCCAAGCGTATTGATGGAGGGTTTGTTCCGTAACAAAAAGTATGTCCCTACCTTTTAGCTTTATTGTCATTCTTCTTAGCCAGTTTTCATGGTTAAGTCGTGTAAGTATTGGGATCTGAGACTTCTCATACTTCTTGAAGCTCTCCATTGTGATGCTAAAGATGGGATATTATTCGATGTCTTTTTTTTTTATTTAAAAATTTAACGCGTCAATCTCCAATTGCTACGCGTGATCCTTTCGGTAGGATACCTTGAGCTATTGAATACTGATCGATCTGCTCTCCTATCGATCGCAGGCCGATAGGTATCAGGATCGAGTTATCGTCTTCGCGGGAGACCAGATAATCGATCTGGGTGAGTAACCTGATAAGCCTAGCAACCGGTGCTCATGACCTATTGAATTGAGTATGTACTACAATGTAATGATCACGTAGAATAGTCAGAATGGGAAGTAATGAGGCTGAAGGAATCAGGTTAATATACACTAAGGAGAAAAGACGGATTCTCCAGGAGGGAAACTACATCTACACGTACTTCACGTGACTACCCGGCTAGACCACTTCCACTTCTAGCGCGATATGTTCTGTTCTTCAACAAGAGTAACAGATTTTGCGAAAATTAATCACTGATTACAGCTTTTCGGCTTCTCTTTCAAATTTGGTCCAAAGCATCAGCCAGAAAAAATACCAAACTATAAAGTTCTCGTCTTTTTTTTCTTTTGTACTGTGTTATCCCTGTAGGCTAGCATGGATGATGCAGTGGTACACCATCCGGGCCGTTCTCCCAAGCAGAGTCTGGGTAGCCGAGGTGCATGCCCCACTTAAGAAAGGAGAAAGCTACTCTGATACTACGGTATTAATCGTGTATAGGCGCTAAAATTCGACTTTTACAGGGTATATAGGCTTTTACTAACTTGAATTAGCATGACGATAAGTAGATCTCCCCACCTAAACTTTAAATTTGTATGGCAAAAATTTCACAACGAAATATTCGTTGGTTTTGCTTTTTTGGTCCATTATAGCCCTCTATTCACTTTTTAATTCATTAATACATTTCATAAATAAATTATACTTCTATCTAGCTAATAATTTACATATCCGCCTTCAGCTTCGTAAACGGCTCTGATTCTTCGGGGCATCGAATCTATCAGTTTCTCCAAGTCATCCCCATTAAACCCCAGATCCCACGCCTCGTTCACTATTTGACGAAGATGCCCTTGACTCCGCTGCCCCCCTTGATCCAACGCTGGATAAAGACGCTCCATGTACGCTTTCATATAACTCCACAAAGTTTCTATCGGATTTAAATCAGGAGAATATGGCGGCCACTCCATTAGAGAAATATTCCTCCTTTCAAACTCACGCATAGTTTGCCTCGACTTGTGAGGAGGGGCGTTGTCCTGCATCACATCTAGTCCTGGTTCCCGAAAGACCGCACTCTCTATGAGAGGCACTATCCTCTCGCAGTAACTGGCCGCAGTGATATGGCCCCACTCCTTCTCCCAAATCAGGCAAGGCCCCTTCTGTCGTCCAAAGAAAGATCCCCAGAACATCCACCCAACTCTCCTCCGCGTCTTGGCTAGGACACAGGTATCTTCGTACTCTTCCCCAATCTTTGACTTAAACTTAGCTCAAGGGAGCTCTAAATCTTAGGAGCCTTTAAGGGACTACTGACCTTTCTTGTGACCCAACGATCACTTTGCCGACCATTCATAGCCCAAGTCTCGTCGGACCAGAGGACTCTCATCCAATGTTCCTTCCGCCAGTGGAGATGTATTCTGGCAAACTCATATCTCTTCAGTTTGTTGACTGAAGAGATAGGAGGTTTTAATCGTGCAATCCTGCGTGCATATCCCCTCTTTGCCAGTTCACGTCGGATCACATTCTCGCTCACACCAAAGTGCCGAAATATAAAATGTGCAAGTTGGAAAAATGACATCCGACGATTTTCCGGTGATAAACAGACGAAAAATTCTATTTCATCGACCTGGGAACTACTTAGAATAGGTGGCCTACCACTGGAGTACTGAGGCTCGGTATTTTCAACGCTCATGGTGTATTGTACCTGTCGCCATGTAATCCCAAGGCGTTGAGAGATTTTGACGTAACTGTGTCCCTCACTGGCCAAGGTTCTAACCTGCACATGTTACTCTCTTAACCTTATCAATTTGTAGTTTTCAGACTTACTTGAATACGTTGAGTTTGTGTTAGGCGTTTTGCATAAGTAGGAGATGCTGATGATGGAGAAGGTTGTTGAGGTGAATCCATCTTTGCGGCAATCTAGTACAGTAAATTAAAATCTTCTAAAGTAGTTGACTTAAGGTTCAGATGCACTCACATGAAGTAAAAATTAGATAGATGAATGAAATAAAAGTATGCCGTTGAGCAAAATAATAGTAAATAGCTGACAATGATTTAAACGAAACGACCTCAGGTGTGCGCGAGTGAAGAAAGGTGCAGGCATGAAGGTGGGCGTTGGACTTCATATACAGATGCATATCTCTTATGCCTTAGGCCATAAGATTTTAAAATTTGAAGCTAACAGGGATACTGTGGATCTATCGTGAGGTAACCTGGAATATCACCACTTTATCTCCACTTTATCCCCGCTTTAACCCCTGTACCCTATAAGAAGCGGATCAACGAACAATACCCTATCATGAGAGTACAGTCGTCCCTCTCTACCTCGATAGTGGATCCCGGTTTAAGTGTTGAAAATATTCATTGAAATTCAACCATTTACATTTGCAATACTTACCCCTGCACGCAAAATGTCCTGTAAGGGTAAGTGTTGCAAATATAAAAGTCCAAGTTAAAATGAATATTTTCAACTCTTATACCGGGACCCATTATCGAGTTAGAGAGGGACGACTGTATACATATTGTCCATAATCATTCGCGTCATGGCTCCAGGCTGCTACGCATGAATTGGTTGAAAAAAATAGTTGACTAATAGTAGTTAATAAGCTAATTGATCAAGTAAACATTCTCACCCACTTGCCATGCTCTATCCCGTCATTTTTATAACAAGTTTGACAGTTTGGACGCTCTTTCATTAGAAGCTTAACCCATTTTAATAGTAAGAAATGAAACTGCTATTCTTTTTGTCGAAGTATGGGGATATAAGAAATTTTTACATTTGAGGGCTTCAATATGATCAACGTGGTTACTCTTGGCCAAAGTAGAAAAAAAGGCTTACTTTTACTCTCTACAGATACAAGCTTGGTTAAATATATGTGTATCAGTAACAGTTTTTAAATTGTTTTAGATAACTTAACAACGATGAATATGCAGTGACATGTATTCGATTACAGAATGTTTTGTCCCTGAAAAGAAGAATCGGCAGGGCTAATTTTCTCTTTTGCTTCCTTATGCTTCACTATCCCTGCGTTACTCTGAGTGTCACACCGTATCAGAATCAGTCAAATTGATGTGATCTCCGTTTACTCCATCACTTATTCTTATAAAAGTAGGTTATGAGGATGAACAGGATGACGGTTACCTCGTACACAAATGATATAGTGGACACAAGGATAGCCTAAGTGCTTGAACGGCAGTAGGTCGCGAAGTAATTAAGAAGTGAAAAAAAAGATTATCACAATATCTGCATACTCAGTAGGTCTTTAAATACACATGCGCATACACGCCAGTATCCTCTTCCTCATTCTAGAATATTCTATGGCAATGCCCTTCATTTCGATTCTACTCCCCTTACATGGACTTATGCAACTCATGTATTTATACAGGTCCGAGCTTAGCCCCTAAACCACGGCACTGTGTTATGGTGCACAGATACTTCCTAGCAATGGGCAGGGACATCACAACACTTATACAGGAGGGAGAACAGCGCACCTATCATCTAATAGTATATTTGACCGAAGGAATCCCTGAAGAATTTTACTGCCCGGACATGGCTTTTACTGTACACCGAGCTTGGGGTTAAAGGTAGGTCTACTGAGACATTATTTCATTGTCACTATTTGAAACTGCTGCAAGGAAATCATTCTCCGATTACGAATGAAAATAATATGTGCATGAAAAAATGGAATCTCGGCGGAGCGGAGCTCCAAGTATATATCCGAGGAACACGTGAGCTTGATTTTCAGCCAATCATGAATTTTCCAGTTTTGAACTGGTCGAATTCAGAAAGATCACGTTCGACTTCGCACCGTTTACATAACTTGCTCATGTTCGTGGGTCGTGGGTCGAAGCGCTTGGTGCTGTGTGATGTTGAAGAAGGAGCTTTTGTTGCACGAATTGATGTTGAAGAAGAAAGGGGTCGCTTACTAAGCGGACCCACCGGCCTTTTTGTTCCAGGGGTTCACAGCCAATCAATTTTAGAGTTCACTAGTTTCACGCTAAAAGTTCCGTAAGTAAGAAATCCTCGTTCCTCGGATAATAAAGATGGGCGTAAGGATGTCTACATTTGGTACAATCACTTTGATTGGACTTGAGAATAGAGCTGGCAACGAGATAACCTATTCATCGGAATAGTGTAACATTTTGTTCATAAAATCGCGAGAAGATAGAACGATGTCGTTGATTCTTAATAATAATAATAATAATAATAATAATAGGGTTGGATGGTGCAGTGGTACACCGTCCAGGCCGTTCTCCCAAGTAGAGTCTGGGTAGCTTGGACACATGCTCCACTTGAGACAGGAGAAAGCTGGTTCGAATCCAGCAAGACCCTCACACCACTTCACTCGCGGTGATACTGTATTCGTAGAATGACGAAAGCATGCTCAGATAGCCACAGGTTTTTCTCGCTTTTCCCTGTGGTGGGTATTCACGGAAGAGGGTACATGTCGTAAGGCGTTATTCTCGTAGTGGTATCTGCAAATGAAATCTGAGTATGAGTGTTCCAAACGTCAAAATAAGTCGTTCTATAACAAAGAATAAGTATCTTCCGAAAAATACCTACGTGGGCCTTCAGGCGCCGAAATATGATAATAGAAAAATTTAATTTTTTAATAATAATAATAATAATAATAATAATAATAATAATAATAATAATAATAATAATAATAATAATAATAATAATAATAATAATAATAATAATAATAATAATAATAATAATAATAATAATAATAATAATAATAATAATAATAATAATAATAATAATAATAATAATAATAATAATAATAATAATAATAATAATAATAATAATAATAATAATAATAACCTTAAGGATAGTCAAACCTCTGAAGTCAATACAGAGAAGATGCTTACTCAAGATAACAGGAGCATATAAATCTACCAGCACGAGAGTGCTGGAACTCGAGACTTCCATCTTACCGATGGAGATCTACTTAAAGCATAGAAGAGTGCAGCACGCCGGGCTCACTCACAATTTACCGGTCCAAAAGACCATAGAAAGGACCTGCCGGATGATCAGGCAACAAGGTAAAGGAAAGGACAACCACAGGAGATCATCCAAGAAAAAGGATATAGAAGAGTGGTCTAGGATCTGCTGCAGAGAAGTGTCCATCAAGGCACAGAAAGAGCTTGGAAAGATCGCGGCTTTCCGAAAGTGGGAAAACTCCTGGCCACACCAAAGTCGCAATGAGGCCTTAAGGCAAAGACACACAGCCGATCCCGAAGTCTGGAATGCAGCCAGAATTTACACAGATAAATCAGGAAAGGAAAAACTAAGCCTCAAGGGAACCCCATTCCACATTCACCAAAGCCTGAAAAGGGCCCAGAGCAGCATTGCCATGCAGATAAGAAGCGAGCACATCGGGCTCAAATCTTATCTGCACCGAAGAAAAGTCCCTGGAGTTGATAGCCCAAACTGCCAGTGTTGATATCATTCACAAAACGTCAAACATGCGATCATGGCCTGCCCCCAATGGGCCAAAGGAAGGGCGGAGGTATGGAGAAAGTCCAAGAGCAGATCATTCGAAGAAATGATGAGCAACCCGGAAGATTTAGGAAGAATAATGCAGTGGATCTTAGACCAGGGATGGTTAGAGCAGTTTCGATTGGTTGGGGAAGTGGAAAGACAGGTGAAGGAGCGGGAGGAGAAAAGAATGAGGCGAGGGGTAGGAGTTTGACGTGAGGATATCCTTACTGGACAGAACAGTACATCGCACTTCCTGAAGGTTAACTTCAAAATCAGTAGAATCTTACCAGGTAGGTTTAGGGGGTCATTCACCGAAAGGTTTCCTCCTGTGTAAATAAAAGTTAGATATACCTGCGTGGGCCTTTAAGGGTGCCGAACCAGGGTAATGAAATCAAATCAAATAATAATAACCGGAATGGAACCCGGAGAAACAGAACAACAGCCGACCCTGGAGTGTGGAATGCCGCCAACATTTACACCGACAAGAAAACAGGTAGAAAAAAGTTGAACTTCTCGGGAACGCCATTCCACTTACATCGACACCTAAAAAGGTCGCAAAGCAGCATTGCCATACAGATAAGAAGCGAACACATCGGGTTCAAATCTTATCTGTATCGAAGAAAAGTGCATGGAGTTAACGATCCAAGCTTTCAGTGTGGATATCCTTCGGAAAACGCCAAGCAGGTGGTGATGTCCTGCCCACGAAGGATCAAAGGAAGGGGAGAGGTGTGGAGGAAAGCGAAAAACCGGTCATTCGAAGCGATGATTAAAAACCCAGAAGATCTCAGTAGAATAACGCAGTGGATTCTCGACCAGGGGTTCTTAGAGCAGTATCGTTTGGCCGGGAAAGTGGAGAGGCGGGTGTCGGAGAGGGAATAGAAGAGCTGCTTGGAGTGAAGGGATCCGCACTGCGCAGGGCAGTGTGAGCGCACTTCCTAAAGGTAAACATTTAAAATACAATAGAAAGTTACCAGGTAGGTTTAGGGGGTTTTTTACCGAAAGGTTTTCCTCCTGTGTAAATTAAGAGTAGGGTAGACACCTACGTGGGCCACTTAAGGCGCCACACTAGGTTAATTGAAATCAAATTAATTAAAATAACACATTATCGAATATAATGAAATCGAAAGTGCAACACAGCGGCTTTAGCTCACTTGGGAGAGCGTCAGACTGAAGCTAAAATTGTGCCCCAATCTGAAGGTACTGTGTTCGATCCACAGAAGCCGCAAATAGAGTGTCTAGTTATGTTTTTCTTTTACCTCAAATAATACTCGAATGTGCAACCGAATTGATAGACCACAACCGAAAAGAAAACATAGCATTTTTATGAAAGCGGCACCATGTTGTATGGATGTATACTCCTTGTCATATTATTCTTCTCATCTTCAATGTACCCAACTACTACCAAAATATCGTTGTGGCGGCATTGTGGGATCGGGAGCTGGAATAAATATTTTTTCCATGGAAACAAAAACCCAACGGAGAGACTATCAACAACAGTAGTGGCAAACATGTAGGCAACGATTACGGACAATGGAACAACTGCAATTGCGTCTATCGAGCACCTTGAACTCTCTTTGGGCGTCCAAATGGATGACTTAAAATATGTAGGGTTCTATCTGAACAAGGCGAGGGACGGTTTGGTGATGTCGGTCGCAGATGCATCATAGTCAACGGCGAAAAGGGTGGAAAAGGCACTGGTGGAACTTAATTCGCACATCAAGGGGTTAGAAAAAAAAACTGAAGGTCACAACAATGGAAGAAAGGATGCTAGCCTTAGAAAAGGTAGTAAAGAAGAGACTAGAGGAGCCCGTCTGGAAAACAGCTCCATGTACGATACCTTGGTCGGGAGGTCGACCAACATACGCTTCCGTCGTTGCTCCGCCAGCAACAAGAGCAGCAGTTAGAATACGGATAGAAGGAGCAGATAAGATGCAGCCAGCTGAGCTGCCTAATAAGGCAAAACAACACATTACGGGGGCATACGCGGTAAGGAAGCTGCGAAGCAGCGACACGGAAGTTTTTGTGCAGTCGGTCTCTCAGCGAGACGAAGCCTTGAGTTCAGCCCAGCCCAAGGAGTTCCAGATCCTGAAGCCGGATTATCCTGTAGAAATTGTCGGAGTTCCATTAGGGATAAAAATTGAGAAAGGAAAGACCGCCAACAACGGCAGAATGATCAATGCAATCACAGAGGCAACAAAAATCAAAATACCCGATATCAAAATCAACAGGGTGAGATGGCTCCACGATGGAAAGGAGCACCAATGGGCGAAGAAAAATGGCCGAACACAAGGATCGATAATCGTGAGCCTGCCCACCGAGGCTCTTCAACGTGAGGTGATAAGGAATGGTATTGTACTCAACGCAATACTATACACAGCCCAACTCTGGTCTCCCCGGGCACAAGTCAAGCAGTGCTTCAACTGCAACCAATGGGGTCATACTCAAGCTTCCTGTAATAAGGCAAAGAGATGTGGTGAGTGTGCGGACACTCATCAGACTAGAGACTGCCCGAGAAAGGCCGTGTCATGCTGCAACTGCGGTAAGGCACACAGGCCATGGCAAAAAAGGTTGTGTCCAAACTTCGCGGCATACAAGGCCAGCGTTCAAAGGGCCAAATTTGAACTTTTGGAAAAGGCGGCGAAAATAAGAAGAATGGAGGCAGCAACATCGAAGTCAGCAACAACAACAACGGGGATCAAGAAAAACGACCAAGGGTCCACACTGGCCACCAGCAAAAAACCAGAGGGAGAAAAGAGGGGCCCGGGACGCCCGCGCAAACAAGTTCTGGCTACGACCACCACCGCCACAACAACCTCGACTACACTGATTGACGTTATGCCACGAGTGTCTTCATTATCAACTTCATCTAAATTCACCTCGCAAGCTTTCAAAGCCGGTGATTTTTATTTTACTTAATGCTGTCCCTCGCGGGCGAGGCCATCGCACTTCCTGTAGGTCAAACGGAAAACTACAGAAATAAATCAGACAGGTGGAAAGGGGTTTCAACGCTAAGGTTTCCCTTTCATATACATATCACAGTTGATAGTTCCTGCATAGGCCACAAGAGCTCCTTATCAGGGCAATCAAATCACATTCAAATTCAAATTCAAACCACAACCGAAATACATCCCGTTTTATAATTTGATTTCAAATTTACCCTAGTTGGCGCCATGAAGGTCCATACAGGCATCTAAGGAACTCCATTGATTCTCATCAAGTAATTCAGATTGATGTGTGCAGTTACCACCACATAGTCAATCCATGTGGCTGGGAAAGCCAAGCTCTTCACCTTCACACGATGCTGGCTTTCAACCCCCAGTATGTCCGATCATTATCTGTTGTAGCCAAGAAGAGTTGCAACTCATTCCAAGCTGGAGGCCTTGCAAGGCACTCTCGGACGATGACTCCTCAGCCTGTCTATGATACTCTTCGGCAAGCCCGGACCCTACCGTCACCAAGTCTCTCACGCCCAGACATCTTTTCAACTGGAGCCCTATTCCTCTGGAGATCACACGGAAAACCCAACATCATCATCTACCTGAATAAACACCCACATATACGCTCCCGATGTTCTGGGCACCTGACAGAGGACTTAAGTCGTGGAACACAAATTTGGGAAGGCAGAATTGACATACTATTCACTTTTGGGAAGAGATCTGGAGGAATATCTACCAGAAAAAGATGGACGGTGTAAGGATCCAAGTACAAGGATGCCTGAGGCAACTACGTGGTAGACCAAGCTAGGGCGGAAGTACTTTGTTTTTCCTCACTCTCCCTGTATACAGTCCAGACCTTACGCGCTCTTTCATATGCTATGCTAAGTTTTCTGTCTGCTAGTAAATTAAAGTTCTCCAATCGCCTCCGGTCAATCACTAGTTCTCGTCTCTAGTCTTTAGCTTTAGTAACCACCCTCACCTCAGCCACCACTCTTACCCTAGCTGACGTTCGTCACCGTTTTCTCCAATTACCATCAAGTCACCGACGCTTCAGAGTCACGTGTTCACGCCCACCTCTGACAGACGGGTATTTAGATGCGGGAGAAGAAGGAAAGGGGTTTGGAGGGGAAATCATGAAGAATTTTAACTGCGATACGTTGAGCGTGTGCCAGAGCAACGTTTGGAAAAGTGCCGCCGACACTCTAAATACCTGCGTGAATCAGATGCTTCTAAACCGCCCTGCGCTCTCGATTGCCGGCGCTCTTTCAGCTGGCAAATTATATTCGTGGAACGGCACCACCTCAGTCGATCGGTTTTTTGCTTCATGGCTTTTCGGACGAAGAGTCATATCTGGTTTAACTCTTGGGGAGGGTAGTTGGGAATTGGCAAACCATGGGATTAGTCACACAAGACAGATGGTCGAGAGATAGAACTTGCTCGGGGGAATCTCATGGGGTGTGGGTGGGGAAGGAAAATCAACTTGGTTGCAATCTTTCGGAAGACTGAAGCGTCGGGTAGCCATAGATAGGCTGAGCCAACCGATACATGATCATCAGGGTTGTGTGCTATGCGCCGGCACGACGTTTTAAGCGATAAAAAAAAAGTCAAACTATTTGGCACATATCTCCTTCCGTGTACACCCACCACTTGTGGTGGCGTATAGACCTCCGTGGTTGACTGGATATGCGCTCATCATCTCACGTATAACATATCAACGAAAGAGAAAGGGCCCCAAGGGTCTGTGTTATTCGTACCATCTTTCTCCTATCTCAAGCTGAGTATGTGTCCAAGCTATCCTAGACTTTTTTCGGAAGAAAAGGTTAAAGGATGACCACACCTACATTTGCCCATCGAGTTGATTAATTGATTGATTATTTCGACACGTATCAAGCACAAGTCCTGCACCGGAGAGGCTTGATGCGAGTAGCTGGTCGCTAAAAAATAAGCGCTGACTACATTCCCTGACTATCACTAGCCAGTTTACACTGGAAATAAAAAAAAATAAAAATGACACACGTGCCAAAAGGTTTGATCTGGCGTCGCTCCTTCTTCTCCACCATAACGTTCTCGCAACAAAGAGATTTCACATCTGCACATTGACTCGCACTGAATGCAGTCGTCACGAACGAAGTCGCTTTCTCGCTTTTAGTTGACAGGGCAGCCAGTTTGGAAAATGGTTGCAGTAATTACATGAGCCGACATTTGGCACACGTACAAAGCGGCATTAGATTGTAAAAACTCACTCAAAATTCCTCCTCTAGAAACCCCTATCCTCCTTTCACGTCCTGTGTATCGCACTTATGTTTCTCCTAAAATTCTTAATAGTACTGTAACCTTCCTCGATTGACGCTAATGATCTCTTCTCCCAAAATTGTGCCCCACGACTTAATCCTCCGTTGGGTATGCACAGCATCGGGAGTGTTTACTCTGGGGTCATTGAAGGTTGATAGTCGTGTCATTTTCGTCAGGCGTAATCTTCGCCGAATAATAGTTGAAATATTATAAAGCGCGATAGAGATATGGATGAAATTGAATTCGGGTTCTGGCTGAGAGAATGCTTCACCCGTTGATGAGTCTCCAATTAAGGATACTTGTGGGCCTCTGATCCTGATTGAATGCAAATCTTCTTGGCTATCTCAACTATGTAGTGAAGACAGTAAGCGTTAACAGCCGTTATCATACAAAGGTGAAGTGTTTGTCTTTGTCAGACATAAGACCCTTTAACGTTATTAGATTGTTCTCCTGATACGTCGCCATGATTTTCTTGTGTTCGCATGTCACATGCTGTTGCCTTATTTGGTTAAATCCGGAGTTGATCCGGCTCGGTTAAAAGGAGGTCGTCATGGAGCAGTCAGTTCAAGTTAGGAAGCTGCGGACAGGACAAATTCTGTTTAAGTTTTCACGGGATATTTCATGTGGATTACATAACTATGTAAACTCTCTGTTCTTCTTTCTCTATACAGAAAATAAAGCTAATTTTGCGACACAAATTTGTGAACAACCATCGTGACCAATCCCTTTCACAATATCTTCAACGTCGAGCTCGTTCAAAGCCTGTACTGAGTGAGATTAACAAATTAAAGAGGATAGAGCTCGTCCGAACTCACATAAACTGGACTTTGGAAGATTGGAGTCGAGTTGTCTGGACCGATGAGACATAGGCTACCGGTAACCCGCATAAAAAAACTTGGGTAACTAGACTGGTAATTACTGATTCTATCTAAATTATATCTAGCTCTCACACGCAATTTAGGTAGATGAACAAGTTGAAGTTTTCTGTGTAGATATGAGTAGTCTGAAGAGGAATGGTTGGATGTTCTGGGGATCGTTTATGGGATCTCAAAAAGTGTACACTTAGTATGGGACAAAAGATGGGACAAAATGAACCAAGCCAGCTTCAGTAGAAGGGTTGTGCCATTAATTATTAACTTTCACAGAGCGCACCCGGGCATGATACTCATGCAAGATTCGGCACCCGCCCATCGAGGCCGGGTGTTAGATAATCTTTCTGGAGCGGGCATCAAGCTGATAGAATGGCCTCCCTACTGCCCTGATTTAAATCCTATTAAAAATTTCTGGAACATCATGAAAGAGAACGTGCAGTATTACTTCCCCGAACTGGATGGATAACTGTTGCCAGATTCAAGACTTTGTTCAATCGTTCAAGCTAGCTAGGATTTAATTACCAGTAAACATCTTACGCCACTTCTTGCAAGCATGCGTAGGAGGTGCCAGGCAGTTTTGGATGCAAATGGGGGGCACACTCGCTACTAAGATTTGAATTGTTTTTCAGTGTTATATTTAACTAAATTTAACTAAATTTATGTGATTAATGATAGAATTCATAGCTTAGACAGGCGGTTCAAAATAAAGACTTTTGAAAATAATCAAGTGAGTCCAAAATGAAAATAAAAAGTATGAGAATATGGTTCACTATGGATCGATGAAATAAAAAGGAATATTCGTCTACAGGTTTGAATTTATTAGAAAGGCAGTTACCTATTTGGGATGAAGTATTTTAATTCCCTATCCAAAAACCCCTATCACGGTGACGCAATATTGTTGACTTAGGCCGGTAGTATTATACACATAGCTAGCCATTAAGAAACGTTCTATGCATATCAACAACAGTAGCAAAAGCCTATTTTGGTAGAATACTAATTAGCACAAGATTAATATTAATATAGATTCGTATACAAGATAATTAAGGCTAGCGAATATACTTAGAATCGATACAGGAGTTCCTATTAATTCTGGTTGAAACTATCAGGGATAATCTTATCCCTAACCCGAGGAAAAGATAGATATATCTAACCTTGAATTAAAGCCTGATTTCTGTTATTCCTAAGTCCTAGCACGGTTGTTGCCGTTTGCTATAATTTTGCCCTATTTTCATCGGCAGTTCCACTAGCATCGTTGTTAAAGCCACCATTGCCGCTGTTTTTATTTTCATCCCCGAAAAAGATAACTTCAATAGTCAAATCATCACTGTTATTGTCAGCTCTTTCCATTCTATTTTTATCTTGTAGGCAGTTTGTGATAGACTAACCGATACCGTCTGGAATAAGGCGCAGGTAGGGAGAGTAAGGCACACAACATTTCGCTATCTTTACCTCCAAGGGCATTCCGCGCCAGGTGTGTGGCTACATTTTTGTCTTCCACAACAAAGCGTTCACCGTCATCCGTTATTCCCCATTGTTCTTGTCTTATCGGCGCCTTTTGTCCGTCGAAACCATAATTAGAGACCTCATTTTTTTGGACCAGATGACCACCCTCTTGGCTTCTGCTTAATTTCCGTATCCATGAATCACTTTTACTATTCAATGCCTGTTTTTCTATCCATTGGGCTACTAGCCCGACAACCTCTTCGTTGCTGAGCATTTCCCAGAGGCCATCTGTAGCCATGACAACAAAGTCACCCTTTTCAGGATGAATCTGGGTGGTTGTAACAACAGGTTCTGCAGTGACATAAGGTGGCGTTTGAAGTAGTCGTGAAGGCGAACGACCAAAGAAGGATGTCTTGAGGCGTTCGGACACCTCGCGGCTCCACTTATATGAGGCATCACCAAAGGCACGCGTAGGTTCCAAACCACCTAGTACACGGCCATTACGAATAACATTATCTTCCAACGGATGCTCTTTCCGCATTCGTGCTTCCTCATCAGGGTTACTTCCAGTTTGATCAGTAGAGAGAGGTAAGGCGATCCATGTTCCAGATTTTCCGCGACGGCCGAGAACAGCCCGAGAGTCACCAGTACAGGCCACACGTAAGAGTTTGGAGCTGGTATCATAAAATGAAAGAAGAGCACAAGAGCCTGATAGGGCTGGAGCGAGAAGCTCAGCTGCAGCAATTTTAGAATTAGATTTAAAAGTTTTTTCAGCACTTTCGTGCACTATTTCATTATCTAGTTTTGTGAAGCCAGCCTTAATAGCTGCTTCGATGGCTTCATTAGACGGAGGTAAAAATAAATTTTCCTTTGCAGCGGTCTGATAAGTATGATTCAGTTCTCGGGCAACAAAATTTATTAATGTTTGCCTAAGTTTTGCAGAAGTGGTCCAGCCTCTGAAATTTATTAGAGTGTCGAATTTTATAGAAGAATAACTCACGAATGACCGTCGTACACTCCCCAAAACATCCAGTCACTGGGTGGTTCTGCCATGACTGAAGTATCTGTCACTGGGTGTGGCATCTCAAAGATTTTCTCAGAGTGATCATCTTCGATTGGATCATTACTAGGAATCTGTACAATATCATATCTGATAACTCCTTTACCTCTACCAACAAAGAAGCTTTCTTGATTCCTTCCCAATTTTTGTGTTGCTTGATCCGGTGTTAACATCTCCAGTACCTTTCTCCCAGATTCATCTGTATATTTTGAAATTGGTTCGCTCCCATCGATAACACTTGTATACAATGTATCAGGGCCTACAACAACTGCCCTTCGCCCAAATCCTGGAGGAAGTTCTGGTCCGTAGGGGGTGTTCGCTCGCGTATTTATTAGGTTGCCGCTGGAGACATCTTGAGATTGAACGTGATATGAATACCATGCTCCATAACCTACGGCGCCAAAAAGAATTGCAGCTGAAATTTCAGGAAAATGCATCGATCTTGTGATTTCAGATGCTTGATTAAAAGGGCGACGAAAGCCAATAACGTGATTCAATGACTGTAAACGTCCATGAGCACATTGAAAACTTTTTGATGATTGTAGACGGATTGTCAGGAATGTTTTTGATGTAATTCGGTTCATTGAAGCGTAGAGGAGAAATTATGGTTAATTTTCGGCGTGAAGCAAGTATCGCGCTTTGATAGAGTTCAGCGTATCGGTCATGAGAGGGTCTTCGTGGAGTGTTAGTGGTGCTTCAAGATGCCTTTGATGTATCAGTTGCGTGTTCGGGCTTATCAAACGTGCGCTGCTGCTGATCCAAAAGGATAGGTCCCTGAAGCTATGTTGTCATAAGCGATGCCACCAAAGTGCGGGGCGATTCGTACAAGTAACAATCAACAAAAGAAGTGGAATAATAGCAGCTGCCTCAGCCAGGTGAATCGCCAGAGACTCAATATTTGCTGAGCAGGACCTCTAATTCGAGGATATATTTTCGCTAAAAACTCCTAGTCGCTATCCAGTATTTTTCAAGGCATCGACAACTCGCGCCGACTGTACCTGGCAGTTGGTTGATAAGCTGACGGAACACAAGCCATACCTGGCACCGAGAAGAATAAAGAAAGCTTAAGAGGGTACCACTATTTGTGCAAGCAACTTTTTCGGTTGCTTTATTATCAGAACCATTATGTCCACAAGACAACTCCGAAGGTTACAAAAGCTACGAGAGAAAGAAGTCGTCCACGAGCCTAGCGAATACGATGAAGAGACCTATGAACCTCCTTCTCCCCCAAAAGCCAAGACCAGCCTATTTGCTAACCTAGCTTCCCTTGATGAGATGGATAGTAACGAATCTAAGGAAACTGATGAATCTCAGACAGACAGTGTCCATATTAAAACTCAGCCAGGCTCGTCTGTGATAAAGCCCAAGAAATCCAAAAAGAAATCCCGAGCGACAAAAAAAGCTGATGCCAAGGGAGTCAAGAGAATCGACGAAGATGATATTGAACGAGCCTTGAAAGAACTGAAACTCAAGGAACCTACTGAGAGCAGCTCACAAAATTTTTGCGCTCCGAATGCCAACGAATCGCTGGAACAAATTTGCTCTGTGTTAAGGATACAAGGGAAGCACCTTAAAGTTTCAAATGAGATGCGAAATTTATTTGGAAAGACTGCTATTCTCATGAATGAGGATACTGAGGGGTCACGAGAAGCTAGGCGGGAGACGCTTAATGGTCAAGACGGACAGTTTGACTTAGAAACCGTACTAAAAGGCAATCATCCTCCTGGAAAAGGAATTTCTGAAGTTATACTTCGCCGGAATTTCTTTATTCTAGGAAAGGATCATTGGCCTAAGGGACCCTCAGGAATGCTGACATTAGAGATTGTTGATAACCAAAGGCAGGATGGGACAGTTGAGTTTTGTTTCCAGCACAATCAGATGTATCAAGAAAAACAACAAGCCTTTTATCGTAATGTTAACACTGGTGATCCTGAATCATTAATTGGGCAACTAATTGGGAACCGTATGTCGAAACCCCCTCTCTACTGTTTGCTATCTAACTACTTCAGCCGGTCACATTTCTCTACTCATACAGGTCAGTAAAATTGCTAAAAACCAAGGAGATCACTCGCTATCCTCTGATTTGTTAGAGCGAGCGTTATTTAATTTCGGTAGAGCTGCGACATCATATTTCACTACAAAGCTTTCACAAGGAAAAGCACGTCTAAACTTTGCTAGGCCTGAAAATAGAGAACTCTGGCTTGCAGGATATCATTACATCAAATCGTTAATGATGAAAGGAACCTATCGAACTGCTCTTGAATGGGCAAAGTTATTGTTTAGCTTAAACCCACAAGATGACCCCTATTGCATGAAATTTATGATTCATAATCTCGCCCTCAGAGCGAATGAGCCTAAGTGGCTCCTTGAACTCTACGATACCGATTTCTTTTCCCACAATGTTAACTCCACCGCCCGTGACATAGTTTCTCACACGATTCCTTCACTAGCGCTCGCAGCCTTGCGATTGCAAGACCACATCAAAGTTCGAACTCTTCTGAAGCAATCCATGAAGTCAACACCATGGCTATTCTCACGCCTATTCACGGCTTTGGACCTCGAAACGCCTCCCAGTATTTGGGGAAACAAGCCCAGAAGTAGTTCAGAAGCAGTATTCACCGAGATCTATGTTTCCCAAACTAAAGATCTATGGAACACGTCCGAGAATACTTCACTACTTATGGAAGTTGGCCACACTATCCTAAGGATCGATTCCTCTTCGGAACAGATCTCTGAAACTGTGACATTAGACGTAGCGCGATTTGTATACTTGGATAATACGCGCGAAATAATGGCATTGGTCCCTAAAGATTTACTTCATCGTAGCAAAAATTCTGATTCTGATCCCTTACCACCTGATAAAAATATATTTTCCTATGAGGCTCATCGTATGGCCATTGAAGGACACCCTCGCTCGGTTGTAAGCCTTGATGAACTCGTTCAGCCTATGACTACTTTGCTTCGTGTTCTGAACAACCTTCCAGATTTTGGACGACACGCGCTTGAACAAGTGCTTGCGCATGTCTCAGCAGCTACCAATGATAACCCGGACGAGGTGGAACGTGAACAGCAATCCTCAATCATTAACTTTACTAGAGGATTATTAAGCCAATATCGGATACCTAGTAGCCAAGAGGAAAGTGTCGGTGAAAATCATGATAATAATAATGAAAATAATGATGGCAACGACGGCAACGACGGCAACGACGGCAACGACGGCAACGACGGCAACGACGGCAACGACGATGAAGTGGAAGCTGATCAAGAGATTTCAGATATGAATGCTCCAGATAGGGAGGCTTCCGTTGAAGCTTTGGGAGAAAATTCAGAGGCGCACGAAACAGATGTTCCGGGCTACTTGGTTCCGATTCTTGTCCACCTTAGTAGTAGGGTTATGAGACTGAGCCCCGAAGACTTTGAAGAATATCATACTGAAAATAGATAGATTATTCAAACCAACAACAATAAAATCAACTTACCCTAGGTTTCATGGACCAATTGTTATCGTATATCACATAATTTAGTGTGTGTGATTTATCGAATTTTTTACAGGCCTAAAGATATTCATGTGCTTATTAAAAGTGTGACTTATAATATGATATGAAGTAGATTTAGAACTGCACAAGTGGATTCTGAGGATTTATAGCTACACATAAAATAATGCTTTAAAGACCAGTAATCCAGAAATCTCCCTGTATGGAAAAACTCTTCCTATTTATAGTAATATAAACCCTGCTAGCAGCTTATAGACTGGTGCCAAGGGGAGTTAAGGGTGTTAGGAAGATCATTTTTTTAAATGTATTTAAATCTCTTGTCACAGCTAGATGGCTGAATACAATATGATTTAAAAAAAACCCCCCTGCTAAGGTAGTTATGATCAACAGAGCTATGACCAATCCAGACAATCTCATTTCACTATTTTCATACTCCCCCATTGGTCGTATTTCAGTTGGTCACGTTCTACAGTCGTTCCTCTCTAATTTGAGGGGGACGAAGACGGCGTTTCTACCTGTACGTGGTGTCCCCTACGAACCTGGAATTTATCTTCAGAGCCAACAGAAACACGCATTACTTGGTCACGGAGGAAAAGTTATCCAAGCGAGTTTCCGGGGCGTACCCAGCTCCCGTTATGGTGGTGATGGATCAGACTAAGTTGGCCCTTTTTACCAAGATGAATTCTTACTGTTTACAGATATTCTGGCATTATACTGTCTCCCGAGGAAAGAGCACCGCTACCTGAGCGCTGGTGGTGTCGGTATAAGGAGGATATCTGGACTACAGGATACTAGGGAGATTCAGATGGGGATACGCACCTCGTGTGACGCTGGTGTCTAGGCCTCGCCTGGCTGGAGTTGCAGGTTTTTGAGACTTTTTCCTGCGTACCAGTTTCCATGGCTGCTCTTTTTCAATTTTTTTTGAGTAGAAGATTCCGTAGAAAAGGTGGTTGAATTCTGCGGGTAATTACTGAGCTAAATGGCTACCCGTCATGGGTCAATGTATCAATGATCTTAGGTTCAAAGTAAAAGGGGATAGGAGCACTGTAAAAGGTGTGGCCTGGGTCAGAGAGGAGCCCTAGTGTTATAATAGTCTTGGACTCTACATAGCACGAATAAACAAAACTACTCACTCACTCTTACTCACTCACTCTCTAACTTGATAGTGGGTCCCGGTACAAGTGTTTAAAATATTCATTGAAATTCAACCATTTACATTTGCAATACTTACCCCTGCACATAAAATGACCTGTAAGGGTAAGTGTTGCAAATATAAAAGTCCAAGTTACAATGAATATTTTCAACGCTTATACCGGGACCCACTATCGAGTTAGAGAGGGACGACTGTACTTCGATGCATTGAATTCCATCACACGGAGCTTTCAGCGACATGACAGCATACTTTTAACCTCCACTTTGATTCCCCTACCAGATGGATAGAAAAAAATGTCTTGCAGAAAGCCTAGCTAAAATGATAAAGCTTTTTAAAAGAATATTTACTACAGTGTAATGATCACGTAGAAAAGTAAGGATGGGAAGCAATGAGGTTGAAGGAGCCAGGTTATGTTTCACTAAAGAGGAATGCAGAATTATTATTTGATTTGATTTCATTTAACCCGATCAGGCAACCGTTGGGTCCATGCAGGTGGCTATCATCTATAATATATACATGAAGGGAAACCTTACTGGTGAAAACCCCTCGATTCTGTCTAGTTTTATCTTCACAAATTATCCCGGTTTACCCAGGTTCTCCTTCAGGAAGTGCAGTTTTCACTATTCAGCCAGTGTAGATTCCGTCCTATCCCTTGCCAGATCGCTTTATTTTTTCTGACATTGCTGCTTCGACTTCCCCTGCAAGTCGAAACTGTTCTATCCAGCCTTGGGTGAGTATCCACTGCGTGATTCTAGCCACATCTTCTGGGCTGTTCATCATGGCTTCGAAAGACCTATCTCTGGCTAGTCTCAGAACTTCGCCTCTTCCCCTTGCCCACTGCGGACACGCCAAGACCATGAGCTTGACATTTTGGAACGGATATCCACATTGACACCTTGGTTCGTGTTCTCCCGGGACTTTTCTTCGGTACAGATAAGAGTTGAGCCCGATATGCTCACTTCTTAGCTGAATATCGACACTAATTTGGGCCCTGCTAAGATTTTGATGGATTTTAACTGGTGTTCCTTTGAAGCTGAGTTTTTTCCTGCCTGATTGCTTGTCAGTAATGATATTTGCTGCGTTCCACAATTCGGGATCTGCAGTCGCTCGTCGACCAGAACGCTGCACCCTATTGTTTCCTCAAGAGTTTGCCCACTCCTGGAAAGCTGCTACTCTACCAGAATCTTTCTGTTTACCCCTATTCATCTCTTTACCACAAATTTCCGTCCATTCGGCAACATCTTTGATCCTGTTCAAGGCATGCCTTTCTTCTCTCCCATTTACGGGCAGCTTGACCTTGGCACATGCGGAAGATATTGTCTCTTGAACAGAAGTTTTATCTGATAGTCAGGCGTGTTGGACACCTCCTTTTCTTCAGATAAATCTCGATGGGTAGTATAGAGGATTCGTGTTCTAATACCCTGCTGCTGGTAGAGTTGTATGCACCTGTAACTGGTTTTAAGCATTTTCTCTAAATACTTCTTAAAGGTTTCACTATCCTTTCAGGTATTTTACCCGCTGGCCCGGCCTCGGTCCATATCGAGGACCCATACGTGAGGGCCGGTCTCACTAGCGTGCTATACAATAGCTTAGTCTTCATGAATGTGGCACCCCAAGTCGATTGTGCTAGTCTGCTCATAGCCTGCACTTGGGTGTGCGATTTTTCCTGTACCTTCTGAGTGTGAGCACCCCAATTAAGCTTGGGGTCGAAATAAATTCCCAGGACCCGGAGAGAAGGCTGTGGTCCGGTAACGTTCCCTTGTATGTTAACCGTCACTTCGAGGTTGTATCTTTTCTTCCTTGCTCGTGTGAAGTGCGTGAGCTGTTACTTCTCCGGCGCAAATTTCACCCCATGGGTTTTTACACATGTCTCGCAGATCTCATGTTGTTCTTCGAGCTTTCTGCAGTTTTCTTCTGTGGTACTTGACCATGTTAGTATATTAGTGTCGTCCACGAATCCTACGGCTGTAGTAGATTGACTTTGTAGCATTGGCAAGAGTGTGCTAACAAAAAACAGGAAAAGAACAGGAGACAAAGATGACCCTTGAGGTATTCCTGTGTTGGTAGGAATTTAGTTGCCTTTGAATGCTCCAAGAACTATCGATGTCGTTCTTTCTTCCAGGAACGATTCGACAAACCGGCCAATCCTTATTGGGATTCCCTTTTCTCTCAGATTGTGGACAAGTCTTGCGTGCGAGACGTTGCCAAATGCTCCCGAGATATTCAGGCTCAAAAGTGACGCGACCTGCTTTCTATCTTTTCCCCATATGGTGTGAATCTGTTCTTTTAGGAGCTCAACTGTCGAGATTGTGGACCTTTTGGGCCGAGCCCCCATCTGCTCTTCGGGGAGAAGGTTAAAATCTTCGGCGGCTTTGGAGATACGGTTAGCCACTAATTTCTCGAGAAGCTTACCCATCGTATTTAGAAGTGCTATCGGTCGATATAATTTTGGGGATTCATATCTCGGCTTTTGTGGTTTCCTAAGAACGATTGTTGTTGATTCTTTAAACCCTTTTGGGTGGTACCCGAGAGAGAGGCAAGCGTTGAACAGCTCTGCAAGGTCTTTGCTGAGAGTTACTTTGCATTCCTTGAGAAGTCGATTTGGAATCCCGTCTGGACCAGGAGCTTTGTCGCTAGGTAGCCTTCCGAGAGTCTCTTCCACTTCCGAGTGAGAAATACGGCTGGATATACTATTTAGCTCTTCGGGGTATTATTATTATTATTATTATTATTATTATTATTATTATTATTATTATTATTATTATTATTATTATTATTATTATTATTATTATTATTATTATTATTATTATTATTATTATTATTATTATTATTATTATTATTATTATTATTATTATTATTATTATTATTATTATTATTATTATTATTATTATTATTATTATTATTATTATTATTATTATTATTATTATTATTATTATTATTATTATTATTATTATTATTATTATTATTATTATTATTATTATTATTATTATTATTATTATTATTATTATTATTATTATTATTATTATTATTATTATTATTATTATTATTATTATTATTATTATTATTATTATTATTATTATTATTATTATTATTATTATTATTATTATTATTATTATTATTATTATTATTATTATTATTATTATTATTATTATTATTATTATTATTATTATTATTATTATTATTATTATTATTATTATTATTATTATTATTATTATTATTATTATTATTATTATTATTATTATTATTATTATTATTATTATTATTATTATTATTATTATTATTATTATTATTATTATTATTATTATTATTATTATTATTATTATTATTATTATTATTATTATTATTATTATTATTATTATTATTATTATTATTATTATTATTATTATTATTATTATTATTATTATTATTATTATTATTATTATTATTATTATTATTATTATTATTATTATTATTATTATTATTATTATTATTATTATTATTATTATTATTATTATTATTATTATTATTATTATTATTATTATTATTTTGATTTGATTTGATTTCATTAACCTTATATAGTGCCTGTGATGGCCCATGCAGGAATCTATCAACTATTGTATGTACAAAGGAGGAAACCTTTCGGTGAAAACCCCCTACTCCTGCCTGTCTTATTTCTTTATTTTTGATTAGTCAAAGACTTACCTTCAGGAAGCGCGGTGAATGCTGTGTAGTCGCATGTGGACCCCTATCCCACTCTCTTCAACCTTCTCCTCTTCTTTCCGGCCTCGTTTTCCTTGCTTCTATGGTGGCTTCAACGTCTGCCACGAGGCGCAATTGTTCGAGCCATCTTTCTTTGAGAATCCATTGCGTTATTCTGGCAATGTCTTTCGGGCTATTCATCATCGCCTGGAAAGATCTATCTTTTGCTTTCCTCCATACTTCGCCCCTTCCTCTTGACCATCGCGGGCAAGCCATGATCATATGCTTCACATTTTGAGAGGGATATCCACATGGGCAACTTGGGGCGTCTACTCCAGGGACTTTTCTTCGGTGAAGATAAGAATTGAACCCAATATGTTCGCTTCTTATCTGTGAGGCTATGCTACTCTGGGCCCTTGTGAGGTATTATTATTATTATTATCATTAATTATTGTATAACGTCAGTGGAGCACTTGTTAAGCACGGCCCCTACAGTTCCCTACTGGGATACAGAACGCCGGGGGGTAAGCCTCGGGCTACAAGAAAATGAAATAGATTTACAGATTCAGGGCGCATTAACGTAGCTGCTGCTGATGTGAGAAGGACAGGATAGTTACAAAATGTGGTGATGTTTAAGATGCATGAGTCTGAAAGCAGACCCAGGGGCTAACTCATGTGTCTTACACTTAAGGACATATTTCTGAGAAGAATCTGGACTCTTGGAGCCATCTGTGAAATACGAGGCCCCCGTTATAGGTGCCTAGGAGGAAAGGAATTACTTCTGACGGTGGTCCAGGAAGGCGCCGAGCGCGGCGCTTGGCTATATGGCAGAAAAAGAAGTGAAGAGGGGTTTTCCGGTGACCACATCGGCAGTTTAAGGTTGCTTTAGTGTGTTGAAAACGTTCATAGTAATCTGGGAAGTCACCATGACCGGCCCGGGAGGCTAGGATGCGGCCCAGGGTAGCTCGAGGAAGTCCTAGTTCTTTAGGCCCGGTTGGAGCAGTAATTATGGATAACTGCTGATAGAGTCCTAACTGAAGGGATAAAAGGTTCCATAGATTCTCAGCCGCCCGTGCGGTAGATGTCTTGATGCGGCGAGCAAGTCCTGCGGAAGTGTAGAAAGTGCTAGCAGCGGCGGTTGAGAGAGCACCTAGCTTTGCTGCTTCATCTGCGGCTTCATTTCCTGCGATTGGAGCATGAACTGGGACCCAACGGATCTTAATTTCGCCTGTCCCAGCGTGCGCGAGTCTGTGCCGTGCCTGCCATGTGGGATTTAGGCCAAGGAATTCGTCAAAAACTGCCTGGGAGGATTCCGGAAATGGCGAGAGGAGACGGATGGCTACCTCGAGGTTGTCCAGACATATCCAAATATTTGTTGCAAATTTGGTGGTGGAGAGTCTAAGAGCTGCTTTTGCGCCTTCTAAGGCCCCTCTGACTTCAGCATCGAATACTTCAGCACCTTTGCCCAGCGTTATGGAATGCCGTAAGACTTGTGGCCCGCCCTGGTAAGCAACAAAGCCAGCACCTGCTCTACTATTATTATGTTTCGAGCCACCAAAGTAAACTACAATGTCCTGAGTAGAAATTTTTTGAAGGAAAGAGAGAAAGTTCAGCCTTGTGGCTTCTTTTGAGGCACCATTCGGTCCCCAGATTCGGTTGATCGCTGCCTCACGGGTTTCATGCGGGATCCAAGGTGGATGAGCAATTGGGTTAATTTGCTCGCATTCAGGAAGGCTCAGGACTCGTCGGGCAAAACGAGATGTTGGGCGCTGCTGGACGATTATTCGATTTGCACGGCGTAGTAATGGGTGTGAGGGGTCTAGCCGGCGCAGACGTGCAGTAGCGGCAGTAGCTCTTGCATCGAGAGCAATTTCTGATGGCAGTAGACCAGACTCACGAAGTAAGGCTGCGGTTGGGGATGTCCGATAAACAGGGAGAATTGCTCTTACACAGGCAAAAACGACCTTGTCTAACCCCTGCAGAGTAGTTTCTACACAGTTTGAGATCCGGGCGCGAGTACCCTGATGAAATCTGCCGGGCCACCAGGTCTCTGATGCAAAGTAGGCGATTGGGAGGACGCAAGCGAGAGCTGCCCGTCTTAGAAGATGCACCGGGGCTCCCCAAACAGTATTTCCTAAAGAGGAGAGAGCACGACTAGTCTTGAGGGCTTTATCGGTTAGGAGCCGTGTATGCCACTTGAAGGACAGTTTTTTGTCGAAAAACACTCCTAGCCACTGGATATACGGAAGTCTTTGGTTTTCCACCACCATGATAGGACCGGAGGCTACGCTTGGGGGAGTCGTGGGATTTTGATCGAGCCTGCGACGAGAGAAGTACATTAATTCCGTTTTCCCATGGTCAAAAGTCACGCCCTCTTGTCTACCCAATTCGAGAACCATCTGAAGATCCTGTGATAGAAGTTCGGCATAGGCCTGTAAGGAGAGGGAGGTTCGCAGGATCGCAACATCGTCAGCGTATCCGAACTTGGTCCTTGGAATGCCTATGGTGAAGAGTGGAGCCAAGTATAGCATGAACAGAATAGGCGAAGCTGGGGAGCCCTGTGGAAGGCCACAGAGGACATCCATGTCAGGGCCGGTTGACCCATCAAGTCGAATCTTAGCAGTGCGGCTGGTCGAAAAAGAGATTACCCAGCGAGCTAGATTATCAGGCCAGCCTTATTCTCTCAGTCAACGTGCGAAGTGACCAGGGAGGACTCCATCAAAAGCACCTCTAACATCTTGCGTTAGTAGAGAGGCAGTCTGTTTGATGTTAAGCGAGGTCTCCATGTCATGTAGCAAGCAAGTAGTAAGGTCAGTTGCTGAGCGTAGAGGAAGAGCTCCAAGCTGTTGTGATGCGATAACTTTGGCGTCTATGGAGGTCCAAGCAAGTCGCCGAGCGATGAGTCGTTCGAGGCTCTTACCTAGGACCGAAAGCAAGGCAATGGGACGGTAAGAGCGTGGGCTCGTTTTGTCTGGCTTGTTTGGCTTATTGATGATGACTAAGATGGCAGATTTGAAACATGTTGGGTGGTGTCCAACTGCGAGGTAGCCACGGAATAGCTGAGACTTTACTTTCGATGAGATGCCATCCTATTTTGAGTAACGCTGTCAGGATCTCATCTTCGCCTGCCACTGTATTTCCGACGCTGAATACTGCGTCTTTAACCTCCCAGTCGGTAATATCCAGGAATGGCAACATTTTAAGGCCTACAGCTGGGGAGTCAAAGGGAATGTCACCTGCTTCGGAATTTGTCTGTAAAAGGTTCCTGGCTAGTACCTCACGTTTACCTTCGATAGTAATTGCCAGTGCAGCTGGGAAATTCAGGGGGTCTTTGAGGGGGGGGTGCGAGAGGACCCGGTACATCGGTGCCATTTAGTCATGCTAGAAATCTCCTTGCTAGTTGAAGCATGTTCTAGCTTCGCTTGATAGAAATGGCGTTTGGCTCGGCGCGTTACAGTACGGAGCGCTTTCTTCGACGCAGTTGAGGCAGCATCGTTCTCAGCGGTTCTTTGAGTGTGACGATATGCCTGCACCGCCGCTATGCACTCGTCGTTCCACCAAGGATGGCCCGTTCCCTTTCCGAGAGCATGTCTTGCTGATCCACGATATGCACCACTAATTGTATCGCAAAGAGCCCTTGCGGCGGAGTCTAGTGATTCCGCTGAGGGATGATGGGAGAGGTCAGGGATGCCTGGAATTGCTGTTTGGAGGAGTGTTAGGAAAAGCCTTTGGTCCAGTGTTTCAAACTTAAGACGGACCAAAGGTTCTTGGAAGCGAGTATCCCATGGAATCATAGATGCGATAGGAAGATGATCTGAGGTTGCGTCAGCCTCCGTGAATATGGATGATTCCGCGTGATCTATGATTAAGTTATTCGAGATAAGTGTAAAATCTAGCCCGTTGCCACGCAAGTGAGTTGGGTTGTCCGGTTCCGTGGCTAACGCGAGGCTATGGCTTACCGTCCATTTCAAAAGGGCTTCAGACATCGGGCTAGTGATTGGTGTTTATGGTTGCCAGCTTGGATGTTTCAGATTGAAATCACCTGCGACAAAAAGTCTTTCGCGCGAGCCATGCAAAGACAATCCAAGAAGAGCTCTGATAGCTACACCTTTATCGACTGATCCAATTGGTGCGTTGTAAACATTTAGAATTGAGATTTTCTTTCCCGATGGGGCTGTCACTTCGAGTAAGAAAAGGTCCCTAGTGGCAGGGCACGTTGGCTCTAACGGTTGCAGCTGGTGACCCTTCAAGCCAGCTCTCTTCCGGAGATAAGTAAGAACCTGGGGGCGAGTGGTCCAGTTGTCTATTGGAGAGAAACATTCATTGGTAGAAATTCTTTTTGAGATGCGCCTCTGTCGGTCGCGGAATATGTACGGTTCTTGAATAAGTATGACGTCAAATTTTTCGTTATTGGCAAAATTGAGAGCGAGTTCGTGAGGTGTTGCTTCCCTCTCTACATTTATTTGTAGGATACGTAGTGGTCTAGTGATCTTATGCTGTCTACAAGCCATCAGAAGAATCAAGAACAGAGTACAGATTTTCTGCAGAAACAGAGAATTACTGGGAAGAGGAGACCCTAGCTAGTTGATAAGAGCTAGAGGGTTCAATTTGCATTAGGCTGCTAGATTGGGGTATCTGGCTGGTTGAAATGGATGAGGAGGGCATATCATTGTCTGTCATTTCTAAGTCTTCGGTAACATTTTGCGAGGGGCGACGAGAGCAGCCCGCCGTGACGCAGAAGCTCATCCTTGCCGCAGCAGAAGTCTTGCGAGCCTGAGCAATCTGTTCCTTTGTGAGCTTGGTTCCATTGCGACGAGGTCGGAGGGGGCACTCTGTAGCATCTGCTGGATGTGGCCCATGACAATGAATGCATCGTGTAGGGCAGGTATGGGGGTGAGGGCTACATGGCTGATGTTTCTCTTCAGGATGCCCAGTTGAGCCGCAGAGTCGGCACCGCGTAGCTCGAGTACAGATTCGTTCATTATGCCATTGGAAGCAACGGCTGCATTGGACTATTCTTGTCGTTTTTGAAAGTCGACGTGAGATGACTTCTACACCAAATAGTTGGAATTTTCTCGGAAGATCGGTACCGAGAGGAAACCGAGTGATATATCTAGCGGTGTAAGTGTGAGGTGCTTCGAGGCTCGTTTTGGTTTCGAGAGATAAATGTTCGAAGATAAATGTGATAATAACAAATGGACTTCACTAGCCACGAAAACACTGTAAAAAGACGATATAGATTCTACTCCAATAAATTCTGCTTGCCATGACCACACTGGCCTAAAAGAATAACAATAACATTAGTCACAATGACCTTCCCCCTTCGCTTTCATCTGGAAATCTCCCCCATATAGCCAATTCCGTTACTCCTTCAAATCATCATCATCATCATCGTTACAAACAGCTGCTCCAGCATGACTAGCATGTTTAGCATGTAGAACGGCATGATCAATCCCCAACGCCAAAACCCCTATCTGTAACGATAGTGTTATTTAAATCTTCTGTAACCAAACATGCCCCATACAACTGAAAAGCATCCCTTCCAACTAGAAATATGTTTCTACTCCCGGGCATAACGAGAGCACCCCCGCGATCCAAAAAAAAAATCAAAAAATAAAGTAAAGTAAAATACAGCAAAAGTGCTACGCCGATCTCAATCATCCCGAACTAATGCGCCAGGCACTGTTCTCTGCACCTTCAGAAGTCTGAACGCAGCATTTCCCAATCTTATGTTTTGGAATGTCGGCAACCTCTCCTCTTTTCCCGAAACCAGGTAACCTTCTCTAAGTCTGAATAGTTTAAGGGAATTACCATGAAAGTTCCGGGGAATATAGGTTCCGTCAATCTGTCTTAGCTGATATGATTTACCCATATCTCCTCCAAATCCTCGGATGACAAATGGCCCTCTCCAGGAAGGTCTCAATTTCTTTCCAGCTTCTCGATTATCAAACAACATTACCAGGTCACCTGGACTATATTCTTGAGTTGCCCGCACCCCCGTGACATGTTTTTGTGCTGCTAAATCTTTCTTTCTATCGGAGCACCCTAGGGCTTTCCGCCTGATTTCATTTCGCTGCTCGATAAATTCAATCACTGACCTTATATGTTCATCCTTATCTAGAGATATATCTTTATCTAACAATAAGGCTCCGGATAGTGACTGTCTCTGAAATCCTGGACAACGAGTTTTTACTGCCCCGACCGGCTCGAATCCTAAGAAAATTTGTGCTGGGGAGCAGAGTAAATGGGTGATTTCGCGATTATTTACTTCAAATACCGCCTGCGGTACACTCTCGGGCCACTTACTTGGTGATGTACTTATTTTCTCTAGAACTCGCTGAAAAATATCCACTGCTTTTTCTATCATTCCGGTTGCAGTCTTTGCAGCGACAGGAGAATTGCACCAGACTACCCCCGCGTTCTCTGCAAACTTGCGAGTTCGGTCTTCGAAATGTGGACCAGGATCCATATATACTCCAACTGGAATACCAAACTTGTTAAATATTTCTCCCAGAAAACGTATAACGGTCTCTGAGTCATTTCTCTCCGTGGCCTCGGCCCCGGTATATCGACTGAAGTAATCGATGGCCACCAGCACCCAGCGGTATCTTGTCCCATTGAACTTTGGAAAAGGGCCAACAAAGTCGATTCCTAGCAACTCCATTGGCTCGCTTACAGCTACCCTTGCTCTTGTTTGCGGTTAATTTGCCGTCCCGTGACTAGCACAGACTAGGCAGCCTTGAATGTAGTCTCGAACATCCCCCGATAAGCTAGGCCAATAGTAGGACTTAAGTTTTTTCATTGTGATATTGACCCCGAAATGCCCACTATTGTCATGCGCCTCTACCAACAAATCTGCAACTTCCGTCTTTAGAATACACCTCTTGTAAGAGCGACGTATGTTCATCCAGTGAACTGATATACCGTGCTGCTTTTCGCAAAAATGCTGCGATTTGTACTTTAGTGATGGCTGACGCTGGTCTCACTCCTGTGGTCATGTACTGAGCGATATCATTATACCAACCATCTTCGAGGTAACTCCGTTGTGGTGGCCCGTGTGCAGTACCAGCCTGCTCGCTAAAATTTGCCGATAATTTCTGTCTAACCAACAATCTCTTTTTCCCTTCTGTCCCGATTTCCTCTGATCCAGCATGGTTTATTCTGAAAATTTTTTCTAACTCGAGGTCATGTAGCGGCCGGCCGACATGTCTCAATAACTCTGTATATACGTCTTTTCCATCTTTCCACTTCCATTCAGGTTCACCATCCCCATTTTCTACCGTCCGTCCAAAGTGTTCTATCGGTGGCACTTCACCAATTTTATCTGGAAAAATCGTCCGCGACAATGCGTCGGCAACCACATTTCTCTCCCCTGGTATCCACTCGATATTGACGTTCAAGACTCTCATCTCCGAAGCCCAGCGTGCATATCTCCCATCAAGGAATGATGATTTCAAAAAAAAGTTAGTGACTTATGATCCGTCATTATTTGTGAGACATCCAGGGCCCGTAACATATGCTCATGTTTCCTGCAGAACTCCACGATCGCACATAATTCTCTCTTGTAAGTACCGTAATTCCTCTGCGAGGCTGTGAATGTGAATGCATCATACAGGATTGGTACCTCTGAACTCTTCCCATTGTCCAAAATCCTCTCCTGGGTAATAAGACAACCAGCTGCCCATGAGCTAGCATCACTATACAAGTTGACTGGTTTTAGAAAATCCCATCCATGCATTTCAACTGCAGCTCCACACTTCTCCTTCAACAACTGAAATGAGGCCTGCTCACTCGGACCCCAACAAAAATCCACCTTGCCAGTAAGGCGAGATAATGGGTGTCTGATTTCTGCAAAATTTTTAACCCATCTGCGGGTTATGCCTATTGTCCCGAGAAACCTTCTTAGCTCCGTTGTGTTTCTTGGTGTCGGGAACTTTCGAATCGATTCACAGCGGTCAGTCGTCGTTTTCACAATCCCTCCAGCGGTGTGTTGGATACCTAGTGCCACTGTCTCTGTCACAAATAATTCCATCTTTTTAAAAGACAATCTCAGTTTCGCCCAATCTAATCGTGGGAGTAATTTTTCTGGTAGGAGTGTATACCCTTCTTCAAAAGTCTTGAAGCCACTAAAGATATCGTCCATATAAAATATGCATTCTGGCAAGACATCTGCGGTTTCTGAGGCTAGTAATGATTCTATTTCAGCATGATTATTGCTTGGTGGGATCCAGCCCAACACCAAGTACATTAACTCTGTAAAACTAAAAGACGCAGAGCAAGAGCCTTGTGGCATTCTGGTCGGTTGTAGCTGTCCCAATCCCGGAATCGAGAACGCGAAATAATGCCTGTCATCAGGAAGGACTAGTATCGCCCAATAACCATGCTTCAAGTCCAGCTTAAAGAACATTTCGTGAGCAGGGTGCCCCAAGTAGTCATGACATTTCGACATGAGCTCCACAAAGCAACCCGGAGTATCTTCTACCACATTTTGATAGTTGAAAGTTAAGCGCGGCTCATCCCGCTCTCCAGGAGCATCCGATTTATCGACCAACTGCGCCTGCTGTAACGGCTTGCTAGCCGATGATTCCCTGTAGCCTACGCTGGCTAGCGCAGGCTGAATGTGTAGCTCGACAGGAACCTTCTAGAAGATGCTATGCATGTGCACATTTATTGGAGAGTGGGTACGGGCCATCTTGAAACAGATCATATGATCTGGGCCCCCCACTATTCCTAAGATGCCAAAGCAAAGCAATGGCTGGAACTTGAAAGCACTTCAGAGAAGTCTGGAGAATTTTCTAGAGAGAACTGGAGAGAACGGTGATAACAAGTAGGTTCACGAGAATAAGGTATTAAAGGGGTCATTGTTTTGTATAAATATTAGACTTGTCTACTGTAGATTTTCTCTCCATAATTGAGTTATAGAATACCATCATTTATCTGAAAGCTCATTGCTTCACTATCTGATCTGTGACACCTGCGCATTCCAGTCACTTAGTTATCCATTGGCTTGCATTGTTCGTTCGTACATTCCGCATCTTAAACCATCGTTTATTATTCTCCTTAGCCGAAATTCTTTTCCTGGCGGCCAGCGTCGCTGTTTCGGTCTGTTGAATGGAGGTGTGTCTTCTTTGAGCCTGACCCTATGAACGTAAAGATCAGTTGGCGGTAGTTCATCTAGTTCCACTGAATCTAGGTCTCGGTAAGTATATAGCAGTCTTGTAACTTTGTCTTTTTGCTCAGATGTTAAATCCCCTAGTTTTGCCTTCGTGGAAATTAACCAGTCATTAACCTCTTCTTGCGTCGCTCCACTCAGCTTTGTTGGGATAGGTCTTCTACCAGCCGGACATGTTGGCACTTTTTGGTTGTCTTTTCGGCACTACTGCGTACTGTCAATATGTTTGTCCTCCCTACTCCCAGGCATAACCATAGACGGTCCTGCGTAAAATTCCTTATTGCCTGACTCCCTGGCATAAAATGCGTTCATCTCATCTTTTCTTTGCCTTTTTCTGACTTGCTTAGATCTGTCTAGTTCCCCATTTCCTCTAGACTGAACATCTCAGAAACGCTATCTTCGTCTGAGGAACTTTCGATTTCTGATTCTGACTCTTCCGATCCGCTACTGCTCGATTACTTATAACTTTGCATCTGTTGTTTAATTTTTGGCTCATCCTTCAGATATAGGACCAGCTTATGGTGCTCACTAGCAACGAATCTGGGTCCTTGTAATTTTATGACCTTCTCGCCTCGCTCTTGATTGTCGAGTTCGATTATTGACTCCTTAATGCGTATCACACCTTAACATCGTGTAACCATGGTAATCCCAATAACAGATGAACGTCATGCACATTATTCTCCGAAAATGGTCTCACAAATGCTTCCACCTTCCGCCATACTCCTAAGACTCTTATCTCAAATTCCGAATAGTGCTTCAATTGAGCAGATATTCCATCAGCCATATTCATAGATAAACCATTAAATCTACGTCCAGCTAGGCTACGAATTGGTAATCCTAACTTTTTCAAAAACCCAAGAGTAACGATTATCATCTCGGACCCTTGATCCTCCTGCGCTGCTACTATAGGCATAGAAATCCTGACTGGTTTTCCTTGCCTTGTCGTTCTCACGGTCACTGGGATTCTAAACGCCTTCTGGTCTGCCGTCAAGTGTGGTCCTACTACTTTGCTCAACAAAATCTCGGAGCTATATTCATTCAAAGTTCCCTTCATCTGTGCCTCTCTCGCATACGGTTCCGTGCTTCTTAGCTTTTCCTCTTTCGATTTTTTTGCAGTTACTCACGTTGATAAGCCTTAAACGCTTTTGATAGGTCCGGTGACACCTGGAATAAGTCCATCAAGGACAATTCGACCTTGATATGTTCTGCAAGCCCCTTATAGTCGAAAGAGCCTTTTCCTTGACGGCCAATGATTTCACGCAACTGCCTAGTTACTTTTTTTTTCTGCTTCTCTCTTCTTCCAATCTTTGGTTCCTTCTCCTCTTTGTTTAGGATTGTTTCCCATTCGTATGGTCTTGCTCTTTTTTTCCGTCCCCTATATTAAGGTAGGCGTCCAGCCTTAACGGTTTCTTTTCCTCGGACCCGCCGAATCTAACACGTTTTTCCCGAGACTTCCTCATTCGGTCCTTCTCTTCTTTGCTACCAGTCCCAAGCATCACACTCATGCAATAGAGCGGCCAATTCTCTACTTCCTGAAATTCTGTCCCCGAAAACTCTACAAAATTATATTCGGCTTCGTCTTGTTTATGCTCGTCTTCCATTCTTCGACCTTCAGACTTCAAATCTTCTTGATTCATCTCCTGTTTTTTCGTTGCGCCCTCCAATTACTGTTCTCAATGCTCCTATATCGGAGTCCTGCTCCACCTTGGATACAGTCCGCGTGATTTGAACTGAATTTTGGCATTACCATGTCTTTCAGATGATTTTGCTCCCACCATTCTAGTGGTCTTCCCGTACATTCTGGTCTTCTGTGACCCGGTTCTTCTTATCTTATACATAGGACGCTTGCATCCTTACTGTATGTTCGTGATCCGTTAATGGCTGGATGGCGAGACAAGTGTCTCGGTGGCGTGCTCCTTTGGTCAAACCGGTTGTTTCTATCAGTGGAGCCCATTATTGGCTGTGATTGCCTTGACACAAAAGGGTGATGTATTCCAGCTGGCTGTCCCTGATTCATCTTACTTTTTTCTACCGGTGCTTCCCGGGCTGGAGCTGGCACTAAAGAGTTCTGCCACATGCTTTTTGGCTCAAATTGCATTGATGGAGGTCACATGTCAACACGGTCCCTTCGTTGGTCTACTCCGGCCAACGCAACGCTTAACGGTCGTCCCCACTGTTGCTCATACTGTCTGCGGAAGTGATCAAGCTCCATCCGTTCCAGTCGTTCCTTTTCTATCTCTTCTCTCTGTGCAATGCTTGCCATTGTCTTCTTAGTCTTTTCAAATGCCCCTTGTAGGCTTCCATGGAAAATTGTTGATTTCATCATGATCAACGATCTCAGTCTGTCATCTCTGATGCCACGAGTAAAGGCTCTGACGAGGATCGATAACATCGTCTTCTCGATCGCTGAAAGTTCCTGCCTCGCATCACTTCCGGCATCTCCTTCGAAGAAGCTCTTGTGCTCTATCGTGGTATTCCACGAGTGTTTCTTTCTCTCCCTGCCTTAGGTTCTGGATGTTTTCTTGAGCATTTCCATCCTCTGTAAGATCTGCTGATTCCTTCGGGAACTGCTTCATCAAGGCTTGCTTGAAATCTTCCATATCGCTCTGCTCTGGTTCCGCTATCTGATCTATGAACCGATTAAATTTAGAGACTGAATCCAGACAGCTCTCAGCTTTTCCAGTGAAAAGTACTTCAACTGCTTCAAAGAATATTTCTGGTGTAACTTCTGCGTAGTGTGGGCGGAAGTCTAGTTGTAACTTATGCAGCCACTTAATAGCTGGGGTCGATCCATCATATTTTCCGCACAACTGAAATGTTGGATAAGTTTGTGAGCTCATTTTGATGATGGGTTCCTCTAGTTCCGGACTAGACACAATAAGCCTTTCAAATTTGTCAATCAGCGAATCCCAAGATGATGATGACTTAGTTTCTTCTCTCAATTCTGCAAGGTCTAGCTTGCTCCTGTAAATAATGGCCTTAATTGCCTTGATAGTCGATATACCAAATTATCCTTAAAATTGACTTTAAAATTGAAGCAAGAGAATGGAGATTCCCTGTGTAGGTCACCAGATAAATGTTTGAAGGTAAATGTGATAATAACAAATGGACTTCACTAGCCACGAAAACACTGTAAAAAGACGATGTAGATTCTACTCCAACGGAGTCTGCTTGCCATGACCACACTGGCCTAAAAGAATAACAATAACATTAGTCACAATGACCTACCCCCTTCGCTTTCATCTGGAAATCTCCCCCATATAGCCAATTCCGTTACTCCTTCAAATCATCATCATCATCGTTACAAACAGCTGCTCCAGCATGACTAGCATGTTTAGCATGTTTAGCATGTAGAACGGCATGATCAATCCCCAACGCCAAAACCCCTATCTGTAACGATAGTGTTATTTAAATCTTCTGTAACCAAACATGCCCCATACAACTGAAAAGCATCCCTTCCAACTAGAAACATATTTCTTCGAGCACCGCAACCGGATCGACCCCTTTTTCTTCTTTGAGTTCTTCGCAGATAAGATCGCTAGTGATTGGGAACTTGGAGAGTTGATGATCGTCATTCAGTGCGGTGAAAGACCGTGGTATAGAGGAAATTAAGTATGTCACAAGATTTTGCGCTTTTTCAATTCCAATGGCGCCCTTTAGTTTCCCTTCTTTAATACCGTCCAAAAATAGTAATCCGAGTGTTGGCGCAGCAGTTTCGGAGGATGGGCGTAAGGCGAGACCAGATGGGACATGCTGGACTTCTTTGAGCAGGGCCGCGTTTTCTCCGAGAAATTTACGATAGTGTAAGAGTAGCGGATAAGGAGAAAGCAGCCTTTCCGTAGCGTCTTGCTCAAGACGAAGAAATATTCTTTCGTCGACGGGAGAGGCGGGATTCAATCTAGAAGTTGATTTTGGTTGTAGGGTTTTTCGAGGCTCGGCGATTGCTTTTCCTGAAGCCGCAGCGCTGGCGTAAGAGTTTGGGCGAATAAATTTGGGGATGGGGGGAAGAAGGAGTAGTCTGACGGATTGCGGGGATAGAAGTTTTACATCTTGTTGCATGAGTGAACCGTTGGTTGCTTTGCGTTGGTGAGCGTCCGTATTGGCTTGTTGCGGGTGAGCCCCTGACATGGCTTTCGAAGAAGCTTTGGGCAACTGCTTGTAGACTGGGAATGAAATCCTCGTATATTACTCTCAAGTGGGGAGGGAGCATTGGGGAGCTGGCTCCGCGAGCGGCTTCATCAATTGCAGAGGCCACACCACCAAACATAAGCGTTGCTTCGTTAGTACTGGTTATGGCAGCGGTTATCGTTAGAAGGAGGGTTTCGGTCAAAGACCTGGAGCTGCCCGGAGGGTGTTGAGAAGGATAAAAATCGGGCATTATGTAGGAAACAGAATTCCCTAGGTAGGGAAACTATGTATGGTGTCTACTTAACGTGACTACGCGACTATTTCGCTGAGATCTGGCCTAAGTGCCCGGATGGCTCTTACTACTAGGGCGTCATATGTTCTATCCTTCAAAAAAGCTTTCTGTTTCACCGCAAACAGGAGTGTGCTTGCCGCTGCACGTGTTTATTTAGGTCGATGACCTCGTACACTGCTTCTAATCTTATCCTATGAAATACCACGGATTTCTGCTGTTCGCTTGGCCTTACAATCCCCAGCTTTCACTGCATTAATAGCACGAAGAAAATCTTCCTAGTCGAGTGCGGATTTGGAATGGAGCCTGTTAGGTGAAATTCTAGATATTTTAAGTGGCAATAATAGTATCTGTAATATACCTAGCTTTTCGGAATCTTGAGTTTGAGTCGAGCTGCTGGCTTGAAAGTCAACGATATTGTCAAATTTTGTCAATAAGTAGTCGTCAAGAGTGGAAATTGAGATTAAATACAGTAGAACCCCTCTTAGCTAGTAGTGGGTCCCGGTATAAATATTGAAAAGATTCATTGTAACTTGGACTTTTATATTTGTAACACTAACCCTTACAAGTCATTTTCCGTGCAGGGGTAAGTATTGCAAATATAAACGATAAAATTTCATTGAATCTCTTCAGTAATTATACCGGGACCCACTATTAGCTAAGAGGGGTTCTACTCTATGTTAAAAAGGAGACTGCCACTTTGGTATCTATTACTCAAAATGGGTAAGTAGAAGTGATGCAACGATCACAGTGATATGGAGCATTTAGTGATACATCTATTACACTTGTGCCCCCGCAGTTTAGCCGCGACCCAGAGGACGTGTCAATACAGTACTCTGAGTACAGTAGAACCTCTCATAGCTAGTAGTGGTCCCGGTATAATTACTGGAGAGATTCATAGATATTTTACTGTTTATTTTTGTAATATTTACCTCTGCACGGAAAATGACCTGTAAGGGTAAGTATTGCAAATATAAAAGTCCAAGTTACAATGAATCTTTTCAATATTTATACCGGGACCCACTATTAGCTATGAGAGGTTCTACTATACGTGGAGATGGTCTTTTCCTTGTGAAAGAACCCTCATCTCATCGGCTCTGAAGTAAGCTGCTGATATCGTTGAATTGCATCACAGCTTAGAGGAAGCTCCTCAACCAATTTAACCGTTTTGTCCCCTAAAGCATCTCGTTAGATCTTCTCTACTCGGATCAATTGTCTATCTAAAATATGTGTGCGTATGAAGCGTAAAAAATTCCAAATAAAATCATACTGGCGATAATTTGAAATAAATTTTTGGTTGAAACTCCTAGTAGCTTCTAGGTAAGTGTAACTCACACAACTTAAAATATTTGGGCAAGCTAAACATTAACAACCTTCACCATAGTGGCGAAATCTATTGCGGAGACACTACTGCATCAATTATATTTGCTCTTATCAAGTCTGTGAGGGCGTTGGTAGGTAAAGTTCGACACCCGATTTTCTTCATGCGTGACTTTGTTTTCACACCTCTAGTATGAGATGCCCCCTCAAACGATGTTTGAATGTCCAACAGAACATCTTCAAAACCCACGGTGTACCAAGCTGTGGCGAATCAATTTCTTCTCTTGAGGTAAAGCGGCGGCAATCGCAAGATTACTAGGATTCTAACGTCTGGTGGATCTTGGCAAATCTTACCAGATATACCCAGGTAAAGCCCTTCGAATTAATTTCAATTTTTAAACAGGCAAACCCTACACACCATTTTGATGGCGGAGTGGTATGCTGTCCGGGCCGTACTCCCAAGTGATGTCTGGGAAGGTTGGACACATGCCCCATTTGAGACAGGAGAAAGCTAGTTCGAATCGAGCAAGACCCACTCACCGCTTCTCTCGCTGTGATACTGAAGTCTTAAAACGATCCAAACATGCTTAGATTACCATAGGTAATTTTGTTTTTTTCCCTATGGTGGGAATTCACGGAAGAAGTTACATGTCGGCAGGACTGTCTTCGTAGTGGTATCTGTAAATGAAGTCTGAGTATGAGTGTTCCAAGCGTCAAAACAGAGTCCTCTTGCCGAAAGAAACACATTTTCCAAAAATGCCTGCATGGACCCACAGAGCGACAAATCAGATTAAAGATATAAATCAAAATAAAATAGAAATAAAAGTATTCAGGTGACTAAGACATGTACTCTCATACATGGGTCCGGAATGTCAAAAGGGTATTCCCTGTCCAATGGGCTTTGTACAGGGTCTACCCCTAGTAATATCTACGGGCTGATTTACGGTAACTATCCATTCATCTGACATAACGCCTACTCCTCATCCAGTCACCCAACAAGAATATATCGCCAACGTCTAGTTTTACACCAGTCAAAAATCCGAGCGACTTACACTGAATCGTTATTGAAAGTGAGGCATGCTTTAGATGACCCTAACGCTATATATCGTACCAATTGTAGCGATAGATGAACAGCGAGGAAACATCTCCTGCGAGGCGTAGCTATTCGAGAAGAGCTTCAGCAGATAAGTGCCTTCAGGTCATTCTTTACTGGATTTGGAAAGATCTCAGCTAAATAACTCCAGGTAATTACTTTACACAATGCTGGCCACGAACGAGGCGAAATTGCATCTATCCTCGACTTGAGCTACAAACAAGTTATTCACATCATCAATAGAGGCACTACCTCTCCCAAAAGAAATCCGGGTGGAAAACGAAAACTGGATCAGGCCCAGGCTGATGAGCTAGAAACTTTTGTGCGACTCTCTCGAAGGAATCGCCAGATTGTTATGATATCAGAATAATGATGTCATATGTTATACATACATAATTTATGCATAACATTAAATAGCTTTATGCATGGTATCCAGGAACATTCTAGATACATGTAGTTATGGGAGGAATCTTCTAGAATGCTGGTATCAAAGAGAACTGGAATGTTCTAGAGACATGGCTTTGGAGGATAGATGTATGTAGAACTCAAGTATACTCTATTACAGGGGTAAGAAGTGTAGCCCCATATTATGTGTAATTTACATGGGCTATCCCTGACATTCCGACTTTAGCGCTACAAAAATGGCTAGACTAAGGCAATAAGGCAACAGAGGCATTCCTTCTTCCTTGAACCTTCTCTCTTATGTTCGATAGTTGCACAGCATCCTCGTACCACACTAAATCGGTTGACACGACATATCGAATAACCTATATCCTCACGATAAACTGCGAAGAAAAATGAGCACCCCAGCATCTCCCACTACTCCAAGATCACGGAGCCAGCTTTCTAGGGATCAGCGAGTCCAGATATACACGTTACGTGGCCTTGGTTTTACTCATCTCGCCATTGGTAATCAACTCGGTATCACCGAAAGAAGGGTACAATATGCCCTTGCAAGGCAATATCTGACGCCCAAAAAGCGAAATGGCCGACCCCACGCCTTGAACGCTCAGCAGGAAGTTGAGCTTGAAGAGTTTGTCACGTCTTCAAGTGAGGCCCGCCAGATGAGCCACCTGGAGCTTGCTGCTAAGTTTTCCCACTGGAATTGTGGCCAAATCGCAATCAAAAGTGCTCTTGAGAGAAGAGGGTTCAAGCGTTGCATTGCTCAAGCGAAGCCTACTCTAACGCCTGCACATATGAGGAAAAGATTAGAGTGGGCGGAAGAACACTCTTCTTGGACACCTGAACAGTGGTCCCAAATTCTTTGGTCTGATGAGACTTGGGTCACTGGTGAACGTCACACAAGAGTATGGGTTTCGAGGAAGGTGAGTCCAGATCTCAGTCATGTATCAACTGCATTAATCTAATTTTTTAGCCCGAGGAGACATATTATCACACTTGCCTGGTTCGAAAAGGACCTCGAAAGCGTGGTTGGATGTTCTGGGGCTCCTTTTATGGGAACCAGAAGGGCCCTGCCCTCTTCTGGAGTAGGGATTGGGGGACTATAAAAGCGGAGAGTTACTGCCAGAGGATTGTTCCTTTAATCCACGCGGCAACACAACCAATTGACTCTCACGGCCCTCTTCTCTTTATGCAGGATGGTGCTCCTGCCCATTCTGCTCAACGTACGAAAAGAGAGCTGTCATCAAGGGGGGGTAGATTTCATAGTCTGGCCGTCATATTCCCCAGACCTGAATCCAATTGAGTCAGTGTGGGATATGATGAAATCCCATATTGAAGAGCACCACCCAAAATTTGATTCTGGTAATCCACCTGAGGAAGTGCTCCGTAATGCAGTCCTAGAGGCATGGGAGTCAATTTCTCAGGAGCAACTGGCTACGCTTGTAGAGAGCATGCCAGAAAGGTGCCAGGCAGTCATCAGAGCAAGAGGAGGTTCGATTCCTTATTAATGATGCTTAATTATTGGTAAAAATGTATTTAATACTTGATAAAAGCTAGCACTTTTGAATAGAATATCATCATTTCAACGAGTTACAGGGATCTCCCACACTTCTTTTATCACGCAAAATTTCCCATACAAATAAGGTTCAGCTATTGTCGGATTTGGTATGGTCAAAATATTGCAGCCAATGGCATATTGTATAATCCCTGTCAGATCTTGGCATTCAGGGGTTTCCTTCACTATTTACCCCTGCAATAGAGTATAATGAGGTATTCGACCTCAGACTAGATAATGTAGATAAAGGAGTTTAAGCCTTGAACACATATTATTATCTTTCCAGAATAGCAACAGCAAGTGCACCAGTCATACTTCATACCTACTTTGAGCATGTCCTTCTTCTCCTCATAATCATAATACAGATGACGTATATAGAGCTTGCCATGGAATTTAGTTGCTGGGGCGCTGGGGTTTATGCGATCAGAAGTGCGCTCAAAGATAGAGGTTACTCCAGGAGTTTGTCTCGAGCAAAGCCACCTATATCCGAGGTCAACATGATAAAAAGGTTAGAGTGGGCTCTAAATCATCGTCACTGGACCATTGACGATTGGAGTCAGATCCTTTGGAGCGACGAGACATGGGTAACATATGGTAGACATCGAGATGCCTACATAATGAGAAAGGTTTGTAGCGCGTGTCATCAGCTAGGATTTAGATGGCTAATAATATACAGCCTGGTGACGAGCTTGAATACACCTGCCTCGTCGACAAGACTAGAAAGAGCACAGCCTGGATGTTCTGGGGGAGTTTTCACGGAACTCAGAAAGGGACCTGCTTATTCTGGGAAAAAAATTGGGGTTCAATAACAGGGCCGAGTTATTGCGAACACATTGTTCCCCATGTGGCTGACTACATGGAGGTGAATCCTGAACTGCAATTTATGCAAGATAATGCACCGCCACATAAAGCGGCCTTCACTCGGGAAAGTTTGAGGGTTAAAAATATTGAGCCCATAAACTGGCCTCCTTACTCCCCAGACCTCAACCCTATTGAGGCTGTGTGGAGCGAGATGAAGGATTTTATTGAAAATCAATATCCTGAACTCGAGGATGGGCGGGAGTGGTCTTCGGCTGAGCTTCGCATTATCATACTGGAAGCATGGGATTCTATAAGTCATAACTCTTTGCAGTATCTCATCGGAAGTATGCCGGCGCAATGTTAGGCGGTGATTGTAGCTGGTGGGGGAGCTACGAGATATTAAAGATATATTTTCACGGCTAGTCACTAGCTTTAACTTAAGTCGTATTTAGCGCGTAATCTGCTATAAAATTTACCAGATTAAGCTTAGTCTCATGAAAGCTCCAAGGTCCTCCCTTTTGACATTCGCGATTTCGAGTACACGTAATACACACAAATTTTCGAGTATCCCTTCCATAGTGGGCCTAGATAAATATTTTTTATAGAAATTTGTATGGCGAGACCCTGGTCGAAAAGTGGGTTTGACATTCAGCACCCATCAACGAGAGTATTCATCGAGAGATATTCCTGTCGAATTTGCTTATTATAGTTATTAATCACCCTTCACATTTTACTTTTTCCAATCTCATGCTGTGAGCAAGTTTCAGTGGTTTGAACGTCATAGCTCAAATCTGGCAAAGCTCCCTCTCTTGGTCAGTTTACAAATACACTCCGGGAGGGGTATTGGGTGTTTGAAATGAACTTAATGTTGTACCACCTTCGTGAGTTTAATACCATTCATTAATGCACAAAACTAACCCAATCTATAAACTTCCAATTCCCCTCCATGCGAAGGCCCCCGCCGGTGACAACATCCCCACGTGAATTAATCTCTATCAGTCAACGAACTATCCAAATGGCACCAAATGCTTTCGGAAGGTATGAAAAGTGTAAATTAGTACTCCATATAATTGGCTGGGCTAGTTATCTGAGTGGAATTATTCTGAAACGAGAACAATTTCCCTTACGACTTGTCTACTTAAATAAATCATCTGCATTGTTCCTGACGTTGTTCATAGTCGTCCTGATAACGTGATCACTCTTCTTCTTACAATACCAAATTTATTTACTCCCGACCTCAATCATGTCTAGCAATTCTTTACATACCTATAAATTCAATGTCCAAATGACTTGCGGTGGCTGCTCTGGTGCTATCCAAAGAGTACTAAGCAAACTCGATGGTGAGTCTATAATTTCCGTTTACCCTATTTAGCTTAGTTTGGAAGCTTTCATTTGACTTGCACCTTTGTATCCTGTGTGGTTCTCAATATCTTTCTCCTTACAGATTGATACTTATTTTTCACAGGCGTCGAGTCCTTTGATGTTAGTCTGGAATCTCAAACTGCAACCGTTATCGCTAAAGACTCTCTCTCATACGACACCGTGCTTGCGACCATAAAAAAGACCGGCAAAACAGTTCTTTCAGCGGAGGCAGACGGTGTAACTATGGCTGTATAAAATTTCCAAACCCACCACAGATTATCCAGGCCAGCTTGGAGCACTTTATTGTAACTTATTGCACGATGGGGACATAGAATGGTGGAAATGGTCATAGGAAACTACAGACTTGATCAATAATGTGAAAATTGTTATAATGACGCAGTGACCTCAAGGGGGTCTTAAATGATTCTTGAATAAATATTCTATGGAGATGAAAGACGTCTTCTTAAAGATGCTTCACTATACCATTCATTAAATATCTCAGAGTCTCATATTACGTGACGCGTAGTTAAGTTACACTATCGAGCTTGATCACTGAAAATGTTCCTATGAATCAAGAGGATTTTGATTGCAAGATGTTTGTACTTTAGTCTACTTCATTAATCTCGATTTCCATCGCGTGAAACCCGGTCAAAACCTCGTCAAAACCTCTTAAGCAAATTCGCTGATGCTAAAATGAAAGTCTATGCAATAGCTTCATAGCCCCTAGGACCTGAGTACGTTTTACGATCAGAGAAAAGCCAATATATCACCAATCCAAATATTGGGAATAGGAACACAACTGCGCACCACAGGACTTTGTGGGACGTGGGACGATTGGATTTCAAGATTTCAACTTGGAAGCGTTAGTGACAAGAACCGGTAGAATTAGATTTGAGACATACAAATGACAATAATATCGAGTATTAGAACTATAAAGCCAATGGCACTCCCTCCGCTACCATACTTCCATGCATTTCCATAACCCGCGGTTGAGATGTCACCGCTGGGTGCTGCACAAACGAGTAGATAGAGAAGTTGCAGTATCAGATAGGAAAATGGTCTGATTGTTTGAATCATTTTTTGAGTGGTATCTGCGATGGAGCTAGAAGAATCAAAGGATACAGCAAATGATTATCCCTTTGGAGACTAAGTAGTCTTCGTTGATAAGTAGTCAATGATACGTCATCTTGTGGCTGAGCAACACTTGCCCCACTTTTATGGAAAGAGCGAAACGCATGAGATTTGCCTTATTACTTGTTCATAACGATTCATCAATAGTGAGTGAGTGAGTGAGTAGTTGTGTTTATTCGTGGTATGTAGAGTCCAAGACTATTATAACACTAGGGCTCCTCTCTGACCCAGGCCACACCTTTTACAGTGCTCCTATTCCCTTTTACCTCGAACCTAAGATCATTGATACATTGACCCATGACGGGTAGCCATTTAGCTCAGTAATTACCCGCAGAATTCAACCACCTTTTCTACGGAACCTTCTGCTCAAAAAAAATTGAAAAAGAGCAGCCATGGAAACTGGTACGCGGGAAAAAGTCTCAAAAAACCTGCAACTCCAGCCAGGCGAGGCCTAGACACCAGAGTCACACAAGGTGCGTATCCCCATCTGAATCTCCCTAGTATCCTATAGTCCAGATATCCTCCTCATACCGACACCACCAGCGCTCAGGTAGCAGTGCTCTTTCCTCGGGAGACAGTGTAATGCCAGAATATCTGTGAACAGTGAGAATTCATCTCAGTAAAAAGGGCCAACTTAGTCTGATTCATCACCGCCATAACGGGAGCTGGGTACGCCCCGGAAACTCATTTGGGTGACTATCCCTCCGTGGCCATGTAATACGTGTTTCTGTTGGCTCTGAAGATAAACTCCAGGTTCGTTGGGGACACCACGTACAGGTAGAAACGCCGTCTTCGTCCCCCGACTATCTAATATTACAATCAACTCAAGAACCAAAACCAAATCCTCATCTCTAACCGTAGATAACATATTTTATTTTTTTTATTTTTTCCGATTGATTGTCTTTATCAAACTTTTCTTATTTTTATTTTTTATTTTTTCCTTAATATGTCCTAATCAAATTTGTTAGAGAATTGCAGCCTGGTGCCCTACTGTTTTAGTTGATGCTGCTCTTGAAATCGCCACTTAATCGAAAGCTGATGTCATAATGACCTAAGAACCTTGTATTTTCTCAAACTTCTCTTAAGATTACAAATTCTCACTCGAATTTCAAAACATTTGCCGCCATTTCTAACTAGAGATTTTGACCTCGCGTTACGAAATACGTTCGCATGGGTAGCGGTCTGTTACTATTTCAGCCTAGCATACATTCGCGGGATTTGTTTCGAGTCTGTATTCAACAAGGCAAGCGCCTGATGGAATGCCGAAATATTTTCAACGCTCAGAGTGGCCCTTTTGATGCAAGCGAAGAGCTACGCCAACTACTCGCTCTCAAAGAAAGTCTAGATCAACTTGCTCGCGATATCAATATGCACCACTCTGCATGGGATCAAAAATCTAGGTGTGATTTATCTAACAGAGATGCTCTAATCGTTTTTACGACTGATAAATGAACACTGCTTCTCAACCTGTATGGAGTGTCAACACATGATGTTGGTCCCACTATTTTCCTCTTCTTCACCAAGCTCACGGCAAATGCTTCCTGCAAAGTGCGACAAGATCTTGACATCGGAGTCGACCACAGGACAATGCATACAAGAACTATAAACGAAGGCCTCGAGGTTCCTGCCCCAGGACGTATCCGATATGCAGTTTATGACTGGTCTGCATTTCTCAACATTCTCAAGGACCGACTGGAAACTCCACCATTAACTAACCTGAGTGAAAAAGCTAAATTCCTTGCCAATATCCTCACAGGTGCTCTGCAGGTAGTCTACCCCAAGGCTTGGAATAAATCAGGGGAGCCCAATGGTGGACGCATGACTGTGCTAATGCTTACCGAGATCGTTGCCGCGCTCAATGTCTTGACACAGTAGCACTAGCGGAACGGCGTTCCTTCAACAAAGTGGTGAAAAAAGCCAAACGCGATTCCTGGCGACGAAAGTAAGAGGTGACAAAAACCTCTCTGGCGTATATAAAGCTATGGGCTAGTGCAAAAACAAATCAGCCCGCGTAAAAAGATCCCCTCTTGAAGGCTCGGACAGCCCTGTGGCTTCTCCTAGCAAAATCTCAGATTTTTCTAGACTATCCTCTAAGTAGACATCTAAGTATAGGAGATATCCCTATCGATGTGCCAAATGTTGCAAAAAAGAACCTCCCGTGGCTTCTATTCACATACGAAAAGCTATAACGCTCAAGCTACCAAGTTACAACCTCGGCTCCTGGCCCTGATGAGATTATAGGTACTAACATCCGACAAGCCTGGCGAGTAATTTGACCCTGGGTGGAGAATCGCTTCTGCCAATGCGATCAGCTAGGGCTTTGCCTCTTTCTTTTAAAAAGTCAAATATAATCATAATTCCAAAATCTGGCGGCCGAAATCCAGCTCTGCCGAATTCGTACAGACCAATCGCTCTTTTCTCGTATCTTGGAGTAGGCTCAGAGAGACTAATTGTACGGCAGCCATCTCATGTGGCTCTTTAATATAAGATTACTGCTCAAGACCAATATAGCGTTGTCCCACCAAGGTCTACCCCTGATCTCACCACTGCAACCTCTTGTGATATTTATTCCGCCTGAGCCAAAAAACAAAGTCGCCGGAGTAATTACTGTCAATATCAAGGGCGTCTTTGATGGGACTCAGAAGGGCCGTTTCAGCTACCGTCTCCGTAGCCAAGGCTATGTTACGGGCTGCGCCTCTCTTTGTTCCAATTAGTCACCCGGAAATATTACTCATCAAATGTCATGTGATGTGCGCTATGGCTTGAAATAGTTCAAGGATGGTGTTTGCAGGGCTGCCTAGCACCGACAGTCTCCAGAACGAGTTTCGAATGGAAACAACTCACGACAGACTTATGAGATGTTACGAGGGGAGAATTCATTCTGAAGATGATCTGGTATCTTGGGGTTTGATCGGGCGAAGAATATCATGTACATATTACAATCCTTCCTCGATTCACATTTAGAGACCATACAGAAAAGAGACAGTATTTGGCCACCAATCCTTTTTGTTATGCTACTTTTATGACTACCCTTCACAGGCTGGCCCCAAATGCGGTAGATTGAGTGATCTCAACCATGGAGCACTATCAGGCTACGATTTCCCTCGATGGCGCCATATCTACCCCCTTCCAAGTCATGTGCGGAATCCCTCAGGAATCTCCAGTCTCATTGATTCTATTTCTTCTGGCAGTCGAAGGACTGTTACGTATTTCACCTAGAGGTCTTAGTTATGCTGACGACATAACAATTTCTGCTTCAGCCCCCTCCATCTCTGGATGTGCCAGAATACTCAAAAATCGATTCGACAATAAATTTAATTTGGGCCTTCATAATGGTATCGAATTTGAAATCCTGAAGACCGAGCTCCAATACTTCCACAGAAAGTGCGAATTGCCTATTAAACCAAGTCTCTGCGCTGAAGGGACCAAGATAGGGTCAAAAGACGCTACCCGCTGGCTTTGGGTCTTTGACTGGGCACTTCGTTTCTGACATCATATTAAGAAAGCCTGCGAGAGGTCTGTAGCTGTAACGAGCCATCTAAAGAGTACCCCAATAACGACCTGTGGTATCAGTCCCCTCTAGTTACGGGCTACCCCGTTGTAACGATTCAGTCCACGCCTGAATTTCAAGGCCTCAAGGCCTCGATAAACCCACTATTAATAAATATGGAATGGAAGTGTGTAGAATGCCACAGAATAGCATGGAATATGATAGACACAACAGAATGGAACGAATCAGCGGTACCACCAAGCAACACACGGAATTACAGAACCATGGGAAGGTTCTAGAATACTAGAAACAGCATGTATATATTCAATGGTGGTTACAGAAGGTAGTTTCTTCTGTAAGACTTTTACAACAGACGGATTTTATCTTGGACTTGCTCTGTTGTTAACATCACCAATTGATCCCGCTACACCTCTTCAGGCTAGCACCTCGAGGAACTGTATCCTCTAATCTTAATGGAGCAGAAACTTGGTTCTCCAAAGGGGCCCTAAGAGCACTATGGCACGAATTCAGCTCAGAATGACAGATGTAGCTAGAGCTGCCCTCTCGCTCTACCGAACATCCCATATTTCCGCACTTGTGAAATTGGATGGGGCCCGGCCCCGTCATGGCTCGAGCGTGCACATGACCGTCTGGCGGTCCGAGTAGCCTCAACAGGTCCCGATTGCTCACTGCGCAGACGCTGGGATTCTATTCAAGTAAAGTGGATTCGCAAAAGAGTTTCATCTGCACTCTCTACAAAAATAACCCCTTCCCCCAGGACTCCAAGTCGTGAAGAAATTATTAAATCTATTGGTATGTGTGGCGGGTAGTAAGCCGATGGTAGTGATAGAAATGTATGCGTGTAATGGAAGAGCATTCAAGCTGTTAAACTTGTGATTATATAAAGATGAGATAGAAGATGAAGTTTCTGTATGTGTAATTGTGTGTTGATTGATTTATTCACTTTCCTAGTGAGGAGCCTAAAGCCCATGAAGGTGTCTATGAGTCTGCTATTGTACACAGGGAAACCCGTTCGGTGAAAAACCCTCCAATCTTCACTTGGATACTTTTATGTGATGATTTTTACGCTTTAGAAAGTGCAAACACTGTTCTGCCCAGTGCGGGTTCCGTCCTATCCTTCTCCCATCCTCCTCTCCTCCATCACCGCCTCCACCACTCGCGTCAGCCGAAACTGTTCTATCCATCCTTCCCGTTGTATCCACTTCGTTATGCGTCCAAAATCTTCTGGGTTGTCCATCATGGCTTCGAACGACCGGTTTCTGGCTTTCCGCAATACTCCTCTTCACTGCGCCCACTGAAGACACACTATGACCATATGCTTGGCGTTTTGAGACGGATACCCACATTGGCATCTCGGGTCTTCAACTCCAGGGACGTTTCTTCGGTGCAGATAAGCGTTGAGCCCGATGTGCTCGCTTCTTATCTGTGTGGCAATACTACTTTGGGCCCTCTTCAGGTTCTTGTGGATGGCAGATGGAGTTCCCTCAAGCCCATTCGTAGTCTACCCGTCTTTTGGTCAATGGTTATGTAGGCTGCTTTCCAAGTTTCTAGGTCTGCAGGTGCACGGTGGCGTAAGTGCTGTTTTGGCGTGTGATTCCTCCATATGATTTCCCACTGCTGAAACGATGCTATGTTCAGCATCTCTTTCTGTCTTCTTCTGTCCGTTTCTTCTCCGCAAATTTCTTTCCACTCCACCAAGTCACCTCGTTTGTGTCGACTCCGGATATTTTCTCTTCCGCAAGCGGACAGCTTTATCCTATCTAACGCCGATTCTACTGCTTCTTTGGCTGATTGTTCCTCACTAAATCCGGCGTACTGAATATTCTTTTGTTTGAGGTAAAGCTCGATGGGCAAAACCGAGGTTTCGTGCTCCAGCACCCTGCAACTGGTAGAGCTATATGCACCTGTGATTAACTTCAGACATTTTGTTTGGATACTTCTTAAGGGTTTCACTATCCTTTCAAGGAGGCTGCCTTTTGGTCCGGCCTCGGCCCAGATCGCGGACCCATACGTGAGCGCCGGTCTCACTAGAGTGCTGTATAACAGCTTTGACTTCATAAAATTTGCTCCCAATGTAGACTTGGTGAGCCTGCTCATTACCTTGAGTTGTGCCGCTGCTTTCAGGTGTGCACTTTTGACGTGCGCGTCCCAGTTGAGCTTCGAGTCGAATACGATGCCCAGGATGCGGAGGGAAGCTTGAGGTTTCTTTTCGTGGGTTTGAATCACCATTGGTGCGGCGAGGTTGTGTCTTTTACGTGCTCGAGTAAAGTGCATCTGATATTTTTCCGGCGCAAATTTCACTCCATGGCTCTTGGCCCATACCACACATTTGTCGTGTAGCTGTTCTAGGTGGCGGCAGTTGTCTTCAGTTGAGTCGGACCATGTTAGTAAGTTAGTATCGTCCACGAACCCCACTGCTGATGATGAGTCTGTTTGAAGGATTGGGAGCAGGGTGCTCGCGAAGAACAGAAAAAGAATTGGGGAGAGGGGAGAGCCTTGGGGAATTCCCATTTGGGTGTCAATTTTTGCTCCGTGGAATGGGCCCAGTAGCATGGAAGTGCTTCGATTCTCTAAAAATGATTCTGTAAAGTTACTCATCCATCGGGGTGATCCTTTCTTCCTCATGTTGTGGATGAGTCGTGCGTGGGACATGTTGTTGAATGCGCCGGAGATATCGAGGCTCAGGATTGATGCCACTCGTTTCTTGTCGTTCCCCCAAATGGCGTGAATCTACTCTGTCAATAGCCCTACCGCTGAGATCGTGGACCGGTTGGGACGCGCCCCCATTTGTTCGTCTGGCGGGAGGCGATATCGTTCGGCTGCTGTGGAGATCTGGTTGGCCACGAGCTTTTCCAGTAGTTTCCCGATGGTGTTTAAGAGAGCGATGGGTCGGTGAGACTTCGGCGTGTCGTAGGATGGCTTCTGCGGTTTTTTAAGTACTATTGTCAATGATTCTTTATAGCTTGTCGGATGATATCCTGTCGCGAGACAGCCATTGAATAAGTCCATGAGGACCTCGGCTGGCGTCTTTCTGCAGTTCTGCAACATCCAATTCGGAATCATGTCGGGGCCTGGAGCTTTTTTATTGGCTAGTTTCCCCAAGGTTACTTCGACTTTGAGCTCGGTGACCGTGGTTATGATGGTGTCAGTTTCTTCCGGGTAGGTTGTGCTGATTGTGTGGTGATTATTATCACAGGAATCATATAGTTATAAGCAATTGCACTTAGGATCTTATACAGAAGCAAGTGATCCGAACAGTTAACATGCGACCACGAATCGATTCCTCCCAAGCTGCGTCATCCGTCGCTACATCTGCAAACGCGACAGCCCTTCCACCAAGAGCAAATACATCCAAGGCAATTTCAACTGACAAAGCCATCTCAATCTTGCAGACTCATGCCTCTTCTTATGCTGCCAACACCGACGTCCATCGGGCCCTAATGCTTGCCATCGACACTCTCCGTGCAAAGGACAACGCGTCGCAATCACAACTCTCCGTCTATCCTGAGCTCTGCCGCCTAATTACTGAGCAAACTGAACGCGTCATTCAGAAAATCTCCACAGTCACTTCTAGTAAATCTTATGCGACAGCCCTCCGCTCCTCTTCTGCTACCTTACACCACGAAGCAAGTGTTCCCCCACGCGCCACAAGAGAACTCACCATCAAACCATCTGCCGTGTCTGACTCTCTGAAAAATGCAACTGGCGCCGACATTGTCCGGGAGACTACTAAGGCTCTCGGAAATCCCTCGGCATCGATCATCGCGGCCCGGAAACTTCCCAGTGGGGATATTCACTTGACCTTCGCATCTGCGGCTAAGAAAAACCTCTACGAAAATGATACTAGGCTTAGGTCCTTATTCGGGCAGGACTGCTCTGTCAGGTCCAAGGGCCTTCCAATCGTTGCTCATGGCCTCCCCACGGCAGCAATTGACCTCTCGGACATGCCCACGGCAACTGCATATCTGAAGCTACAGAACCCTCATTGGCCCTCGGATATCCGAATACTACGAATGGGTTGGCCTTCAAAAGTCAAACGTCTTGGACTTCAATCTGGATCACTTATTATCACTGTTGCCTCAGAGGATCAGGCCAACGCTCTAATTCACCACGGTCTGATCATCGAAGGCGAAATTCACACCTGCGAAGTCTATTCGGAGGAGTGCAAAGTTACCCGCTGCTTCCGCTGCCAAAAATACCATCGGACCACCGCAAAATTCTGCCGCGAACCAGTCCGTTGTGGCTTCTGCGCCGGCGCTCACACGACCTCGGATTGCTCTATCAAAGGGTCGGGTAGAGGCTTAGCTTGCTACGCTTGTGGGAAAGCCGGACACACGGCCTGGGCAAAGGAATGTCCTACCCGCGCGAAGGAAGTCATCCGAGCACGTCAGGCTTATGCTTGCCGTCCGGTAAGGTACAAATCCAGCTCCTCAACCTCCCCACCTTCTGTTACTCCAAACCCCAGAGAAATCGAGTCAAAATGGACTGAGGTCAGGCCCGCCAAGAAGCGACCGCGGGGACGTCCCTCAGGTCTCGAAGTGGCCTCCCGGCTTATGAACCCGATTTCTTTTCCCACTGCGTCCGAAAACCTCCTAGGCCTATCGGCTCCAAATCCTTTTGCGGCTGAACTGACCCTTTCGACAAACTCCCTCCCTTTGGCCCAAATTCAGACACCTGGCTCTTCCTTCTCAACTCAAACTTCCTCTCCCCAAATGTCACTTGATGAATAAGCTAAAAATACTTCAATACAACGTCCATGCGAGTAATAAGGTAATGTCTCCGCTTATTGCTGACCCCGAAACGTGTACCTACGACATCCTAGCCATCTGTTATGCCGAGCTTCGGTGAACGTGCTCGTTCCGGCAGCAGGAGCTTAGACGGAGCGGTACACGGCAGAGTACGCTGGGGTCACGGAAGAGCCGATGCGGCTGCAGTCGGGCTGGAGTGTTTGGATAAGTTAAGCGATGTTCGGCACACAAAGAATATCTGTGTTTGCTGCATTTGATCTGGTCACACACAGACATATTCTTGGTATAAATAGGCTGAAGTCTGCCACATTGTAAATATTTTTTTATCATTATTCTTATCATCTTTTAATTCAATCTTACATTCCTGCCATACGCGCAATTGCCTGCTCTACTCAAGCATCTGAATCCTTTTAGTAACTCTGCGCAATTGTACGTACCCCATCATATACCTAGTAAAACACCATCCAAGAGCCCTGGTTCAATCGACAAACTTCTTCTACTCACTGCCCGTCTTCTTCCCCCTTCTCTCTCGGGTATGAGCCCGGTCACAGACGCTCTTGCTTTCTGGTAAACAGAAGACTTGACCCTGACACCTGGTCTGTCAGCTTTGGTTCGACCGACGTTTCCTCTCTCTACCTCAACACAGAAACCGGTGTTCTTGCCATTCATAACGTTTACTGTCCACCAGTCGGGTCCTACTCTTCGCGTTCGTGCCCTGAGCAGCTTGATACCCTAAGAGGGGTGCTCTCGTCTTCTTCCCCCAATACACAACACATTGTTCTGGGTGACTTCAACTTCCACCATCCACTGTGGTCCGGGGTCTCTTGTCCAACTCAACACCTCGCCGCTTCTCACCTTCTTGATATCATAGATCAACATGGCCTAGAACTTCTAACTCCACCTGGTCTAATAACTCGATCCTTCCGGGGTCAAGAAACAACAATCGACCTGGCTTTTGGGACCCCTACCGTACAAGATAAACTTATAAGATGCTCTACCGTCCATCGACTCGATCATGGCTCAGATCATCTCCCCATCTGCATCTCTGTCGACATCACCCCGGAAAAATTGGATCCTGTACCAACGAGAGTCTGGAAAGAGACCGACAGGCTAGCTGCTAATGCTGAGGCTATAGCTAGATTCCCACCACCCCGGCAAATCCTCACTGCCGCGGACTTGGACGCTTACTGCGACGAGATCTCCCGCATCATAGGAAAAATCGTGGATATCACTGTCCCCCTTCGGAAACCTTCCTCCCGCGCGGTCCCATGGTGGTCTAATACGGTGCGCTCAGCAATTAAGCTCGCTCGGAAAACGCGGTACGCTGCCATGCGCACAAGACACCCTGAAGACTTTGATCGCGCCCGGGACGCTGCGCGGGCACGCGACAGAACTATTCGTGAAGCTAAGACTACCACCTTCCGCCAGGTGGTGCATGATGCCTCTTCGTCAGCTAACATCTGGGGCCTTGCCCGGTGGGCCCGTGGAAAGCCTTGTGGTCATACTCCTGTACCACCCCTTTGCACTAACGAAACGACCCACAACTCCTTTGAGGAGAAAACTAGCGCTTTCATGCAGAGATTCTATCCCTCAACATTAGCCGACCTAGACGACATTCCAGATAAGGACAGACTCTTCCCTCGCTCGCAATTTGACCCCTGCCCGGACCCAGCTCCATCATTCCCTCTCACAGCCCTAGTCACTTTGGAAGATGTCCAACAGGCACTGTTTTCTAAGAAAGCCTTCTCTGCCCCTGGTTGGGATGGCGTACCGTACCACTTTCTCCGTGCTCTTGGGGATCCACTCGCCAAGTCTCTTCAGGCTATTGCTCAAGCGTGTTGGGACCTGGGGCACTACCCAAAATGTCTCAAGCGAGCAAGAACTGTCGTAGTTCGTAAGCCAGGGAAAGAGTCCTACGAAGATCCAGGTGCCTGGCGGCCCATAGCATTGCTCCCAACAATAGGAAAAGTCATTGAAACCATCACCGCAAAGCGTCTATCGGAGCTTGCCGAGACTCACAAGCTTCTCCCTCCATCTCAAATGGGTAATCGCCCTAAGCGCTCCACGGATACAGCATTAGACCTTCTGACCAGTCAAATTCATCAGGTATGGGGGTCTAAGAAGCATGTGGCTTCCCTCCTTTCCTTAGACATTGCTGGGGCTTTTGACACTGTTGACCCTACACGACTTCTTCACATCCTTCGAAACTCCCGTATCCCGATCTGGCTAATACGATGGATCTCCTCTTTCCTCTCTGACCGCTCTACCTCGCTGGCGTTCTCCGGAAAAGAGTCGGCGCCCTTCGATGTCCTTCGGGGTGTGCCCCAGGGCTCCCCCCTTTCGCCTATTCTCTTCCTTTTCTACAATGCCGAGCTGGTTCGAATCTGTGATCAGCCACGGCTGGGAATTTCGGGAGGTGCTTTCGCCGATGATCTTAACATCTTGATCTACTCCAAATCTACAGAGACAAACTGTCAACGCTTGAAGTCAACATTTTTAGAATGTCAAACTTGGGCCAGGCGCCACGGCATGGTGTTTGCCCCAAGGAAATTTCACCTCATGCACTTCACCCGATCCCGCAAAAAATTCAACCTCTCAGCATCTATCAGAATTGAGGAGAACGAGCTGCACCCAGAAACCGAAGTAAAGATCCTTGGATTGTTGCTGGATTCGAAGCTTTCTTGGTCAGCACATGCTCGATATGCCGTTGACCGAGCCCGAAGTCAATCTGCCGTTTTCGATCGACTCGTTAAGTCTACCTGGGGTCCAACTTTTCTTTCCTCCCGTCGACTGTACACTGCTATAGTCCGGCCTAGTCTTGCATATGCAGCTCCTATTTGGTTCCCGAAAGCAAAACCATCAACCCTTGTCACCAAACTTGAGAAGATTCAGTCCAAATGCCTCCGCGCAATATCCGGGGCGTATAAGGCAACCCCAATTCACCTATTGCATTCAGAGACATTTGTCCCACCCCTCGACCTACACCTTCAACACCGCACGAATAGCTTTCAAAATCGTTTAGCCAATAGTGATGTTCTCCAGCACCGCGACCTCCTCTGCTCATGGATCAGGCGACGCACAAAACAGAGGGCTCCCCGCGGTACTCAGTCTCCAAGCTCTCAGATCGGGTCAGAGTCAGATCTTCACGGCCACTGGGTTCGCCGTTGGGAAGTGAAGCAATCGGGGACAGCATCGAGTCGGTGGGATGCGGTTGTGTGTCCCCCCGACAAGAGGGTCCTAACCCTCCACAAGCACCTCCGCAAGGCCGAGAGCTCTGCTTTGGTTCAATTCCGAACGGGTCGCAACGGCTTAAGAATGTTTTTGAAGAGGGCGAGGGTTGTAGGCATTGAGGATGACACATGTTCTTGCATGCTTGGTAGGGAAAATGCGCGGCATGTTTTGCTCGACTGTCCGATGGAGGACCACCGACGAGGAACACTACGCAGGCTTTTGGATAAGGATGTCCCTCCGAGCGTCGCTTTACTTCGGCTTCTCTCTGATCCTCGCCTTGTTCCGCACACTTCTCGATGGATTGTGGGTCTACAAAGACTCGCACAGTTCCGGAAGGCGGACTTTCTCTTTGCGGTTAACGCGGCGTAGGTTCTGAATCTACTAGGGTTGCAATTTGCCATTCAAAATCGTTTGAGGCTGAAGGAGCGACATCAACAACTTCTTGCTTAATTTTGTTTTCTATTTTTTCATTTTCTTGATACCCCGAATTTAGTGTCTTGGACTGTATGAGCCAGGTTTTTTCTTCCTGTCACAGGTTTTCCTGGAACGACGCACTGATGTACCTCATAGCTCTATATAGCTAAATAGTGTAAGAATATAATAATAATAATATAGTTATAAGTACACAGATTTTGAATTTGAATTTGAATTCAATTAACCCGTTCAGGTACTCATGGGCCCATGCAGGTAGCTATAACTGTATATATATACAGGAGGAAACCTCGTGGTAAAAACCCCCTAATCTGCAGTCTTATGTCTATCGTGTATTCAGTTTACCTTCAATAAGTGCCTTACACTGTACAACCAGTGTGTAATCCGCCTCGCCCCTTCCCTGCTCTGTGCATAATTTCCCGCATCGTCACCTCAACTTGACAGACAAGTCGAAACTGTTCTAGGTATCCTTCATCTAATATCCACTTCGTGATTCTTGCCACAACTTCCGGGCTCTGAATCATGGCCTGATAGGACCTATCTTTTGCTTTTCGCAGGAAATCCCCTCATCCCCTCGCCCACTGCGGACACGTCATGACCATATGCCTGACGTTCTGTGACGGATACCCACACTGGCATTTTGGGCTGCCAACTCCAGATACTTTTCTTCTGTACAGATAAGAATTGAGCCCGATATGCTCGCTTCTTATCTGTATAGCGATACTACTTTGGGCCCTGCTAAGGTTCTGGTGGATTTGAACTGGTACTTCCCTGTAGTCCATTGTAAATCTGCCTGTTTTTTTATCCATGGTGATAAGTACACAGATTTATTAATTACAGTAGAACCTCTCATAACTAATAGTGGGTCCTGGTATAAATATTGAAAAGATTCATTGTAACTTGGAATTTTATATTTGCAACACTTACCCTTGCAGTTCATTTTGCGCGCAGGGGTAAGTATTGCAAAAATAAACGGTAAAACATCTATGAATCTCTTCCGTAATTATACCAGGACCCACTATTAGCTAAGAGGGGTTCTACTGTACAGGCTAACTAGTGATTCGGTGTTTTATTGGTTGATCTCCGATGTCGATGGGCCGTCAGCTAAGATCAGCTAACCAATGGATCACTAGACTCTGGATCGATTCCGAACTCATCGATGATCACGTAATTCCAACAAGTAGTCCTGTATTCTAGGATGGCCATCGTAGACGCTTCTCATGACGATGGGATGTCGCGTCTCGGGTCGGATGATGCAGTGGTACACTGTCCGGGCCGTTCTCCCAAATAGAGTCTGTGTAGCTTGGACACATGCCCCACTTGAGGCAGGAGAAAGCTGGTTCGAATCCAGCAAGACCCCCACACGACTTCTCTCGCGGTGATATTATATTCGTGTGATGACGAAAGCATGCTCAGATAACAACAAGATTTTCTCACTTTTCCCTACGGTGGGCATTCATGGAAGAGGGTACATGTCATAAGACGTTATCCCCGTGTTGGTATCTGCAAATGAAATCTGAGTGTGAGTGATCCAAACGTCAAATAGTTATTCTGCGTCATAGCCTCAGTCTGCATACGCAAAAATGATTTTAAAAAAAAAGAAAAAGATCGAATACCTCGGAAACGCCAAGACCTCTCAAAATGTGCAATATATCATCATTTTAATGAAAAAAATAAATGTCATAGCTGACCCTGAAGTCTGGAAAGCATCAAATTTTTACAGACAAAAAAACTGGCAGACAAAAGATGAATTTCTGGAGAACACTATCACATCTACACCGACACGTTAAAAGGTTTCGAAGCAGCATGGCCATGCAGATAAGAAGCGAGCATATCGGCTTCCAATCTTATCTGTACCGAAGAAAAGTACCCGGAGTCGACTCACCAAGTTGCCCTTGTGGATACCCCTCCCAAAATGTGGAGCACATGATCATGGCTTGCCCGCGATGATCAAAGGGAAGATCTGAAGTGTGGAGGAAAGCGAAAGATAGATCCTTCAAAGCTATGATGAATAGTGCAGAAGACATCGCCAGAATCACACAATGGATTCTCGAAGCAGGTTGGCTTGAACAATTCCGGCTCGTAAGGGATGTTGAAGCCACAATAGTAGCAAAAAATGGAATCTCGGCGGAGCGGAGCTCCAAGTATATATCCGAGGAACACGTGAGCTTGATTTTCAGCCAATCATGAATTTTCCAGTTTTGAGGTGTCACCCATTTGGGCCTAGTGAGGTACAGAATCCATGCCAGTGTATATATTCAGGTGTGAACATCCTTACAGCGTCTAGTTTGACGTGGCTCAATGGTAGAGAGTCATAATTGAGGGAGCCTCTTTGAGGCAACAGGGTGGTCCAGCAGGCTTAGTCGATGGTATCGGCTCTGTCTGAGGGTTGGCTTAATCAACTAACCACTGCACAATTGCATGTATGCATGCATGCGTTGTGTGGCAGTAAAACCCCGGCTAGACTTGGTATTTGGTGTCCCGTATTTGGTTGTCCCTGTTGGTTGTCCCTGTTCGGTTGTCCCAAAGTCCATTGGTGCAAAACCATTTGGCACACCCAGTCCTTTGGTTCAATCCCATTGGTCCTGTGGTCGGTTGAGTGTTGATACCAGCCCATCACAAACACATTTTCTGATTCCTCTTCATCCTCATGCATGTTTCTCATCATGTTTCTCATAATTCATCTGATTCCTCTTCATCCTTTGTCATTCTTCCACTTCTCTGATGAAGATATAAGCCCTCAGCTCTCTTGATAGATAGAATCAATCATTTATTCACTTCCTCATCCTCTCTTGCACAGCTCTCGTTTGCACAGTTTGCACACTGAAGAAGATCAATTCTCTCAGTCAAACCCGAACAGAACACCATCCTCTCTATGCTCGAGAACATCCTGGCTAAAAAGGGTGTCGTCAAATGTATTATCACTGTCTAACAGCGCCGCGTCGCTCATATCGCTGAACATGTTCTCGTCGCGATCGGAAGAAGCAGGGGTACGTCCCTTAGCAACAGCAATAGGTCGGGACCGGGGAAGGTTCGACGATATCGAAGACAATGGTGTTCGTCCAGAAAAGGCAGTGGCCGTACGGTAGGGCGTAGAAGGCAGACGCGTGGGCTGCTGTTGATAGTCTGCTATCAACCGTCGGCCTTCAGCTCTAGCGGGCTCTCGTTCGTCCCAGTCGATCATCCTGTCGATAGCGGTGTCTCCGCCGGACGCTTGCAAGCGGTCTAGATCGAACGGCTCCTCAAAGAGTATATCGTCGAGGAGTTTCACGCGTGAGACGGCAACGTAGAAGAGATCGGTAGCCTTCCTCCCTCGTGCAAGATTGAGAGCAACACGGGGGAGAGTCATACCCTGCGACTTGTGGATGGTGATGGCGTACGCGAGCTTGACAGCGAACTGACTTCGATACTGCACTTGACCTTTGAGCAGGAAATCCCGGGAGGACCGGAATATCGGAACGATAGGCACTTGCTCGCCGGGAGTGTACGCGAACGCCTTCCCTGTGTAACCGGCGACGGCGACTAAAAGGCAGTAGGGAGGTTACGAGCGAGTGTCATCACCGGGAGACCACACGATATCATGCAGTATGCATTGTGTGCCGTTAACGATTCCAAGCTCGGTCCGGAAGTTTACGAGAATCATCAGTCTACACCCGATAGTCAGGTCGAGAGCTGCGTTTTTGTTAACGATGAGGTGTACAGCAAGAACGAAAACCATCGGAAGGCACATACCTGGCGCAAGCCCACCCGCAGAATCGCTATCGAGACCCTTCGCCTGCGGACAGGAATTGGAAGCGACCACCTTGATCACGGCCTGTCCACAATCACGCAGACGATCATGGTTGAAGCCGTCTACGTCAGCGTTCGTCGAGTAGATTCGTACAGCGTCGGAGAAAGAAGCAATCTCGTTAGGTGCGAGATTGAACGCGCATCTTTGGGATAGCGACGCCCAATGTTCCTCTTCTACAGCATTGTTCCGGAGAGCCTCAAGCGCGGAGGCGAAAGCAAGCTGTGTACGATCCTGTCAATGTTGAGTGACGAGCTCACGCGTTGTCGTAAACAGCTTGTACTTCTGATATCCGAAGTACGTGTCGCCATGGACCTGTTGATGCTGGTGTCGCGGTTGGGATTGTTCGATAGGCGGGCCAGGAGGAGCCGGATTGAGTCTGCCGCGGCGCCCTATCTGCGTGAAGAGCGCCTTGTCTGCTACAGGGGGCAGCTGCCAGAAGTCGCCGAGGAGGATAATTGATCTACCCCCGAATGGATGCTGTGATTGCGGGAAGGCTTCCTGAAGCCGTGCATCGATTCGGTGTAGGGTAGCCAGTGATATCATAGACTTCTCGTCGATGATAATGTACTCGACGAAGCGCAACTTAGCCTGTAGGGCGGTAAGGGCCGCCGACTGCAGAGGCTCCATCGTCTGTGCACCCTTCAAGACAGGCAGTCGAAGGAGCGAATGTAGCGTGCTCCCATTAATGCCAAAGGCAGCGGCACCAGTAGGGGCGCAGCGTTCGAGGATAGGGCGTGTGCTGCCCGTCAACTGCTGGAGATGCGACGAAAGGACACTAATAAGAAAAGACTTGCCTGTGCCAGCGCGGCCGTCGACGTTCATAAGGATAGGCGAAGGGTCGCCTCCAGCGAGACGACTGCGGCAATGCCCCATAACCTCATCGTAGATAATGCGCTGCTCTGGAGATAAGGCGTCAACTAGATCGAGTGGCTGCGTAGATGGGTCGATGCGATCGTGTTCGATGAGCTTCCACCATTGAGTTCCGATCGTCCAGAGCTCAGAGCCTAGATGGATTTCGTTAGTAGGGGGCGTCACTGCCAACGAAAACCACGTACCCTCGTATGTGCCGACATGGCGGGACCAGTCGTATGTCCAATCAATTTCACGATCCCCTAGGCCGTCCGGATTCTCGTCGCGTGCGGCTGGATTGTGCCGGGAGGTCTCGGCTGCGAGACCCATCCAGTCGTCGTCGTTCACGATCTCTTCTAGCTGAGACGCAGATAGGCCCTCGAAGTCATCTTCCGGGGGGGTTGGGAGTTGGACGCTATAGTAGTCTCTCTTCAGCGTGTGGGGACCACCTATGACTGGGCATGAGCCTGAGCAGCATGCAGCGAACGCCGCTTGCCAGCTATCGTAATCTGCAAGTATGCCCTGGGCGAGCTTTGGCGAATCTCGGAAGGGGTGGTGCAGAGTCCATCGAACCCGGCAGTATGACTCGTACTGGGGATGATCTGGCGACGACTTGTACACAGGAAAGTAAAGGAGAACGCGGTCTTTAGCCCGTGAGCGCGCACAGTTGCCGCTGGCCTTGTTGTGAGTCCAGGAGGTGAGGAAGTCGAAGTACGTTGTATCCTCTGCAGTATCTGGTCGGCTTTGGTACTTCTGTAGTAATGACCGTCCCTCAACCGCGTCCTCGTCATCTAGTGCAATGGTATGGCGAAGTTCGGCATCCTCGCGACAGTCGACCTGCACGACAGAACGGCTAGCGACCGAAAGTGGGCGTTCGAACAGGATGTGGCAGACCTCTTGTGCGGACCAGTCGCGCTCACCAATAAGCCTGTTCATCATCTTTCCGTTGTAAGACAACAACGGGTGCTTGTCGTGGACCCATGGTACGATCGCCTTTGCCATGTCCTTATAGGACTGTGTGTCGACCTCGCCCTTGGTTGCGTACTTAGCGATGTAGCTAACGACTGCGTGCGCCGATGTACATGGCTGAATGTCGCTGTTCGCTAGCCAGAAGGACGTCGTTGGGATGTAGTTGTTCATATAGGCATCATTGCGTTTGCCGTCGAAGTTCCAATAGGGGTTCCCAACTCGTTTGTACATCTTAGCCTCGCCAACTTCGCGTGGGTAGTGGAATCGACATTGGATAGGCCCAGTTTTCCTCCCCCGAGGTCGACGTTGGCAGTACGACGCATTCGTGCAATGATGGCGCTGTACACGGTTGATGACATCCGAGAGGTGACACACAGTGTTCTGTACTTCGGCCGGTCCGAGGTTGATGGTGCTTCTAGATCCTGGAGGCGGCGCCCTTCTATCAGGCTCAGGCTTAACGGCATGGATATGCCGCGACCAATAGGCGACAAACAGGTCCCTATGAGGCTGCAGTTCGAAATTCAAGTCGTCTACGTTGGGAACCCCATTGCCGCGGGCCCAAACGAATCCATGCACATGTGTACTTCCCCGGCCTTGGAATTCGTATCGGAACCAGTAGTCCTCCACGCCGAACTTTGGTATAAGGACCTCCTGGAGAAACCATCGAAAGCGGTCATGAAAGTGCCAGGTTGCAATGTGAGGATTGTCGCGCAAATTATTGCGGTTGAGGTTGTACCTAGCCTTGTTGTCTCCGGCCTGCCATTCGTCGAACCGTGGAAAGAGGCGGTTCACGCTATACCATTGCGTATCTGCGGCGCTGAACGTGAAAAAGAATGTCGGCGTCCCAAGGGAGTGAACGAACGCAGTAAGCTCCCGGCATTTACGACTCCAGAATGGCCTGCTTCCAAGTATAGCGCCAGCGGTACGGATGCAGCTGTTCAATAGCGCCTGGGCCTGTTCTGTATCATTGCTAAACGCATCTAGGAGGTCATCCTTCGTTGGGCCTACCGCGCTAGCCTCGGCCTTGCGTGTTGTCCAGCGTGCTCGACTACCGGCCTTGTCTCGCATCCATTGATTGAACACGGCGTATCAAAAACGCGCGTGGCGAGCGAAGCGGCCGTCGTGGAAACGTAAGAGGTGTCGGGCCCATTCGATGAACGTGAGGCTACGGGGTCGAGGTGTGCACCAATCTGCCTTGCCAGTTGGAAATAGCGTTGGGAAGGCTAGAGACCATATTCGCAATCCGAACCGTTGTTGGGAGTACCGGAAAGGCTCGATATCCGACCACTCTAGCGTAGGCAATGTATGATCGCGATTCGCAGCGGCGCCATGCGTAAGAGCTAAGAGAACGAATGTTAGCATGTGCTAGAAGAGCGCATAGTACGGAGGAATGAGAAGTTCAGACCGACCTTCTCGAAGCGCCTCACGCTCCTCTTGCTCTGGCCGGGTGAATGGCACCGCGCCAAACTCCGCCCATTGTTCTTCTTCGTCGAACTCTATGTCGTCGTGCGACGGTTGATGAGCGTCTTGGGGCTGGGCCACGTCTGGTTGATGAGCGTCTTGGGGCTGGGCCACTTCTGGTTCCTCATCATACTCAACGATGTCGATGCCGCCCTCGGTGTCAAGAGCGTTAGTGTGGTCTGGCAAATCGTCGAGCATGTCCCAATCGATCTGGTATCGCTCGTACCCAGGATGGTGATGCTTGAGGTACGAGAGCCATGTCCGGATATACGCCTTCCGAATCGTGAAGGCCTTCTTGAACTGCCTGATCGTCTGCTGCCCTGCTGCGGTAACAATATTCTTAGGCCGGATCAAGACGACGCTGCAATCGCGAGGCAGACGGGGCAGCTTGTCGACAGTAGACGCAACATCCCGAAGAAAGATCATAGTATGCCCCTTGTAACAATACTGCGCGTCCTTGATGCGGTAAAGGTACATACTAATGTGGACCGGAGATATCATCATCTCTTCCATTTCAGAAAGGCGAGGCAGCGATGGAATCTCCCCTGGGTCCATGTTGTTCTCGACGGACATAAGAAAGGGTGTCTTGCCGGACCCATCGTACCTTTTGCAGCGTTGACAGATCTCGTTCTTTATGGCAATGTCAAACCATTCTTCCTTGCAACGGGGGCACCAGATTGCATGCCCGTCCTGCCACTGCCGCATCCATTTCTGCAAGTCCTGCCAATCCGTAGTCGTTATGGCTGGCGCATCGAGGTCCATTCCTGGCACGATTGTAATTGGATTGTTATGATCGTGCAAGCGTTGGTCATCGGTAGACAACGGTTGTTCTGGGTGTGTACTCTCGTCGTGAACGGTATGCGTAAGGGGTAGTTCCTGGGCGGCATTGTCTGCATTCGCTGCGGTACCCGTAAGTGGTGGTTCCTGGGCGGCATTGTCTGCATTCGCTGTTGGCAATATTGTTGGGGCGCGGCCTACGCGCGGGTGATATTCATTGGTCGAATGAGGTGGGCGAGGATGAAGAGCCGGAGGCGGCAAGTCGCGCTTCCTGCATTGTTCTTCATATCGGAGAGCGCGTGCATTAGCAGTCTCACGTTGAGAAGCCCGCCCGAACCGCGCTTGAGCCTCGAAGTCAGCATCGTAGTCGTCGTCTTCTTGAGTGTTGGGGTTAGGTGGAGTAACCGGCCGAGCGCGGCCTCTTGTGTGTAGGCAGTTGCGGCACGTCAACTTGTATTTTCCATTCTTGAACTGGTCGAATTCAGAAAGATCACGTTCGACTTCACACCGTTTACATACTCTGATACTACGGTATTAATCGTGTATAGGCGCTAAAATTCGACTTTTACAGGGTATATAGGCTTTTACTAACTTGAATTAGCATGACGATAAGTAGATCTCCCCACCTAAACTTTAAATTTGTATGGCAAAAATTTCACAACGAAATATTCGTTGGTTTTGCTTTTTTGGTCCATCATAGCCCTCTATTCACTTTTTAATTCATTAATACATTTCATAAATAAATTATACTTCTATCTAGCTAATAATTTACATATCCGCCTTCAGCTTCGTAAACGGCTCTGATTCTTCGGGGCATCGAATCTATCAGTTTCTCCAAGTCATCCCCATTAAACCCCAGATCCCACGCCTCGTTCACTATTTGACGAAGATGCCCTTGACTCCGCTGCCCCCTTGATCCAACGCTGGATAAAGACGCTCCATGTACGCTTTCATATAACTCCACAAAGTTTCTATCGGATTTAAATCAGGAGAATATGGCGGCCACTCCATTAGAGAAATATTCCTCCTTTCAAACTCACGCATAGTTTGCCTCGACTTGTGAGGAGGGGCGTTGTCCTGCATCACATCTAGTCCTGGTTCCCGAAAGACCGCACTCTCTATGAGAGGCACTATCCTCTCGCAGTAACTGGCCGCAGTGATATGGCCCCACTCCTTCTCCCAAATCAGGCAAGGCCCCTTCTGTCGTCCAAAGAAAGATCCCCAGAACATCCACCCAACTCTCCTCCGCGTCTTGGCTAGGACACAGGTATCTTCGTACTCTTCCCCAATCTTTGACTTAAACTTAGCTCAAGGGAGCTCTAAATCTTAGGAGCCTTTAAGGGACTACTGACCTTTCTTGTGACCCAACGATCACTTTGCCGACCATTCATAGCCCAAGTCTCGTCGGACCAGAGGACTCTCATCCAATGTTCCTTCCGCCAGTGGAGATGTATTCTGGCAAACTCATATCTCTTCAGTTTGTTGACTGAAGAGATAGGAGGTTTTAATCGTGCAATCCTGCGTGCATATCCCCTCTTTGCCAGTTCACGTCGGATCACATTCTCGCTCACACCAAAGTGCCGAAATATAAAATGTGCAAGTTGGAAAAATGACATCCGACGATTTTCCGGTGATAAACAGACGAAAAATTCTATTTCATCGACCTGGGAACTACTTAGAATAGGTGGCCTACCACTGGAGTACTGAGGCTCGGTATTTTCAACGCTCATGGTGTATTGTACCTGTCGCCATGTAATCCCAAGGCGTTGAGAGATTTTGACGTAACTGTGTCCCTCACTGGCCAAGGTTCTAACCTGCACATGTTACTCTCTTAACCTTATCAATTTGTAGTTTTCAGACTTACTTGAATACGTTGAGTTTGTGTTAGGCGTTTTGCATAAGTAGGAGATGCTGATGATGGAGAAGGTTGTTGAGGTGAATCCATCTTTGCGGCAATCTAGTACAGTAAATTAAAATCTTCTAAAGTAGTTGACTTAAGGTTCAGATGCACTCACATGAAGTAAAAATTAGATAGATGAATGAAATAAAAGTATGCCGTTGAGCAAAATAATAGTAAATAGCTGACAATGATTTAAACGAAACGACCTCAGGTGTGCGCGAGTGAAGAAAGGTGCAGGCATGAAGGTGGGCGTTGGACTTCATATACAGATGCATATCTCTTATGCCTTAGGCCATAAGATTTTAAAATTTGAAGCTAACAGGGATACTGTGGATCTATCGTGAGGTAACCTGGAATATCACCACTTCATCTCCACTTTATCCCCGCTTTAACCCCTGTACCCTATAATAAGCGGATCAACGAACAATACCCTATCATGAGAGTATGTATATGACGCAGTATGACTCTATTTGACGTTTGGAACACTCATACTCAGATTTTATATGCAGATTCCACTACGAGAATATAAGAGACCATGTGTGTGAGAGTATTTCTACACCGTCCCCTACTCGAAACCTCCTGTATTTTCACATGTTAGCTCATTTATCCACCCATTAAAATTGCCTTCCTCTAATCCCTAATCTTGTTTCTGAGCAGCAACTTTGTCAACGGGTTCGCAAAATTCTCTTTTCCGGGTATAGTTTTATGATCGGGCATTCATTTTGGATTTGTTTGTCAGAAAAGTGAACTCAGACAAGTAGGAACTTGTTAGTGCAAAGTACCAATGTATTCAATTGATCAAATCAAATGAAGAAAAAGTAAAACGAGTGTATATTCTAGAACTAACGCGAAGCTCTGTTTATTTAAAATTAACCAACTGATCGACATCACATGATCAAATAGGCGTGCAATTACTAATATTCCAACAGATCTCAAGATAAACATACCGATACTACATTTACGTACCGCTCACGTCTTCCTATTCCTATCCAGCTATTCCCTCTAAATCGATTCCTACAAGTCGATTCCTACAGAAGTGCATTTTAGTTCGGCCTTCGCGTTTGTGATGGCCAAATCACAACAACCACCTCCCTTGGCCCAGCGCGTCGCTGACAAGCTTCAGCTCGTCCAGCGCGTGGCAAAGGGTCGATTTCACGGATTGACATGTTTCATGTTAGGGAAGTGTCAAGGCCGTTACAAGGGGTTGATATTTGACAAAGGATTTACCAGGTTTCATGGTAAGACGTTGGCGTGCCGTTGTAGGAGTTTTGGAGTTGTTCTCTGGGCTTCATATAACCCGTGTGGAGTTATTATTACGATCTCACTTAGAGATCAAATGTACATATGTAGACCTGACGTCGCGGGGTTTTCTCTCCACGCAACGTCTTCTGAATATAATTTTATTCTTCGATTATCCTCTTCCTCTGCGAAGACCGCTGTTTAAATTGCACTTCTCTTCTGCTCCGGAAGACCACTCCCACCGCCCATTTCTCTTCTGCTGTGAAGAGCACTTCCCGCTGCTCGCCCCTCACCTATACCACCATCTCACCTATTACCTGACACACCCTCATATCACTCCCATCAAACGAGCTTTCTAGTCCCGCTTCGTACCCCGTGGAACAACTGCTCCTTATATCCGTGAGAGTCGAGCTACTTGGGTTCAATCCTTTCACACCAAGTTTTGGTCAGCCGTTGAAGAGGCTGATCCTCTCATTCAGTCCTTCGTGCGCGAGCAAATGGACGCGTTTCTCTTAGCGGTTGCTTCTGGGCACCCTATGCAACCCAACAGCCAGATACAACCCAAATCGTCGGGCTCCTTATCCAAGCCCAGCCAAAGCATCCCACCACGACCCCCCGCCCCTACATCGAAGAAAACTCAAAGTTGGGCAGCGACCACCGCAGGCCCTCCCGCCAACATCCCCCCGGCGTTGTCATCGTCGCGACCCAACACAACACATCACTCCTCTCGCGAGCCTGTTCCAAAACAATCTGCAACCACCAAGCGCCCCACGGCTATGTTGCGCCTCTCAGAGGAAGCTCCACTTCTCAGAGCAGACACCACAGCAGTCAAGGCTGCTTTCATTCACATTGTGCCTGACCTTAAGGACGGAATTGCCTCTGTTACTCGCTGCGCAAATGGTTTCAACGTCATTTTCTCGTCTGATGCATTGCTAAAAATTGCGATGGACAACGCCGACTCCATAAAGGCGTCTCTTTCCGGTTCCCTTGCTCAACTTGAGGACCGCATCAGGTATGTTGAGAAGCGTATCCCACGCACTATCTGGAATCCGGTCTCTAATTTGGTTCCCACCACGCTCGATGACGTCAAGAGCATTGCCCAGGCACAGACTGGTGTCGCTCCATCTAGCGCCCACTGGTCTTTACATGAAGATCGCCATGATCCACTGCATACGGCAGTTATTTTCTTTCCTAAAGAGGTGTCAACTTTTCGAATTGTTGACAGCGCCCCTTCCCGACGCTATATCCCTAACCCGAAGGTAGTCCAGTGTGATGCTTGTTTCGGGTTTCACCAATCATCTCGCTGCCGTACTCAAGCATTGTGCGCTCGCTGCGGTGCACTTCGCCACCACGGAGAATGCCGTCATCTTTGTCGGTGTATCAACTGCCCGGGGCCTCATTCAGCAGACGACCCTAACTGCCCTTTACGTCCTCGCCCTTTCAAGGGAAAACTGATTCATCCTTCGGAAAAAGCGATAACGGAACTCCGTTCACGGAATCGTAATAATCTCAGGAAAGAGCGTCGCGCAGAGGCAGCTGCTGCCACCCCTGCCACCTCCACCTCTCCTAGCAGCTCTAGTGCAGCGACTCTCTCGACGGAAACCCCCTCTGTCCCTTCTAAACGCACGCCTTCTGCCAGCCAGAATAGCTTCACACCGCTTGCATCTGCCCCGGATAGTTCTATGGATGTAGACCTACATGAGCAAACCACCATCAATACTTCTAATAGCACTTCCTATGAGCAATAGAGCCTATTTCAGGAGTTCCCCCCCGCCTCGCCTCCGTTTCATCCAAGCAAACGTTGGGCGTGGTGGATCTTCTCACCTCATCCTTTTATGAGCCGCATTTCAAGGTAAGTATGACGTGATCTTTGTCCAAGAGCCCTGGACACAAACAATCAACCTAAAGAACGTAACCAAGTCCCATCCAGCCTACGTCATCTTTACTCCTCCTAACCGGGACTGGAAAAATTCGCGCCCGCGCGTTATCACCTATGTACGAAAGAAATCAAACCTCCGTCCTATCCAGCTGGATTGTGGTTTCTCACCCGATATCATTATCCTCCGTCTTCAGTGCTCTCCTTCTTTAGAGGTCATAAATGTATACCGTCCACCCCAAGCTCCGATGCCTGAGAGTCTCAGCGCACTCCTAAGTTGGCCGATCAAACCGAATACCATAATTGTGGGAGATTTTAACCTTCACCACGAATTGTGGGAGCCTAACGTTTCCCGTTCGTCTGGCGTCAGCAGCTTTGTTGATTGGATTGATAGCTATTCTCTGAGGTCGGCAGTACCTTACGGTGCTCCCACTCATCGTGCCGGCCATGTACTCGACCTAGTACTTACGAACATGGAAGGACTTTCTGCTCGTGTAGATCCGGAGGCACATTCAACTTCCGACCATGAGACAATATCCGGGTTCGTCCAACTCTTGTCATCTCAAAGGCGGCACGCTACGCGGAAGCTGCCCAAACTCAACGATGAGAACGCTGAAGTATTTAGGTTAGCCCTCTCCGCCACCGCTCCTCCTAGTCTTTCCTTTGAATCAACTCCCCAGCGACTGGACGCGGTGACTTCATCGGGTATCGCCGCTCTCTCGACAATTTTGCTGGCAGCTAACCCTCCGAGGCCTGCATGCGTTCCATGCAAAGATTATTGGAATGACGAATGCTCAGACCAACGACGCCGGTACCTCGAAGCTCGCCATAGCGGCGATCCTAATCTCATTAGCGAGGCACACAATAGTTTCGGAAAATCCGTAAGACGAGCTAAACGAGAACACAAGCGCTTCAAGTTGGATAGTGTGTCTTCGATCCTGGAGGCCCATAAAGTTGTTGGATGGCGGAAGTTATCTAGTCGCTTTGGCCCCCCCCCCAATCCACTTCCAAGGTGTCACATATAGCACCCCGACCGAGCGGGCAGACATATTCTTTCGAACTAAGCTTACCCGCGCAATTGGTCAACCAGATCTACCCAAGGATACTCCCACCTGCCCACTGCGTGCGATCCCCGCACCTCTCTCTATAGACGAAGATGAAGTGCGCCACTGTCTTCTGGAGGTTTCGTCAACCACTCTGGGATATGACCACCTTTCTGTCTCAGCTCTTCGCTTGGTATGGGGAGTGGATACATGGCGCTCGTGGATTGTTAAACTTTACAGCCTCTGCCTCACATATGGTCACCATCCCAGCATCTTCCGCCGCGCCGAAGTGGTGGTTATTCCTAAACCACACAAGGACGATCTCACTAATGTCACAGATTAACTATATGAGGCAATGAGCACTTGTATGAGTAATGGTTGTTAATAATTCACTATGAAGAAGAAAAGCTAACTTAGGCTCCGAACAATCCTCTATATACAAGTTCTGTGTTTCCTTCCCATTGTTCAGCTTCGAACATCACCCGTGAGTAATTATTGAAAATCAAGGATACAAACTTATAATTAGTATCAGTCAGTTCAAGCCAAACCCTGATTACCTAGTCATGCTGTAGCTCCTGATTATAGACCCTTGTACAGTCTAGGACCCTTGCATAATGCAGTCGCTAATCTCTATTATTAGTGATCTTGCCTTATGTACCCATGATCTGCATGAAAGTACATGCCTGCGATAACCATCGTTGGCTACAGGTTTACAATCAGCTGAACAGCCGTCATAATTCCCCTTCTTTCTCTTCAGGGTTGTTGTGTCATTTCTCCTTTTTTTTTCGTCTTGACCTCCGTACCTCTGCGATATGTTTCTCCGCGGGCCCAATAAACATAGCAGCGTCAGTTTGTGGCGGCCCATCATGGGTTTTGATGGGTCCATATCTCTTTTCAAATTCGTCTAACGCCTTAGTATCTTTGACATGTTCAACCGGCTCCCAAGTTGGTTCAATCCATCCAACCCATTTTACGAGAGCTTGTCGAAATGATCCACGTCCGCGACGAACAGTTCTAGCTCGTATGATTGACTCGATTTCATACTCCGATTCTTCTAAACTATCAACCATGGGTGGGTTTTGAGCGTCATCGCAAATTTGGCTGGGTAATAGGTCAGTGCCTGCCCTTTTAATCAACTCAACGTGGAAACGTTTGTGTATATTTACAGGCACGTTCAATTCAACCGTGAGTGCATCCGGAACGGCTGTTACCTCGTACTTCGCGTGTTGCCATGCGAGCTTCTTTGAGAGTTGTGGCGTCTTAACATTCTGCAGATTTAACCATACCTTGTCTCCTACCTTGAACCTCTCTGGCTGGCGACGAAGCATATTTGTATTTTGCTCGTATCTTTGTTGAGCCGAGGCCATTGAGGCTTGTGCAAACTCTTGCGCATCCTTTAACCGTTGAACGTATGTCATAGCTGATAGGCGTCCGGGATGACGCAACTCATTTTTTGCTAACGGAGTTGGTTCCATCAAAGGGTCCATGTCGTAACCATGTCGCAAGAAAAACGGACTCATCCCTCCAATCGCTGAGTGAGGACGACTATTTAAGGCCAGCTGTGCCATCGGAAGCAAATCTATCCAATCACTTTGAGCGTAGCATGTAAATGCTCGTAGATACTTGTAAATTTCTTGGTTTGCCCGTTCGCTCGCATTTGATTGTGGATGATAAGCCGTGGTTAGTTGCTGGGTAATGCCGGTTAATTTACAAAATGTCGTCCAAAAATGACTGAGCCAATCACTTCCCCTATCGCTAGTAAGATAGCGTGGGAAACCAAAGTATCGATAATACCGGTCGACGAAAACTTTTGCGCAATTGTTCGCTATCATAGAATTGGTTCCAAAAATAAATATGTCTTTGGAAAGTCGATCCGTAATCACCATGATATTTGTGCACCCTTCGGACTCGGGGAGGTCAGTGATAAAGTCTATGGTTAAATCGCTACCAATGCGCTCTGGAATCGGAAGTGATTTTAAGAACCCGGCTTTTGCCTCCCGCCATACCGTTGTTCGCCCACACACGTCACAATTACGTATAAATTGCCGAACCGAGTCCCTCAATTTCGGCCAAAACCACCGACGCAAAATCATTCCAACCATTGTATCTTTACCCGGATGGCCGCTCAGATAGCTATCGTGTATTCTCTGCATTATAGCCGTACGTAAGGGCTCGAAATTTGGAACCCAAATTCTATTTTCTCGACCCCGGAGAACTCCATCTGCCGCTACCGTGCACTCGGCTATATTAGCACTAAGTTTGAATGCCAAGTCTGGTGGGAAACCTCATTCCGCATTGCACACAGCATCCCGTGCTCGTCGCCAATCCTCATCTGACTCAACGCCTATCTTCCACAACGCCTGTACTTCCTTATCCTCAAATAATCTAGCCAAAGCAGCCGGATCAGCTTGTAAGCCGTCAGCACCTTCCCCTACAATAGGCTCTATAATTGCTGGATGTGCCTGCACAGAGGGTAGCAGTTGCATTATACGCCCACTTGTTCTTTCGTCGCTAAAGCCAACAGGTTTATCTTGATTGCGTCGAGATAAAGCATCCGGTCGCTCACAGTTGTTCCCCGGTCGCCATTCAAACGTATATCGAAATTGTTGCAGGACATCATTATATATAACTTGTCGTTCATTCAAAAGTCGCTTAGTCATGAAACACTCTAGATTTTTATGGTCACTCAGAATTTTAAACGGCTTAGCTACCGATATTAGCTCTGGTTTCCATTCTTGTAAACAAGCCACAATTGAATGCATTTCTTTGTCGTGAATTGGGTAATTTGCATCTGCACTATTGAGCCTTTTCGAAAAATAGGCTACCGGACGTATTTGTCCTTGCTCATCAACTTGCGATAGACATCCTCCAACCGCATAACCGGAACTGTCAGCTTCTAAGATTGTATCGCGCTCTGGATCCCATTGCGCTAAAACTGGCTCCGATGCAAAGATTTCTTTCAGCTCTTCGAACGCTCTGCTTTCGTCACGACCCCATCGCCATTCAGAACCTTTCTTTGTTAATGCTGTTAAAGGCGCCGCGATTTCAGAGAATCTTTGAACAAAACACCAATAGAAATTAGCAAATCCTAGGAAGGACCTTACGCCCTTCACGGTTGTTGGCGCACTCCATTCTTGAATTGCTTTGACCTTAACTGGATCAACTGCAATACCCTCACCAGCCTTTACGATAAATCCCAAATATTTGAGCCGTTTGCAAAGGAATTCACACTTATCCAAGTCAAGATAAAGTCCAGCTATTTCGAGTTTCCTAAGTATGCTACGAACCGTTTCCCAGTATCCTTGCTCACTACCGTCTGTGTATGCCAGGATATCATCAACATAAGCCGTCGCATCAAGATCCAAATGCTCTTTTAGGTGCTCGTTTATGTATCTTTGAAACGAGGCTGGTGCGTTAACTAGGCCAAAAGGTGTCACCAGCCATTCAAATAGCCCTAGCCGACAACGAAATGCCGTCATCCATTCATCCCCTTCTCGAACTCTTACGCGGTGGAATGCCGATTTAACGTCTAGCTTCGTGAACCATCGCGCTTTTGATAGCTGTCGCAAAGTTTCCTTGAACAGTGGCAATGGATATCGATCCGGCACTGTAATTGCATTCAAACCCCGATAATCCACACAAAAACGTAACCCACCATTTTGTTTTTTTGCAAAAAGTACTGGAGATGCAGCCGCTGAACTACTCGGTCGTATCCATCCTTTTGCCAGAAGCTCTGTCAACGTTTTCCGCAGAACCAACAGCTCTTCTCTTGACATATTTTACAAAGGCCCCCATGGAGGTTGCAAGGGCTTCCCATCTTCATGACGTAAATTTATGGCATGATCTAAAGTACCAAGAAGTGATGGTAAGTCGTTCGCTTCATGATCGTCTGCAAACAGGTGTGCAAAATCTTTCACTTGATCTGGTAACCGTGCTTTAGCTTCTTCTATTGATAAGCCGGGCTTCGTGCGTAGTGCCTTATTTATATCTTCCAAAGAAGCCTTGCAGATCAGAAGTGTTTTGACCATTGAAGACAAAATATCTATAGAGGCTGCCCTAGGCTCCTTAACTCCCAAGAACTTTTGCCGCCAACACTTCACGCTGTATATTGACGTGCCACAATTTCGAAGTTCTAAGCGTTGCTCCTTGGAGTGGATCACAGCATCCTGGTCTTCGAGCCATTTTTTCCCGAGGATCATCTGATGCGTGCTGCAGGGTACAATATATAGCCACAGCTTCTTTGTCACATTCCCATCAAGATCAACAGAAACATATGTTATGTCTTTCACCACAGATCTTTCTTTCGAAGAACTCTCTGCCGTCTGAAGAGGTCGTGGAGCAATTGCTTCGCGGGGTAGATCTAATTTGGTTGCCAGTGAATCGTCAATAATTCCTGAACACAAACAACCATTATCCACCAACGCCTGCACCATTGTCAAATCGTTGATCAGCGCGTTGACCAAAAATGGGTTTGTGTCCATCCTAGATTCCTGTCCCCTAGTTGTTGCTTTTCTTATTGGTTGCTTACTCGAAGAACACAATGGTATATTAGACTCATAATTCCCGTCGCTTATTTCCTGACAAACCATTTTGGTATCATTTTTTTTGTCATTTATTTCGTATTTTGATGGAACGCTTCTATACTGTCTGAATTTAGGGTTAATTGCTGGGAGCAGGGGACATATTTTGGTAGTACAGCCCTGTCGTTCGCATCAATAACAACGACAATCTGTTTTGAGTTTGAAAATTTGTTCTCTTGTTTTCCACTTGGCTCGTAGAGGGTAGCCATTAAGATCTAACAATACATCTCTGGGACGAGCAACATCTTTTTCGTGGGCAATCCCTCCAATTGGAAGGAGAGCACAAACCCTTGCATAGCAGCCCTGTTGCTCACATCTAAAACATCGATTCTCTAGACGAAGTCTCTCAATTTGTTCGGCTGACTTCCACTGAGCTCTGCGTGTTTTATCCGAAATTTCTCGTGGCACTTGCATTTTGTTATATTCTTTGTCGTGCCTATCTTCTATACACCGTCGTATCCTAAGTTGCGTCTATCGTCGTGTCTACCGTCGTGTCTACCGTCGTGTCTACCGTCGTGTCTACCGTCGTGTCTAACGTCGTGTCTAACGTCTTATCCACTGTTTTCTCTATCGTCGTCTCGTTGTCGTCTTGTCGTAGTTATTGTCGTATTCATTGTCGTGTCTAACGTAGTCCTAAGATAGTGAATTATATGTCACAGATTAACTATATGAGGCAATGAGCACTTGTATGAGTAATGGTTGTTAATAATTCACTATGAAGAAGAAAAGCTAACTTAGGCTCCGAACAATCCTCTATATACAAGTTCTGTGTTTCCTTCCCATTGTTCAGCTTCGAACATCACCCGTGAGTAATTATTGAAAATCAAGGATACAAACTTATAATTAGTATCAGTCAGTTCAAGCCAAACCCTGATTACCTAGTCATGCTGTAGCCCTGATTATAGACCCTTGTACAGTCTAGGACCCTTGCATAATGCAGTCGCTAATCTCTATTATTAGTGATCTCGCCTTATGTACCCATGATCTGCATGAAAGTACATGCCTGCAATAACCATCGTTGGCTACAGGTTTACAATCGGCTGAACAGCCGTCACAACTAACCCCGCGAATTGGCGACCGATTTCGCTTCTCCCAGTCCTCGGGAAGGGGCTGGAACGCCTCCTTGCCAGACGCTTTGCCTCTTGGGCATTGTCAAACCGCATTATCTCCCCAACGCATTTCGGAGCTCTGCCTGGAAGATCTGCTATGGACCTCGTAGAATGTCTGGTTCACGATGTCGAAAAAGCGTGGGAAACAAAGCAAGTGTGCACTCTCGCTACCCTCGATATCCAGAGTGCTTTCGATAGCATCCAGCCTGGCCGTCTTCGCATTCGTCTTCGCGAACAGGGATGGCCTTTACCATACGTAAATTGGGCTGCTTCCTTTTCTTGTTGCAGGAAAGCTCGCCTCAGAATAGACGATTTTGTTGGTAACTTCTTGGATATTCCGCATGGTTTGCCCCAAGGTTCCCCCGCTTCCCCGATACTTTTCCTACTCTATCTCGAGCCTTCGTTCAAATTAGGGTTTCCTACTTATGGATATGTAGACGACGTAGCGATCCTTTCGGTCGCAAAAACTCTGGTCGATACTTCTCGTCTAACCGCCAACAGTGTTGAAAGCATCACCCGATGGTGTGATCAGAACGGACTCTCTCTGGCAGATAATAAGACCGAAATACTACATATTCATAGATCCCGTCAACCTCCTCCTCCGGTAACCATTAATGGCGTCTTAAGAACTACCAACTCTACTCTGAGGTGGCTAGGCGTCTTCCTCGACACCAAGCTCTCTTTCAAACAACATGTGCAGGAATGGAGTGCCAAATCGCAACGGATTAGCGCCCACATTCGACAGCTTGGAAATACCAACCGTGGTGTACCAACAACTTTTCTGCGTACTGCAGCCCTAGCTGCGGCGCTACCGGTCCTTTTGTACGGTGCGGAGGTTTGGTGGCGTGGAAACACCTATATCCGGCATGGCCGCTTGACTTCTACCCGATCCCAACACCTTGTATCCATGGTCACTCGAGCTCTGGTCAATTTGGCTAGAGCAATCCTACCAGTATACAAAACCACTCCCACTGCAGCACTCCTAAGGGAGGTGTGGCTCAAACCAGCACACATTCTACTCGAAGAGACGCGCCTCAACTCTGCTGTTAAAATAGCCGCCGCTGACCACTTTCACCCCCTGGTCAAAAGATCCAATGACTCCCGGGCGCATATCCGCTTAACTGGAAAGGCTCAGCTCGTTCCGCGCTTTCCCCGTCCTCGGCTTGTAACGCCCTCGTATAGAGCCCCCCAAACTCTAACCCGGGCTGAACTCTCCTCTGAAGAAGCTTCTCGGCGTATCAGAAACCTTCCACCATGGGACATCCTCGTCTTCTCCAACGGTTCCAAACAAAAAGATGGATCTGCTGGGGCAGGTGCCGTCGTTCTCCACAAGGGAATAACCGTAGCAACAGTGAGAGTCCCGCTAGGCCCCGACTTTGAGGTCTACGACTCTGAGATTGTCGGTGCTCTCGCAGGGCTTAATGCTGCCATAGCAGGTCCCTCTACCCACCTGGCAACTAATATCCATGTAATTCTAGACAATCAAGAGGCAACGCGACGCCTTCTCGATGCAACACCCTCCAAATCCTCACAGCAAGAAATATTCGAATTCCGAAAACTCGCCTCCCCGTGGCCCTCAAGGAGAATTCTGCCAATTGCAGCCCCTGGTAAAGTCCACGTGATGTGGTCACCTGGCCATATGGGGATCCCTGGTAATGAATTAGCCGATAAGTTAGCTGGCGAGGCTGCCCGCCAACCGGCTCCTCCTGCTGCATCTCTCGCTGGAGCCCGGACAAAGATGAAACAGTATATATGGGACCTGACTTCCGCATAGTGGCAAAGTCATGCTCCTTCCACCTACTGTGAATTAGGGATGCCATTTCCCAAGAAGCCCCCCGAGGAGCTACGACTCCCCCGCCGTAATCTTGGGTACCTTATTCAATGCCGAACCGGACATGGAGACTTTCGCGCTTATCACAACCGATTCCGTTACAAAGATGCATACTTGACTTGTTCCTGCGGGGGTGACAAGTCAATTACCCACCTAGTTTTCTGCCCCCTAGTTCGAGAGAGACTAGCCTCAACTGGTCACCGAAGAAGCCTAGGGAAACTAGATTTGCTTCTCGGCACCTCCCGTGGTGCCGAGCGTTTTTCCTCTGTTTTGGAGAAGACAAAATTCCTATCGGAAATTTGCCCAATCCGTCCCGTCTGACTTATGTCTATGTGAGAGTCCCGCTGTACAGCGCTCACTACACTTTCACGAATTCAGTTTCCAAGGCCTTTTGGCTCCCCATTTATTGTTAATTAGTTTAGTACATATTTGTCACCATATCCCCCCAGGGACGGGGCCCTAGGCGTAGCTGAAGCCCGGTAGACTTGTAAAAATGAATAAATAAATAAATAAATAAATAAATAAATAAATAAATAAATAAATAAATAAATAAATAAATAAATAAATAAATAAATAAATAAATAAATAAATAAATAAATAAATAAATAAATAAATAAATAAATAAATAAATAAATAAATAAATAAATAAATAAATAAATAAATAAATAAATAAATAAATAAATAAATAAATAAATAAATAAATAAATAAATAAATAAATAAATAAATAAATAAATAAATAAATAAATAAATAAATAAATAAATAAATAAATAAATAAATAAATAAATAAATAAATAAATAAATAAGAACTCAAGATAAAAGGTTGAAATAAAGCTAAAGAGTTAAGTCTCCTCTACAAAGACAGTTTATATCTATGTTTTGTGTACGCGACAAAAGAAATATATGTCAATAAAGATGTTAACGCCGTTACTCCGTTGGTATTATTTCCAAGTCCATGGTCCTTACGTAACATCATACCTTAATACTTGACATTGTTGTCTTAGGTATTGAGGTCAAACCTCTATATGCCTTGTTCTTCCTGCGAATTTGTTAGTCTTCGAGAGCTCATAGCCCCCTTCAAAGTCGGTAATTAGCTTTGGTATAATTCGGATTTGATTTATGTGTAATTCTTCGAGTAGTTGCCAAGCTCATGCTGCGTCTTTTTGTTGAAGTACCAATCTTCAGTCTATGGATTCATATGATAGTTTGGTAACAAAGGCAACCACGACCTGCCAGCTTACCTGTTTGTTTACGTTAAAAGCCTAGATTCCCATTTGTAAATAGTATGACAATAATGATAACAATAATAATACGTACTTTCCCCTAAGCTCCCTCTACACTTTTGCCTCTTCTCCTACTACCATGTACTCCGCTTCATTAATAGACTATGCTACTATGTTTTGCTTGCGAGTCCGCCATCCTATTTGCTGTTTTCCCACAAAATCCATGCACCCAGTTTGCGAATTTCCCTCTTCTCCTGTGTATGAAACGTCTGTAGCGACTTCTACCTACTGGTTTCCGTGCTTGCAAAGTCTTAACCCCACTTTTTTGGTGCTTAACGAATAGGGTAGTATCATCTTGGCTGCTGACGGATAAAGTATATTTGGACTTTGCCCTCGTCTTCCCAATAGATTCACATGTATAGCTGTGTCTGGCCTGGTCATTCGTGCTATGAAAAGTAATTCTCCAACAAATTTTCGGTAATTTTTAAAATCTGCTGGCTTTTTGAGAATTTTGCTCGTAGTAAGTTTGATCTTGTGAGAGGCTCGTCTTGGCTACTACACTGTGTTACTTAGCAAATGCTTCTATGAGCATTGTCTATGTTATTACTAGTGCATTGTCTATGTTATTACTAGTGCATTGCCCTCGTCTACCAATTTCATTTCAATTCCGAGATCTTGTTTGGCTTACCACGTTTATCCTATTCAACATATTTTTCGATGCCTCTTTCAATACTGTCTGAAGCATCTCGGGATCAACTCCAAGCAAGTCGTTGATATAGGTGCCTAGCAGTGCGTTTTGGGTTATGCTGTTGTAGCAACCTTCGTCCTTTACACATTATTTCATTCGGTAATCGGGAATTTCTGGTATTCCCTTTAGTTTGTTAAATCATTCATGGCCGGCTTGCTTAAATCCATATAGAGCCATTTCTAGTTTCTAGTAGTCTGTTTCGCCTTCTTCCTTGATGTCTTTGACATAAGCATCGTGATCGAGCTTGGCTCGGAGATATGGCGCCACCAAATCTCATTTTCGGATGTCCCATCCTTTGTATAAAGCTATAAAAATTAAAAGTCTCCATATTTCTAGGCGCATCATCTGTGCATATGTCTCATCATAATTGAGGCCTACTGTTTGAGAGATCTCCCTTTCTGCCTTTCCTGCCTTGAAATTTTCTTTTTGTCCATCTATACCTATTTTGATGGCGTATACCCATTTAATATCAACTATTCGTGTTCCTTCAGGTATATCTGTTTTTTCAATGATTCGGTAGACGCCGCAACGTATAAGTTGTGCTCCTTCTTTCTCTCTAGTTTCCGCCCATTTTTTAGCATATTGTCCATCTTTGGCTTATTGCTCAATGGGGTGATCTTCGTCTGCTCCCGATGTTACTATCTAAGCCTCGTGGGCATAATATTCAATAGTCTTATTGGCCTCGTCAGGGACTTGATCTATAACTTCAAGATATCCGTATAGATCCGATAATTTTGCGATGGCTCTTTTGAAGCCTAGCTCGTTAGATTGTTCATTTATCTCTACTACTCGTTTCTTCGGGCTTAGTACAGTAATTCTTTGTGGCTTTCATTTCCCATATAATTTTTCGCATTTTCTAGGGGTTTTCAGAATTCTTAATGATCCTTTTGGAACTTGATCTAAGGCTTGTGATAATGGTACTAAAATTTCTTTTGTCTATGGAGCCGCTGGGAGTTCTTTGTTATCAGATTCTTACTGCATTTCATAGATTCCTTTTGGATCTGTCACTATTTTGGTTGTTCTGCCCTTTTTGAGGACTCGGTAAGTTGCATGTGTTCCAGAATATCCTGTTGTCCTGTCTTCGAAATATCGGCCATTCATTTTTATTCCTTGAGTTTGGTCATAATCATAGCATGCTATTCTTTGCACAAATACCTTGAGAAATTTGCTTTCTTACTTTCCATCCTTTTTTATCATTATCTCAACTGGACATCTTCCCAAAAGTTTATGTGCGGAACCCGATTCTTGTTGTACGTTGCCCAAGATGCTGTTTCATCCCATTTGATCGTAGCTATTCTCTGGCTAGTTCCTTTTACAGTGATTCTGACCATCGTGATTATTATTTGATTAGCCCTATCCACTATGGCATTTGTTTCACTGCGCCCTGAAATTGTCGCTTTCATTCTTATTCCTTTACCTTTGCACACATATTCTAGCAAGCTGTTCCAAAACTCAATGCCCCAGTCCGCTTAAATTTCACTAACCTTGTGCTTGGTCACATTTTCCAAGGCTGCGATTATCTGAGAAATTTTTTCCGGGGCATCATATTTCGTTGATATGGACGTGTATACTGTGTATCTGCAATAGTTATCTGCTGATACTAAAATATACTTGTATAGTCTTGCCTGCGGTGTAATCGGACCTCCTAGGTCCACGTGGATTCGTTCCAAGATCCTTGATGTTTTGATTTTGACAGATTGTTCTTTGGCTACTAGTTTCGTAGTCCTATCTTTTTCGCACGCTTCGCACACTTCGCACCGAGGTTTTGAAGAGAATTTCGGGCATTCAGGAAGAGATTTGGCAGTATTAAATGAAATATGTCCATAGCTTTTGTGCAATTCAAGATGTATTTTTGCATTATGTGAGAGCTCTTAGCCCTCTGAAGTTTTGACCTGATCTGTCGTGATAAATCCATTTTCATCTATTACCATTTCACAAACTAATTTGGCTCTATCTTCAGAATCACACCTCTTTGTGACGCTCTTGTCATATAAACAAGAAATCTTTGCCCGCTGATAAGGTTACTATATGTTGGATAATATAGCACATTCCACAATTCAACCCCAGATGTGATTAAATTTAACTGTTCCAGTCTTATGGCATTGAGATACATTTCTGATATGGCTTTTAACTGTTATATTCCAGTCTTGGACATTGTGCAAGATATCAAATCGATTTGTGGTGTTATGGCTTACTCCTGTATTCCATTCAAACATATCAAGCCGGGTTCGTGTCTTCCTATTTTGAGGTTGTGTAGGCTGATTCCTTCTTCTCCCTCTACTTCAACCTTTCTTACTTTTTTCTCTGCCTTATTCTTAGTCCGCACTCATCATCAGTATACCCTACACCTTTCCATCCTATCGATTGGCAATATTTACAGTCCCTTGTCGGATCTTTTCCGTTTTTTTTGAGTCCTACAGGCTCCTTTCTTGTGCCTCTTTTTCTGTTTCTTTGAAGGAAAGAATTGTGTTAATTTTAGGACCACGTCATGATAGCTGTATTCTTTGGCTCTGATATCCTCAATCGTTTTGGCATACTATGTTCCGAAAGATCTTAGAGGGAATTCAGCCTTAGCCTTATCATTTTTGCTATATTCCAGAAGCCCTCTCCCCATTCCATTATCATTGTCAACTTTGGCCCTTGATATAATTCCGGCGAAATTATTCCATACATGCTCGTCATGAACACTATATGACAATATCGATTTTCCGGTCACCATACGTATTGATCATCAGACTGTTTTCTTTTTAATTCAATTTAGCGTATACAGCCTGAGGCTATGACACGTATGATTACGGAAGATATTTAAAATGACTCAGATTGACGTTTGGAGCACTCACACTCAGATTTCATTTGCAGATACCACCACAAGGATAACGTGTTACGGCATGTACCGTCTTCCGTAAATCCCACCACAGGGAAAAGCGAGAAAATCCCGTGGTTACCTGAACATGCTTTCGTCATTCTAAAAATACAATATCACCGCGAGAGAAGTGGTGTGAAGGTCTTGCTGGATTTGAACTAGCTTTCTCCTGTCTCAAGTGGGGCATTTGTGTCGTGCTGGGAATTTGTGGGCATGGTTTACCTGGCTAGTGAGACATGGGCTAGGTCACATGGGTGCACGTGGCAGGGAAAATTGTGTTCAAGGCAGGACATGCACGAATGCTAGAAGAGCCGGTGTACAGATGATGGACACAGGTGTCAAGCAGTCCGCATTATGACCTTGCATAACAATAATGTATCAATGACAAGCGCATAATGTGAATTGGGCTGGCAGTGTGATAAGTTTGGTCTGGACTTAAGCGAGGATATTGAGTTATAAATAGGAAGAGATTTCCCAAGACGTAAAATTTATATATCATTCATAATTATTCTACCAACAATACATTTACATCATATAAATTAGAATAACCGTCAAGTACTCTAACGCATATGTATATTCCCCAATCAGACACCTGGTAAAACAATGTGTCCAAGCTACCCGGACTCTACTTGGGAGAACGACCCAGACGGTGTACCACTGTTCCATCCGACTCATTAGCCTATTTAATAGGCTATGAAATTCTTTAGATTTTGTGTTTGAAATGCCTTTTCTAATTCGTTGTATGCCTTGTGTACAGTTATAAATGTACGTATTTGAGCTTTTACCAACATTGATCAATTTCTCCTAGTGGTGGATAATGCTGCTGCATTAACTTATTTCCATAGTTTTATTATTGCGGGTGCGCTTTCAGTTGCATTATTAGTTGTTCTATCATCTCTTGGCAGGGATTTTAGCATGGGATATTCTCCGGTGGCTCTCTGCTATTATGTGTGATCTGTTCCTAGGATATCATGGACATACAGCACATTGAAAAAAGCAGTTGTCCATCATGCACATACTGCTGCATCTAAGATTGTGTCGACCTCGAAGATCTTTTTAGTCATTTTTTCACTTATGCTATTCAGAGATGGTGATGGTAATTTTGGGGTTGTTTGATCTGATATTTCTATCAATTCACCGAGTTCATCATTTGTATCTTCTGTTGAGAGGCGTTCGGCTCCGGAGACATTAATAGACAATTCTTTATATTTGAATCTGCCTGCGTTCATGTCGAAGTAATTGGATTTAGTCCCCTTAGATGTCACACGTTGTTCTAGTGTTCCATCACTTAGACATCCAGATATTTACTTGATTTACTTTGTGATATATTCTTACCTTTATTTTTCTTACCCAAGATGTCTTACAATTTGCTACTTTGAATTTGCTTTTGTTTCTGAGCAGTGATACATTGTTACGGGCCCAGGACCCGTTGAGATAGAAACTGTTTTTTTATATCATTCATGTGTATTCAACCATTAGGCAATGACACGAGTCGTACTGGAACGGTACATGGAGCGATGACACAACTTGATATGAGGGTCTTGCTGCATTCGAACCAGCTACCTCCTGTCTCAAGAGATGCATTCGCATCGACCGCCTAGAACCTACTAGAGAGAACGGTCCCGACGGTATACCACTCCGCCATCCGACTCAAAGATGACATTGATACAGTACATTTTAGATCGACTCGATTTTACATCAACTGTGCGTATACCAGATATCATATGTAGATACCCTATGAAAGTCAAGATCTTTGCAGTACTCGTTTGTCATCGACCCTATACATCGATAAATGAGAGAAGCCAGAAACCCATTTGGTCGTCTGAGTATGCTTTCACTATCTCACTGTCAGGTGAAGTGTGTGTCCAATTTACCCTGAGTCAAGAGAGCGATCCAGAGGGTGCACTGCTAGGCTCTCTGTCCAATTTTGTAGCCTTGATGATCTGAGGCTGAGCCCTGGTAGCTGCTATACCTTTCAGTAAACTTCTATGCAATCGGGCAGCTAGAAAGCCGGTAGGTACTGGTAAAATAAGCACGGAAAATCCTTAATTCTATCCTCCTACATGCTAGCAGACTGTTTATTCAGGTTGAGATATTTCATTAGCAAGATGAGACGCCGGGGATTGTTGATTCCGTGAATAGCTTAGTATGGGCGGTGTTTCGGATATCTAAATGGTCGCCGCGGACCGCGTCGGTTTTATTACATAATATGATTACAGATGAGGAAGCAAAACACTAATGTTCCGCACGAATCAACGTATGCCTGACAAAGTTTCCAGAACTACGCTCGTCACAACGCAGTATTCAAGGACTTGTGTATTCTCGGCTTTGGACCGCACAATGCTTTTTGACCCAAGATTGCGCGTGCAAATTCATCCACATGGCCAACAAGAGTCTATATAGTATTTGAACCTCAACGTCTTCTGGGTCGCTCCTGGGGAATAATTTCATTGATTTTGGATAAGAATTATCACTAAACTGGCTGACGCGTTACCCTCGAAAACTATCTAGACTTTATTCGCCAACTTAAGTGTGACAAAATGGAGGAAAACCTCTCGTCAAATCGCCGGCTGTCAGAAAGAAAATCAAATCAGCCATTGCTAGGCAAGGACAATTATCTGGAACGGGGGAGAGATGGTTTCACAGACCCTGTCACAAATCAGACACGGCCAACCATTTACCCAAAATCTGCTATGCGAAGTCGAAGTCCAGATGCTCAGGCTAAGCTAGCTATAAGGAAGAAATACAAATACGCGGCTTTATTTTTAGGGTTAAGCTTAATCACCTTTGTAGTTCAAACAGAAACTGCAGTCTACATACAGCACGAATTGGGTTGGAACAAGCCCTTCTGTATGCTGTATGGCGCCTGTGAGAATTTAGGTGTATATGATGTTAACGCTAGACAGATACTTCACACATGGATCGTGGACCTTACTCTGGCCAATCCAACTCCTTATTTCACGATTGCAAAAGTGGAATATGCCGGGGAAGATATTTTGGCGGGGACATATCTCCCTTCTTCGAACGACAGCACAAATGGTGGAGACACAGAAATTGACTATTCCTCCGGCTCAACACTCCCCTCTTCTGTACATGACAAAAATCATAGCTTTAGTCTCTTGTTCATTGACCATCGCGGGAGGGTCCTGGTACGTGGCTGTTAGTATGACTTCCCCAGCAGACCTGACAGCTATTTACAATTGTTCGGCTTTCTTTGCATATGTTTTCAGTGTGCCAATTTTAAAAGAAAAGCTTCGCTGGGACAAGTCTATTGCAGTTGCCGTTGCTATTATTGGAGTTTTAGTTGTTGCCTATGGAGATAGTGTTACTACGGAGGATGAAGGTAACTCTGTAGGCTCAGCTGGAGGGGGCCACGAAAAGCCTTTGAATAATCGGGTTGCTGGAAACTTGATTATTGGGATTGGTAGTGTACTATATGGTTTCTATGAAGTACTTTATAAAAGATTTGCTTGTCCTCCGGAAGGGACATCTGCAGGCAGAGGCATGATTTTTGCCAATACCTTTGGCTCGCTTATTGGATTTTTCACCCTTTTTGTTCTCTGGATACCTCTTCTCGTTCTTCATGTTACAGGCTTAGAGAGATTTGAACTGCCTCATGGACCAGCCTCTTGGGTTTTGGGTATTTCCGTGCTCTCCAGCGCGATATTTTCGGGTAGTTTCTTGGCGCTTATCAGTCTCACTAGCCCAGTCTTGAGCTCTGTGGCTGCCCTATTAACGATTTTTCTGGTTGCTGTTGTGGATTGGCTGGTTACTGGTGTGCCTCTTTCACCTGCCGCACTCTTGGGAGGAATGTTGATTATTATTGCCTTTGTTGTTCTAAGTTGGAGTACGTACCGAGAGATGTCGGAGGAGTCTCGTAAGAAATTTGTCGATTTCAGTGATGATGATATTGAAGACGAATGATCACGATTTGGGGTCTTCGAGAAAGCTCAGATAATGCTCAGGACAACATCTTGCGATGTATCATTTCTTAGATGTTTTAAAAATGATACCAAATCAGATTCTCTTGAGCGACATTCGTGAGAAATGATGACACAAATAAACGCGAATAACTTTGCTGATTGAACACTGATAATTGGGGAATAATTAAACAGAGCTGGTAACCACCTTTCGCTTGATCCTGAATCTGGTCGATGATGAATTCTTCGAATGTTGTGTCACGCCCAAGAAATGGATTCTTACGAGGGACTCTCCTCATCAATTGCTTTTCACGGACTAAATTGACTCGCCAACTCATTGTCTTACTATACTAGTATGGTACTGGCAATACCGGTACTCGTGTAACATATCACCTAGTCTCGCGAGGCGCCTGCCAATAAATTTCTAGACTTCTATCTTCCGAATCGCAATCTCTTATAGCTATCAAATTCCAATCTGACTTTCTACGGTCTCTCAGTATTACCCACAATCATTGTCTATTCTTTAAATTCTTCTACTAATGTGGAAGGCGAATCACTAGAGTTTAAAAGTAGGGAAATGTCCGAAATGCTATCTATTTCCTACGAGAGGGCTAATAGATTCATGAGTAAATTGAAATTGCTGATTATTACCACTACAGTCGTCCCTCTCAAACTCGATAGTGGGTCCCGGTATATGTGTTGAAAATATTCATTGAAATTCGACCATTTACATTTGCAATACTTACCCCTGCGCGCAAAATGACCTGTAAGGGTAAGTGTTGCAAATATAAAAGTCCGAGTTATAATGAATATTTTCAACACTTATACCGGGACCCACTATCGAGTTAGAGAGGGATGACTGTACGTGTACCGATACATATGTGGATCCTGAAAACGGCAATATCTCACCGCTTTAGCGCATGTAAATTAGGATCGTACTTTCCCGTAGTTCGAGAGGAACCTGCACTTAATGACCTATAAACTCAGCCCAGGCTTCCCACACTGTGATGTGACGCTGTAAGCCACGATTTAAGATCATCTTGAGGTCACGGAACCTCACATATATCCACCAGCCCCGAGTTTGGGTCATGGCCCACTTGAGGATCCTTAGACTAGGTATGCCAGGGTATTGACGTCATGTCTAAATTATCCATCTTGTACAACCCAGCACAAACCCCACATACAATCATTGACATCATCGCGCATAATTACTTGTGCTGAAATTTGGAAGGGGGGTTTATGAACTAAGGGTTATGTATTTAAGTATGAACCGCCTGGGAGTTTGGGGAAGGACAAGTTACAGACAGTCTAGAGATTTGACTATATAGAAGATATAGCCCGAATCCCAAGACACCCTGTAACGAGAGTGATATCCTAACCTTACAGCTGATCGTAGAACCTCACACTAGCTTCGTGTAGGTGATGATTTTTTTTTTTTTCCCATTTAGCGTCGTGCCGGCGCTCGGCTACGAGTCTTAAAGTGACACGTGCCGGTTAGCTCAGCCTATAATAGCTACCCGACGCGCCAGTGCCCCGAAGGACCTGGCCTCTACTCATAGATCCAGGCCTCTCTGCCTAGGACCTTTTTAACTAAAACAAATATATAGAGAGCACCCTTCCACTGGGTCTCTGAATGGTTTACTTATAGACTGATACGTGTCTAGAATATTTTAGGGGATACCCTGTAACAGGATTAAGTTGAATGACGACGTGAAGGTTACACCTTATAACATAAGAAAAAAAAATATAGCAAAAACAAAAGAAAATTATGAAAATAGTAGGCTGATAGAACACTGATAGAAGAGTTCTTTATGTCAGCGGGACATACTAGCGGCGGAGCTGTATTTCATCAAAAAAGGAGGTAGCCTGAAGCCAGTTGTTGAAAGATTTTCCTCCCTCCACTGTGCCTAGTACCCATCGGATTCCGGGGCTCGGGTGTCGAGGTCCGCCCTTTAAGCGAGCGCGGTTTCGGCCTAGTCGGCAGAAAAAGAAGTGATCAGGTGATTTCTCCTGCCCGCAGGTGCAGGTCAGGAGCGCGTTTTGATGTTGGAAACGGCGATGGTATTCTGCGAAGTCTCCATGACCGGAGCGGGCCGCAAGAAGAAAACCAACCGTGCGTCGATCGAAGCTCGCTAGTTCTGGGGAGATTTTTGCATTCGCTTTGATTCTGAGCTCTCTGTATCTATCTGGGGCATTCCTGGACCAGTAGGTGGCTACAGAGGCTTCATATCGTGCTTTGATTTCTCGTTTTGCTCGTGCAATTGATGGGGCGAGGGGGGGAGCAGGGGCTTCGCAGGCTAGCTTAGCAAGGGAGTCGGCAGTTTCGTTGCCGAGGATACCGACATGTGCTGGGCACCAGCGTATGTCTACTGTGCCAGGTTGTGTGAAGGAGCAGCGATTTCTCGTTGTCCAGGAATCCGAAAGCTCCTGGAAAAGCTTTATAAATTTCAAGCTGCTTGGTGTAGGAGCGTTAGATTTGAGCCGGAGAGCAGACTCTTGGTTGTCAAGGCAAACCGTGACGTTTGTAGCAAACCGTGCCATGGGGCTGTGGAGAGCAGCGGCAAGTCCATCAGTGGCCCCACGTATTTCTGCATCATACACTTCAGCGGAAGTTCCAAGAGGGAGAGAGCCTTGGTGAATCTGTTGTGTAAGACCCCGGTAGATTGCATACCCGGCACCAGACCGGTTTTCTATTAGCGCGCCGTCGGAGAAGACAAATAAATCAAGAGGAGAACAGGTAGCCTGCCACCGTTTAAACTCCTGTTTTCCGATTGTTCTACCTACCGCGCCAATAGATTTTAGGGTTGCTTCTCTACTTGGCATCCAGGGGGGGATTATTGTATCGGTCGAGAGCTCAGGTGACACTCTTTGGCGAACCCAATTCACGCGGGTAGTATTCCAACGTTTACGTAATGGATGTTGGGGATCTGCTGAGGCTACGCGCACCGCAAGTCGATCATGCAGCCGTTCGAGCCAGGCGAGGGCTGGACCCCATCCAACTTCACGCAGAAGTGCTGGAACTGGGGTTGTGCGGTATACTGGGAGAGCTGCCCGTGCGGTATCATTCATTCTAAGCTGTATCTTGGCGATAGTGCTCTTCGAGGTCCCTTTGGAGAACCAAGTTTCAGCTCCATAGAGGAGGGTAGGAAGAGCGGCTCCTTGTAGAGCTTGTCTGAGGAGTAAGGGACTAATCCCACGGGTCGTTGATTGGAGTCTCTTGAGGTGGCTAGTTATGGCTACGGATCTCTCGCAGGCCTTCTTGATGTGATGCCGGAAACGGAGCGAACGATCAAAGAAGACCCCTAACCATCGGGTGAATTCGTTTGGTCTAATTTCGTTTCCTTCGGCGAATAAGCTAGGCTCTGTGGGCGACCTACGCTTTCTATGAAAGTACTGTAGTTCAGTCTTCCGGATTTCAAACACAATTCCATTATTATGACCCCACGTGAAAGTCTCATCTAGTTTAGTCTGAAGCTTTCTGGCGCAGTCAGCGAGACAGGGTGCTGAGGCGAAAATGTTGATGTCATCGGCGTAGCCGAGACGTCCGGGCGAAAGGCGGAGGGCCTCTTCGATTGCTAGGAGAAATAAAATAGGTGAGACTGGAGAGCCCTGCGGGAGACCGCATAGTATCTGAAAAGATGGGGATGTAGTGCCTTCTAAGGAGATTGTGGCCTGGCGTTGCTCCATAAATGAGATCACCCATTTTACTACATTTGAAGGCCAACCTTGGCTACGGAGACGGTGGCTAAGGCGTCCCTTTTGTATGCCATCGAAGGCACCCTTAACGTCAACTGTTACCATTCCCGCGACTTTTCTTTCTGCCTAGGCAGACTGGATATCACAGGTGAGTGCAGTGGTTAGGTCAGTAGCGGACTTGCGGGGGACTGCGCTGCACTGATCGCGGGCAATAATTCGGTATTTTAGTGCCAGGTAAAATAGCCGTCGCGCTATTAGCCTCTCTAACCCTTTTCCGAGTCGCGAGAGCAGGGCGATTGGTCTGTATGAGTTTGGGAGGTCTGGATTTCGATCTCCGGGCTTCGGAATTATGACTACGTTGGCTTTTTTGAAGGGGAGCGGATGATGCCCGAGCTGGTCACATTGACGGAAAAGCGCAGCGACCCGGGCTCCAATTATTGGCCAGGCCTGTCTTAGAGCAGTAACTGTGATTTCGTCAGGCCCAGGTGCGGAGGAAGTGACCTGACAGCAGGAGCAGTATATTTCATCGTCTGTCAAGGGGGGCCAAGGTAGATTCTGTTTTGGAACAGATGGTACATCGTCGGGTATGTCGTCAAAATCGGAGTGCCTACTTAGGAGGGTGCTGTGAAAAATTTGAGCTTTTGCTTCAGGTGTGACCACAGGACCGTCCGGTCCTTCTAGCGGGGGAGTATTCCAATGTGCCACTTTTTTGTGCCAGCCCGTGATTTTGTATGCATCAGGGAGGTTAGATACGCTTTTGTCACGGTTAGTGTCTCTAAGTTCGCTCAGAGGATCGAAATCAGAAGTTTATATTAACTATGAGGAAAGAAAGAGATATCTGTCTACACATGACGGCCCATTTTATAGGTTCCTCCTGCCCTGCCCATGTGATTCCACTCATGCAAACAGAGCAAACAACTTGGCGCCGTGGAAGTAGTTCACGGCGATCCTCATTACAATATCCTCAAATTGTAATTATCTTGACGTTGGGCTAGACCCATCGACTGCCCCCCTGCACCCAACATTTGTTCCAATGGACGTTGATCTACATTTCGGAGTGCTAGCCATGTCAATATCTTCGCGTAGCAGGGACCGCGTTGGCAACCGTGGTCTACAGGATCCTTGCCGGCTAGCCAGCCGTTACAGCTTTCTATCTTACCGGACCAGTAGTCGCGCTTGGCCTTTTTAACGGCTTTATTAAAAGATCGACGTACCGCCGTTGAACATATGCCAAGACGTCTGGAGCGACAGAGATCTCGGTGTGCCTTACCGCAATCTTGGGTCCACCATCTTGCGTCTTTTGATTGTCCACCAGTCCTTGGACAGGCGGCTTGTAGAGCGCCTGTAAGCATGTCAACCAGAAGTGTGGCTTCTACATTCGGGTTAAGCGAGGGAGGATTCGTGAGTTGATCTTTCAGGGAGTTGGAGAAAGCGGTCCAGTCACAAGCTTTATATTTAAGACGTCCTAGGGGGGGGGGGGCTCAGGGCCTTTGTCCGGGATTCACGTGTATAATGTCCTATGGTCAGCACCGATATCGAGACCATGCCGAACAGTACAGGAAGAATTCGGGTTGAGCTTGGTGAAAAATAGGTCTAAAGTCGCGCCCGCGTCGTGTGTTGGCACTCCGTAGGGGTTGAGAAGTAGGAGTCCCTTGTCGATTGTGAATGTAAGTAGTGCGTCACCATCAGATGAGTCATTCCTAGCTGTTTGATCCCATGACGAATGATGTATATTGAAGTCACCACAAAGTATATCTGGGATCTCTGGGAGTGCAAGTAAGTGGCGTAGACCCTCTCCCGGTTCAGAGGAGCCTGCCGGAGCGTTATAGATATTACAACAGTCTATCAAACGCCTGCCCCGTCTTTGAACACAAATCCGAAGTAGGTCACGGGAGTGGGTGCTGGGTTGGAAGGGTGAGAGGCCTCGGCCTTTACGAGTGTATGTCATAACGCGAGGTCGTACAATCCAATTTGAAAAAGGTGCGAAGGTTTGAAAGTTTGGATGAGTTTTCGTTGTTTTTCGGGAGATGTCAGAGAAGATCCAAGGTTCTTGGATCATCACAATATCGGCTTCGGATTGCGCGGCGAGTTCAAGAGCGGCATCGTGGGCTGAGCCCGATTTACCAACATTGACTTGGAAGATGCAGAGGCAGGAGGCTGTCTGCTTTTGGTGTCCACGGCCTCGGACCATTAAAGTTGTTCTTCCGGATTAGGAGGGGAGGGTATTGAGCTAACCTGTGTTGAAATAGGAGTCACACAGGGCTGTATGTCAATATTTGAGATTTGCGTGGAGATTTAGTCATTTGATGTCTGAGCTGTAGCTGAAGAGTGTACGGCTAGCCAAGCCTTATGCCCTTGACGGCGGATATGCTGTAGTCTTCCCTTATCAGGGCGTACAAAGACTCCGTTCTCCCGCCGAGGTCGAGCGGGGCAGTTCTTCTCATCTGACGAATGAGGGCCAAGGCAGTTCAGGCATTTATGAGGAGTACTACAGGGACCAGTGTGTGATTCGGCGGCACAGAACCTGCAGCGGGGACTACGAGTACATGCATTTATGTTGTGGAATCCATAGCACTTAGAGCAGGAGGGGAGTAGTGGCCGATCATTGGCCGGCCTGAGTCTGACAGCTTGGGTAAAAAGACGCACATTGTTGGGGAGACTCTTGATGGCTGAGGCTTTGAGAACTAAGCGTATTGTACCATCACTGCGGGGGGATTCATTGGAACGGCGAGTCCAAGACATGGCGTAAATCGAGTCGGAGGTTATTTTCTCAGCTTCGAGCTCTTGTCGAATTTCATTGAGGGACAGATCCTCGCAGTTTCCCTGGGCGTTATACCCGTATTTTGGTACCGGGCCAAGAAGGTAGGTCAATCGCTTCTCTTGACGCTCCACTATTGTTTCACCAGTAATTGGTTTTAAGGCCTTGGCTGCCTCTAGCAGGTCATGTGCTTGGGAGGGAGAGGGGGCCACTAAGGCTAACCCTGTTGGCACAATCCGGATGTCTTTGATAAGCTCCGGGCGACTTAGGAGTCGGCGTAGCTTGGTTCTAACGAGAAAGGGGTCTTCGCTGCGCAATGAGTGATTTGCAGGCAGTCTGACGATGACTCTTGCGTCCGATTTTGGCGTAGTGGGAGGGGGTTTGTTTGCATTTCTGTTCAAACTTGGGGCATGAATACCTCTGTGAGCGGCAGCTGCATATGAGTGGGCCGCAGCAAGCGCACGAGTGTCTCTCCTGTCTTTCTGCGTACCTAGAGAGCGGTGGGATGCGTTAGGGAGGGATTGTTGGTCTTAGGCTCTTGGGTCCGGTATGCTAGCGGCGGCAGTATTCTGGTTCGGAGAGCTCTTCAGAGTTTGAGGCTCGTCGAAGACTGGTAAGCCAGCGATAACGCGCGCAGCGCTTCGAGTGGTAATCGCTCGCAGGTCTGCGGCGATAGCTGGGGGGAGGTTTTTTAGGTGGCTGGCCCCTGCATTCTGCCAAGCGGTCAGCGCTGCAGCGAACTCGTTGATAGTCCTTGAAGGAAGTTGCGAGGTAACCCGCCGTTTGTTCGCGGCTGGCTGGCTTTTAGATGTTCGAGCGTTGGAGGTGGGGCCTCTGATTACAGGGTCTGCATGTATAGAGCTTGCAAGGCTTTGGTAAGCCTGCCCCGGGTTCGGTATTGCCTTGCTCTGTGAATCTTGTGGGTCATGCGACAGTGTAGGAGGACTTAGGTCGTCCGCCATAGTTTCGTTGTCAGGGTTTGATGAGAGTTCAGAGTCAGAAACAATATCCATATTCTCTTCGTTAAGGGTTTCGTTCGTACTTACCATCCTGGGCGGGGGCTTAGAGGTCAGGGCTTCTCTGGAGGCTTTCGTTTTGGCGTTAGAGTCGCGGTTTTTCACGATTTTAGATCCTGCTGAGGTAGTCGGCTTTAAGGGCTGAGATTTCACTCGGGGCTTTTTCTGCCTTGCTGAAGGCATGATGTGAGGTGAAGTTGCACGTTGTTGTGAGTTAATACAGGGAGATGGTGTAGGTGATGATGATGATGATTCTATTTTTCGTCTAGGCTCTAGACATGTGCCTCTGGCACATGGCTATCCATCCCTTGTGGGACATAGGACGCCAGAGCCTAGGCCCCGGAATTTAGGACTTTACAGTCTAATATTACATAGGTGTACCGCGTTATCTGAAACTGCAGACAGTGATAGACATGAGCTACATATATAGCAAAAGATTTGATGAGTCTTCCCCTTTCTCACGACTGGTGATCGGCCAGTCCCTCTCTCCCGCTCCATCTTTCCGTCCAGGAGCCCCGATCGTAAATGATAGAAAAGAAAAGAAAAGAAAAGAAAAGAAAAGAAAAGAAAAGAAAAGAAAAGAAAAGAAAAGAAAAGAAAAGAAAAGAAAAGAAAAGAAAAGAAAAGAAAAGAAAAGAAAAGAAAAGAAAAGAAAAGAAAAGAAAAGAAAAGAAAAGAAAAGAAAAGAAAAGAAAAGAAAAGAAAAGAAAAGAAAAGAAAAGAAAAGAAAAGAAAAGAAAAGAAAAGAAAAGAAAAGAAAAGAAAAGAAAAGAAAAGAAAAGAAAAGAAAAGAAAAGAAAAGAAAAGAAAAGAAAAGAAAAGAAAAGAAAAGAAAAGAAAATCCTCTCAACGAGGGCAGATTTGCTCAAAAAACCGAGCATTTTCTAGCCATTTGGCCAAAATGACAGCTCCTTCCGGCATTCCGAGGAGTTTCGGGATGAGTGAGCGGATAGGTACATCAGGGCGGCCACCGCGGCGGCGAAGAGTCCTACAAAATAGAAAGTGTCTTGGAGATTTTGGGGATCCACAGAGGCAGTGCGTGTTTGCGTCCTCGTGCTTGAAACGAACATGGTAGTTGGCGAAATCTCCATGTCCAGTCCTGGCTGCAATTATTTGGCCTAGAGATTTTCTACTCAGGAGAAGCTCCTTAGGGAAAACTGGGGCGGTGTTAATTCCTAGTCTGATATGTGACTTTGGAGCATGGTTATTCCACCATTTTCTCTGGCTTGTCTCATCTGTGAAGAGTTCCACATATTTAGTGCTGCTATAGATAGTTTAGGCTGCTCGTCTTGGTAAGGCATGGCCGCGCCTCTTTTCGCTTCAGAATCGGCGAGCTCATTTCCTTCGATTCCTGCATGGCTCGGAACCCAACGCATTTTGATTTCACCTTCACTAACATGCGGAAGCCTGGTCCGAGTTTTTCATCCCTTGTCCACTTCTATAGCGTCGATGAAAACTTTCTGGGATGAAGTAGTAGCCGCTTTGGTTGTAAGCTTTTTTGCTACTTCAAGGTTATTGATAAATAGCCAAAAATTTTTGGAGAAACGAGTTGTTGATAGTGCGCGTGCTGCTTCGATGACTTTTAGAGCCGCGTATGCTTTCGCGTCGTAGATTTCCTTACCCTTGCCTAGAGGGAAAGCATTGGTCTGTATCAGACGCCCGAGCTGATAGATGGCATATCCTCCTCCTGAATTCCCATCAGAAGCTTTGGATCCGTCTGAATATACTAGGATGTCAGATTGTGGGATATTGAGTAAGAGTTCCCGAAATTGATTCGCTCTTGAGCTAGTCGCACCTAGCAGACCACATACTCGATTGAACGCTTCTCTTTCCTGCTCCAGTATATTCCATGGAGGTAAGAATAATGGGTTAAATTGTTCCGAGGCTGGAATCTGCGTGTATGACCGGGCGAGCCGTGTTAAGGCTGGAGTTAATAGTAGCTTTTGTCCTCGTCTAAAAAGGGGGTGACGGGGATCTAGATGGCGGATTCGAACAGCAGCCCTCCTAGATATATTATCTAGGGCAATCTCAACAGGAGGAAGTCCAGCCTCCCTGAGGAGAGCGGGCGAGGGGACAGTGCGATATGCTGGGAGTATTGCTCTTGCAGCTGAACTATAAACTTTGTCCAGCTTTGCTAGGTGACGGCCAACTCTACTGGAAACTATTTTGTTTCCTTTCTTTCGGGAGACTCCAGGCCACCATGTCTCGACTCCAAAGTTCGCGATGGGTAGAACACAAGCTGTAACTGCCTGTCTTGACAAATGTGGTGGCACGCCCCGGACCGTATTTCCTAAACAGCGGAGAGCGTTTGCGACCTTTAGGGCTTTTGCTGCTTGTATCTGTATGTGATACTTAAAGGTTAGTTTTTTATCAAAATTTATACCTAGCCATTTGAGGTATGGGCGCTCCGTATTCTCAGAAATTGAAAAGCTATTAGTGAGGACTTCCGGGCTGCGTCCCTTATCTTGGTGTTTTCTAGAAAAGTGCAGAAGTTCGGACTTTGATGGGTCGAACTTAAGCCCTTCTTCCTCACCTCAAGAGAGAGCTTGGTTCATAGCGGAACTAATCCTTAGAGAATTCACTTCCAGAGATGGGGAAGTTTCCACTATTGCTACGTCATCGGCGTAGCCAAAAGCATTTTTAAGACCCTCCAATTTGTAGAGAGGGGAGGTGTAGAACAAGAAAAGTACTGGAGATACTGGGGATCCTAGTGGAAGTCCACAATTTATAGCCCTAGGCGCACCCACTTCTCCATCAAGACGAATGCAGACCGTCCGTTCGGTAGCAAAGGATCCGATCCAGTTGCATAGATTAGGTGCCCAGCCTTGTTCTCGAAGACGTTTCACGAGCCTGCCTGGGAGGACAGTGTCGAAAGCACCTTTAATGTCGAGCGTTGTAACTGAGGCTGTTAGCCCTTTAGCAAGAGCAGTTTCGACGTCGTGGGTTAGACAAGTGGTTAGATCTACTGAAGATCTAAGAGGCAGCGCGCCAAACTGTTGAGTTGATAGGACCTTAAAATTAACAGCTATCCATGACATGCGCCTTGCGACAACCCTTTCAAGTCCTTTTCCTAGCACTGAAAGGAGTGCAATGGGTCGGTACAATCGTGAGCTAGACATATCCGCCTTGTTTGGCTTACCAATAATTGCTAAAATCGCAGTACGAAAGCACTGGGGATGATGTCCAATATCGATACATGCCTGGAAAAGATTAAGGACTGTATCAGATATTGGAGGCCAGGCGAGGCGAAGGACAGCTGTCGGAATTTGATCTTTGCCCGGGGTTTTATTCCCGGCTCCAAGTATTGCCCCTGAGACTTCCTCTGGGGTGAGAACTGAAAAGGGAAGCGACTTTAAGGGCACGGTAGGAGTTAGAAGAGGGATATCTTCCACATCTGACTGGTTCTGTAACAGATTTTGCAGTATAACTTCTCTTATCTTCAAGATTGTCGGCTGGTGCGGAGTTTGGTAGAAGTGGGTTTGAGAGCGGCGGAGTACGGAAGACTCCTTTTGACTTGTGCCACTTGGTGATTTCAGAAACGTCTCTCGCGTTGCTAGCATCCTCAAGTTTTTTCTGGAAAAAGGAGGTTTTCGCCTTCCTTAGGACTCTCCGGTACTCCTTTTTGGCGTCCCTAGAAGGTATCAAGTGACGAGTTAATTCGCGATATCTCCGCTTGGCTTCTCTACAGCTTTGATTCCACCAGGGTTGTCCTTTGTTAGTTGAGAGCGATTTCTTTGCGGAGCCAGTGAATGCGCTATAGAGAATCCGAATTAGTTCTGATGCCGAGTGGTCAAGTCCAGCTTTGGTTTCCACAAGGGGACTCAGTTCTTCAAGTTTCGTGCTTAGTAGAGCTAAAAAGGTCTTTTCGTCAACAGTTGAAAAACGTAGCCTGGGGGAATGGGGGATGCGATTGATCTCAGGAAGTGAAATTAGTACTGGAAAGTGGTCGGAGGTCACGTCGAGGTCTGTTTCTATTGAGGCATTTATTCCTCTGGCCAGTAAAGAATCCGTTGCGAAACACAAGTCTAGCACATTTCCGTGATTGTGATTGGGTATGTATATTTGTGATACGAGATTCAGCCCTACCCGGTCTAGCCAGTGAATGGAGTTTTCCGCCTCAGGTGACGGAGCTCCAGGAAATAATGGATGCCAAAGGGAATGATGCAGGTTAAAGTCTCCTGCGATTATTGTTTGCAAGAAAATTTCAGGTGTGGGTACGGAAAGAAGAGACGAAAGTCCAGCTCCCGGATTGATAGCTCCAGGGGGGCGTTATAAATGTTGATAACTAAGGTTTTGGGAAGAGAAGGGGCCTGAAACACCGAAAGAAAGGGCACATCCCCATTTTCTTCTTGTTGGTATGCACCCGGACGTATCTGAGTAAACGTTAGGCCAGAGTCCTTTCGTGAGTATGTCAAAACTCGAGGACGGATGGACCAGTTGTCCACTGGAGTGAAGCACTCGAAGGAAGGATGCTTGCGGGTTATCCTGCGATTTAAATCTCTTGAGACGTACGGTTCTTGCACAAGTAAGAGAACTGCACGAGTTTGAAATGCAATTTGAAGAGCGAGCTCGTGCGCCACTGAGCTCCTACCTACGTTGACTGAGAGGATTTTAAGTGCTGATTTTTCCTCACTCATAGTTGCATTCTTGAGGGGCTGTTGTCGCGAAGCTCGCGGGTCTCATTTTCGAGCGGGGCATAGCGGCCGCGCGCAAGGGAAGGTGAGGATTGTTCGGAGAAGAGATCCTTTGAGACGGTGGGGACAGAAGGGACATTACTTGTAGCAGTTTGTGTTGCGGTAACAATTCTTGTACCTAGAGCTCCACAGTGTGCTGTTTTCAGACGTAATCTAGCAGCCGCTGCCGTCTCACGTATCTCAGCAATCTGTGATTTTGTGGGTAGGGACTGATCCTTTCGGGGTCGGATGAGACATTCTAAGGAATCAGCCGTATGGGGGCCATTACAGTTCACACACTTTGGCGGGCTTTGATGTACTCTGGCTGGATTGCATGAGGTGTGCTGACTCTCTAGGTGCTCAATTGATCCACAGATTCTGCACTGAGGAGCTCTGCAACAGGCTCTCTCGTTGTGCCAACCGAAGCACTTACCGCACTGTGGTAGTTTAATCCTTTTAGGGAGAAGTTTTGCTTGTATTCTGATGCTAAAGAGTGGAAGATTCCTTGACAAAGGAGAAGACTCCTCCGGGTAGAGGACTATCCAGTCTTTGTGGGCGGCGAACTCAGCTTTAGAGGCATTTCGCGGCTCGAGAACATTGATTGGCGCCACATTGGTAAGATCAAGGAGGGCTTCGGAAATAGCTGGAGCAGTTATCTCGACCAACTCAATTTCTGAACCATTGTAACCTGCGTATGAGCGAGGTACTCCGGATAAAAGGTATGCCTTGTGATTGGTTGGCTTTTCAACCTTACATTTGCCGCTCGTGGATAGGAACTCTTCGATTTCGCTTATTCGCGCTGAAAGTGTTTCTTGAGCAGCAGTGGAAATAGGGCAGATAGCGAATCTGGTCTTAGTAGATTGAATTTCAAGGACTAGCTTCTCCTTGAGAAAAGAGTTGAGTTTGAGCATTACTGCATAAGGAGACATTCGGAGAGAGGGATGGTCAAGGGAGACTCGAACTAGTAATCGGTCGTCTACTCGAGCAGGTTTTTGTTGAGGTTGAGTCCGGGCAGGTTGCTTTAGGGGCTGCCCGAACTGTGGTCTTTTAGGGGCTGTTGTTACGGCCGAGGCGTACGAGCGGGGCTTCTGATGCTGTATAGCTGATGTCCCAGTGGTTGGTGTTGTTTTTGCGGTGGTGATTGAGGCCGTCTTTAATTCGATTGCAGTGGACGAGTATGGTAAAGGGGGCCTCGGAGAGCCTCTTATATGGCATTCGAAGTGCCGGCGCGCCACCATATTTAGGTCGGCGACAAAGTTACGGAAAGGTTTTTGTAGATGTTGAGGTAGGCTATCCTCACAGTATGCATCATCCAAAATGCATGCGATATTTTGGAAAGGAAGCGTAGCTTCTTCATTCCTAGTGGTAGCTGCGGAGGTAGTTGAGAGAAGGATCTCAGTCAATGACTCCACCCTGCCCGTCCGAGCAGAGTAAGGTTAAGGGGGGGCGGTAGTGAAGGGGGAGGAGGGGGAAGGTTGGTCATGATGGTGTAAGCTGGGTTGATATCGTTTTGAGGCCAGATGAGTGTAATATGGTAAACGTATATGCGCGTGATGTCTTGTGAGCTTCGTGTAGGAACCAACACTAGCACTTTCGGAGGTCAAGGGGCAAGCATGATTGTCCGTCATGCCTCTGTTTTCAAGACCATGGTACGGCCTCTAAAATCGGGCTCGACTATGCAAGGGTACAAGGCCGTTGGAACTTGAGAGCTCTCTTTGCTAGCCGACTACTCAAGATCATTGGAACCGGAGATATTCTTATCCCGTGATCTAGAGATTCATGCACATCTGAGGCGGATATTCGCTATCCAGAATCAATCACTTGTATTTTTTCGCCGAAGAAGCTGCACTCTTGGAATCTGGATGTCCGGCTCTTAGTAATGCTTCAATATTCTCTCCCTGTCTTTGGTGCCACCGAATTTTGGATTCGCCGACAATGCATCCTTGTGGCCCACCGCGAGTAAAATTTATTTAAAATTGATCAATTGAAGAAATCAGACATTGAATTGTGGTCTTTGGGATGACTGATCACTCAGTATTCCAAAGCATGTGGGATTACTTCCGACAAAATTTAAAGATCGTACATAATTCCGTCTTGTATACCAAAGAAGTTGAATGAATCTCCCAGAAGATGATCGCATCGGAGGCTATTACAACTCTGAGGAAGCTATTAACTGCTTAAACTCATTCTTGATTTATTATGAGCATGGTGCCATGTAAGCTTGCTCTGTACATTTCCTCTGGATTTAAGAAGTTACAACTGTACATCTCCACCGTTTTTGCACGGCCCTCTCGGCGACTGAAATGGTGCCAGGTCTGGAGAGTCCGGACCAAACTTAACCTTCCCTGATATTCGGCTTAACGGGCGCTTGATCTCTTCAAAAACTTGGCACTATTTCTTGTGATTTCGACTGCACAGCTAAATTTCATCCTTCGGTCGCATCTCATGATACTTAAAAATCCATAACCCCCCCGGCCATCTCTGTTTTAGTCACCAAAGTTCTCCCAGCTCTATGCGTTATCTCAGCAGCAATGGTTTTTGTCCCGAATGATGCAAACCTCTTAAATCCCAGTCTCAAATATACCCTGCGCAGCCATATCAACAACTCATTCTTTGGCGACTTACATTTGTATCAAAACGTGTTAAAGCCACTGGAGATATCGTCGAAATAAAATCTCGCACCTTCCAATTGTTCTTTTTTTGATAGATAGTCTGAGTCCATTCCCAAGAATTCGATTGTTGGTGTACCCAATCCCATGTACTGCCAAACATATTAGCTCAATAAAACTAAAGCTTACTGAAAATGATCTCTACAGAATTTTTGTTGGCTGAAATTGTCCCAAAGTCAGCAGTGAGAGCGTAGAATAATACCGATCCACCAGTTGTATCATTATCAGCTAGCATCTACTCTTAAAGTTGAGTATGGAGAAAATTATGCAATTGGGCTGCTTCGCATAATTGTTACACTCGTTATTAATTACAAAATGCTTTTTGATGTTGTGCTGGTGAAGATCGAGGATTAAAATGCGACGTCTAAGGGTAATTATCACTGACAGGAAAGGCAGAAATTTCCAGGCAATTCCGAGATAAGTAAACGAATAATAGAACATCATTTAGAAAGTGTTTCTAGTTATCCTATGGTGTGGAGGATGCTAGAATATTTTGTGATAATATTTTGGGAAAAAAGCAACAGTATTGCCACCTCGTATGTGTATACAAGATTCCTTTTCTACCTCTAAGACTGATCTAGTTTTCTATATCAAGCAGTCTGACCCTCCAATACGGTGTATCATACTTGGTATGGTCATCCGTGAAAATACGTCCTGAAATAACCCTCCTCTGGAAGCCCATACCCATAACACTCTGCCGGTGTTCTACGTCGCAGTGAGTACATCAGCTTGAGATCACCTCCAATCGAATCTCCCTTACTTATGGAACATTTTTCCAAGGTTAATAACTTTTTCGTTGTTTGGTAGAATCGGTGGTTTATTCTTTAGTAGCACCGTAATTTCTCAGATCAGGGGTGCCCGCTATTTTCTGATGAATCCGCAGGAGCTTGTTCCAAACACCTGGCTTCTCTGATTATTCAACCGGCTGGGCCGAGTACAATATTTCCTTTATTTTAATTAAACAATATTTCCCTTGTAATTATGTAAATATATATTCTCGTATACTGTCCTATTTAGCTCCTAATATGTACATAGTGCCATGAGGATGGATGGCCATCAAACGAGGAAAAAAGCTTTAAAGCAACAAAACCCGAAGACCCGCCATGTTGACACGTCCTAGCTTAATGCAAAGGAAGCCCCTATGTTCCATAAACTTTAATTAACCGTGATTTTCATTAACTCCCCAAACAATAGGAAAATACTCAAGTGAAGAAAGTTAGTGAAGGTGATTTTGGCCGACGTTTTGACCCAGAACTACTACTGGCAGGCAGGATCTCATCCATCCCCAGTCCAATTTTTATCAAAGACTTTGTTGCCGACGTGACTTTTTCTTCTTTTCGTGGTCGTCCAGGGCCCCTCTTCGGAGCGACTGACTTTTTGCTTGTAACAAATGTGAATCCTTGGTCATCGATTGCATTGCCTGATCTTATAGTGACTGGTCTTTCTTCCTTCTCTCAGTGAATATCCGCCATCCGCTCAAGTAGCTCCAGGCGAGCTCTCTGCACACTCCCTTAGTAAACCTGGAAAGTTCGGCACGCCGCCCTTTGCCGTGAACGGTGTTCCTTACCGCAGTTGCAGCAAGAAACCCTTTTCCCTGGACAGTCCCTGGTTTGGTGAGCACCTGCGCACTCACCACAGCTGGCCGCCCTTGCGCACGACGCTTGTGTGTGGCCCCATTGACTGCAGTTTTAACACTGCTTCGGCTGAGCCTTTGGAGGCCACATCTGTGCCGTGTATAACATAGCATTAAGGACGATGCCATGCCGAACTACTTGCTTCTATGAACCCTCTGTGGGCAGGCTCAACACAACAGACCCCCTCGTGTAACCGTTCTTATTCGCCCGTTCGTGCTCTTTGCCGTCGTCAAGCCATCTTATTCTGTTTATCGAGAGCCCCGGGATTCTCGCCTTCGTCGCTTCGCAGATCTCTCGGATCAATCTGGAATTGTCGGCGTATCTGCCTCCTTCAATTTTTGTCCTCAACGGAGCACCGCAAACCTCCACTGGAAAATCATGCCTCGGGATCTTGAATTCCTCTGTTTGAGACATGTTGAGAGCTGCGTCTCTATGGGACGCCGACTGGAGGAACACCTCGGTATCGTTACTCCTCAATTGTCGGACCGCATAAGCACCTGGAATGTGCTATTCTGCCTTGGTGAGCAGCTCTGTTGGCTGCATATCTTTAGCCCCCTCTGCTCGTATTAGGACAGCCGTTTCGTTCGCTTCAGGTGTCACAACCGACACGTAAGTCCTCGGTGCCAGCGCTCCAGGAGCCATTTGTTGCACGGCCTTTCAGCAAGGGTCCGCAAGACTCTTCTTCACAACCTCTTCCAATGCCAGCATCTGCTGCTCGATCTGTGTCGGCTTCGATTTAATTTCTTCCCATTCCTTCTTGTGAGCCGTGAACGCAGCGATGGCCTCCGCAACTGCCTGTCTAGATATCTCAAAACCCTCCTACAATTCTATCCCTGAGTAGATAATCCCTATCTTTTTCAAGAGACTCCGTATAATTTCAAGACTTTTGTCCGTTAGAGTATCGTATGCTGTCTCCTTATCAGATGTCTTTATTGTTGATGTGGCCTGCCGCGGAGTGATTTTGTGGCCAGATTTTGCCGACCTGTCACCTTTTCCCGCCGTGTTGTGGCACGACGGTAAATACTTGGGGACTGAGTAAAGCAAAGGTTACGAATTCAACAATATAAATGAAAAAACGTGATAACATCCGGAGAAGTCTGTCCGGGCCGTTCTCCCAAGTAAAGTCTGTGTAGCTTGGACACATGCCCCACTTGAGACGGGAGAACGCTGATTCGAATCCAGCAAGACCCTCTCACCACTTCTCTCGCGGTGATAATGTATCCGTAGTATGACGAAAGCATGCTCAGATACCCACAGGTTTTTCTCGCTTTTCTCTGTGGTGGGTATTCACGGAAGAGGGTACATGTCATAAGGCGTTATTCTTGTAGTGGTATCTGCAAATGAAATCTGAGTATGAGTGTTCCAAACGTCAGACTAAGTTGTTCTGCGAAATATACATGTCTTCCGTAATCATTCGCGTCATAGCCTCAGGCTGCATACGCAAAAATGGGTTTAGAAAAAATCCGGAGAAATAGGTGCAGCTAATCGAGAAATGTGGTGTTCTTTTCGTAATTATGTAAAGAGATGTAAATGAACCAATCTCACTGATCTAATCTAATTTCGATATAATTCCAAGATGATCATATATACCCGACCTAAATTATTCCGATGGACACGAAGCGTTTCCATATCTTCATAATAAATCGCTGATCAATCCATGGCAGAAGTCTGGATAGATAGTTCAGAGTAGATTTTATTCGCCTGTTATATTATTACCACAGTGTTCATGGCCGATTGGTGAGTATACTGGACCCTTCATCGAAAGATCTTGCAAACCAGGTAGCACAGATTAAGTCCCTAACGCTTGAGCAGTTGAGTAGATAAATGTAATTGATCATCCAAACTGCATAGAGAGTACTGCTACTCGAGGTCGAAGACGGGTCTGTAAATATGGTGCATTTTCACTTCCATACTACATGCGTGATGAGGTTCTTGCATTATCGTGACCGTATCCATCTAATAGTAGCGAAAATAGCTCGAGTGGTTCTCGGTGCTACTAAAATTCTTATCAAGGTACATGTTGTGCAGGCCACTTTCAGTGCCTCGTCCCATGGCAATTTCTGATAGCTCGTCTACGAAACATCTGTCCTTTGTAAAATATTCCACAAGATTCAGACGTTTGCTCTAGCCGGTTTGGGTTACAGAGACTACTGGCCTCCCAGTGGTTATACAAGCCCGTCAACCTAGACTTATTCTGCAATGATCAATGTAACGATTCACGGGATAGTGCTATCTCAGACCTTGCCATCGCCGTCGATCATTCTCTATTTTCCTCTATTAGTACCTATAATCTCCATAGCAACAGCACTGTCCACATGCCCCGATTATTCTTTCAACTTCTGTTTGTTTACATTATCAGTTGTTGTGTATTGTTATGTTCCAAAGGCCATGATTGTAGCAGGACAACCACAATTCTTTTGTCTATAAAAGCAGCCAGACCTACCTTGATGCTTAGCATATTTCATTTAGAAATACAATCGGAATCCGTTTCTTGATACTTGCGCTCTTGACCCGTGAAGCCTTACAATTAACCTGGAATTCTTCCAACGTCAGCCAATCTTTTACCTAGCTGGGCCCTGCTATAATGATGAATCTGTTGTGCTGACTCGGTTATGACTTAAGGATATCTAGAGTTTGAAGAATATGGATAACGTGCCGAGTGACAGAGTTGCTGAAACTAATGAGTCATGTATAACATCTTCTTTTATACAATAATAGAACTCGCATTGTAGTTTCATAGTAGGCATTGGATATTTGATATTGGAGGAAAGATTTATATAGATACTGCCATAGTCAGAGCAGTAAAAATATTAGGCTCCATCGTGATCATGAAGGCGAGATTCCATCCACTATACGCATTAAGTATAACCATTTATATCGTACTTACTGTTGCGGGATCAATTGATGGTGGTAAACACCAGAGCGAGTCCAAAGGTAAAATCAGTTAATTATTCTAATCTACCGAAAGAACTTTAAGAAGCATCTGTGTCCTCGTATATATACATGTTCGTTGTCTTGCCCCAAGCCTGCTCGTAACTCTGCATTCCTTCGAATACCAACCTCACGAATGTGATTTAAATCTTCACCAAGTGAACATCCAGCCTCGCGGGCTTCGTCATTTCAGCCTCACGGCAATTAGTCTTGGCAATGTGTAATACCAGCCTCGCGGGTATTACTATCCTCAGCCTCTTAATTACTAGCTTTTTGTACTAGTAGTAAGTACATTAATATTCTGGCGCAGCTAGAACTAGTCTCACGGAGTTATCCCGTAACATTACCCCCCCTCTGTTAATGGTCGGCGTCGCCTACCCGTGTACATTCCTGTGTTTTGTTCCCCAACATTATCACCTTTTCCATACTTCTGTTCAAACACGTCTAAGGCAAACGTGCCTTCCATTTCGGAACGCGGTTCCCAGGTTGGTTCCACTTGTCCTACCCACTTAACCAATAACATTCTTTGGAAGCCTTTATCTCGACGACGTTTTTCAGCTCTCATGATACGTTCAATCAAAAATTCTTGTTCTGTCCGTGGTAAACTTTTATCGATTGGTGGCGGTTGGAAATCGTCTTGTTTTTGTTAAGGTAGAGGGTCATCAGCTGCTCTTTTAAGTAACTTCACATGGAATCGAAGATGAATACCTGTGGGCACATCAAGCTCAACTACATGAGGTGAAATGGATTTTGTTACTTTGTATTTGGCGTGTAGCCAGGCAAATTTCTTGGAAGGTCGTGGAGTCGGGATATTTTTTAGATTCAGACAGACGTTATCGCCTTTTTGGAATGATTCTGCCTGTTGTCGACCACGATTTGTGTTGTCCTCCATTATTTGCTGTCTCCATGCCATCGCTGCTTGGGTAAGAGCCTGACCTTCTTCAAGTTTTCGAACAAAGGTATCAGCTTGACGTGCTTTACTAGAAATAGGTCTCGGTTCTATATTGTCCTCGTTCATTGATATAGGAATGGGCGAAATATGATAGCCATGGTTGAGAAAGAAAGGGCTGTAACCGAGAGAGGAATCCCTATTGTTAAGTGCTAACTGTGCTGCTGGGAGGAATTCCGACCAATCTGTTTGTGAATAAGCTACAAATGCCCGAAGATATGCCTGTATTTCCTGATTTGCTTGCTGCGTTGCCCCATCGGTTTCAGGATGAAAAGCTGTCGAGAGTCTTTGCTGGATGCCCGCTTTTTCACACAGTCTTCTCCAAAAATCTCCGACCCAATTACTTCCGCGATCTGATGTAATAGCTCTTGGAAACCCATGGAATCGATAAAAGCATTGTACAAATCGTTCTGCGCAAGCTTCTGCTGACATGGAACTCATTGCTTCGAGTGTTATTTCCTTACTAAGTCTATCAGTAATTACCATCAAGTATCGAGGTTGGTCCTTGTCAGCTGGAAGATCAGTCATGAAGTCGATTGATATCTCTTGGTGAAAACGCTGCGGAATCGGTAATTGTCAGGAAAGCCTCTACTGTATAATATATATATGGAGATTGCCAGGTCATAGTGTTCTATGATTCTGGTCTGGCCTTTTAGCCGAGTGGTGATGCATCTATCTCGTGTATCATGTAGGATGGCAACCTTTAGCCTGACACCCACCTCTTGACCCCTGTCTCTCCCCACGCTGTCTACATACCGCTTATGACAGTAATGGTTTGAGAAACCCACGTTTCTTGTCTCGCCAGACATGTGTTCGTCCGCACACGTCACAGCTTCTTACAAATTGACGGACCATGTTACTCTTTCTAGGCCAATAAAAGTCTCTACTTAGAATACTCAATGTTGCTTCTCGTTCAGGGTTTCCTATGACAGGGGAGTTGTGAGCTTTGTGTTTAAGCGCTGTCTGTAGAGGCTCGTAAAATGGAATGAGAAGTCAATCTCTCCACTTGACCCGATCTTTTTCATTGATTAAACACTTTGCTATTGATAGCTTAGATTTCACAGATGGGGGGAAGCAGCGATCTTTCTGAATGACTGCTTTTGGAATATCACGGTACTCTCCATCAGTTTTTGCGCCTTTTGCCCATAGCAAGCTCAGTCCGTCATCATCGAACGGTGTTGGGATGTCGCTTGTTCCAGAAATATTCACCGAAGCATCCAAATGTTCAGTTAACGCTATCCAGGCTTGGTCCAGGAGTTGTTGTTTTCGATGCTGCAGGCGGGGGTTATTTGGGTCTTTCGGAGCATCTTGCTCTAGTCTTGACAGTGCATCAGGCCTACTCGCCTCCTTTCCAGGTCGATAATGCAACTTTATTTTTGGAAGACTGTCGAGAAGAGACTTCCACCGAATTTGTGTTTCAGATAAAGTTCTTTTTGTGGAAAAATATTGCAAGTTTTTGTGGTCTGTCAGAATATCTAATTAATGTTTTAAAGACATCAGCTCTGAACGCCAGAACTCTACTGAACGGATTATCGCCAATAATTCCTTGTCATAGATATCGTAGTTGCATTCGCAAGGTGAAAGTTTCTTTGAAAAATATCCGACAGGCCGTAGCTTACCAGTTGAATCCCATTGTGATAGGCAGCCCCCCATTGCACAGCCTGAAAAATCTGTTTCAAGCACCGTTTTCAGATCGGGGTCGAAAAGTGCGAGGATAGGTGCTGTGACGAAAAGCTGCTTCATTTTTTCGAACGCTTTGCAAGCTTCATCATCTAGCTGAATTCTTCCTTTTCTCGAAAATTCCTTTTTGGTATAGCGTTGAAGTGGTGCGCTTAAAGTTGCAAAATCTTCGATAAAGTCCCGATAGAAATTAACGAACCCTAGAACACTTCGCACCCCGTCTGAGTCTGAGGAAGTTTCCATTTCTCTACAGCTTCAACTCTCTCTGGGTCAACTCAGATCCCTTTTCCCGCGGTAACAATAAATCCCAGGTATTTGACCTTCTTGACGGCGAAATCGCATTTCTTTATGTCGATTTTAACCCCGCATCGCTTAATCTTTGAAGAATTTTATTTATTTTTTCTAGATGATCTTCTTTGGTCCCATCACCCCAGATAAGCACATCATCCAGATAAGCAGTGCAGAAGTCATCGAGATATGTGCGGAGTAGGTCATTTATCCATCGTTGCCATGCTGCAGGGGCCCCAGTAAGGCCAAAAGGCATTAATAACCATTCAAACTTACCAAGCCTTGTTTGAAACGCGGTTTTCCACTCATCTCCGTCTTTAATACGGATCCTATGAAACGCTGCGCTGACGTCAATTTTTGTAAACCAGCAAGCTTTAGATATGTTCCGGAAGGTTTCTTTTACTAAAGGAAGAGGGTACCAATCCTTTCTTGTAATAGCATTCAAGGCTCGATAGTCAACGCAAAACCTAAGGCCCCCTCCTGGTTTTTTCACAAAGGGCACGGGGGCACCTCCAGGAGAACTGCTGGCACGGATCCAGTTTCGATCAAGAAGCTCTGTAATTTCTTTCCATAGACAGAGCAATTCATCGCGTGACATACCGTACAATGGTCCCCTCGGAAGGTCTTTAGCTCGGCCTTGATTGTCATTTTCAACCTCTATGACCAGATCGACTCCTGGACAATTAGGGGGTAAGTCGCTTTGATCATTGTTATCGGGTTCAAAAGCACTATAATGTTGCCGTAATTGATCAGGTAGTTTTTCAATTATTTCCTCTTTTGTAAATTTTTTCTTCGGCGCTAACATTTTGTTAATGTCATGCATTGACGCCGCGTATACTAACAGAGCATTCTCATCACCATTGCTCGTCTGACGTTGGTTATATAGTCGTTTTAGATATGCCGCCATTGCAGTATGACGGACCATTGCTACGTCAATCTTTGGGCTGCAAGAACTGTGGGTCCGAATGATGTGGTTTTCTCCTTTTAAATATAAATTTCGTTCCCGAGCTTTTTAGATGACGTCATTGTATCTCATCCACGGTTCGCCGAGGATGAGATCATGTGCTAAGCCATTGATATTGTAGCCGCAGATGATCCCTGATTTTCCGTCCAGGTCAATTTCTGCACAACATACTTCCTCTACCATAAACTTTGTTCTTTTATTAGAATCCTTTGCCAACCGTAGTTCTTTTGGTGGTACTTTATTTATTTATTTATTTATATTTATTTATTTATATTTATTTATTTATATTTATTTATTTATATTTATTTATTTATATTTATTTATTTATATTTATTTATTTATATTTATTTATTTATATTTATTTATTTATATTTATTTATTTATATTTATTTATTTATATTTATTTATTTATATTTATTTATTTATATTTATTTATTTATATGTATTTATTTATATTTATTTATTTATATTTATTTATATTTATTTATTTATATTTATTTATTTATATTTATTTATTTATATTTATTTATATTTATTTATTTATATTTATTTATTTATATTTATTTATTTATATTTATTTATTTATATTTATTTATTTATATTTATTTATTTATATTTATTTATTTATATTTATTTATTTATATTTATTTATTTATACTATTTAAGGTCCTAGGCATACGCCCTAATGTCCACTTTGGGTCCAGGACCGGCGGAGCCAGTAAGGATCATGGCCTCAGACATGCCCTACTTGTTCACGCCCGCTATTTACATAAAATGTATGATCAAGAAACGTAACAACAGCAACAAAAAAAAAAAAAAAAAGGAAAAGGAAAAGGAAATATTAAAGAAAGTAACAAATAATAGGGTTATCTCGGCATTTCTCACACCAAGTTCTAACCCGCCATCCCATATGTTGGCCTTTTATCATATACCCTCCTCGCGTCCAGCTGAGGATAAGTGAGTCGGTTGGTCATTGAAGCAACCTGTAACCTTTGCAAATTCGGAGAATTTCTTCAAGCAATTATGCCCTAAGAGCTGCTTTCTAAAGTTATCGATGGTCAAACCATTTCGAAGTTTGCGCACTTGATTTGCGTATCTTCGGCATGTTATAAAATGTGTCAGAGTAGTCTCCTGTCCACAGACGCATTCGAGTTCGGCGTCTATGTGTTTTAAGCGGCGGTGGTTTGCCGCAAAGTCACCATGCCCAGTTCTGGCAGCTATCAATCTATGAAGCAGCCGCCGAGATAGTGTAAGTTCGGGTGGCTTTCTCCGTCGCATTTTCAAATCTAGGTCTTGGTACCTCGGAGGGCAAACGTCGGACCACCATTTTTCCACCAACTGTTGGCGATGCTGCTGCATAATTCGACGTAAATATGCTAAGCTAATGTAGTTTGGTTGAGTTTGTCTCTCAGGCAAATCTCTTAGAGCAGTACGCGCTTCCGCGTTTGCTTCTTCGTTCCCACTAATCTTAGAGTGACCTGGCACCCATCTAAACTCTGCATTTACAGACTTCGCTAAACAGTGAAATTATCTTGTTAGCCGAATACTGGATGCTGATTTTCCAATTGTTAAAGCCATTACTGCGGCCTGGTTATCGAGAAGAATATATATCTTCTCACTATTGTTTCTCGCGGACAAAGCTTCACGAAGCGCAATGGTCGCACCAAAGATCTCTGCATCGTAGACCTCGCCACCATATAACACCCCATGACCCTTTCGAAAGGTTATTCCCCCACGTTGCAAGGCGAACCCCCAAGATGATCGACCAGGACCTTCTGATGATCCGTCTGGGTAAGCACATAAATCAGTAGGAGCAATTGTGCTCAACCATTGCTCGTGGTTTATTAATCCGTTTGTCTTTGATCCAAGTATTTGAGTGTAGACTGGTGCTGATAACGGCTCCGGAGCTTCCGATTGAGGTAGTTGATGATAAGTACGCTGAACACGGGACATTTGTGTTTCAGGCTTCTTTGAAAATCTTGTTTTTCTTTTGAATTTCATGGTGCCTACATTAGAACACACACTCGCTCTTATTCTTAGAGGATGGCGGTCATCGAGTGAATTAAGACGAGCCGCAAGTCGTAGACGACATCCTTCTAAGAGTATGTGTGCTGGAGGAATGCCTCCTTCCCGATGTAGGACTACATTCGGAGTAGTTCTCCACACAGGTAGTGCAGCTCTTAGTGCCTTGATTATGACTTTGTTAGTAAGCTCACAGTGAAATGACGTAGGGGGTCTAACGGCTCCCGATACAGAGGGACGAGACAAGCCTGGCCACCACACTTCTGCTCCATACGTTGCTACTGGGATCACACATGAATCTACAGCAGTTATTAGGGCTTTTGGGGCTGCTCCTCGTTTAACAGAGTTTAGACGTCGCATATGCTGAGCTAGCTTGAGCGCTTTTTCACACCATGTTGATACATGATGTTTGAATGAGAGGCGAGGATCGAGATATACCCCTAACCAGCGAATATTATCAGCCGGCTCAATCCTATTCCCACCAACTAGAATTCCAACCTGTTCTTCTCTCTGACGTCCAGGGAACTGAACTACCTCTGACTTTTCAGCATCGAATAGAACCGCATTTTGATGGGCCCAGGTCGTCAATTTGTCTACTTCATTTTGTGCTGCGACGGCTGAGTCTTTGATGGTACGCCCAACGCCTAAGATCCCAATGTCATCAGCATAACTGAAACGTGCCATGGTATTTCTGCTTCTCATTGGTTCCGCCATGTAAAGTAGAAACAACAACGGAGAGATAGGTGAACCCTGAGGAACCCCACATACAAGTTCCTTGGGACTAGTTACGCCTCCTTGAAATCGGACTTGTACTTTGCGGTTCTCGAGGAAAGATGATGTCCATCGAAGAATTGATTTGGGCCATCCCTGAGCTTGCATTTGCCAGATCAACCTATTATGCAGAACTGCATCAAAAGCCCCTTGGACATCAAGCGTAACAAGTGTCGAAGCTCAACCTTGTGTCTTTGCTTCCTCTATATTGTGCACCACGCAAGAGACGAGGTCAGTTGCTGAACGTTTTGGCAGTGCACCAAATTGTTGCCGACCGACAATATCCCATGTGATGGCTAGGTGGGACATTCTTTTAGCTATCAGTCTTTCCAAAACTTTTCCTAAACAAGACAGCAATGATATTGGCCGCCAGCCTTTTACCGACGATGGGTCACGCCCAGGTTTCGGAAGGAAAATTACCTCCGCTAGCTTAAAGCAAGCTGGGTGACAGCCGAGTCGAAGACAGGCCCGAAAGAGCTGTGTGTCAGGAAAGCCTCTACTGTATAATATATATATGGAGATTGCCAGATCATAGTGTTCTATGATTCTGGTCTGGCCTTTTAGCCGAGTGGTGATGTATCTATCTCGTGTATCATGTAGGATGGCAACCTTTAGCCTGACACCCACCTCTTGTCCTCTGTGTCTCCCCACGCTGTCTACATACCGCTTATGACACTGTGTGACATGGGGCCCTATATCATTCCAACAAGATGTCAACAGTTCAACAGATATCCCATCCGCTCCCGGGCTAGTATTACCGCTGCTTATTGTACAGGTTCGTACCTCATCCTCTGTCACCTCTTCCGACCAAAGAATTTGCTCTTCTCCTGACAATACAAAAGAAGAAAGGTCGTCAGATGCCGAAAAACGTGCTAGGAGGCAATCTCTTAAAATGAGTGCTCGTTCAGCTTGGTTAGAGATGAATTTCCCCTCATGCCTTAGAGGTGGAGTGATATTAGCGTGACTTTCTTTTCCAGTACTCTCTTTTGGCCGAGGCAACTGTATTTCTAAATGTCCTCGCTAGTGTGCAACGTTCGGATTCTTCTACTGCATCTTGGTACTCCAAATGTGCCAACTTACATTCCGGTGTCCACCATGGTGCGCTTTTTCCACTTTGTTTGTTTGGACGCTTTCCAACTGCTTTCAACACATTCTCTAATGCCCAACAAATATCTTGAGCAAAATTTTCTGTCTCTTCTAGTGTGTTTAATGATATGAGAGGCGGCAACCACTGTGCCACTACCCGGGAAAATTGTGGTAAATTTGCCTTCGAAACTCGGAGCTTTCCACTGGAGTCAGACCTAGTAGACATTGAGCTTTCAGGATTGGGTACATAACCGCAGATTGGAAGATGATTGCTGGTCATACATTCCTCTGTTGCAACCCAAGCCACTGCCTCCTTTACATTTGTCCACGCTAAATCTAGTGTGTTCCCGGCACAATGTGTCGGTTCACCAACAATAAGACAAGTGAGATTATGCTTCTCGGCCCATTTTTCAATCTCCTCTCCTTGTCCGTAGAAGCGGTTGGCTCCAGTTTGGTGGTACTTTAGTGCGCGGGAGATTAAGTCGGGTCGCGAGTTCATTACTAAAAACGGAGTAAATTGTACAGCCGAGATCCACTAATGAAGGAACAAAAGTTGAATTTATAAGAGTATCTATAAACACTGACTTCCCATGCAATTTGCTGAACATTTTGTTCACAGAGTTCTTAGTTAGACATACATCTCTCCCTTTTTCTCCTTTCCTCGAGGCGCGACAATCCCTGGAGGTTATTCTTTTCCTGACCCGCTTGCTGACTCATCCATAACCTCAGGAAATATATTTTGCAGGTTGTTGACTTACATGGGGCGACGGGGGGGCCATACAGTTGACAGAATTGGGATTGGTGCCCCAGTTTTTTACAACGCAAGCACAATTTGTTCTCGCGCAATTCTGCTACTTCTGACTTGGTGCGCTATGGTGCACTTGATTTTGACCATTTTTCTGATCTAACCTCAGAACTGGCATCGGCCTTCGCGACCATGGCAGCCAAGGCATTTAAGTCGATTTTCATACCTGCCATAATTACATCCCCTTTAAAATTGGTTGTCGCAGGAATTGATGAGACTTGATTTTATGTAGCAGTTGTGGCTGCAAGATATTCAGATGTCATTATGCCGCGGCGATTGACGTGTTGGGCGACTGTTGCTTCGCCGCGTCGCCTACAATTTTCGCTATTTTCCATTATAGCAGCCGTAACTGTGACTGAGTCTACCCATTCTCGGTAATCGTCTGCAGGGAGTTTGAGGACTGAATATTTTCTGAAAATAAAGAGATTGGTGATTAGTTTGATTTGAGTCTTGTCCTAAAGAATTACAAGTAAACAAAAGGGTCGTCCGAGAACACGCTCAAGGCTTTTAACTACAGGTGAAAAGCAACTAGTCTTAGCTACCTTTTATCATATGGAGATCTATCTTTAAAGTCGCATTTTAGCATGAAAATTGTTGCATTTGCCATGGAGATATCATACAAAATCAGAGAATTCCGCCAAATTAGATTTTCCCTTCTTCCCTCATTTATTTTACCGACTTGGTAATAAATCTTAGATACTATTACATGGCTTCTAAAGTACCTGTAGTGAGGGAAAAGGGCAAGCGACATCTTCTACCATTGGCAAATAATAGAAAGGAATTTTTATTTTTACTGGAGGCCCTGCATAATAACACGAAGTGTAATCGCGTCTGAGACCTGTTACCAAAGCGAAAATATACCATTTTTTGATCAAGAGATAATTACGATGCCCAACCTCCCTGGGTTGGTTTATCAAGGCTTGAAGACCACCAAAAAATTCGAAACAGGCAGATCACAGAGACCACTCGCTCGAATAACAAAAACTAGTTGTTCAGGACGAAACGGCTCAGTTTTTAGGCATGTCTGTAAGAAAAATTACTGTGTCCAGAACCAAAAAGTGGTCACCGCCAAAGTTAGGATATACCTACCGAAGTTACATGCTGTGGCCAAAACCAAGAAGCACCAAACAGCCAAAATCACGGCTCAATGACTGATTCGATTAGCTTCGCTACGATAAGTGCTGTTAAAGCTACACTTTTGCCTCTCTTGATTGATGAAGATAAAGAACTTGCGGATGTAGATGCTATCGAAGCCTACTCACGAGCTATGATCACACAGTTTTTATAGACCGATCTAGGGCTGATTCCATTGGCTGCCCCATCGAGGGCTATCGGGTAAAAGGTCCAAAATCTAACTCTGACGCTAACATAGACTTAGGCTCCCACATATACCTAAGCTTCAGTAACTCGAAACGGTCGATGCTATGGCCCTAGAATGTCGAAGACAGTTTTTCAATTATTCTTGAGCATGCAGCCTTTTGGTTATCATACGACTGACTCTGGTGTGATAAATGAAGGAATGACTTAGTATGATATAAGGAGCACTTATACCCGAACATCATTTGAAGACATCACCCGAATAAAGTCAAAGACTTTTCCAGCATTAAAGACTCAAACGAAAATCTTTACCTAGAAAGAAGTCGCCAAGCAGCGTTTCATCAGGCTTGATGAGGATGACTGGCTTAAATTTACCAACAGTCGTTAAAAGGGCATATTTCGTGAAAATCAACCTGAACGCACCGTTTTTACTTTGGTACAGGCAATAAAATACTATTTTGGCACCTCACCACTAGACGAGACGACAAGTCAAAAGTTAGAGGGCAGTATTATCAGGACGGGTCAAAAAATTGAAGGGGCTTCAACCTTGATTGCCTCTTACACCCTCATCGTGCTAGCTAAGGGCTACATACGGGTTAGCACAAACATCCAGTTGTCATGATTCGTGGTATAGCTTAATAAGCAATAGTTAAGAAAATAAAGATTCAAGTAGCCACTTTTTTCTAACATCTGACAATTTGTGCCGCACCATTGCCTACTTTTTGTTGGACTTCGTACTCGTCACTAAGACAAAGTCGAGCGAGAAGCCTAGGGTGAGATGCATGAACGAGTTTCAATAGCCATGGTGCGATTTATGGTTTTGGGCAAGAAACTTGAAACCGCATATTTTTGATTTGTTGTTGAGGCTCAATTTGTAATGATAGGTATACATAAACGTCGGCGGGCCTAGATGGAAAAGCCTGTACTTAAGGAGCTGGATCCTTCATGTAGGGGGTCTCCAGCTTCGTAATATGCATTTATCTTGACTCGCTCAATATTTGTCCTTTCATTCTCTTCTCAATATTTTATTTACGTTCCTCGAAGCTGGCCTTTATTTTAGTCACCCGAAGACGGCAGTGTCATCTTCCTAGTTGACCTCGCCATCTCACTTACACAATGTTTGCCCCCTTTAAATTTCTTCAGGCTGGATTTGTGATTGGAATATCTTCAAGTAAAGCTTTCACTCCCGATTTTCTTCCAAAATCAAGTTTCTTACGACGCCACCAGACGACAACGATAGAATGCTGTCTGCAACATATCCAATTAATGTTGGAATATACTGTGACATCCAGTCACACGAGTTCGAGGGGATCGGCAGTTAAGTCTCAGGCAGCAGTCTAGTATAGCTGGTAGCGGAACTTTAATGAAAAACTAGTCACCGCAGGAAACATACTTTTGGTAATGACATACAGATAATGGTAGGACAATCTATGGTATATAACTAGTCTTTGCACTTTTCTTAGATCTTTACCTTAGAATCTTATGATTTTAGGGTTTGCTGACGAGCCTTTTTCCACCGTGATAACCTAGGTGTCACATCAACACGGCAAAAAGTAGAATAAGAGATCTCGTGGCTCTAAATCACTACTCGCGTTCAATTTTATTGAACAAACTCCTTAGTGTCGAGCTATTTCACGAACAAAAACACCTATTCACAGTGAAAATAGCTTTATTTAAAACTAAACAAAAGATCAATGCACTCTTCATCTAGGTATGATCCCATGGTACCATTAAAGCTGAGGTTATATTTCAGAATTGGCAGATTCTCTCTACCCGTGAGTCTCTGCCCAGATCTGGATTCTGATTGTTCCGTAATCTCGGAATTATAACTATCTTTTGATTTCGCTGTCAAAATACGCTGTTTAACTGCTGCCTCGATTTTAGCGCTATACGTTGCTATTTCTAAACCAGAACTTGCTGCAATTGCAGATCCAAGGCACACCTCGCAATCCTGTGTGTGGCCCCCACTAGATGCTAAAATCATTAACGACCACATCAATCAGACTACAGGAAATTCTTAGCTTAACCCTCGAGCACGGATGGGGTGACTGAGAAGCAGCTCGTTGTGATCAATCTACCAATCCGCTAAAAGAGAGTTGCGATTCATAGTCTAAAAGAAGGCTGCGATTAAAGCGTTGAAGCAGCCACTGCCGTTATTTCGATAGATGACCCGACGAAGCATAAGGAGACAGACTCTGAGACTTGAGCCGAGTAAAGCAAATTTAAAGGGCCCAGCGAGCCAGGATAAGATTAATTTTGGCTTCAAGAAAGTGATGCAAGAAAAAGGCCGTCAATGAAGGCTGCCTGTTAACCTATCTATAGCTCTCGGCCAGGACGAGAAAAGAATATCATATAGAAGATATGGGAGAAAAGAAGAAAGACGAGTACAGATCCTTAATAAAACATAGGTAGGTCTTCTGGGTCGGTGTTTGAGGTGAGAAGGAGTGCTTGTAATATGTACGAAACTGTTTCAGCAGTTAGTGTACGTTTTTGGACTGAAATACGGACAAACTAATGGTAGACAAGATATTAGACCCAATTAAAGGCGTGGAACTAGGTACCACCTTCAATGTCTAAATATCAAGAATGACCTAGCTAGCACCCGGATGCCATGGATGAGGTCAATTCATGAGTTTTGGGATCATGCTAAGTATATCTCGTTCAGTTGGTTTGATTTGGAATATTCTTATCAGAGTAACCCAATATGCTGGAAAAGCTTATGGAATTGATAAGTTATCACACGAAGTGGTAGCTAAAATATAGGTGGGGTTGTCAAGTATATTCCTCTACGGATTCTAAGGTCTAGAGTATTTATACGGGCTATCTTAATCGCGTATTACATAATCAGTGCGGAAGATCTATTTACCAACACTGGCAGCAACATGATAAAAGGAATTTATTAATTATCAGCATTGAGTAAAGAAGTTGGAGGCCCAATAATCATGAGTTGTCTGCTGCCTTTCTTTCAACCCAACTATCTACTTCTAGTTGAAGGTAATTTGTCTCCACGAGCTGCTGGAGAGCATTACAGAGTTTCTCTTTCGTCATGGCGTCTGCGGGATTCTTATCGTCGAGGATCCACAAAACTTCCGCTATTTCTCTTCTTTCGTAAGATTGTCGTAAACACATTATATCGACCATTAGGCGTTTTTCATGTGTATTTCCAAGCTTGACCATACATTCGTACAGAGACTTAGAGTCAGTACACATTGTGAGAGGAATATTTTTGTTTTGGCGGGGTTTGGAAAGGACTTGTTCTAGTGTTGATTTTATAGTAGATGCGATATCGAAACCTAAAGATAAAGCATATAATTCGGAGCCTAAAACGCTCCTAGTTGTTCTTCGCCACTTAACAGATTGCCAGTGGATGATATTAGCATTATTTTCGTTGTCAGCCAGTATTATAACATAACCGATCTGAGAAGAATGATCTTCGTTGTTTGCAAAAGAAGCGTCTGTAAACGTGACAATTCGTAGAGTTTGAAGGGCAAGCTTTACGAACGTAAGGCCGATTGATTTCTGTTGCCACATGAGACATTTGTTCAATTTTTGTGCTTGGTCTAATGATGGCTTTATTGTTTGGGTTGCCATAGATAATGCGAAAGCTGCCTGCGGCTGCGAGACTGTGGCGATGTAAGCACCTCTAGCTCTCTGTGATACATAATCCTCCATATAAAAATTATCTTTCAAGAGTTTAATCTTTTTAATTTGAGATCCTTGAGACAATCAAATTTTATTGTCAACAAGAGAGATTAAAGATCTGTTGAAGGAAATTGGATGATTACTTGTAAGTTTTTCGCGTGGTTTGGCAGAAAAATTTGCGTTACGAAGTTGTTGATCTTCAGTTTTCAGGAATTTATCGTCTGCCCCAATAAGTGTGTCGTCAGTTTGCATGCCAACGATGCCAGTCGCATCATCGTTAAAAAGAAAGCAAGGGTCGAAAGATGAAGTCGTCATTTTTAGTCTTTGGGTGTGATGACTGTGGTAAGTTTGGAACCAATGAGTTCCTGCTTCTTGAATCCCATAGAGGGGAAGGACTACTTGAAGAATAGCATCTGGGCCTAATCTCATTTCAGTCGGAGCTTTTATAAAAACTATTCTTTCCAGATTTGTCATTGATTGCGTGTATGCTTGTGAAATATCGCGTACATAAATTTGTAAGTCCGGTTTAACCAAGGAAATTGCTAAGATAAGGCGTTGACTTACACGCTGAATTGTGGGAGCTTGTGTTAAGATGCTCCTTTTTTCTGGATCTTTAAATGCCTGTACAACTAGGCGCGATTTTTCGAAAGCTTTACTATTACCCTCATATTTTATTTGGTCTTCAAAGCGGCAGCCAAATATTGTTGCTCCGGTTGGGAGCTTAGCTTTGGTAGTAATTTTGAATACACCTCTTTCAAGTAACCCGTTTAATTCTTCTTGGCGTGATCGCTTGAATAATGGCATAGATGGTGATGTAGAGGCGATACAAATTGTAATAGCCGCCAGGTTTGCGTATCGTTTTGAAGGTTGCCGATTCCGTTCCGGATTTCGACGAAGTGATGTTAAGACCTCAGAGATTGATTCAAGAGAAGTTCCAGTACTTTTAGCAGATACTAACTTGCTATTTTTGGGATGCTCAGTTTGAGGTTGCTTTGTAAGATAAGGTTTAATATCTGTTGATCTAAAGTTTGTTGGACCCTACGGCATGCTTATTGTACACGTATCTCCTTTAATAGAAAATAGTTGGAACGGACCCGTCCACTTCTTCAAATGAACTCTCCAAACAAGTACGTCTGATCCGATGGGTGCATTTTTAATTCAAAGTGTCTGAGGTCCGTTTCTTTCCAGCAGGGCGTCCGTAATTTGCCGTTTTGCATAAATCCTAGAAATTTCGGACATGGCCGATTTGATTGCTCGTGATCTTTCCGTTATTGACGGCGCCGGTGGATCACAGTTTGAAATTAGCGGATATGTACCAAATACAAGCAGCGTCGGTACCAACCCATCTGGACCTGCTGTATCATTGATGGCCTTAATGGCCATTTGCAGCCTTAGTTCTTTGGAAGATTGTTGATTTTCTAACTCGCTCGTGATTATTAAGTAAGCCCTGCGAAGAGGCCCATGATACCTTTCGACATTTCCAATTGACTGGTGTGCTTCCACTGGAACACATTTTGTAGTTATTGCCATGGATGATGCGTTTTGTCGAAATTCGTTGCAGTCAAAATTTGTACCTGCATCATGGACGATAATATCAGGCGGACCAGTGTATACGTCTATCCAGCATGACCGCAACATTTCCCATGTATGTAGAGCTGTCATGTTTTTGAGCCATCTTGCCGCCTGGAAAGAAGTAGCCTCATCAACTACATGTAAAATGGGATTATTATCGATGTACATTACGTCGACAGCTAAAGAATAATTAAAATGAACATCCTTTTTTAAAGTGAATTTAAATCGGCCAGGGGACCTCCCGTATTTTTGGCAAAATTCACAGAACTTTTTGATGTGCTTAAGAAGATGTCGATTATTTGGATTATCGTGTCCCGAACGTTCAAGCGTTTTTACCAATCTATTGACTGAGGGGTGGCCGAATCGACGATGTAGTTGGCGCAGTTCGACATCTGTGAGATGATTCATTGAAGCGGGGCCGCAAACAAGGAAAGGATGGTTAAATACTCTCACTACGTTAGCAATGACGGACTGGTTTTTGAAAATTTGGTCTGTGATATTATTAAAGTAAATCCTTAACTTGTCCATATCTTGAAGACATAGTAAGAAAGGTGGATCTGCTTCAACAACATGAAATTTAATTTTTCCGATCGGCGAATCAATATCTATGGACCCTATGGATGTAGATTGGCCTATGCCAAAGTGTGCTCGCACCATACCTGCTGTCGAAGAATCGAGTTTTCTTTTAAATATGGATAAGTATGCTTGCACCTGGTTATGACCAGCTGTGGAAGTTGTTGCTGCCCCCGTATCGATCATTATATCTCTAAATATATCAGATGTATAGCGCCCTGCTACTACATAGTTTGTCGTAGGATCCTCATGGGTGATCTTATGATAGTTAATTTGATCAGAAAGCATCATGTGAAAATTCTTTTCATCATTGGAAGACGTTAAGAAGTGGTAGCTTAAAAATTGGTCAGGGATGATATTGACATCATCCTCGTCAGCTATTTCTAACAACAACACACTTCTTTATTTGATGCATCTTCTACAGGTCCCTCTTCACCTTCAAATTCTTGAATAATTGAATCTAGCTGGCTGTTTAATTTAGATCTAAATTCTTTTTGTGCGTTTTGTCGTTCCAGGATCAAATGGTTAGATGACCAGCATCCTTCCTTTTTACACACAAAGCATCTTTTCTTTCTCTAATGATGGTTCTGGTTTTTGTTCATCGAGCGATTGTTGTGACTATGGTCTCGATCGTTGTTACGCCCAGGGTGATTACGATCCCTTTGGTTGCCATGGTACTTTCGGTCAGCAAAAAAAATCTCTTGCTTATCAGTTTGACTGAGTAGCTCGTCATTCGAGAGTGCTGTTGATATAGTATTTATAAGGGCAGAGACTGTCGTTGTCGGAATTAGAATTGCCATAATACAACAAGAAATATTTGAGCAAGCTGCCTTGATCCTATTTTGTAGAGCAGCTCCCGTCTGGAACGAGATGTTTAAGCTACACTGAATGTGACTTCACTTCAAGGTTCAACAATTGTGTATTCAATAAAAACTACTTTCTAATTACAAAGCCGAAACGCGAGATTATAATCATACATATGTCATCGGAGATAAGATTATCCGTTGTCACTTTATAGCTACACTGGGAGAACTTTAAGAAACGTAAAAATGCCGTACGTCCGCCCTTAAATGAATGCGCCGTGATTGCCTCTATCCTTTAAGGCCTCCTTTGATCCGTGATTGTTTTCTACCCATTCGTTTGCCGTGATGTCCAACTTGTTTTCATCAATTAATTTCTTCAAGGCATCACAGGCCTTGTTCTTGGTCATTGCATCAGCTGGATTTTTAGATCCAGCAATCCATCGTAACTCCATAACTTCGTTATTCTCGTATGACTGTCTAAGGGCCATAACGTTGATCATTAATCGCTTTTCAGTGGTTGTACCAAGTTTCGACATGCACTCATAGAGAGAGAAGGAATCTGTACACAGAATGAGTGGTATTTGTGTAGGATATTTTGATGATTTCTGAGTCGCAGATATTTTGAAGAGTGCTTTTAGTGACTGCAGCCATGTCGAAACCCATAGTCATTGCGTATAATTCTGATGCTTATACGCTTCGAGTTACTCGCTTGCAATTTGTTAAAGACCAGTGGATAATGTTGGCTCTGTTACTTGAATCGGCGAGGCAAATGACATATCCAATCTGTGAGGTCATATCTTCCTCGTTGTTAGCAAAAGATCCATCTGTGAATGTTACAATTCTAAGAGTATTAACATCCAGTTTGACAAATTTGAGACCTCTTTTGGCATTTATCTTTTGCCATTTCAATTGTTTATTAAGTGAGGCTGCCTTATTAATACCAGGATTTACGGTTTGTGCTGCGCGAGAAAGATCAAAACTTGCTTCAGGCTGGCAGACTGTAGCAACATAAGCTCCAAGTGCTCGCTGAGATATATATTGAGCCTGTATGTTATTATTGTGGTCAATAAGATTGATTTTTCTGCATTGATTTTCCTGCGTCAGAGTGATACTTTGGTCTTCTTTCAGCGAGATGAGCGATCCATTAAAATTGATTGGTTCATCCTTGGATAAATGTTCGACGGGTTTTGCTAGAAACTTAGCTTTCTGTCTTTCTCTTTCTTCGAGTGCTGCAAATTCGCTATCGCACAATTTAAGGGTGTCGTCAGTCTGCATTCCCACAATCCCAAAGCCGGTATTTTTGTTACGTCTTGATTTAGAATAAAGAAGACAAGAGTCGTAGGTAGACTGTTCCATGTTGAGGTTTTGCGTGAAATGACTATGATAAGTATGATACCAATGATTTCCGGCCTCTGGAATCCCGTAGAGTGGTTTTAAGATGAGGAGAATTTGATTTTCATCAAGCCCTAACTCAGCTGGCGCTTTGACAAAGACTTTACGACTGAGATTTGTAGCCGATTGGACGTATGCTTGGCTGATATCTCGGAGGAGTATTTTAAGATGAGGATAAACAGCAGCCAGGCAAAGGATGAGACGTTGGGAGATTCGTTGAATAGTAGGCGCTTGTGTTAAAATTGTTCTCTTTCCGTCGTCGTTGAAGCCCTGAACTACCATTCGAGACTTCTTATATGCCTTTACGGTACCCCTATTTTTAATTGTATCAACAAATTTACTGCCGAATATGCGATGGTTTTTAGCTTCTTTTATATGGACAACTTGGAAGACGCCCTTTTCTATAAGGCCTTGAATTTCCACTTTTCTTGATTCAGTAAAATCAATATCACTATCTTTATTATTACCAAGAGTACGAGAGGTTGTTGATGAAACTGATGTGCAAGTCGTTATTCCTGGGAATGTTGGAAATTGTCTGTACTGGTTTGGTAGCCGTTTCTGTCGAGGTGGATTTGTTCTTGTTGAATTTATTGGTTGGATAGATGTATTTCTTTCCTCGACTGGAACCTGATCGTCAACCTGTTGATCTTGGATTTGGGTGATGTCTTCCATTTCGTCATCTAGGAAATTATCTCGGTTTAATTCTTGTTGTTGAGCAATTTGATTGTCGCTGTAAAATGGCTTACATGATGTTGATCTAAATTTAGTAGGTCCTGAGGGTAGTTGAACAATGCAATCTTCGCCATTGATTTCCAGCAAATTATAGGGCCCAGTCCATTTTCCTGATTCTCTCCAGACCCAAACTTTTGAACCGAGTGGAAGGCTATGTAGCTGAGTTGTGTCGGGTCCATTTCTTTCATTGATAGCAGCATTAATTGATTTTCTGGCCCTTAAGTTTGAGATTTCTGTTGATGCTTTTTGGATTGCCTTTGATCGAGCAATGATTGATGGATTTGATTCTTGAGAATCGGTCAACTTAGGGAACATACCGAATACTAAAACGGTTCGTGTTATCCCGTTTATTCCTGCTGTATCGTTGACAGCTTTCACCGCCATTTGAAGGATTACGGATTTTTCAAGTCTTTCATTTTTGAGCTCCTCCTGGATAATTGTGAAGGCTCGCCGTAGCGATGCATGTTGACGCTCAACGATGCCAATGCTATGATGAGCTTCAACTGGGACACACTTTGTACCGGTGCCGATTGATTGAGCAAATTTTTGCATTTCTTTGCTCGTGAAATTCTTCCCAGCGTCATGTACAATTAAATCCGGAGGACCGACGTAGACGTCAATCCAACTTTGCCTTAATGCGTTCCATATATCCTGTGTAGTTTGGCCCTTAAGGAATTTTGCTGCCTGAAATCGCGTAGCCTCATCGACGATGTGTAGGATTGGCTTACCATCAATGAACATGACATCTACAAAAATTGTCTGGTTAAAGCAGCAATCATCGTCCCTGAGTGAGAATTTAAACCTTCTTGGTGAAGGGCCATGTTTCTGACAAAGTTCACAGTGTTTGACGATATTTGTTAAAGTTGTACGAAAATTTTTGTAGCCAGCCCGATCAAGTAAATCACTGAGTTTTGATACGGATGGGTGTCCGAAACGTTTATGTAAGCGTCGTATCTGTTGCTCAGTAAGTTCAACTTTTTCTGAATAATTTTCGTTTTCTGGAGAATCGTGTGAACTCATTAGAAAGCAATTTGACATGACTGTTTCCAATGGCTTTCCCCAAAGTAAGAATGGGTGTCCGAATTTCAAGAAAACCGGGAATGATTGTTCCCTTTTGTGTACTGTATGACTTAGATTATTAAAATAAATCCCCAGTCTATTCATATCGGCAATACTGAGAAGGAATGGCGTATCGGCATCAACAATATGGAAATTAACATGTCCTATTGGCATTGAAATGGATATTGTCAGAACTTGTCAGGCCCCGGTACTTTCAAATTGAATATCTCCTTGCTGGACCCTGAAGATCTGTTATGCCGATCTATTTTAGGACCGACGCATTAATAGTAATCTTCGCAACAAGCTTTATTTAGATATTCTATTTTCGTTTCGTTATTTTTAACTTGCTTGGGTTGAATAATTTATGGCAAATCTTCAGGATAATGGTTCTAGGAATTTGGATTCTACTGTACATAAGGAGTTGTAGCCTTCCCTTCTTCTCTCTTCACGCTTTGTCTTTTCTGTCATCCTATCACTACCTTAGAAATCCACCACCTTAGAAATCAACTACCTTAGAAGTCTACCACCTTAGATACCACTTATCTCAGTCCACATTTCTTCTCACTTTGCCTTGTCACTTTCTTTATTCTCTACTCCTCTATCTCCCATAACATTCCCAACAGCACGGGTATCTGAAAGTCACAATATCCACCCACCAACGTGACATTACAAAGCGTCTAATCAGTTCCCATGGAGATGGGAAATACTTTCGAGTCACCGTCGTCAGAGCCCATGGATGAGTACCCCGAAGACATGCCAACTCTGAGATTTCTTCCGTCCCACCTTTGGAGTGTTCCGTACCTCCTGCAGGCTCCTGGAGCTATGGAATATGCAATAAACCATGACGATTCCCGAGTTGCACAACTATTTGCCTCACAGGAGATGCCTAGCTCCTCTGCATCAACCCCAGCTCCAAAAAATACATCCTTTGCCAGAATTTCAGCACCTCCAATGTCATTGTATGATGGCACCCACGGTAACTTACGCCCCTTTTGCTCTCAACTGGCGAATCAATTACAGGATGATGACTACTCATTCCCAACCGAAATGTCTAAAGTGCGTTTCGCGTACAAGTGTCTCGGGCCCGGAGCTTTGCAGAAAATGAGATCCCACTTCCGCCACCTGGAAGACCCTTCAGTTGCTCCAGAAATTACAACCTTATCCGAATTCCTAGATGCTTTGCGGCAGGAATGTGGCGACCCAGGCCTACAAGGGAGAGCTACGCGTGCAGTAGAAAAGATGACCCAAGGCAATATGAGGTTTCATGATTTCATAACTCTTTTCCATGAAAATATGGCCGATTCAACGTATGCCGATGTTGATAAATCAACCTGGAAGAAAATGCTGGAACTTCGACTATCATACAAGCTCTCAGAAATCCTCTTGTCTGCTTCTGATGTACCTACAGATTATGATAAATTTGTCGCGTACCTACGGGTTAAAGATGCTCGCGTTCACGAGTTCAAGGCAACTTTCCCAAGCGCTTCAAGGGAGCCTCGACCCACAGTTCCTTCACCCACACCGCCTCCAACATTCCAAAGAACCTTCAATTTTCCTACGCCACCATCAAGAATTCCTCACACACCCGAACTTACGGTATCACAGGGAGGATCAGCAATGGATTTGGATGTCCTGTCTAGACAAAAAGGACCAGACGGCCACCTGACTATTCAAGCCAAAGACGCCCGTCGAGCCCTTGGTCGATGCCTTTGGTGCAACAGGTTAGGACACATGGCTCCTAGTTGTCCACTCGGATCACGTAACATTGCCACAGCCACTATTGAACCTCCAACTGCACCAGAAAATTTAAATTGGGTACTCCAACAGTAAGTCGCGTGTTGGAGTCGTTATCGGTTGGTCACGCAGGAGTTTTAGGCTTGTTAGCTTCCCGTCATATGTATGTACATGGACAGATAGATAATGAGAACTTAACTGCCCTCGTTGACACCGGCGCATCTGGTTATGCTTTTGTCTCAAAATCTCTTTGTGACCGGCTTTGCCTCATTCAGACGCCTCTCTCTTCTCCCATTGCTCTCGTAGGATTTGAGGGAAATCAAGGCTCTCAAATTACCCACAAGGTATCTTTTCATTTTACTCTTAGGGGCCATGTCGAGAAACTCTCTGCATTCGTAACTGAAAAATGTAAGTACGAACTTATTCTTGGTCTTCCCTGGTTGGAGAAACATGAGCCATATGTAAATTGGAAGGAACATACTATTACTTTTGGGGAACCATGTTTGGAAAAAGGTTGCTGTCAATTCGAGACCACCATTCAATATTCCAACTGTCAAGTACCAATTCCTGGCTCCTCAAAGGAAACACAGACAAGACCGTTTATTCCTAAAGATAAACAGGCCTCATCTTCTTTCTGTAAGCCGACAAGAGTCTCGGCATCAGTTTATGCTCTAGCAGTTCGAGAGCCAGGTAGCCAAACTTTTGCTTTTAGCCTTCGCGATCTTGACATTCTTATCGATGAGCCTATGCAACGATTAGCTACGGCTTCTATAGGCAATCTTATAACTACTACCCCAAAAAACGCCGAACCTGAAAAATTTTTACCACCCCAATATCATGAATTTCTGGACGTTTTCGATAAGAAACAAGCTAATACTCTCCCACCTCATCGACCCTGGGATCACCCGATAGATCTCCTGCCGGGGAAAGAGCCGCCAGCCTCACGACCTTACTCAATGAACCATCACGAGCTTAAGGCCTTACGTGATTACTTAGAGACGGAACTCTCCAAAGGCTTCATTCGTGTTTCTCGATCACCAGCTGCCGCGCCTGTATTATTTGTCAAGAAAGCCAATGGAGATCTCCGATTCTGTATTGACTATAGAGGCTTGAACGCTGCTTCAGTTAAGAATCGACACTCTCTTCCCTTAGTTTCGGAAACTCTCAGCCAACTATCAGAAGCTAAATTTTATACCAAACTCGACATAATATCGGCCTTTAACAAACTTCGAATCAAAGAGGGAGACGAGTGGAAAGCTGCATTCACGTGTCGGTATGGGTTATTTGAACCTCTTGTTCTTCCATTTGGACTTTCAAACGGTCCCGCTTCGTTCCAAGCCTACATCAATCATGCTCTGCGAGGATACTTAGATCAATTTTGTACTGCATACATGGATGACGTCCTAATCTACTCCGAAAATCTGTCGGCGCACCGGCGTCATGTTAAGTCTGTGCTTCAACGTCTCCGTGAACATGGCTTACAAGCGGATATATCAAAATGTAGTTTTGAGACAACCCAGGTGACGTATCTAGGCCTGATTATATCAACTGAGGGGATAAAAATGGATCCAAAGAAGGTATCGTGTGTGCAGGAATGGCCAACGCCAAAGTCAATCCACGACATTCAGAGTTTCCTGGGGTTTGCAAACTTTTATCGACGGTTCATCCCAGAATTTTCCCGTTTGGCCACTCCACTGACCCAGCTCACGAAAAAAGACGTTCCGTTTATATGGGATAACATCTGCGAATCATCATTCTTTCAAATAAAACAGGCTTTCAAAGATGGGACCATGCTGGCACATTTTGATCCACGGCTACAAACGATCCTCGAAACTGACGCTTCAGACTTTGTAACCGCAGCAGTTCTATCGCAATACGACGCCACCGGTATCCTTAGACCTGTAGCTTTCATGTCTAAAAAAATGCTCCCAGCGGAGTGTAATTATGACATTTACGATAAAGAACTTCTAGCCATCGTTAATTCTTTTGAGAACTGGACTACTGAACTAGGATCAGTCGAAGCACCTACTTTAATTTTGACTGATCATAAGAATCTTGAATATTTCACGACGACAAAAAATTAAATCGAAGGCAAGCGCGATGGAATGAGCTACTTGCAGATTATGATTTTAAGATTGTTTTCAGATCCGGCAAGAAATCAGGCAAGCCCGATGCCCTTACCAGGATCAGCGCTGACAAACCTTTGACCAATGAAGATGAGAGAAATAAACAACAATTTCAAACACTACTCAAGCCACACCAGCTCATTCGCGAAATGAATACTGAGGCCTCCGATGCTAATTTACCTGCTGGTACAGACACAACCTACCCACTAGAATTATCAACTGATAAATGGAGCGAATCTTGCAAAGTCGACCAATTCTGCCAAGACATCCGAACAGCAATCGCGAATAAAAATATTCATCGTAAAGATATACAACTGGCAAATTGCAGATTAACCCCCCACTCATTTTCTTTAGATAATAAGGAATATGTCCCACAAAACCTTCGTGAGTCAGTTTTACAACAGCTTCACAACAATCCGCTCTATGGTCATAGAGGTGCGGCTGCACTGTACAGCTTACTTAGCAGACAGTATTGGTGGCCTAATTGTCACATTGACTCAAAGAAATACGCTCGAGGCTGTGAAGCTTGCCAGAGAAACAACCAGTCTACTCAAAAGCCTCATGGCTTTTTATGCCCTTTGCCACCCCCCAAAGCTTCTTTTAGACATCTCACTCTCGATTTTGTAGGTCCTTTGCCCATTTGTAACGTTCGAAATTTTACCTATAGATTTATTCTTCAAGTTGTCGATCGTCTAACAAAAAGAGTATGGATCATACCTCTAGAGAGACCGACGGCCAAAGATACTGCAGAAGCATTTCTCAGTAATGTTGTTCGCTTTGTGGGGCTGCCTGACTCACTTGTTTCGGACCAGGGACGGGCTTTCATCGATAAGACCTGGAAAGAAATCTGCTCATGCTTAAATATTACCCACAAACTCTCCACTTCGTACCACCCCGAAACTGATGGACAAACAGAAAGAGCTAACAAAACTCTGGAAATTTATCTGCGCCATTACGTGAACTACCATCAAGACGATTGGGTAAAACATCTTCCTCTAGCAGAATTTTGCTACAACAATCATATAAATTCTTCGACCGGGATCACTCCTTTCTATGCCTCTTTTGGTCATCACCCTAGACTGGACTTTAGACCTGAGTCTGACTCTTCAGAACCTCGGGAAGCCCCTGAATTTGTGTCTCGAATGTCAAAAATCGTACAATACTGTTCGGAACAAATTACCCTTGCTTAAGCATTTCAGTCAACATACGCAAACGAAAGGCGTCTCCCTGCTCCACGTTTTGAAGCTGGTGATATGGTATACCTTTCCTTAAGGAATATTTCACTGTCACGACCCACGAAGAAGTTAGATCATCTCAGGGCGGGCCCTTGGAAGATTCTTGCCATGAAAACACCTTTAGTTGCAAAATTAGATCTACCACCACAACTCAAGGTTGATAATAACTTCCATGTGAGTCTATTACGTCCGGCCCATATAGGTTTTCCATCTCAAATCCAACAAAATCCACCACCACTCGAACAAGACACCATGGGTCCGGACACTTATGAAGTAGAAGCCATCCTTGACTCTAGAATAAAAAGAAAGAAAATACAATACCTAGTCAGATGGACGGGTTACAATGATACTACTTGGGAGCCACTTGGTAATCTAGAAAACTGTAAAGAATTAATTGATGATTTCCATCGATGCTATCCTAATGCGCCAGGCTCGCAGGAGCTCGCCCCTAAAAATGGGAGGGGGTAATGTCAGAACTTGTCAGGCCCCGGTACTTTCAAATTGAATATCTCCTTGCTGGACCCTGAAGATCTGTTATGCCGATCTATTTTAGGACCGACGCATTAATAGTAATCTTCGCAACAAGCTTTATTTAGATATTCTATTTTCGTTTCGTTATTTTTAACTTGCTTGGGTTGAATAATTTATGGCAAATCTTCAGGATAATGGTTCTAGGAATTTGGATTCTACTGTACATAAGGAGTTGTAGCCTTCCCTTCTTCTCTCTTCACGCTTTGTCTTTTCTGTCATCCTATCACTACCTTAGAAATCCACCACCTTAGAAATCAACTACCTTAGAAGTCTACCACCTTAGATACCACTTATCTCAGTCCACATTTCTTCTCACTTTGCCTTGTCACTTTCTTTATTCTCTACTCCTCTATCTCCCATAACATTCCCAACAGCACGGGTATCTGAAAGTCACAATATCCACCCACCAACGTGACAGATATAAACCCAATAGATTTACACGTCGATCCCTTACCAAAAGCAACTGATATTTTCGAAGATGTATTGATTGAGACATTTTCTATGTCTCTTGCATAGGCGAGGTATTGTCGTCTGCCCGCTGTTGAGTATTTACCTGCGCCAGTGTCCACCATTACCTCATGCCAGATAGAATCGTCGTAGGGTTCTCTGGTGACCGCTGTTGTTTTAAAGATGTTCAGGACTTTTCCTGTGAATGCATGGAAGACAGATGCATCTTGTAATTTTGAGAGTAAGGTTATATCGCTAATCTGGTTAATATCATTGACATGTGATGTCATGAAATTGCTTGCGGTATCTTCGTAATCTTCAGCAGTAATAAAAAATCCCCCGACTGGTTCATTATCATCAATATCTGTTGTTATGCTATTGAGAATCATCGCCTCCTCTTCAATCTCACTGTCTTGATCTCCTTCGTACTCGACCAGGAATTGCTGAAATGATTTTTTGGTTCTCATTTTTGTGTTGTTGAAAGAATCTCTCACTCGATTGTTGTTTTTCTTCGTCGGTGTGTTTCCAAGATCTACAACCAATTTTCTTGCAAATGCAGCACTTCTTGCTTCTATCATTTAATACGTCTTGATGTCCAGGTTGATTTCCTCCAAATCCATATCTTTCACTAGGGCGTCCATTTCTATCGTGATTTCTATGAAAACTGCGATTGACAAACATTGCTTCATCCAGTTTTGGCTCTGCATTTGAAGTTATGCCGATGGCACCTCGGACATTGTTGATTACGTTACTTAGTGGTTGTTCCGGCATCATACATGCAAGGCGGCATTCTGGGATAGCTGTAATGGCTTCTAAAATTTTGTCTCGAAGTGTAGTTTCATCATGAAAGTTCGATCTTAAGCTGAACTGAAGTGTTCGCAGTTGTTTGACCATGATTTCGAAAGATTCCAGAAGTGACTTCTCAGGATTTTCGCTAGCGACGGTTCGTAAGGTGATCTTGTTCCAGTCATTTTGCGCATTTCTTTGTTTTTGATGTCCTTCGAATTGTTGTCTCATCAAATTAAGTAGTTCTTCTGTGTTGTGTAAGGTGCTACAACGCAGATGATAAAATTCCAGTGCTTCTTTATCGAACATTATAAAAACAGAGGATCGAATTTTGTTGCCGTTAATATTCACAATGTTGCATTTTTCTTGAAAGATTCGAAATTTGAAATCTAAGTTGTCGAGCTTGCCACCAGTATATTTTTCAGAATTGTTGTATAGTTTGGAGATGCTAGCAAGTTTAAAACTCAACTGCGGTCCTAGGTCGTTGGAAGCAACTGAGTCTTGTGTTGCGTCTATCTCTGGATCGTCCTTTTGGATTTCTTTCCCTTTGTCTTTGTGAATATTAGTCCTTCTAGAAAAATATTGTTGAATATTTCGCTGGCTCTGGGTTTGTCTGGGTAATACAAAGTTGTTTGTTTTATAGCTTCCAATGTGCGCGGAAGGATTAATCACCTCGGGAGGGCATATGTTGGATTCTTTGTGTAAGGTCTCAGAAAGGGCTTTTACATGAGAGATGTGTGATTTCCTTATATATACACCTCTGTCGTTTAGAAAGTTTTTCAACTTCCTCAGTGTAATATCACCACACTTTTTGAAATGAGCAGGGTTAAAATTGACGAACTCCTCATTGAATACCTCCAATAGGTCATTGTTAAAGTATTCAACTAATTCGATTTCAGACATAAACTTGGTGATCCAAGTATTAATGTCGGCTTGGTCGTGGTTTGCTGGATCGAATTTTCCTTCATCATCCTCAATTTCGAGAAGATTGGTGTTGCTGGGTTCTGCGATTGCCATAGCTTCAGCCATCTTGAAGATTTTGGGTTTGATGATTTGAAAAGTTGTTTATGTATTAACAAATTGCGCGTCTGGATGAACGCAGTTGACGAAGATAAATTAATATCTTGAGTTACCCCGGCTGTAGCAGTGAACGGTCCACAGAATGGGTTATTAAGGGTAGAACTAGACCAGCGAGAAATTCCAGGCAACAGTCTAAAGTGTTCTTGATCTGAGTGTCGACAAAACTGATCAGTGTGACTTCACTTCAAGGTTCAACAATTGTGTATTCAATAAAAACTACTTTCTAATTACAAAGCCGAAACGCGAGATTATAATCATACATATGTCATCGGAGATAAGATTATCCGTTGTCACTTTATAGCGACACTGAATTTGTTGAAGCTTCCGGATCATACCTTTGAAAACTTGTACTTTTGATTTGCTTGTATTCTGTTGTATCATTTTTCGCAGTGATGTATTGTTCCATTCGTTGAGCATATTTTCACAATGTTCTTGACTTTTAAAGTTGGATTTGAGCAAGTCAAACATTTTGATGATTGTTAGTTTTTAACCCTGGCAGCTTGTGAAATAATACTGCAGAGCTCGTCCTCGTGGCGTAATGGAAAACGTATCAGGAAGCAGAGCTGCTGTAGCTCCTGATTTTTTACAAAAGTCACCAAATATGGCAAATTTACAATTAAGATTATCTTCGTATGATGCAGATGCACCGCTATATTTATAATCCTCTGAAGTGTACAGTTTTGCTAGAGTAGTCAATTCTCTGTTGCCTGATTTGATCCCTTCAATACTAGCTACGACAGCTTGAGCTGTAGGAATGACTGTTGAAGGTTCATGAAAGTTAGTATCGCTGTGTTGTGGTAATGAGACATAACTCAGCGGCGAGTTAGTATTTGGGGATTGAGATGGCTCGGGTTTAGGTGTAGTAAGCGGGCGGGATGTATTTATTGGAGGGGGGTTAGATGACGTCTGAGATTGATCCTGTTGATAAGACAACAAGGTTGGATTCATGATGTATAAAATTTTATTAGAATTAAATGTTTCATTTGAATGTTCAATTTCTTCTTTTGTCCACGGTGCTGGATCTGATTCATGCAACGTATCTAGCAGTGATCGGGCTATTGTTATCCTTCTATTACATTTGACCCATACCCCATGTGATCTTAAGTGAAGACGGAGAGCTCGCTGAACGTTGATTGACGCTGTTTTAAAATCTGTTTCGGAGAAATTGGAAAAGTCGTCTTGAAAGGCTTCCCAAGGTGATCATCCTTGAATTTATACTTTGAATATTCTTTAATTTTTTCATCAATGAACTCATTTATAACAGTCTTGTTAAGCTTAACACTTATTGCTGATTGTGATTTGCTCGAGGAACCTTCAATATCTATTTCATTGTCGGCCATTATTTCGAGAATGGGTTTTTTTGGTTTTTTTTAATCAAAAGTAGTTGCGTGATGGACGCGAAACCGAGGGCCTATACAAGGGGTCGATTCCTTGAGTACCGAGTCTTAGTTAAGGGCCTATACAAGGGGTCGATTCCTTGAGTACCAAGTCTTAGTTAAGGGCCTATACAAGGGGTCGATTCCTTGAGTACCGAGTCTTAGTTAAGGGCCTATACAAGGGGTCGATTCCTTGAGTACCGAGTCTTAGTTAAGGGCCTATAGGAAGGGGTCAACTCTGAATTAATACTCCTTAGCAGATAATAATTGAACAGAAGCCGTGTCAAGCAGGGACAAAACAATTATATCTCTCTTCACAAGTCTTATGATCTATGCGTGCGCAACACTGATCAGTGTTGGAAAGGCTTATGGAATTGATGGGTTATCACACGAAGTGGTAGCTCAAATATACAGTGACCAGCAAAACTGTTTGAATGATTTGTAACTTTCGCTTGTAAGCCTCATAAAATTTTATCTGCTTGACCAATTCACAAAATTTTTACATTAATGATAAATTCCAATTCTGTGGTTTCTTTTGATATAAATTAGATGATGTGAATCGAAAATTTAGTGGAGTAATCGCGATTGAAAGGGCGTTGGTCATTCAAACAGTTTTGCAGGGGTGGTATGGGGAAATTTTTGAACTGGTAATTTAGTACTTTACATGCCCACCTTTCGCCTTAATCACTGCATCCATGCGCCTAGGAAGACTCTCTATCAGCTTCTGACATTCCTCTGCAGGAATCTTTGCCCATTCATCCTGAACTCTGTCCCAAAGCTCCAGGATCCCATTTGGCAGTTGGGGGTAGTCCTTGAGTCTTTTCTTGATGTAATTCCAGAGATGCTCGATGGGATTAAGATCAGGGGAGTTTGCTGGCCACGGGAGAACGGCGAGAGAATGATCTCTGAGGAATTGTCTGGCCTTCTTCGAGGTATGCTTTGGATCATTGTCCTGCATGAAGATAACGGATTCGGGGGTTTTACCGTATTCCACCAGCGTTTGTAGGAGATCCTCCTCCAATATCTCAGTGTATAGATGCTGGTCCATCAAACCATCAATCTTACACATGTTTCTCGTCCCCTCCCACAGCATACAGCCCTAGATCATAATATGACCGCCACCAAATTTGAGGGTCTCCTCTACCTCTCTCTCTATCAACCCTCGTCCTCGCCTTTTCCAGGTCCAAGATCTTCCATCTGACTGCAAGCGATTTATCTTCGTCTCGTCTGACCAAACTATACGCTTCCAATCATCTGTAGTCCAGTACTTATGGGCCATAGCAAAGTCAAGACGGTCCTTCTTTTGCTTTGCTGTTAGTTTTGGCTTTTTCTTTTTCACAACAGCTTTTAACCCTGATTTTTTGAGGGTCCGTCGGACTGTATCAACAGAGATAGAGCAATTTTTCATGTCCCTGATGTTTTGGGCAACTTCGGCAGCGGTATCGGCCTTACCAAATGTTATGGTACGGACGGCATAACGAGTGTCATGCTCGCTGAGCAAACAAGGTCGCCCTCCTAAGTTCACCTGAAGATCTGGACGGTGTCTCTTGCGAATACATGAAACGGTAGAAACTGAGACATTGCATTCTCGAGCTGTTGAACGGATGGAAAGTCCATGGTCAAGGTGGTGAAGAATGACATCAATTTTTGATTGAGATAGAGGCCTCATGATAAAAAAAGATTCGAGTAACAGTAGAAAGTGATTATGTGCTGTAAATGATTACAAACTCAACCTTTCATGAAGACCTACAGTGCTCCTGATGCCTAGTTATACTTTCCCCACATTCCCCCTGCAAAACTGTTCGAATGACCAACGCCCTTTCAATCGCGATTACTCCACCAAATTTTCGATTTCCACCATCTAATTTATATCAAAAGAAACCATAGAATTGGAATTTATTATTAATGTAAAAATTTTGTGAATTGGTCAAGCAGATAAAATTTTATGAGGCTTACAAGCGAAAGTTACAAATCATTCAAACAGTTTTGCTGGTCACTGTAGGTGGGATTGTCAAGTATATCCCTCTACAGATTCTAATGTCTAGAGTATTTGTACGGGCTATCTTAATCGCGTATTACATAATCAGTGCGGACGATCTATTTACCGACACACTAAGTCCCATGATCCAGAAATTCTCATGCCTCTCCCCTTAGATAATCCATTATGCAGGCCAACTGTCTACCATTAAGGCATCACACACACCACGTTCACCATATCAACCCGCATTCACAAAGTCCACACGACGATTATTATTTACTAGAAGCTTCTCTTGTCTGCCTCCTCATCTGGTCATCGCCCCTGGGATGGCCAAATCACAACACCCGCCCCCTTTGGCTCAACGAGTCGCCGAAGAGCTCGAGTTTGTTCAGCGCGTGGCAAAGGGCCGAGCTACTTGGGTTCAGAACTTTCACACCAAGTTCTGGGCATCTGTTGAAGAGGCTGATCCTCTCATCAAACCCTTCGTGCTCGAGCAAATGGACGCGTTTCTCCTTGCGGTGGCCTCTGGGCACTCTATGCAACACCTCTCAGATAAACAACCCAAATCGGCAGGTTCTTTACCCAAGCCCAGCCAAAGTCTCCCTTTACGACCTCCCGCCCCAACACCAAAGCAACCCACAAACTGGGCAGCGACTGCCGCTGGCCCTCCTGCCACCCTCCCCTCGGCCCCAGCCCCGATCCCGGCTCGAGCTCGGCCAAATACCACACACTGCCCCTCCCATACGACCACTCCAAAGATGACTACAAACACGAAGGGACCGAGAGCCATCCTTCGCCTCTCAGAGGAAGCTCCCCTTCTTAGAGCAGATGTAACATCAGTCAAAGCAGCTCTCCTCCATACAGTTCCCGGCCTCAAGGACGGTATAACCTCTGTTTCTCGCAGCTCAAACGGGTTCAACATCTCTTTTTCGTCCGATGCATCACTAAAACTTGCTATGGACAATACTGATCCTATTAAAGCGTCTCTTTCAGGATCTTTATTCCAAATAGTGGACCGTATCGGGTACGTTGTTAAGCGCATCCCTCGCACTATCTGGAATCCGGTGTCCAATCTGGTTACCACTACTCTCGATGATGTCAAAAGCATTGCCCAGGCACAGACTGGTGTCACTCCATCCCGTGCCCACTGGTCGTTGCATGAAGATCATCATGATCCTTTACATACGGCAGTTATATTCTTCCCGAAAGAAGTGCCTACTTTCCGAATTGTTGACAGCGCCCCTTCCCGATGATATATCCCTAACCCAAAGGTTGTCCAGTGCGATGCTTGTTTTGGGTTTCACCAATCTTCCCGCTGCCGAAATCAAGCTTTATGCACCCTTTGTGGCACCGCTCGTCACCGTGGAGATTGCTGCAACGCTCGTCACCGTGGAGATTGCTGCAATGCTCGACGGTGTATTAACTGCCTAGGGAAACACCCTGCGGACGACCTTAGCTGCCCGCTTCGCCCTCGCCCTTTCAAAGGAAAACTTGTTCATCCCTCAGAAAAAGTGATCAGTGAGCTCCGTACCCGTAACCGAAATATTCTCCGTAAGGAACGCCGCGCAGAGACTGCTGCCGCTGCCGGCTCTGCTACTAATCCTCCAGCCAGCTCCAGTGCGCCGACGTCCTCCAACGAAACGTCCACCGCACCTTCCCAGAGTGTGCCTCTTGCTAGCCATAATAGGTTTACCTCCCTCTAACATGTTTCTAATGGATCTATGGAAGTAGACCTTGACGAGACAGTCGCCAACAATGCCTCTAATCTTACCCTTCATGAATAACAGAACGTATTTCAGGAGTTTCACCACGCCTCGTCTTTGTTTCCTTCAAGCAAATGTTGGACGTGGGGGATCCTCACATCTCATCTTATTACAGGCTGCTTTTCAGGTTAGTTATGATGTGATCTTTGTTCAGGAGCCCTGGACGAAAACAATTAACTACAAAAATGTATCTAAGTCCCATCCAGCTTATGTCATCTTCACTCCTCCCAATCGAGACTGGAAGCATGCACGCCCGCGTGTACTTACCTACATCCGAAAGAAATCTAACCTCCGACCTATTCAGCTAGATAGAGGTCCATCTCCTGATATAGTAGCCCTTCTTCTTCAGTGCTCTCCCCCTACTGAGGTCATTAATGTCTACCGACAACCTCACGCACACATGCCTGAGAGTCTCAATGCACTCCTAGACTGGCCGGTTAAGCCTAATACTATAATTGTCGGAGATTTTAATCTTCATCATGAACTGTGGGAACCTGATGTTTCCCGGTCGCCTGGCGTCGGCTGCTTTATAGAATGGATAGACAATCATTCTCTGTGGTCGGCATTAGCCTACGGAGTTCCTACCCATCGCGCTGGTCACGTTCTTGACTTGGTACTTACAAACATGGAAGGACTATCAGCCCGTATAAACCCCGAAGCACATTCAACTTCCGATCATGAGACAATTTCCGGTTTCATTCAGCTCTCCTCTCTTCAAAGGCGCTATCCTTTAATGAATTTGCCAAAATTTAACAGTGAGAACTCAGAAGTATTCCGTCAAGCCCTCACTGCTACCGCTCCTCCTAGCCTCCCCTCTAGGGACCTAACCCCCCAGCTCCTAGATGCGATTACTTCATCAGGCGTAGCTACTCTCTCAGCAATTCTGCTTACAGCTAACCCGCCGAGGCCTATATGTGTGCCGTGTAAAGATTATTGGAACCACGAATGCTCTGACCTACGCCGTCGTTACCTTGAAGCTCGTCACATTGGTGATCTAAATCATATTAGTGAGGCACACCATAACTTCCGGAAAGCAATTAGGCGAGCCAAACGAGAACACAAGCGCTCTAAGCTAGACAATGTGACTTCTATCCTCCAGGCTCATAAAGTCGTTGGATGGCGAAAGTTATCTAGCCGTTTTGGCCCCCCACCCATCCATTTTCAAGGTGTAACTTACTGCACCCCGTCTGAACGTGCAGACGTCTTCTTTCGCACGAAGCTTGCCCGCACAACTAGCCAACCGGATATTCCCTTCAATGTCCCCACTTGTCCACTGCGAGCGATCCCTGCGCCTCTCTCTATAGATGAAGATGAAGTGCGTCACTGTCCACTAGGTGTATTGTCTACTTCACCGGGCCACGATCATCTCTCTGTCACAGCTCTTCGCCTTGTATGGGGAGTAGATTCATGGCGCTCATAGATTGTTCATCTATACAGTCTTTGTCTGGTACACGGTCACCATCCCAATGCTTTTCGCCGCGCTGAAGTTGTTATCCCCAAGCCACACAAGGACGATCTCACTGACCCCGCCAACTGGCGACCTTTTTCGCTTCTCCCGGTTCTTGGGAAAGGACTAGAACGCCTTTTTGCTAGACGCTTTGCTTTCTGGGCTTTGGCAAGCCGCATCATCTCCCCGACCCAATTCGGAGCTTTGCCCAGCAGATCTGCCATGGATCTCGTAGAATGTCTTGTTCACGATGTCGAAAAGGCATGGGAGGCAAAGCAAGTATGCACTCTCGCCACCCTTGATGTTCAGAGTGCTTTTGATAGTATTCTGCCTGGTCGTCTCTCCTCCCGCCTTCGCGAACATGAATGGCCTGAACCATATGTTAATTTGGCTGCTTCATTTGCTTCATGTAGGAAAGCGCGCCTCCGAGTGGATAGTTTTGTCGGCAACTTCTTGGAGATTCCACATGGCTTGCCGCAGGGTTCCCCGGCTTCCCCTATACTTTTCCTTCTTTTCCTCGAGCCTCTGTTCAAACTCGGGTTTCCCACATTTGGATACGTTGATGACGTGGCAATCCTTTCGGTTGCGAAGAACCTGGTCGATACTTCTTGTCTAACCATCAACAGGGTTGGGTCCATCACCCAATGGTGTGATAGAAATGGACTCTCTCTAGCTGAAAATAAGATGGAGATACTTCATCTTCACAGATCCCGCCAATCTCCTCCGCCAATAATTATTGACGGTGCTTTAAGAACCGCAAACTCGAATCTAAAGTGGCTAGGCGTCTTTCTCAATACTAAGCTCTCTTTCAAAAAACATGTTCAAGAATGGAGCGCCAAAACGCAACGGGTCAGCGCTCATATTCGACAACTTGAAAATACCAATCGAGGTGTACCTACTGCTTGTCTTCGCTCTGCAGCCTTGGCTGCAGCGTTACCGGTTCTTCTGTACGGCGCTGAGGTTTGGTGGCGCGGGCCAACCTATAACCGTCGTGGTCACTCTACTTCTACCAGGTCTCAACACCTTGTCGACATGGTATCCCGAGCTTTGCTCTCCCTTGCCCGAGCAATCCTCCCGGTATACAAAACCACTCCTACTGCAGCACTCTTAAGAGAGGTTTGGCTCAAACCTGCACACATTCTACTTGAAGAAACGCGCCTCCGCTCTGCTACTAGACTAGCTGCCGCTGACTTGTTTCATCCGCTGGCCAGAAGATCCAACGATCTCCGCGTTCACACCCGTCTCTCTGAAAAACTACAGTTGGTCTCTTCCTTCCCTCGTCCTCGGCTTGTAGCTCCCTCCTACAAAACTCATCAGGTACTTACTCGATCCGACTTCTCCGCTGAAGAATTTTCAAGGCGTATCAGAAATCTACAGCCATGGGACATCCTTGTTTTCTCAGATGGCTCGAAGCAAAAAGATGGATCTGCTGGAGCAGGGGCCGTCGTTCTCCATAGGGATACTACTATAGCAGAAGTGAGAATTCCTTTGGGCTTTGACTATGAGGTATACGACTCCGAAATAGTTGGTGCTCTTGCAGGGCTTAAGGCTGCCACAGCAGCTCCCTCTACCCACCTTGCTACAAATTTTCATGTAATTTTAGACAATCAAGAGGCAGCACGACGCCTTTTAGATTTGTCACCCTCTAAGACCTCGCAGAAGGAAATTCTGGAATTCCGGCATCTGGCCTCACAGTGGCCTACAAGAAGAATCCTACCAATAGCAGCACCTGGTAAGGTCTACGTGATGTGGTCTCCTGGCCACTCGGGCATTCCTGGCAATGATCGAGCTGATAAATTAGCCGGTGAAGCTTCCCGTCAAACAGCTCCGCCTGGCGCATCTCTTGCTGGTATCCAAGCAAAAACAAAAAGGCAGATATGGAACCTAATTTCTGCCTAGTGGCAAAGTCATGCTCCCTCTACTTATTGTGAACTAGGTATGCCATTTCCCAAGAAGCCCCCGGAGGAGCTTCGACTCCCTCGCCGTAACCTTGGGTATCTTATTCAATGCCGAACTGGACACGGGGACTTTCGCGCATATCACGATAGATTCCATCACAAAGATGCTCTTATGACTTGCTCCTGCGGGGCCAACAAGTCAAGCATCCACTTAGTTTTTTGCCCTCTTGTTCGAGGAAAACTGGTCGCCGCCGGTTATCGTCGAAGCTTGGGTACACTGGATTTCCTCCTCGGCACTGCTCACGGTGCCAAACGTTTCTCATCTACACTGGAGAAGACAGGTTTTCTCTCGGAAATTTGCCCGATCCATGCCGCATGACCCTATTTCATGTGAGAAATACGCTGTACAGCGCTCACAGTAAACTTAACGATTTTTTATTAAAGCCTTCTGGCTCATCAAGGAATGCATTGTATGTTGTAGATTAGAATAGTCACCGTGTCCCCTTAGGGATGGGGTAGTAGTTTTAGCTGTAACCCAGTAGACAGTAAAAACAAATAAATAAATAAATAAAATGTCTACCATTAAGGCTGGTAGGTGCCATTTCTGGTTTGTGAGAGGCTTTGATTATCAGATTTGAGAGCAGTTCTCTTCTCACAGGGGATAGGAGCTCCCAGATCACTTTGTTTAAATATCGTTAACCTTTTTGATGTCAGAAAATCCCGAAAAACGAGCCCATTTAAATTTGAAAGAGAACGGCCTTTTAGCCACTTTTTCCAAAATTTATCGAAGCCTCTAAATAGTGACTTAATTTGCTCTTTCATAATGTAGTTTGAAGTTGTAGTAGGGTTTCGAGAAAAAAAAATTGATTGCAGCATCGATTGGGTATTAAAACTGAGACTCGGCATTTAACTAAAGGTATTCCACAAGTAATGTCCGTGCAGGTAGAATTAGCAGTTATGACCTGCTCTAGTACAAGCTGCAAGAGTTCAGATATTTTACCCAACAACCCAAATTACTGATACTCGGGAATGGGTGAGTAATCCGATTGGAATCCCCATCAGGATCAAGTGACTCTGAATCTTGTAAGCAGTAGATGCCGAGCACCTTAAACTCTCGTTCATATCCACAGGCTTGCCTAGATATTCCATCGAGAGATTGAAGCGCGTTCAGCAAGACTTATTTTCGCTTGTCTGATGATTTTGGATATTGAGATATTTAGGTGATATACTTTTTTTCTCAATTCTTTAAATCATTCTTGTTTATGCAGCCTGTGGGCTATAATACGAATGTAACTGGTACGGTACATGAAGCGATGACTCAATTGATATCAGGGTCACTCACGCCCGAACACCGTTTGAAGACATAACTCGAAGTTAGGCGTCTTACAGCCCTTCAACTCTCATCCGTTTATGTCTGCCGCAAGAATGCATTTCAAACACCTACGGCTATCCAGGGTGCCTTCGTCATTGTCCCATACGTAAACAGGCGAGAAATGAGGTGTGGGGGTCCTGCCGGATTCGATCCATCGTTCTCCTGTCTTAAGTGGAGCATGTGCCTTGGCTACTGTTGGAACATTAATTTCTAAAATTAGGATAAATTATTAATAGGAGTTTTGGAAGTTCCAGTCTTTATGACGAGGGTGCACAGATTCAATGTCGTGTGTCCATCAACTGGGAGTGGAAGCGCAAAATCTTTGTTTTAAATGGAACAAATGTCTGCTGATTGTTGATCAGTGATATCTTTAAGCAGCATTCGTTGCACATGGAGCTCTGTACATGTAATAGAAGCCTCTTACATTGGATAAGGAGGAGGGAGAGGAAGATCAATCAGTCAATTTTTGTTTTAACCAATCTGATATACTAAACCAGGGAGCTGTGCGTTTACTTTTACGATTAACAAATGTACTTACGGTAGACTCTGAACTCAAAGCAAGCCTGTAATCTTTATCACAGAATGCCTAGTAAGTTCGTTGAGTCTGATGTAAGTTGATTGACTCTTGCTCCAACCGAAAACTCCTTATGATGCTAACTCTAATTAAGATTACATAATAGCGCCTACGACATAATAATGTGTCAAGTAATACAAAGAGTTAGGGACGAGAAGTAAGATAAATATATGGAGAAGTATGTATGTATCGAGATTATAGGACAAAGAAAATGATGTAGATAAAATTAATGTATACATGTAAGAGATTATCTTGTGTTGTGTGTGCCAAGCCACACTAGATTACTCAGCAATTCCTGACACTCCCTCATACTGAGGTATCTAACTCCTGATGACCTACTTCTTTCGACATTGCACCTAGACCTCGTTAACTCTCAAGACGGCCGGGTAAGCCGCAGAGCCTACATCTACAGAGGCTTGATAACTCTGCAGTTCAGCTCAGCATGCGTAATGCCTTGATACAAGAGTGTCTCTGGTGCTTGTCTTGTGGTGTCACATTCTCGTACTATTATCGTGACACCTATTCGCGATAATGTTAAGAATCCAATATCCCAACACCCAGTACCTTCAGATGTTTGTTTAATGAATCATGAGGTAATTGTTTTGTCAGAATGTCGGCCGGATTTTCATTTCCAGCAATTTTGCTGACCTTTAACCGATCCAGTGCAACCATATCGTTTCTAACATATAGGTGACGGATTTCAATATGCTTAGCCTTTTGATGTAACTTGCCGGAATCCTTGCAGAACTCCTTTGCCGATTCGTTATCGCACCAGAGCGTTGGGACGTATCGAACTTGGTACAGGTCTCGCCATAAATTTTCCATCCAAGCCGCTTCCTTGGCTCCTTTGCTAGCAGCTATTATCTCTGCCTCCATGCTGCTCAGTGCGGTACTTTTCTGGTGTTGTGAAGTCCAAGAAATTGCTCCCCCGTTGTAGACTACAGCATATCCTTGAAAAGATTTTCTATCATCTTCCGTTCCCCATGTAGCATCAGGGTATATATCAAATGCGTTAGACTTATGAACATTGTTTGCGTGTGTATCACTATAGTCCGGCGAGTAATTGATCCCATTGTGGGCAGTCCGCTGAAGATATCTCAAAAGATGTTTGGCGTGACTAAGGAAAGACTGTCGTGGCTTTGCCATAAATCCTGCCAATTGGCCTACCGCATAGGAAATATTTGGTCGAGTTCCGTTTGAGAGATATATAGTGGAGCCCACAATTTGTCTATAAAGAGCCGCGTTGTCCTCCTCAAGAAGTTCATCATCATCCCTTTCTTTTAGTACAGTTCCGGATGCAATTGGTGTTGAGACTCCATTACAGTTTCCCATGCCGAGTCGTTCAAGTAGTTTCCTAGTGTAAAATTCTTGGTGGATTGTTAGAGTACGGTTTGCTCTATTTCTTTTGACCTGGAAACCAACGAAGGTTTCTACTAGGCCTAGGTTCTTACTTTTCCATCTCTTCATAATTATTTGTTTGACTTCTTCAACGAGCAATCGAGAGCCGGCGATGAGCATATCATCAACAAATAAAAGAATATAGACTCTATCCCCTTTCTCCCCCATTGGTGATGATATGAACAGATTTGGGTCTGCATCTCCTTGCTTAAAACCCATGTCCTTAAAAAATTTCTTAACTTCAAGAAACCATTCTCTAGGTGATTGTTTAAGTCCATATAACGCCTTCCTGAGTTTGAGGTAGAAGTTATTCTCGATACCTTGTATCCATGGTGCTAGAAGATGAAAATACTCCGGTATTTTCATGTAGTTAGGTTCTTTGAGCGTGGGATTTAGAAATGCGGTGTCTACGTCAAGATGATCCAGCTCTAGATCGTGGAATGCCGCATAAGAGAAAATTGCCCTTAAGGTTGCGTATCGAATTACAGTGGCAAAGGTCTCAAAATAGTCGATTCCATGTTGTTGTTCATATCCTTTGCCTACAATTCTTGCCTTTCTTCGAGCAATCGAACCATCACTGTTGAATTTATTTCTCAACACCCAGCGAGACGAGATTAGTTTACGTCCATTTGTAGATTTATAGTTACCTTCAATAATTTCAAGAGTGTTGTTCTTTTCTAAGGAACGAAGCTCATCGAGTAATGATGCCTCCCATGCTAATTTATCTTCTAAAAGTGCCTGCTCCAAAGTAAGTGACTCAAATGGGACAGCTGGAATTCCAAGTGACGTTGATCCCTGATTGTGCTCAATGTGAAGAGCATTTACTAAAGCGGCGCTATGTCCGAATCCTTTACTATTTTTCTTGATTGAGTTTAACCCGGCTACTTTTCCTGAGCGAGTGACTATTTGAAGGTTAGGATCATTATCTATATCTTTGTTTGAGTCTTCCTTGACTGATTTATCAATTGATCTAAGTCTATGACTTTCTAGATCTTGACCCGAGTTCTCTCTGACTCTATTATTTATTGATCTAAGTCTGTGACTTTCTAGATCTTGACCCGAGTCCCCTCTGACTCTATTATTTATTGATCTAAGTCTGTGACTTTCTAGATCTTGACCCGAGTCCCCTCTGACTCTATTATTTATTGATCTAAGTCTGCGACTTTCTAGATCAGGGTCTGAGTCTGTGACTCTACATGTGTTATTAAAACTATTTGATCTAAGTCTTTGTTGACTTTCTAGATCTTGACCCAAGTCTCCTCTGACTCTATTATTTATTGATCTAAGTCTGCGACTTTCTAGATCAGGGTCTGAGTCTGTGACTCTACATGTATTTGTTGAGAGTGAAATATACTTGATGAATATAAAAATGTAAACTTGTATGAACTAACTACATTCTAACATCTTATTAAATACATGTCTATTTAGTCGTAAGTGATCCAGCAACAATAATACGACTTGATTGATCTGGCGTTACACGATCCCGGTGAGTGATCTTCCTATCGCTTTTGGAATTAGGCGAGTGATCCGCCTGCCTGCCCTTTTACCCCAGATACATCACGTGATGTCAGTTTCCAATTCGTAACACTCCTCCTGACTGACGAGGTCGATGAACTCGTCGGGAATACTTTACCGGAAATGTAAACAATGAAGTTGAGATATGTAGTATCCAGTGATACCTTCTCTGACTCGTATTATAGTATGAAGGGTCAGTCTTGAAAACATTGGAAAATTTTATTACAGATAGGTTCTGCTTTCGAATGAGTGAGCGGCTTAGTTAATAAATCAGCTAACATTTCGTTGGAGGGTATATACTCGACCCGAATGATACCATCTTGAACACAATCTCTGGCAAAGTGGTAGGCGACATCGATGTGTTTGGCTTTCGTAGAGTGAGTACCATTAACTAGGGCTAATGCACTCTGATTATCGGTATAAATTTTCAGTCCTTTATCTCCAATAAGTTCTTCGGCAACATTTAGTTCTTCCAGAAACCGAGTAGCCCAAACAGCATGCTTGGATGCCTCAAAAATAGCGATATATTCAGCTTCAGTTGTTGAAGTGGCGATTGATTTTTGTCTCTTGGACTGCCAACTGACAGGTCCTCCGCCTAGCATCATAAGAAATCCACTCACTGAACGACGTGTGGTTGTGTCTGATGCGAAATCAGAGTCTGAATATATCGAAGCCATTGATCCTTTTAGAATTTTTGAGTGGGGCATTCCGAAGCTGTAAGTAATACAGTTGTCGTTAGAACCTTTTAAATATCTGTAAACCCTGCAAACACCGTTCCAATGACGAACTACAGGTGATGAATTAAACCTTGCCAACTGTGACGTTGCAAACGCGATATCAGGTCTTGTACTGTTGGAGGCATATCCCAGGCTACCAATTGCACTAGGGTACGCTGAGTTGTCAGCTAGAAGCTCCTCCTTTCTTGCTGGTAAAATTGCGTCGTATCCTTCCATGGGAGATTTGAATACCTTGGCGTCAGTTAATCCGAGCGAATCGATTTTATCAGATATATTAGTGGCCTGCGAAATCTTTAATGTACGCGTTAGTCGGTCGCGGGTAATTTTCCATCCGATTACCGTGTCAATTATTCCGATATCTTTTACAGGGAAACATGAGGATAGCCAGCCTTTTGTCTCGGAGACTTCCCGAATATCTTTTCCGCAAATTACGAGATCATCAACATATACACCAATGATGACTGGTCTTTCGTTATGTATGTAAATACATTGGTCGCTGCTGGATTTCTTAAAATTAAATGATATAAGTGTATTGCAGAGTTTATCATTCCAGGCCTTCCTGACTGTTTCAAGCCATATAGAGCTTTATTAACTCTGACAAATTTTGAACCGGGCATACCTTCAGGAGCCCTCATATAAATCTCTTCAGATAAATCCCCCTCTAGATATGCTGTTTTGACGTCAATTTGGTGTATTTCCCAATCCAGAAAAGCTGCAACAGCAAGCATGATCCTCAACGAGTCCATACGAAGTGTGGGTGAGTATGTGTCGAAATAATCTACACCTGGCACTTGACTAAATCCTTGCGCTACTAGCCTCGCCTTAAACCTTCCATCTGATTTTACAGTGAATACCCAGCGCGATCCGATAGGTCTCCTCCCATGAGGAACATGAGTTACCGGTGTGAAAACTTTCTTAGACCTGAGGGACTTAAGTTCATCCTGAATTGCTGTCTTCCATTCTACGTTATCGACTCCGCTTACAGCACTACTGTATGACTGAGGAATTATATTGTTTCCTCCAACGTAATGAACTGTTGGCTGCCACGCAGATCTTGGCTCGATTGGTTTGCGTAATCTGGCGCTTCTTCTGGGGAGCTGAGTTTGCGAACTTTCTGTGAGATCAAAAGAGCCTGGAATTGATGGGGTAGGTGGAGACGATGGTGGTTGATCGGTGCTAGTATCGACTTGAGTTGGAAGGGATTGATCGACTGATATTTCTCTAGGTCGGAGGAACGGAGAGGGAAGTGAACCTGATTCTGAAACAGAAGGGGTATCTGAGTCCGAGTCCGACGAAGAAATCGTATCTGGTTCTGGATTATTATCATCTGGATTAATTGGATCTTCTAATTGTTGAATATTCAGCTGCTCTCTGTCCGATTTACTCCAATCCCAAAACGAATCTTCTAGGAAACGAACATTCGCAGATACGACAATCTTATTTGTACCACTTTTAGAGGGAATGTAAACACGGTACTGAGTCGAAGACTCACAGTATCCAATGAAAATTCCCTTTTCAGAGGTCGGAAGCAACTTGTACCTTCGGGGGTTTTGGGTATCAATTAATGTATAACAAATGCATCCCCAAACCCGAATATGCGAAACAATGGGCAATTTATCATGCATGATTTCAAATGGAGTTTTATTTTCCGGTAGAATGGGCATTCTATTTTTAAGATAGCACGCAGTAGTGACTGCAAGGTCCCAAAAACCGCATCGGAAGCTTGGCGTGTTGAAGCATGCATCTAGCCATAGTAATTATGGTTCGATTGAGTCGCTCTGCGACACCATTTTGATGCTGCGTGTACGGAGCACTAATCTGTTTGGTGATGCCGTTAAACTTTATACTTTTGTACTCCGCTCCTCCATCAAACCGCATCGCTTTTATCTTCAGGCCAGTTTGAAGTTCTTTTTCTTGTTTATATTCTTGAAACTTTACTTGAACCTCTTTAGTAGATTTAATCGGATATATCTTACTTTCTCGGGAGGCATCATCTGTGAAGGAAACGAAAAAATTATTGCCCTGGATTCCCTTCACACGACATTTTCCCCAAACATCCGAATGAACTAGGTCAAGAGGGTTGGAAGCTCTCGATACTGGACCTCTATTTATTTTTTCAACCTGTTTGCATGAATTACAGGTGTCACAATTTTGAACTAGGTCTGTGGTAAGATGAAAGTTTGGCAAGTCACTTTTCTTGGCGTTGTGTAGTGTAATGAGGAAGCATGAAGATTTCATTGTGTTATGACTAGCTAATTATTATGTACTGTTACAGTACATCACGTGATATGCCTGATTCCAACACTACACCCCCCCAGAAATCGAATGCTTTAAATCTATGTTTATTTGAGCGCAGAACGCTGTGTGTTTTATACGCTGCAGGGACTTGGTTAGTCCGTCAGCTTTACATTGATCTGTGGGTGTATATTTAAGTTCTAAGATACCGTCTCTAATAGCTTCACGCACAGTAGATTCTCGCATCAGGAAGTGCCGATTTCGCGCTGAGACCTTATTGGAGTTAGCCGTGATCATAGCTGCTGTGTTATCTACTTGTGTGACGATAGGTGAGGAACTGATGCTGAAAATTTCTTCGTATAGAGGTCGTATCCATTGTGCAGCGACAGCTAGCGATGTTAAAGCAGCATATTCTGCTTCGCAGGTGCTTTGTGCTGTAACTGTTTGCTTCTTTGACCACCACGCAATTGGAGAGCCACCAACGAGAAAGATATTCCCAGTTGTGCCTTTGGAGGATGTCGCGCTACCCCAGCTACTATCTGATGAGGCCGTGAGGGTTATATTTCCTGATTTAGGATAAAATAGGGCGGCTACTTTGGTACGTGAGATGTATCGGATTAAGTGCTTTAAGGCTAGAATTGCGTTGTTTGATGGATGATGTACTCGACGAGAGAGTCTATTTACAGCGTATTGAATATCTGGTCGGGTCATTTTTGCTATGTGTAAGAGCGAACCGACAACCGAGCGATATTTGTTAGCTTCATCATTGGTACAAAGCAAATCTGTGTTGCAGTCGATTAGATTATCATCAGCGACTGGCGTACTGGCGCCTCTGCACATATCCATGCCCATGTCATTGCATAGCGCTTCTATTTTGTCCATTTGATCAATTCGGATGCCGTCTGACGTTTGACGAATATTTATTCCGAGGAATTTTGTCATCTCTCCCAGGTTTTTGATTTGAAATGCCTGTGATAGCATGTTAATAGCATCGTTTATTTGTTCATTAGTTTTGCTAAAATCATAAAATCGTCCACATATGTCGAAATTATTGTGTTGTTTCGGCGGAAAACGTTATTGTCGTATTTTAAGGATTTGAAGTCTGCGTCATGTAAGACTTTCCTTAGTTTTTGTTGCCATCGTCTAGGGGCTGTTCTTAGTCCGTAGATGGCTTTGTTCAATTTGCAAACAAGATTTCCTGGCTTTTCCCTTTTATGTGGTTGTTCGATATAGATAGGATAATCGAGATCAGCATGGAGAAAGGCTGCAGTAATGTCTACATGATTGATACGTAGATCTTTTGAGGCAGCAAGTGCAAGTAACATACGCATAGTGGTCGGCGGAAGAACATCGGCGTATGTGTCATCTGCGTGAGGTTCAGAGAACCCTCGGGCGCACCATCTGGCTTTTAGTTTTCCATCTGACTTTTCTTTCAATGACCAGATACCAGTCATTAATTTTCCTTTGGCTTCGGCTCGGGGAACTAAATTCCACACATTATTTCGCATCATATTATCAATTTCTGCATCCATAGCATTAATCCAAGCTTCAGCTTTAGGACCTGACAATGCGTTGTCGATGATAAGACGATTGTCAATCCTCACGGAAAGAACTTGTTCTGTTTTCAGAGGAAATATTTTCTCGTGAGCGCGAATATCCCTTCGAATTATTGTTCTTCCTGTTTCAGGATTGAGTATGATGTGGCCTCCGGTGAATTCTGTCCCAGCATATATACCTTCTTTGGCTTTGGAGTTCAGCTTATTTTGATCGGGATCTAGCCAGAATACTCTACAGCCGAAAGAGTGGAGACTCTGAATCTTTGGTTTTTGTTGAAAGACAGAGAAGTAAGGGCTATGAGGGGATATTTTATTAGGCGTCATATTTAAAATATTGATTGATGCTGTTAGAATAACTGGCCATAAGCGTAGCGGTAGCCCCGACTGTAAATGTAGAGCACGCATTTTCTCTATGACTGTTCGAACGTTTCTTTCCGCAATTCCATTTTGTTCTGGAGCGTGTGATGACGATCTATGCCATTCAATTCCACGACTGAGAAGCTCTTCTTGAAGGTGTGAATTGGAGAATTCTGTACCACAATCTGTATGGATTTTAACCGGAGTCTTATTAAACTTAGTTTTCAGGTGCTCCAGAAAGTAACGTATTTGAGTAGGAACAGTTTTCTTAGTGTAGACTGGCCATGCCCATTTATACGATGTGTACTCATCCACGGCGAGAAGAAACCAGGTAGCGGTGGGCACTGATTTTTCAGTAGTTGTAGGAGAGAGGGCTTTTTGACCACCAACTAAGTCCATATGTATGACATCAGCAAACGTAGATGCACTACGTATTATCCCGTGACCTTTAGAGGTTGTAATCTTAGTTTTGGAGCATGTTTCGCAATTGATAGGAGCTTTGTAACCCTTGATTCCAGCCATTTTTAACGTAGCCTCTTGTGCTTTGAGTCCAGGATGACCAAGAATTGTATGCCAGTCACGTTGTATTGAATAAATTTGAGGCGAATTGTTGGTGTTATCAGCAGGTTTCCATATCAAGCGACCTGAGACACGACTAAAGTTTGCACAGATTGATCCATTTGGACGGAGTAATTGCACATCTAGATAATTACGTGGCCAGCATATGGAGTAGCCTTGCCGCTCAAGCTGTGCTGTGGAAAGAATTCTAGTCCTTTGACCTGGCATGTAAATTGCACCTTCAAGTCTATCGGTTTTGTTATCTATAGCGGGGAGTAGGATATCACCACTGCCGGTGATGTTTACTTTCCCCCCTCCAGCTACGCGTACAGTTTGTGGGGAATTGATATAGGAGGAGAAATCATTTTTATTACCAGACACGTGAAAGTCTGCTGCTGTATCTAGCTGATATACAGGTTTATCTTCTAATTTATCTAACGATAGAATTTGTTTTCTTATCCCCTCTTTTTGTTCCTTATACGCTTTCTTTTTCTTCCGGCAATCTTCTTCTTTATGGCCAGCAATATCACAATAGTTGCATTTAAAGGTATTGTGAGGCTTCTTTGCATGTGATTTGTGGTCACTCGGTGGTGCCCACTCAAGGCATTCTGAAAGAATCTCGTCGAAGGAAAAATTGCGACAGCGGTGAGAGAGTTCTGGGTGGATGTTGGAGATTCGATCTAGAAGTACGTATCTAATTTGAAATTCTACTTCTGTTGTTATGTTAGAATGTTCCCGGAGATCCTGGTATCGTTTCTCATATTCTTTTATGAAACTTTGGATAGAACATCCCTTTTCTGGCTTGTAATCCCAGAACCGTGCGACAATCTTGACCACGTTGGTGTGTATCTTGGCGCGGCAATTCCGCACAATGTGACTTAGAATTATTCTAGGAGAGTCACTGGGAGCAGAGTGTATTTGTGGGGCGGTTTCTCTTAGCTTAGCTGCCCACCAATTTGACCACAGACGAACTGATTTTGTCTGGGGAGGGTATTCGAGAAATGCCGCCGACGTTTGTGTGAAAGAAATTAGATCTCGAATCGCTCTCAGCCATTGGTTCCAATTCGATTGCTTCAGGGTTGGAATTGGAGTCATATTGTCAATGCTTTCTAGATGTGTTGTAAGCGTGTACAATTCAGTTTTCTTGGCGGATAACTTTATTGAATCATGGACATCTGGAGCCGTGGCAAATTGTATTTTGCCAACAGTGATGTCCTCCTCTGTGCATTTTGACGCATAGTAGGCGTCTGTGGTTGCCTCCGTAGAGGGCTTTGACGATGAGTCCGACATGATGTGCGGGAATCGCTGCGATAATCGAAGATTATCGTGAAGAGGGAAGCAAGAAATCGATGTCGTGCGATTAATTCACGGACGCTGTGTTAACAGTGGAAGTGACGAGGGCCATAACCTGTAATGAGGAAGCATGAAGATTTCATTGTGTTATGACTAGCTAATTATTATGTACTGTTACAGTACATCACGTGATATGCCTGATTCCAACACTACATGTAGGTCGAGATCAGAGGCACAAATCTTTTTCAAAAGGCCTAAACCAACATGAGCAAATCGATGGTGAATTAGTTTGGATGTCATTTGATTAGAGCTCTGGGACATAAGAGCTCGATCTATTGCCAAGGAAACCGGTGTAGCTGTTCTATTCAGTTTTATGGTGCTGAAACGGAATAGACCGTCTTCCATCCGGGCGCTTGCAATAAGCCTGTTTTCCGATGAATACACTCCTAAACCAACTTGATTTGTTCTAATATTAAATCCATTTGTGATTAATTTTGAACCTGAGACTAGATTTCTGGTGCATGTTGGTAAATACCAGACGTCATTAAGTGTGAGAGCCCGATATTTATTCTCACCTTCGATACTGGCAACATAAAAAATAACTGATCCAATTCCTGATACAGTTGATGAATGTCCCGAGGCTGTTTGGATGCTTTTTTGGTAGTTGACATGGAGGTAAATAGGGATTTGTCGTGAAATATATGGCAATCAGCACCAGTGTCAAGGATCACGTCAGAGTTCTTGGGACGAGTATAGGATAAAGCAAATTCTTCTTCTAGAGTCCATGCCCCGTCACTAGGTGTCTCTTCAGTTATCTTCGGCTCCTTTCTTTTAGCATACTTTTCTTTTCGCCTAAATACACTTGCAGCTTTTGAAGGATTCTTAGAAGCCCATTTTGTTCCATCTGGAGTCTCAATCCAATCAAAACAACTCTCACGAACATGATTTGTACCATTACAATAAGCACACGTTCTTCTTGACCGATGTGGTCCATCTCTTTCATTTTGCTTAACGTGGGCTACGGTCGCAGCTTCATGCCGACGGTTGAGCCCTGATTGAGCCTCCCTCAGAGTGTTAACCGATTGGCTAAAAGTGATTGTAGGGTTGAGTTTCAAGTACGCAACTACCCCTCCGTAGTAACCATTGGAAGTCGATTCAAAGTGGCGAAGGAGTCGACTCTTTTTAGTTGTGTCTGAGGGACGCTTTGCGGGATCGAGTGAGGCGATTTGAGATTGTCTTTGAGTAAGCTCGTTGGCATATTCGTCGACGTCAGCCTCCTCAGTCCTAGAGAAACTCCAAAACTCCTCCAACAAGGTATCCACCACTCCATCTCCCTGGGGTTGATAATAGGATTTTAACGTTACCCACATTTGTCTAGCAGTATATTTACCTTCAATAATAAAGTACACCTCTTCGGGAACAAGCTGAAGTAGAGCGGCTTTAACGTTATTGTCATTAATTTTGACCACTTTCTGAAAAGCCTTTGCTGGTTTTGGTTCGCAGTCATCAGAGAGCTCTGGAACATTTTCCAAAATATACTGATCGAGGCTGAGCCCGAACAAACACATTCTGAATAACTTGCTCCATCTGGCATATGATGATTTGCTCAATGCTGGGGCGCTCTTGACGCCTTTAAGGATATCAGCTGTAGACATGATTGAATTTTAACTGGTGACGGCTCCAGTTAATACAAAATTAATCGAACAGGACTGGTGCTTAAGGATAAACGGCACGAAATGTCAAGACGAACTTGGTCGGCTCGAAGAGAACAAAGAGTAAAAATCAAGTTGTCTCAGAAGGTCAGAGAATTGGTCTCATAATCTGTTGAGAGTGAAATATACTTGATGAATATAAAAATGTAAACTTGTATGAACTAACTACATTCTAACATCTTATTAAATACATGTCTATTTAGTCGTAAGTGATCCAGCAACAATAATACGACTTGATTGATCTGGCGTTACACGATCCCGGTGAGTGATCTTCCTATCGCTTTTGGAATTAGGCGAGTGATCCGCCTGCCTGCCCTTTTACCCCAGATACATCACGTGATGTCAGTTTCCAATTCGTAACAGTATTATTAAGGATATTTGATCTAAGTCTTTGTTGACCTTCTAGATCTTGACCCATACTTTCTTGGGTACTATGGTTAGGTCTGGCATGCGTCTGATGACTTGTGAGCTTATCTCTCGGAAGGCTTGCTTGGATTTGGGGGTTTGAAGGACTATGACTTTCACCTTGTCTAATTATTCCGGGGAATACATGTTCTTTGAACTGACAGTGGACTGTGCGTTTCTCTGTCCCTGTTTTCCTATTTAGTAAAATCCAAATTTAGTTGCTTTGAATGCCTATAAATATCCAATTAGTCTCTATGTTTGGGGTGAATTTAGAAGGTGCAATTTTAGTTTCTTTGAAAGCCAATGGAAACGCTGCGCAACCAAATACACGAAGTTTCTGTAGAGAGATAGCTTTATCTGTGAACGCCGAAATGGGTGTTATGTTTGAGCCAGGGCGTGTGTCTTCCGGTCCAAATGGTAACGCAGTAGTCGGAAGTCTATTTCGGATATACATTGCATGTTCGATGGCGTAGCACCAGTAAGACTTCTAATCTAATTGGGCATGAAAGATCATTGACTTTGCTAGTTGAATTAGGAATCCGATCGCTCGTTCGGCGACTCCATTTAACGAATGTTTGTAACTTGGGGAGGGTTGTACTTCAATTCCAAGCGATCTGCACCAATCTTTCCATGCTTGTCCAAATTCCCCTGTGCCGTTATCTGCTGTGAAGAATACTGCTCTCTCTCCAGAGCTTAACTGCAAATGGGCCAATATTTCTTTGCTTGCTGGTAGACATTCTGCTGTGCTTTTATTCTTCAGTAGTCGTATCCATCCACATCTTGAGGCATCATCAATTATTATGAGGAAATAGCTATACCCCCTAACTGATGTTGGTAATTTGCCAGAAATATCGGCGTGTAACCTGCGAGCTGGTCTGGATGTTCGATTATCGGTCTTTTTTGAAAATGTTTCCTTCATCTTGCCGGCTAGACACGCTTCGCATGCGTTCTCCCCCTTGCTGATGGCTTTAGGTTTTTGAGTCATATTTGGCAGTCGAGATATCGTTTTATAACTTGCATGAGCTAGCCTAAAGTGCCATAGTTCTGCATTATTGGATGGAACCCGGGACATTTCATCAATGGATAGAGATGATTGTGCAGTACTACCTGACTGGTGAGCTGATAGAGAATGTTGAATATGCGATTCTGATTTTCTTGGCTTGTCAACTAGCTGGTATAAGTTGTCACATAGAGGAGCTTCGAATAGCACAATCCCTTTGGTTCTGGCAGTCGCTACACAGTCTTCGAACACAACACTTATATCGTCTCTATTGAGTGCGCCGACAGAGATTAACCTGATGTCCTTGAAAGCTGGAACATACCACACATCTTTTAGGGTAAGCTTCCCAATCTTGCAAGTTCCGTAACCATCGGATGGGCACGTACTGCCGTCAGCGGTTGACACATACTTGGGCGATGACCATCGCTTTAATCCTGAGAAGTCTCCAAGTTTTCCACTGAAATGGCGTGTCGCCCCGGAGTCTATTTTCCAACTGGGTTTATTTATGTATGTAGACATGAGAGCGGTCTCTACAACTACAGCTGCATGCTCATCGGGACAGAGGTAATCATCACGGTTATATTGATTTTCTGTTATTACATTTGCGTGGTCCCTGCTATTTGAATTTGACCTGGTCTCCAGATATTGGCTGCGTACCCTTTGATAGACAGAGCAATCTTTTTGCCAATGGCCAGACCTGAGACAAAACCCACAATTTCCACGACCAACATTATTATTACCATTAAAATTTAGTCCATGATTTCCATTTCCACTAACGCCTGAACTCCTGTCGCGGTTGTTCTGCAGGTTAGGACCTCTACCTCTGATCCTTCCTCGGAAATTAAATCTTCCTCTATTGGCACCCCCACGCCTTCTCCCACGAGGGTTGCCACGACCCCTGTTGCTGTGACCTCTGATATTGTCACTGCTATGATTTTGGTTGCCTGCAATGTTGGCAGATTGTCTCGGCGTTGGCGATAGTGTCTCGGCCTCTCGAAGGATTTGAATCGCGCTGGGCAGATAGAGTTTGTTGTAGATGATGTGAAATCTGGCATTGTGCCAGTTATTTTTCTCAATGGGTAGATCCTGAATAGAGAGAAGAATCCTATCCAGAATTTCTAGTTCGGATATCTGTCGATCTGACCCTAAGAGAGTCTTTTGGATGGAGGCCAGTTCTGCGTAGTACTCTGTGATTTTCGTGGTTTCGAGGTTGAATTTGATAGTGTAAAATTTGGCACGTATTGCCGTTGCGAAGATACCTTCTGAGTTGGAATTGAGCTTGGCAACTTCTTTCCAAAGAGCAGTGGCATCACGAGCTTTTACAGACTTCGAAAGTTTTCTGTACGAAGGACGGAGCTGACAGAGCTGGCGATTATGATAGTCGCTCTCTCGTTTCTTGCGATCCAATCGGTAATTCTGTCGTTGACGACCTTGTCTTCCTTGGAGGGAGCTTTTGGCTTTAGCTCTTCACCCGTCACTATTGCCCATACACCTGCAATCTCTAAAATATCCTTGATGCTTGCTTCAAATTGTGGGAAGTTAGTACCATGAAAAATCTTGATACTTCCCCAAGCTGTCCTGTTCTCACCGTTGTCGTTAACAATGAAGTTTGTTCCAATGGACGACATTTTGTTAAATCTTTGGTGAATTGACCGGGCTATAACCTGTCAAGTAATACAAAGAGTTAGGGACGAGAAGTAAGATAAATATATGGAGAAGTATGTATGTATCGAGATTATAGGACAAAGAAAATGATGTAGATAAAATTATTGTATACATGTAAGAGATTATCTTGTGTTGTGTGTGCCAAGCCACACTAGATTACTCAGCAATTCCTGACATAATGACTTCCCAGATAATAACACGTGACCAGGACACACACCATACCCCTTTTCAGACTCTGTCATCGTCAACCTGGTTCCATTGTGCTAGAACTGTTACAGGTCTGGAGCCAGTGTGGTACAAGGCTGATGCCTGAGGTATCATAAGGTGGGTGGGACTTATAGGCTTTGCGCTAATCCTCGTTTACGCTAGTGTGGCAAGGAAAGAGCCACTGAAAGAGTAACTCCTTCCTCAACATACAGACCATCATTAAATGGCATCTAGGACAGGAAGGCGTTAGACTGCAAAGGGGATCTGGTTCGAAGGGAATTATGTACATAAGGAATAGGGCAGGTGTCTTCGATCCTCAGATTTATTATACTCTTGATTTAATTGAACGATTAATTTTCTAATCTGATTCATCTTACGTTTCCTCACAAGAACATCCGAAATTCTACGTCTGTCCTTCTCAAGCAGAGTTTTACTGCCGTACCAAAGAGATCTTACAGGATGTCCATCTCTAACGTAAGCCGGAAATAGCTGCTGACCGTGATACTCATTTCGCAGAGTAAATCCTCCCGGAGTGCGCAGAACATAACCGTTGTGAGGAGAGGCATCCGCAATGATAATGGGACTGTCGTAGAATGGTTCACCTTTGTGATCTCTTTTCCCTTGTCGCAAAACCCAATCACCCTTTCCAAACACCCTAAGACGAGCTTTCTTTTCCTGGAGGTATGAACGAATTTCATCTCTTGCTGCTTTTCCTGTTGCGACGTTTAGGCGCGCATCTTGTACCCTGGGATTATACAATTTGACCAGATCAGTAGCGAAAGCAGTTTCCTCAGCAGGAGTCAATTCTCGCATGTAAGGGCTTGGAGAATCTTCGTACGGGACTCCTAGAGCAAGAAAAATGGGAGAATATCCAGTTGAATTAGGACGCCGATTATATGTGCTGAGTGACTGATCTAGGATCTACTGGATACCACGAGACTGGTTAATAGCAGATACGGCATAGAAAATAGTCTTAATGATGCCGTTGAATCGTTCTACTTTGCCGTTTGTCTGTGGGTGGTATGGTTTGGTTATAGACTGCTCAATAGACCTTTCCTTACAAAATGACGACATTTCTTTACTCAAGAATGCTTGGAATTTTGACTTGAGAAACAGAACGCTACTGTCAATTTCTTTCTGTTCAGCCATGGATATGGGTGGAGGTGGACGGATGCTTAGCTCTGTTGGGAGTTCAGTTGGGCTCTTAAATACCTTGAAGTCAGTAGGAACATTTGTTGTTGTCCAGGCTGTGACTTTCCTTGCATCGGATTCTTCTTTCGAAATAGGTGTAAGCAACGGAGCATTAGGAAATTTGGTGAGTTTGACACAGTCAGTGCCAGGAACGTAGAGAGTTCCCAATTCGTGTAAAATTGATCTTCCTAACGTTAAAGGTGCGGGAAATGTTCCATCTGGCACTACCCCACAGACTAGCTGTAATGAAGATTCGTGTCCAAAATCAACTGAAACGGTGCAGTCGTAATTAACCACGGGTCCTAGTTTCTTTGCGACTCCTTGTAGCTGTACCGGCGATTTTGACAAAATTAAATTATTAGAAGAGAGAGTGGAAGCAATAGAGGAAACAATATAGCAACTAGCAGTGCCACCATCAAAAAATGCAAAACTTTCAACTCCGTTTATATGACATGAAAAAAATCGATGATGATCGGTGGCGCCTTGCCTAGAAATATATGCTGAAATAGAAGGAAAATGTTTAGAACTAAGGTTTAAATTTTGTTTTGAATGAAATTTATTTTCATCGTCAGTAAGGACCGTTGGATTATCTAGGCTCACGGCGTCAATGTTGAAAGCGCCGCTGCCAAGGCCGTATTCAGAGTTCTCATTACCGTTATAATTGCTGTTATGGGTTGATTCATTAAGCTCATTAGATGTAGTGGGGATTGGATCCCAATCTTGAAATTCATCTGAGTCCCAGAGTTCGTAATCTTTGTCTTCGAAATGGACTGATTTATTCGCGTACGCAGAAACGGAATGATTTGACTGACGAGTTGGTGGAGGGGGGGCCTCTTGTTAGACATGGGAGGATTATTGTGTCGATTATTCATACTATTGGGATTAGCACTTGGTTGTTTTTGTCATTGATTCCTCTTTTGTTGTCCAATTCGAGCCCTAAATGTACCAAAAACCTCGTTTCCTGGGGATTGTTGGTTGAGCCTCTCTGATTTTCGAGTACCTCTGCAATCAGTACTGAAATGGCCTAATTTCCCACAATTATAAAACACTGTTTGGGCTGTTGCTGCGTTAACAGACGCTATTGGATCATTGAAAACAGGGGATGGTGAAAAATGCGAGGTATCATTTTCCGCTCGGAGAGGATCTTGGAACACTGGAAGAGGCTCTCAATCGAGAGGACGGGAAGACAACTGCGCCATCCAGTTCTGGTATTTTTCTGCAATGGTCCAAGCAATTGACAAAGCATTGTGTAGAGGAAAAGCGTCATTCTGCTGGACTAGAGTGTTTCAGACCATACCAGCATGAGTTTGTAGAGTGTACTCAATCGTATACTCCACTTCTCTATCGCAGCGTTCTCTGGTTGGAACTCTAAAAAACGCCTGTTCAAAACGCCTCAAGAATTGAGCTGTGGACTCTTTCTGTAGCGGGCCGGTTCGGAAAGAAATAAAAGCGTCTACAGGACTTCGCAACTTATTTGATAACGGAAGGATATGTAGAATAGCTTCAACGATCATTGGCCATGTCGGTTGATGGGTTCTGCAGAAAGAGTTGACTTGCTTGAAATCATCCTGAAAGAGGTGACAGACTCTCTGAGGCCATAAATGGTAATAAGTACCCTCTTGGATTAGCGCCGACTGAATTTCTTGTAGGTGCAATAGGTTATCAACGTCGCTTGTCTTTGAGAGCGGTTTTAAACCAGGATGAAACGGTTTGTTGCTATTTCTGACGTCCAGTGTGGACTTATCCAAATCAGATTCCGCGACGAGTTCGCACCAGTATTTCCATAGCCACTGTATATATTCACTATTACTGTTATACAGCGGCCAAGTCTTACGATCCTCCCTATCTAGATTTGGGTCTGATAAGCAAAGTAAATTTGTCTCGTTTCGTGGACCTGGTGAACGCTTTGGAGCTCTAAACGGGCCTCTTGCTGGATTCCAAGTCGACTGCAAACCCAGAATTGAGAGAGGGCCTCTCTTATTATCGTTGTCCAAATTAAAGTCTGATTTTGAAGGTTCAGCCTTTTCCTTGCCCTTAGTCTCCTTGATTTGCGATTCGGAAAAGGATTCTGTCGGAGTAATCGCAGACGAATTAACTACTGATTCCAATTTATCCATTCTTTCGCTCAAAGCCGATTGCTGCAAACTAATGTTCTTGAGTTCTGCCAGTATCTCCGACAGTGATACTTCTGGTAAGGCTTGAGACTCCGAAGAACTCTTCGCAGATGTCGCGCGAGTGGTAGCTGGAGACATTTTATTGATAATGAAATTTAAAAATGGTAGTTGAGGTACCAGCGCAAATAGCTATTTGGGCGTTTACTTTTACGATTAACAAATGTACTTACGGTAGACTCTGAACTCAAAGCACGCCTGTAATCTTTATCACAGAATGCCTAGTAAGTTCGTTGAGTCTGATGTAAGTTGATTGACTCATGCTCCAACCGAAAACTCCTTATGATGCTAACTCTAAATAAGATTACATAATAGCGCCTACGACATAATAATGACTTCCCAGATAATAACACGTGACCAGGACACACAGAGCTACCCGGACTCTACATGGGAGAACGACCTAGACGTTGTGCCACACCACCATCCGAGCCATAGGTAATAGTCACAGCTATGAACCATCAGTCTCGACTTAGCATTGCGGGTGTAACATTGCTCGGAAGAAGTCATTGGTGACAGCGATGTCATTTGCGAATCCTACAAGCAGCATGGGAATTTACGACAAATACTTTCCGCTCGATGAGATATGTTCGTTGACAATAAACTTTAGATGTTTCATCAAATTATGATGCTACATCTACATATTTCAGCATCATGACTGCTGGTGCATATAATTTCTAGCACATGTGCACATTTTGTGAGCAATTTGAAAATTGATGTTTTACCGGCCATAACAACAATTTGATTGCGCCGAGATGCTTTTGTAGATTTTGTAGTCAAATTGAAGAACGACTTGTCGTGGATTTGTGTCTTCTCTATTAAAGCTATTGAAGCTGAAATGAATCAGTTGCTACGACCTGTTCCACATACTCGAATTGTAACGAAAGCTGACTCTTGTCCTTCAGCAATCTATCAGTACAGAGCCGAAGCCTGTTCGATTTGCAGCCTCTGCATATGTGCAGTCAATCTGCTGTCGGTTTCCGAATCGCTGGATTGATTTGATGACGCAGAGGTTCGCTGTACAGTCTATCAACGATCCAAATCGATTAGAAGACTAACTAGGATTCAATTTTATCGATCTACATAACACGAATATGCAGCTAGAGTCATACGCCTTACGGACATTTGTCCACCAGCAAATAAACCCGTCAGACGCGGTGAGATGACAGGTATATCACGATGATCCCTGACGAATATTATGGATTTACGGAGTCATTGGATTTGATGTGGCGATAGAACGAGGATAACACTCCCAATTAAGCATTAGTTTTACAGAAATAGAATTCAATTACTCTTGAATATACCAGTATGAGTTAAACGACCGGGTAAAACGAGATGTTCTGAGGCACGAGAGGTTGCCAATTGGGGCATGTCATCAGGGGGCATCATGTTTAGATGGAGGGATATTCCGGGATTGAGTAAGTTTCATAACGAGCAGAGGCGTTTTGGAACGGTAGCATAACGGCAACTAGGAGCAGTTGGCTGTAACCTCTGACAGAAGTCATGAGAAGGGGACCGGCTAGGGCTCTCATGATGATGTATATTAGGAAGGCGTTATCTCTGGGAAAGGGTATCGAGAACGTGAGGTTCTTCGGATCAGTATATTGTTATTTCTATCGTCGTTGATCTTGGTGGTCAACAGTTATTACTTTTAGGCCAGTAGAGCCAGTTATTATTATTATCATTTTACCTTTGTACATTTATCTGTATGCACACGAGAGAAAATTAACATGTAGATCACTATTGCCGGGAAATCAAAGGTTCTGTTACCCCAGTTCAACGTTAAGATAGAGTAATAGGCAGCATCACATAATCAAGAAAACGTGCGATGAAGGGTCTCGTGCATAAGATTTCGAATTTTTCAGAAGGTAGAATCCTTCTGAGAAATATACCACCGTTTTCTCAGCGGCCCAATAGATCGTGACAGAAAGCTGAACAGGCTTGTTGGAGTAGTGAGAGTACCTGTGGTTCTCCTTTTGCTTGTGATTGCAATAATGAGAGTATGACTTTTCATTTAGCTTGAAAGCTCCTATTAACATGCGAATTTCCAAAACAACATTCTGAATGCGGACATGGTTCAGTCTTACAAGTAATCTTTCTTCCTACTTGTTCTTGTGTATTGATTGAGCCGCCATTCGACATCACCATCCTTGTTCTCTAAAGTGCCTCCCCTAATCTCAAAACACCTCATTGTCATTCTTGGACCAACTTCGGATAACTCGACACTCTGATATCCAGTCTTAACAAAAACATGGTGTCGTACTTCGATACAATCTTCAATATTTTTAAATGTAATAACTCTACTTCCAAGTTTAGTCTTATTGGTAATAGCTTCTCTTGGAGGGAATATATGCTTGAGAATCTTCACGATGCGTAGACCAAGTTTCGACGTGAAACCTTCGAAAATTAGATGTGGGTAAGACTCACTAACAGTTCCTCTGGAACTGTCTGGAATATCATGCCGCAGAACGACATTGTGCAGGGAGAACGAAGCAGTTGGTCCATGAGGAAAATGAGACAAGGTGAGCGCTGTTGGAACACCTCTATGTTCGTGCAGTAAAACAATATCAGAGAGACCGGATGCCTGAGCAGACTGCACCAAATTAGGCAGAATAAGATTCCCCCTGTTAAGCCTTATAGATGTCGGTAGTAGAAGTCGAATCTCCTTCGCGAAGGAAGACAGACGTGTAGATGGATCACGAGAGGTTGTGACCAAGACACGAGGATCAACTGTACCCGAAAGTTGTGCATACTCATCATCCAGATCCAAGGCGTCAGTCGTAGTGAGATCAGCTTTAGATTCGTCATATTTGAAGTCCTCCCGGAGCCTCTTATCGTTGGCAATTGATGGATCTAACGGTTTTCCGGATGCTAGTGCAGCGCGCAGCTTGGCTCTTTTTTCTGATATCTCTGCATCTCGAAGTAAGAGGGCTTTTCGGTAAAGGTAATCTCTTCTCTGACGTGCTTGTTTTCTCTTGACTCTTATGTTAGCAAAATCTTTATCTAAAAAAGCGGTCAGAACTTGTGATTTCCAAATTAAAAATTACAAGACGCTTTCCGTGGCAATGCCGAGGAGCGTATGCGAACAAGGGAGTAATGATCAGACAAAGTTAGAAAAAAAACTAAGAATTATACACACATTCATCACGCTTCTGGAGAGCGAATGTCACTTGTTTCTTGTGTCAGCCGTTGATCTAATTTTTTCACACGTATGCGCGCGCGCCAAGCTCCTATTGAGAGCCAACTTCATGTCGCTCAACCTCACACGAGCGACACTTGTACAACTGCACCGCATCCGCACAACTCCTGGGTAAAATTCTAAAAATTTCTCGTTCTTGCCAATAATGACATGAAACTATTCTACAATTCTTGTTTCAAAAAATTTCCAACCGCTTTACGGCTTACTAGATACCCTATCTTGAAGTGAGTCAACCTCTCATGCCGCGCTGAACTAGCCCTCGGAAGACTTTTTCCCGGCTCACATTGGTAGATTTTGATCCCAAAAAAACTTCTCCAGTCAGATCTCCACAATGGAAGGAGCCTTCACCCATCTTGGGAATCACTTAATTTCTGATTCCGCTGCGGCGATTAATGCCGGTGCGGATGATCTATCAAACATTGGCCCTAATGAAAGATTGCTTTACAGTCAATATGGTGGCTTAGGTGCCAGCAGACGACGAAATGATGACGACGATAATGAGACAGTAGGATTTGACGAGGATGATGTAGAGAGCCTTGCCAGCGTAGCAGTTGATGGAATGAAAACACTCAGTCTGAGAGGCGCTGAGGACGAAAAAGAATTACCATCATATGCATGCGCGTAAGTTTCATTTCCACATTACGGAGTAACAACTCGCTGATACTCAGCAAGATATTGTGGAATTCATTCACCAAGCTGTGTAGTCAAATGCCTCGGGTGTAGTAAATGGTTCTGTAGTGCCCGTGGTAACGCGACCTCTTCCCACATTGTCAATCATCTCGTTCGAGCTAGGCACAAAGAAGTTCAGCTTCATCCTCTTTCAACACTTGGAGACACTGTTCTTGAGTGCTACAACTGTGGCACTAAGAATGTATTCCTCCTTGGATTTATTCCTGCCAAATCTGATACAGTAGTTGTACTACTATGTCGCCAACCATGTGCCTCAACGCCATCTTCAAAAGATATGAGCTGGGATATTTCACGATGGCAGCCCTTGATCGAAGATCGTTCGTTTCTTCCATGGCTAGTTTCTGTTCCTACAGATGCAGAACAATTACGAGCACGCCATCTAACACCTCCTATGATTGCTAAATTGGAAGAAATGTGGAAAGATAATGCCAGCGCTACGATTGCTGATCTAGAAAAAGCTGCTGGAATCGATGATGATCCTGCCCCGGTTCTTCTAAAATACGACGACGCTTACCAATATCAAAATGTCTTTGGGCCCTTAGTCAAGATTGAAGCTGATTATGACCGCAAGCTCAAAGAAGCTCAATCAGAGGATGGTCTTGTAATTCGCTGGGACTACGGACTAAACAATAAGCATCTTGCCAGTTTTGTTCTTCCTAAGATAGAGCTTGGTGATGTCAAGCTCGCTGTTGGCGATGAAATGCGACTTAAGTACAAAGGAGAACTCCGACAAGCTTGGGAAGGAGTCGGATACGTGGTGAAAATTCCTAATAATCAATCTGATGAGGTTACTATTGAACTTCGAAAAGTCGGCAGCGACAAATCTATTCCCACTGAATGCACCCACAACTTCTCTGCAGATTATGTCTGGAAGGCTACGTCTTATGACCGTATGCAATTTGCTATGAAGACATTCGCCGTCGACGAGATGAGTGTTTCTGGATACATCTTTCATAAACTTCTCGGCCACGAGGTCGCTGCTGCCCCAATGAAAATCCAGATGCCTAAAAAATTTAGCGTCTCTGGCCTTCCAGAACTAAACGGAAGTCAGATCAGTGCTGTGAAGAGTGTACTGCAAAAACCACTTAGCCTAATCCAAGGACCACCAGGTACCGGAAAAACTGTCACTTCAGCCACTGTGATCTATCATCTGGCTAAATTGAACGGCGGCCAAGTACTGGTTTGTGCTCCGTCAAATGTTGCAGTTGATCAGCTGTGTGAACGAATCCACCGCACTGGCCTCAAAGTTGTTCGTCTAACCGCAAAGTCTCGGGAAGATGTAGAGTCTTCCGTCGGCTTCCTCTCACTACACGAGCAGGTACGCATGAATGATAGTAACGTTGAACTCACAAAGCTTTCTCAGCTGAAAACTGAGCTCGGCGAACTTTCCAGTCAAGATGAAAAGAAATTTAAAGCGTTGACTCGAGGCGCGGAACGCGAAATCCTCACAAATGCGGACGTTATCTGTTGTACTTGCGTTGGCGCTGGTGATCCCCGCCTTGCTAAAATGAAATTCCGAACCGTATTGATTGACGAATCAACTCAGTCTGCTGAACCTGAATGTATGATTCCACTTGTCTTGGGATGCAAGCAAGTTGTGTTGGTTGGTGACCATCAACAATTAGGACCCGTCATCATGAATAAGAAAGCCGCAAAGGCAGGTCTAAACCAGTCCCTGTTTGAACGATTGGTAATGTTAGAAATGCATCCAATCCGGCTTAACATTCAATATCGGATGCATCCTTGCCTATCAGAATTTCCTTCAAATATGTTCTACGAGGGCACTCTCCAAAACGGTGTCACAATGCAAGAGCGGCTTCGTTACGAGGTTGACTTTCCATGGCCGGTCGCTGACACGCCAATGATGTTCTGGTCAAATCTTGGAAATGAAGAGATCTCCGCTTCTGGAACTTCATACCTTAATCGGACAGAGGCCTCTAATGTCGAAAAAATTGTTACTAGATTCTTTAAAGCCGGTGTTCAGCCTGCAGACATCGGTGTTATCACTCCATATGAAGGACAACGGAGCTATGTCGTAAGCTCAATGCAAAATACTGGAACTTTCAAAAAGGAAAATTATCGGGAAATTGAAGTCGCATCTGTTGATGCTTTCCAAGGACGTGAAAAGGATTTCATTGTCCTCTCTTGTGTTCGATCTAATGATCATCAGGGAATTGGATTTTTAAGCGACCCTCGGCGTCTCAATGTCGCCCTTACTCGGGCAAAATACGGCTTAGTTATTCTTGGCAACCCAAAAGTTCTCTCCAAACACCCACTCTGGCACCATTTACTATTACATTTCAAAGAGCGTAATTGTCTTGTGGAAGGTCCACTTTCAAACCTACAAACCTCGCTTCTTCAATTTAGCCGACCAAAAACTTCCTATCGCGGCCCCCAAAGATATCAGATGACCCATCCTTTTAACGGGCACGCTCCTTCCAATGGCAAGGGAATTCATGATTTTAGTGATGCCGGATCTTTGCTTAGCTATATTTCCGATGATGTTTCATCAGTCCATTCTTCTACTCTTGGAGGCGTTGGCCTTAACTCTGCATACCCCCAAATTTTCTCAAATTTCACCCCCGAAGCTTGGCCTGGACTTGATCATCAGGTCCGCCAAAATGGACATAAAGTTAGATCTCGTATTCCGGAAAGCGTCACTGGCGAATCTGTCGCTGCTAGTGAACTCACCGACGTGACTGGTAGCGTATTTGATGGGAAGGGAATGAGTCAGGGAGGCGTCAGTCTGAATACTGGATTTAATGAAGTTCAGAAACAGACCAGCCTCAATCAATCGGACCGTCTAAAGCGCTACGTCGAGTCTGGGGGTCGTATCGCTGACTATAAAATGGGTGACACCAGTAGCGTTTTTGGAAGCAGCTCCATGATCAGTGGCCGTCGCTTAGACGATGACGAAAAAAGTGTTTCGACAGCTTTTGCTAGTCAGGTTGGGGGTGGTTATGATTGATGTAGACATTAACCCACATCTAGACAAATATGGTGATGAATAAAAGACGAAAACCGAGAAAAGACAGCTTACTGCTGGCCTTCGACACAGCCGCCCCAAACTTTAGGCCGCCGATCGACAGAAAAGATCCCTGATCGTCCAACAGAGTTTGCTTGGTCACAGGACAGTACCCTTACTTGGGTGAGCACGAGCGGCGCCAGATGCTCTTATGCTCTTAAAAATCGAGAGGAATTGAGCTGAGCGATTTTGTTGAGATAAAGTTGAAATCTAAGAGAGAGAATGCAATACAATTGCAGTGTAATTAAAACGAAAGAAGGAACGCATTCTAAATTCCTTTATAATTTAGTGAATAACTGATTTTAAACTGGATCTACCCTGCTGACTTCAAACAGCAATTGATCCCGCATCCTGCGGACTCTCAGGTTCCACTCGGTATCACCCCGGCATTTTCAGGTTTGTATCAGGTACATTTGACGGAGAGTCGGTGGTTTGGGCTTTATACTTGATGTGGTATCGTATTGAGGTCCTATTGTTTGATTCGCCGCAAGCTCTCAGAAAATGGTTGATGGATTTGTGATTAGGAGCCATATCTAAGCTGATGAGTTAACAAGTTCCGCGGATTGAATCGTTTTCTTAGAGAAAGTCAATTTACAATTTTAGTCCTGGCTATTTCCAAACACAAAGATTGTTACATAGCAGAATATTAGAAGAGTGACTGTTGGTACAAGCTCGATGATGATTTGGAGATGTCAGCAAGCCTTACCAGTACTAATAGCAACACTGGAGACATCTTCGACATTTCAGAGCAGTGCACTTTCTCAAGAATAAGCGTGATTTTTTGGAATGGCACACATATGTACGTGTATACGCACATTGACTATGCATATACATGCTCTGAAGCTAGCACCATGCCGCTGCCAACTTAACTCTATAATGACGCTTGTACCGGCTTACATGCATTAGCCAACAAGCTACTAATTTCCAATGCCAAAAAATATCGGCTGTGAATCCGGCGAAAGAAATATCTACCAGTAGCCTATTCCCCCCCAGATGATCGATCACCACACAAACTGTCCAAGACTCATTGCTTCCACCAATCAGACGTTGATTGGCGCCGGTGCCGCAACAACTAATCGCGCTGTATGACAGGTATATGAGTCCCAAGATGTTTCCTCGGTTACATTAGTACAAGTAGTACCAGGATAGTATAGTTGAGCTATATCGATAGTTCGTCCGGTGTAAGTATTGTTAATACTTATTCGAATTTTCTCAATTTGATTTTGAGTACTTGCCTCTGCATGGCATCTAGATTGCAGGGCAGGTATTGCAGGTAAAATATACAAAATGTTGAAGATTAGAGGTCCAGTAAATGTCACGTGCTTGTGGTATTACAAAGGAGAGATTAAATCATGTGACAGAATTTCCCAGACAGGGCCGAATAACTAGACTAGCGCGTGTAGGATATATAAGATCGTAGACGCGTGTCGTACGAGTGTTGTCGTAATTACTATAATCATTTTCAGTTCACATTGCATAGCTTCTGTTCCCTTCTTTGTTATACAGGTCAGAAAGGGTACGTATTTCAACACAAAACATGATTTACGTGCTTTACCACTTGGCCGGTCACTTCTCACAAGCGAGCTCTCCTATTGGCCAGTTCCTCTAGAGAATGCCTGGCCAAGTCAAATACTCGCTTACGTACAGTTGCCAACAAGGTGCAACTTCGACTTATCTAAAGTGAGGGTAGCACTATTTGTACAGGCGGATTTGTTATTTGTATAGGCGCTAGTACTTTCTTGGTGTTTCACGGTGGTTTTCGCGCTTTGGCTACTTGTACAGGCGCTGTAGCTGTAGTCTTAGATAGAAATTCGTGAAGGCACACGTAGCAAGTTTTTTGAGGCATCTGTAGACGCAATTGGGCTTGTTTATGGTGGTGTACTCAATGTACTCGTAGTCTACCTACAGTAGCTTACAAAAATGGTCGAATAAATCACCAAATCTAATACAATTGACCATCACTTTACAACATGATCTTGAAATTAAAATATTATAGTATTATATGAATATTTAATTACTTTACTATCGGCGAGACAATTTTGAAGCAAAAAAAAGAGAATTGTTTATTCTACTGTGGTCTTGGCGTTCTCAATTACTCGACCAGTTTTGGAAGCATCATTTTAATACTTAGTATGACCCCCTTTGGCCTTTATTACAGCTGCAACACGCGACGACATACTCTCAACTAGAGTCTGACATAAAATTGGATCTAAGTTTTGCCAAATTTCCCTAAATCTTTCCCACAATTCATATATACCTTTCGGTGGCTCTGCATACTCACCGAGTCGACACTTGAGCCGACCCCAAAGATGCTCAATCGGGCTCATATCCGGCGATTGAGAGGGCCAATTCACTGTCTTGGGATTTGTAGAAGCTATCCAGCTTTTTGTGTTCTTGGATGTGTGCTTTGGGTCGTTATCTTGCTGGAAGATGAGCTCAGTTGCAGGTACCGAGTCGGGCTCTCTGGCAATTCTATCCATAGTAGGTACTAGAAAATTATCCAACATATCCAAATACTGTTTAGAATCTATTCGTCCAACTGTACGGCCCGTTCCACCTATCCCATACCACGACATACACCCCCATATCATTAGATTGCCCCCACCAAACTTCAGGGTCTCTTCGATCGCTTCTGGTTGCAAATTCTTTGGGCCTTTAACCCAAGAATATTTAACCGCATTGCTATTTAGTCTGTTTATTTTGGTTTCGGCTGACCAAAACACCCTTTCCCAGTCTGCTTTCGTCCAATTTTCGTGGCATAAAGTCCAGTTCACGCGAGCTCTCTGATGAGCTTTTGACAGCTCTGGTTTCTTCTTTTTTATCGCCTTCAGACCTTGCTCCCATAAAGCCTGCCGGACATTCTGAGCGGAAACTTGATCATCTCTTTCTGAATTTACTAGTTTGGACGCCCCTACTACCGTCTTAGCGCTCCCATTTACCATTAAACAGGCGATTTCTCGCTTGTCTCTAGCTGATAGTTTTTGTGGCCGTCCATTCTTTAATCTCGGTGCTTCCTTCACTATCATCTTTCGGTATTTTACAACAGTGGCATGACTGAGTCCTAATATTGCTGAAATTTCATTCGTTGATTTCCCTTCATGGACTCATTTTGCAATGGATGTTATTTGGTCGCGAGATATCTTTTTCATATTTTTCAAAGAAAAGATTACTTTGATAAAAATCCCACATAATCTCGTTCAGGGTAGAAGTATTTTCAAAATATTAGAATGAATCGTTTGATTAAATAGTTTTGATACTGGAGACTGAATGATTTGTATAAATACAATTAATATGACTTTTATGTTTCCTTTTTACATGATGGTTGGAGTTCTTTTACGCCTTAGTTCAAACTCTATCTTTTCCAATCGATTGAATTCTATTGAGATTCAAATTACGCTACAGATGCACTTTTCACCTCACCCATCGACTCGATTGTATTTCAAATAACGCTACTTCTGAAGCTTTTACCTAATGGACAGGTCGTATCTTCACCATTCATCTATATATTAGCTCAGAAATCGGCTGATTCATTTTCCATGGTTGTTTAAAGGTACAGATAATAAGAGATTACAGAATGCAAGAGAAAATATCTTTTGGATTGGATGGCTAGTTGGGAAAAGATCTTTGAGTTCTTGTATTAAAATGATGCTTCCAAAACTGGTCGAGTAATTGAGAACGCCAAGACCACAATAGAATAATCAATTCTCTTTTTTTGCTTCAAAATTGTCTCAGCAATAGTAAAGTAATTAAATTTTCATATAATACTATAATATTTTAATTTCAAGATCATGTTGTAAAGTGATGGTCAATTGTATTAGATTTGGTGATTTATTCGACCACCTTTGTAAGCTACTGTATATGCTGCCCTATTGGCACTACTTTGAGGCCCTTATAGACCGCTCCACGCCCAGATTCTAATGTTTTGATGCTGTCAAGCAGCATCACCAGAAATTTAAGCCCGGCTTTGCTGCTCAACCAGAGCACGAACCTCTTCCTCCGCCTCCGCCAGAGCCCCAGCAGCCTTCTCTGCTGCTTATTGAAGCTTCTCACGCTTCTTTGCGGCGATCAAAAACTTTCTCTCTGCTTGAAAACGCCCACAGTCCCGAGACTCAACTCTCCGTGCCCTGCTGCCTCTGCCTGTTCCCCTACCCCGTGTTTCCGTAATTCCGCCTCTCGAAAATATCGTTTGTTCCGTAGGAGTAGCCGTCTGCGTAGCAGCCACTCACTACCGTGTCGCCACCTCCTGCCCCACCAACTCTGTCCCGGTAAACCCCCGTAGTGTTGAAGAAGCGGCTGCATTAGCACGTCGTGCAGCCACTTGTCGATTCGAGATCGGGTCGCGGAGAATCCAGAGGACTTTGGTGGGAGTACAGCCAGAATCTGCAAGGCGCTGGCTACTAGCAACAAGAGTAGCTTCATCCTCGTCCCTCGAACGCTTCGGTGAACTGCCAACGCCTCCGAAGCAATTGGCGGATGATGATGCACAACGCTTCGATGTGGATCTGATTGTGCTGACCATCGAACCAGGCAGTCAGATGCGTCCTTGGTGAGCCACAGACCAAACAAGCAATTTTCTCGCTGTAATCTTGCGTTGAGACGCTCTAAAACTGTAGCTTTTAGGCTAGACTTGCAGCTCTTGGTGCACATGAGCAAAACCTTCAAGATATCGCCCGTGGTCTTGAATTTGGTAGAGCGTTAGGTGACCACGGCGTATCCTTGTCGCTCAGCGAATGCGTTGATTTCTTCCTTGGCATCCTCAAACGATACCCAATCAGATGAAGGTGGGGGCGCCAGCAAATTCGGCGTGTGATCGAGCGAGAATGGCGTCGAGATGGTGGAATTTTTCGAAGATATCGATAGCGTCTTCTTGATACAGCATGATGTCAAATTATAGGGGGTCAAGGTTAAGTAAAGTCGCCTGTCATATACAAGGGTTTTTTTGACGATATTTATCCAAACATCGTAATCTACCGTAATGATTACGATTAAGCGAGGCCGAATATGGTAAAGTTTAAAACTCAATTCAAAAATAAGGTGAGAGAAATTGACGTCGACAAAAGTGAAGCCGCCTGTCTCTCCCCACTTTGTCTCGCCCTAAGCCTAAAAAATCGAGTTCATATGTAATATTAAAACTGGCAATTCAGGTATATTATGATTTGATTTCAATTAACCCGTTCAGGTACCTGAAGGGCCCATGCAGGTGTCTAACTTTTTCTTTACACAGGAGGAAACCTTTCAGTGAAAACCCCCTAAACCTACCTGGTAAGAATCTGCTGGTTTTTGAAGTTAACCTTCAGGAAGTGCGATGTACTGTTCTGTCCAGTATGGATATCTCCTCGTCAAACTCCTACCCCTCGCCTTGTTCTTTTCTCCCCTCGCTCCTTCACATCTCTTTCCACCTCCCCAGCCAATCGAAACTGCTCTAACCATCCCTGATCTAAGATCCACTGCGTTATTCTTCCAATATCTTCCGGGTTGTTCATCATTTCTTCGAATGATCGGCTCTTGGACTTTCTCCGCACCTCTGCTCTTCTTTTGACCCATGGGGGACAAGCCATGATCGCATGTTTAACGTTTTGCGAATGATATCCGCACGGACAGTTTTGACTGTCAACTCCAGGGGCTTTTCTTCGGTACAGATAAGATTTGAGCCCGATGTGCTCGCTTCTTATCTGCGTGGCTATGCTGCTCTGGGCCCTCTTCGGGCTTTTGTGGATTTGGAAGGGGATTCCCCTAAAGTTCGGTTTTTCCCTGCCTGACCTGTCTGTGTAAATCTTCGCTGCATTCCAGACTTCGGGATCGGCTGTGGGTCTTTGTCTTAGGTTCACATTTCGATTTTAGTGTGGCCAGGAGTTTTTCCACTCTCGGAATGCCGCGATCTTTCCCAGCTCCTCCTGTCTCTCAATGGACACTTCTCCGCAGCAGATCCTAGACCACTCCTCTCTATCCCTTTCCTTGGATAGAGATCCTCGACTGCTTTTTCCTCCCGCCCGTTGCCTGATCATCCGGCAGGTCTTTTCTATGGCCACTTGGACCGGTGAGTTGCGAGTGAGCCCGGCGTACTGCACCCTTCTATTCTTTAAGTAGATCTCAATCGGTAGGATGGAGGTCTCGTGCTGGTCGACTCGTAAGCTCCTGTGATTCTTAATAAGCATTTTCTCTGAATCGACTTCAGAGGTTTCACTATCCTTTCAGGTATTTTACCCGCTGGCCCGGCCTCGGCCCATATCGAGGTCCCATACGTGAGGGCCAGTCTCACTAGTGTGCTATACAATAGCTTAGTCTTCATGAATTTGGCACCCCAAGTCGATTGTGCTAGTCTACTCATAGCCTGCACTTGGGTGTGCGATTTTTCCTGTACCTTCTTAATGTGAGCACCCCAATTAAGCTTGGGGTCGAAATAAATTCCCAGGACCCGGAGAGAGGGCTGTGGTCCGGTAACGTTCCCTTGTATGTTAACCGTCGCTTCGAGGTTGTATCTTTTCTTCCTTGCTCGTGTGAAGTGCATGAGCTGGTACTTCTCCGGCGCAAATTTCACCCCATGGGTTTTTGCCCATGTCTCGCAGATCGCATGTTGTTGTTCAAGCTTTCTGCAGTCTTCTTCTGTGGTACTTGACCATGTTAGTATATTCGTATCATCCACGAATCCTACGGCTACAGTAGATTGACTTTGTAGCATTGGCAAGAGTTTGCTAACAAAAAACAGGAAAAGAACATGAGACAAAGATGACCCTTGAGGTATACCTGTGTTGGTAGGAATTTGGTTGCCTTTGAATGCTCCAAGAACTATCGATGTCGTTCTTTCTCCCAGGAACGATTCGACAAACCAGCTAATCTGCCTTGGGCTTCCCTTTTCTCTCAGATTATGGACAAGTCTTGCGTGCGAGACGTTGTCAAATGCTCCCGAGATATCCAGGCTCAAAATTGACGCGACTCGCTTTTTATCTTTTCCCCTTATGGTGTGATTATGTTTTGTTAGAAGCTCGACTGCCGAGATTGTAGACTTCTTAGGCCGAGCCCCCGTCTGCTGTTCGGGGAGAAGGTTAAAATCTTCGGCGGCTTTGGAGATACGGTTAGCCACTAATTTCTCGAGAAGCTTACCCATCGTATTTAGAAGTACTATCGGTCGAAATGATTTTGGGGAGTCATATCTCGGCTTTTGTGGTTTCCTGAGAACGATTGTTGTTAATTCTTTAAAGCAGATCAGGTTTACTGTTTATACAAATTTTTAAGCCTAATATGAAATATATGACCCCTGATTGCATTCAATACTTCCTCACATCTTCTAACCATACTCCTAATCAGTTGTGACCTTTTCCTCTGTTGTACTATGGTACCATGCCTCTAGCACATTGGATCGAATCTCCGCACTGTTCCGCTATCTCGTCTGCTCAAACTCCGGGTATCGTTCTTGTATGTCATATTTCATCACAATCCATACATTCTTGATCGGATTTAAGTCAGGAGAATTAGCAGGCCAGGGCAAAGATTCAACTCCATTGGCATCGAGAAACTCCCTAGCCGGACGTCCTTTATGAACAGAGGCGTTATCGTGCATAATGATATGATCATGGCCCGTCTAATCTCACTTTTCTCTGATCCAATTACCTATCCTTGGGAGGATGTTCACTATCCTTCAAATATCATACTTCCCGGCTCCCGCTCCCAAAATACACAAGGACCTCGTTCTGCTCCCGCGAAGCTTCTCTAGAACATCCGATAGTTGTTCTTCTTGTAACGATCGACAACACAAGTGTCATCAAAGTCTTGGCCCCTCTTTTGACGATATTAGAGTCCGAGATATTTTTAGAAATGAATAAGATTAGACTACCCTTTCAAGTGACATATCCAGACATTATTCGGCTATCGATTATCCTTGTCTCGTCACACCAAAGAACTAGCGACCGCCCTTGACGCCAGTTCAGATGCTGATCGCTCCACCATATTTGGACCGCACGATGATTTTCAGAAAGCAGGGGAGAGCTACTTGGAATTCACCGCTCGTAACCTCGTTTTCTGAGCGCGTTCCGTATAGCGTATTCACCGGCACTCCAACGACGAAAGTGGAGAGCCAGTTCAAGAAACGACATTTGCCTAGTTTCCCGCGAAGAACAAACAAATGCTTCCAGCTCATTAACTTAGGCTGAGCTTAAGAGCTGTGGACGTCCTGTCCGAGGTTGGGGAGAGGCACGACCAGATCTGACCGTATTCCGAACCTGAAGGATTCTAACTTCAAGTTGATCTGCTATTTCTGTAATAGAGAGTCCGGCTCTGTGGAATGTAAGTATCAAAGTCTAGCTTATTTATGGGGAAAGTTTTCTTATAGCTGAATTCCTGTAATCACCTGCAATCTTTGACCTCGTGTTAGGGCGCATGTCTGCTAACAGATGGAGTAATTTGAGTATTCATTCTGCTAAGATTTTTGTTAGCAATGAGGTACATTTTTCTGTTAGATTGGGAATTACATATTTGTGTTGAACGCATGAAACTTATTGTATTTTCTGTCACGCTAAAGATTTGGTAAAATTTGTGTAATGAAGGAAATTCCTGTTCCAGATGTCCAGTGAAAATTGAGGTCAGCGAAATTGAACAAGGCCGAATCTAGTAAGAAACGAGATTAGAGCATACTCTGGAAAAAACGAAACTTAGCACAGAAAATTATGTAAAAGTACAGGGATGCCCTGCTTTAGGGACTTCACTTACCCTTGACACCCTGTAGTATCGCAGCTCTCAATATTGTTACTAATTAGCGTTAATTATGTAGATTGAGCCAGTGGTTAGAAGGGTAATGATATGCAAAATTAAGGCTAATTAGTAACAAAATTTAGGTCTGTAGTACTACATGCAAGTAAAACTAATTGCTCCCGAAAGCCTGTACATGACGATAGCGAATGCATACTGGATCGCGTTGAGTGGCTGAAATGCGTTCCTGCGGCAGACATAAACATCTGATGATAGAGGGACCGTGAGACGCCTGACTTGGAATCATGGATACAAATGAAATTTGGATGTAAGAGCTCCTCATATCAAGTTGAGTCATCGCTCTAGGTACCGCACCAAAGTCATTCGTGCCATAGCTTAGACTACATATACAATGATTTTTAAAAACACTTTACATTAGAGAAACTGATTCCACTCTTTATTCTCATTATCCTCAATATTCTCTTTTTTTCCACCGCGTGGCAGGGCGGTTGATTATTTCTATTTTGACATACGCCGCTATAGTTGACTGCTCGTACCGCTACTGATCCACGCCGGCTAGCCTTAGAATCCTGATCTCTCCGCTCTGGTTATTGTTGTAACTAAGGCAGGAACATGACTGCATCTAGTACCCTGATCCCTGCTATACTATTTTACTTAATAATATCATACCCACTTATAATGTATAATGCACTGAGTATCATCACATATAAGTATGATCTACATGTAGCATATTTTAGTATGTTGTTGTGGAAAGCTAGATGACTGGAGAACCCTCACACCATGCAGAGAATCATCTACAATCTCTCTAATTCTGTGTATCTAAGAGGTAGTCCATTACATAGGTAAAAAGTATGAAGCAGATTAGATTCTAACTCCACTACCTTATATCAATCTCTGACAGTATCCATACTTCACTTAACTTTTAACTACCTCTTCTGGTATGTCATTCTTTAATTGTCACTATCCAAATCAAGTGTTATAAAGTGATTCGAGGTCTTGGACTTAGAAGCAGGATTTCTACTTCGTCCCGAGTATCAGCTGAGGCCTCGATGTTTGTGGACATGATGGATATTGATAACATTTATGTCACGGGAATAGGAATATGAGATTGATCGACGATGTCAGATCTGGTGGAATAGATTGTCTACAAAGAGACAAGTCATCCTATAGAGCATCAATAGATATTGTTGGAGTAATTGATACATGATTGAATCTCTCTGAGAAAAAGAAGGATTGATTGCCTTCTCTGTAGGGTCTAACTAATCCTTAAATACAAGTTCGTCCGTTTTCCTATGGTCACTGGTCCCTCTTCTCGACTCCGAATTCTCAGCACCCCGTTGTACAAACAGAAGTTATCATCTAATTTCAAGCACAACATAAAAATCCTGATAAGCGCCTATACTCCAAACAAAAACACACAGGCACAAACAATAACTATAGGAAATTAAACATCGCAGATTTTATCATGAATGCAAACAACTGCGAAGCGGTAGTTAGGAGTCAACATTTAGTATGGGGATAAAATGTTTACCGCTCTCTGGTCGCGTCTAAGGCCCTTGCATACTTAGCCCGCAAAGGTTACACAGATTTCCTTGTTAGCCTTGCGTATCCTTGTACAGTCGTCCCTCTCTAACTCGATAGTGGGTCCCGGTATAAGTGTGGAAAATATTCATCGAAATTCATACACTTACATTTGCAATACTTACCCCTGCCCGCAAAATGAACTGCTAGGGTAAGTGTTGCAAATATAAAAGTCCAAGTTACAATGAATATTTTCAACACTTATACCGGGGCCCACTATCGAGTTAGAGAGGGACGACTGTAGTTACCGATTAGGTCGACACATATTTACAATATGCGAAACCCATACTAACATAAGCGATATCACGTGGTCTAAGCTAAAGCCCACACCTTGACAGTTTGTTGATACGAGATTACGCTGGATCTCTGAGTTTGGTTTCTTGACTTGATGTCCAGCCGCTCGCCTACCCTAGTAGCGATCGTCGCTGAGATTTGATTAGTCATCCAGAGTTATTTTTCGTCTGGCACTTCACGGGTTGAGTGGAGCATATATCCAAACAACCTAGACTCTGCTTGGGAGATCGGCTTAGACGATGTACTCTGATACTACGGTATTAATCGTGTATAGGCGCTAAAATTCGACTTTTACAGGGTATATAGGCTTTTACTAACTTGAATTAGCATGACGATAAGTAGATCTCCCCACCTAAACTTTAAATTTGTATGGCAAAAATTTCACAACGAAATATTCGTTGGTTTTGCTTTTTTGGTCCATTATAGCCCTCTATTCACTTTTTAATTCATTAATACATTTCATAAATAAATTATACTTCTATCTAGCTAATAATTTACATATCCGCCTTCAGCTTCGTAAACGGCTCTGATTCTTCGGGGCATCGAATCTATCAGTTTCTCCAAGTCATCCCCATTAAACCCCAGATCCCACGCCTCGTTCACTATTTGACGAAGATGCCCTTGACTCCGCTGCCCCCTTGATCCAACGCTGGATAAAGACGCTCCATGTACGCTTTCATATAACTCCACAAAGTTTCTATCGGATTTAAATCAGGAGAATATGGCGGCCACTCCATTAGAGAAATATTCCTCCTTTCAAACTCACGCATAGTTTGCCTCGACTTGTGAGGAGGGGCGTTGTCCTGCATCACATCTAGTCCTGGTTCCCGAAAGACCGCACTCTCTATGAGAGGCACTATCCTCTCGCAGTAACTGGCCGCAGTGATATGGCCCCACTCCTTCTCCCAAATCAGGCAAGGCCCCTTCTGTCGTCCAAAGAAAGATCCCCAGAACATCCACCCAACTCTCCTCCGCGTCTTGGCTAGGACACAGGTATCTTCGTACTCTTCCCCAATCTTTGACTTAAACTTAGCTCAAGGGAACTCTAAATCTTAGGAGCCTTTAAGGGACTACTGACCTTTCTTGTGACCCAACGATCACTTTGCCGACCATTCATAGCCCAAGTCTCGTCGGACCAGAGGACTCTCATCCAATGTTCCTTCCGCCAGTGGAGATGTATTCTGGCAAACTCATATCTCTTCAGTTTGTTGACTGAAGAGATAGGAGGTTTTAATCGTGCAATCCTGCGTGCATATCCCCTCTTTGCCAGTTCACGTCGGATCACATTCTCGCTCACACCAAAGTGCCGAAATATAAAATGTGCAAGTTGGAAAAATGACATCCGACGATTTTCCGGTGATAAACAGACGAAAAATTCTATTTCATCGACCTGGGAACTACTTAGAATAGGTGGCCTACCACTGGAGTACTGAGGCTCGGTATTTTCAACGCTCATGGTGTATTGTACCTGTCGCCATGTAATCCCAAGGCGTTGAGAGATTTTGACGTAACTGTGTCCCTCACTGGCCAAGGTTCTAACCTGCACATGTTACTCTCTTAACCTTATCAATTTGTAGATTTCAGACTTACTTGAATACGTTGAGTTTGTGTTAGGCGTTTTGCATAAGTAGGAGATGCTGATGATGGAGAAGGTTGTTGAGGTGAATCCATCTTTGCGGCAATCTAGTACAGTAAATTAAAATCTTCTAAAGTAGTTGACTTAAGGTTCAGATGCACTCACATGAAGTAAAAATTAGATAGATGAATGAAATAAAAGTATGCCGTTGAGCAAAATAATAGTAAATAGCTGACAATGATTTAAACGAAACGACCTCAGGTGTGCGCGAGTGAAGACAGGTGCAGGCATGAAGGTGGGCGTTGGACTTCATATACAGATGCATATCTCTTATGCCTTAGGCCATAAGATTTTAAAATTTGAAGCTAACAGGGATACTGTCGATCTATCGTGAGGTAACCTGGAATATCACCACTTTATCTCCACTTTATCCTCGCTTTAACCCCTGTACCCTATAAGAAGCGGATCAACGAACAATACCCTATCATGAGAGTAGGTGTAAACTACGTCTTCGACAAAGAGTATATAAAATTACATATTTCACTGATTCTAAACTTTTATTTCTAATTCACAAGATACTTAGCCTTGAAATTTTAAGGAAACCGATTCTATTTTACATTCATGTAAATCGATCGGGCTTATAAAATATATAAAATTCGTGCAGTTAAATCATCTGTCGTAGCCCACAGGCTGAACGCAGACTGATGACAAAAAAACAAAATTGAGCGTACCCTATTTGCGTAAAAATTACCCCTAAAATATGGCACGTAAACTAATAACCAAATGACCCCATCCTTATGCTGCATCGGGTAATAAAATCATAATGTGCACCCGACAATCTTCTCCCGTGAATAAATTTTGGGATGTGCAAATATCCATTCACAGATACATGGCGCCACCAACCCCCATCCGAAGTCTTCCCGAAATTTCAACAATCCATTCTCTCTACACGCTCTTTTAAGAACGGCTGTTGCCTCAAACGTCTTTCTATCGTTTCCCGCTCCCCAAAGGCCAAAGATGTATCTCATGACAATAATAACCAACCTAATATTTCTCTTTACTTCCTTGCTATCGCTCTTTACGCGTTCCTCATCGGCCCTAACGCCTCAATTAGAATCACACGCGCATCTATTACATCCACTTCAACAACAAACTTTTCTTATTGATAATTTTAATGCCAACAATCAATCTTTACCCGATACCGAAACGAAAATCCAGATAAGACCACGAATTAAAATCAAAAAGAGACGCCCTTTTACGAATCTCGAACGAAAACTGGCTGCCGGCGGCGGCGGCGGCGTTGAAAACAATTTACCTATTCCAACACAGTATCCCACAGTCACAGTTGCCGGCAGTCTTTTCACTGTAGGCACATCAGTCAGTGCTACCTGGAAGGAATTCACACAAACATTTGCGGCCACGGCGTTGGGAACTTGGGCGCTGGGTCCTACACCTAGGGTTGGCACCATTGGGCTTGGTACTCTTCAAGAATCAGTAGGAAATATAAGAACGGCTTCTAAAAGTGCCTTGCAGACGTCAATACCGAATCCATGAATGCAAAATGGCGCAGCTTTTTTTCGGAAACATTTACTCCGACTTGCATTGAATGCAGAACAAAGTGGGATTGATAGTAATGTAAAATATGAAGTCCGGTGTATGAGTTCGCGATACGGTGAGACACGAAAACGACGACTCACTAGACTGAGCGATAGTCTTCTGGACACAGGCACGACCTAAATGACCAACAAAATTATCACTTGGATTGAGGGTGAATGAGGTCATATATTGTACATAACGACCTTCCCTTCGAAACCATACCACACGCTTTTAATTCAATCGCGTCTTATTTCAGCACAACGCCGATTGTACATCGAAGATAGCTAGAAACGTCCTCAGGCAAGTGAACGAATAACATCAGCTGTTTCCACCTTCTACAGTAAACAGTAACTGTTACCTATATCACGAGTGATACGGGTTTAAAGGCTTGTTACGCGTCAATTAAACTCCTGTACAGCTAGCTGTAGCATCAATAATCTCATCTTGATAGCGCATCATCACTTTTGCATATGCTTTTAAAATCATCTGTGACCCCCGTCAAACACCCAGACAGTCCAACCTCATCTATAGCGATACTGGGTCCCGGTATCGCTATAGATGAGGGCGGACTGTACAGTAAAACTTCTCTAACACGATAGTGGGTCCCAGCATAAGTGTTGAAAATATTCATTGAAATTCATCCATTTATATTTGCAATACTTGCCCCTGCACCCAAAATGACCTGTAAGGGTAAGTGTTGCAAATATAAAAGTGCAAGTTACAATGAATATTTTCAACACTTATGCCGGGACCCACTATCGTGTTAGGGAAGTTTTACTGTACTACCATCTCCCCACAATTGTACTACTCTCATGATAGGGTATTGTTCGTTGATCCGCTTCTTATAGGGTACAGGGGTTAAAGCGAGGATAAAGTGGAGATAAAGTGGTGATATTCCAGGTTACCTCACGATAGATCGACAGTATCCCTGTTAGCTTCAAATTTTAAAATCTTATGGCCTAAGGCATAAGAGATATGCATCTGTATATGAAGTCCAACGCCCACCTTCATGCCTGCACCTGTCTTCACTCGCGCACACCTGAGGTCGTTTCGTTTAAATCATTGTCAGCTATTTACTATTATTTTGCTCAACGGCATACTTTTATTTCATTCATCTATCTAATTTTTACTTCATGTGAGTGCATCTGAACCTTAAGTCAACTACTTTAGAAGATTTTAATTTACTGTACTAGATTGCCGCAAAGATGGATTCACCTCAACAACCTTCTCCATCATCAGCATCTCCTACTTATGCAAAACGCCTAACACAAACTCAACGTATTCAAGTAAGTCTGAAATCTACAAATTGATAAGGTTAAGAGAGTAACATGTGCAGGTTAGAACCTTGGCCAGTGAGGGACACAGTTACGTCAAAATCTCTCAACGCCTTGGGATTACATGGCGACAGGTACAATACACCATGAGCGTTGAAAATACCGAGCCTCAGTACTCCAGTGGTAGGCCACCTATTCTAAGTAGTTCCCAGGTCGATGAAATAGAATTTTTCGTCTGTTTATCATCGGAAAATCGTCGGATGTCATTTTTCCAACTTGCACATTTTATATTTCGGCACTTTGGTGTGAGCGAGAATGTGATCCGACGTGAACTGGCAAAGAGGGGATATGCACGCAGGATTGCACGATTAAAACCTCCTATCTCTTCAGTCAACAAACTGAAGAGATATGAGTTTGCCAGAATACATCTCCACTGGCGGAAGGAACATTGGATGAGAGTCCTCTGGTCCGACGAGACTTGGGCTATGAATGGTCGGCAAAGTGATCGTTGGGTCACAAGAAAGGTCAGTAGTCCCTTAAAGGCTCCTAAGATTTAGAGTTCCCTTGAGCTAAGTTTAAGTCAAAGATTGGGGAAGAGTACGAAGATACCTATGTCCTAGCCAAGACGCGGAGGAGAGTTGGGTGGATGTTCTGGGGATCTTTCTTTGGACGACAGAAGGGGCCTTGCGTGATTTGGGAGAAGGAGTGGGGCCATATCACTGCGGCCAGTTACTGCGAGAGGATAGTGCCTCTCATAGAGAGTGCGGTCTTTCGGGAACCAGGACTAGATGTGATGCAGGACAACGCCCCTCCTCACAAGTCGAGGCAAACTATGCGTGAGTTTGAAAGGAGGAATATTTCTCTAATGGAGTGGCCGCCATATTCTCCTGATTTAAATCCGATAGAAACTTTGTGGAGTTATATGAAAGCGTACATGGAGCGTCTTTATCCAGCGTTGGATCAAGGGGGTCAGCGGAGTCAAGGGCATCTTCGTCAAATAGTGAACGAGGCGTGGGATCTGGGGTTTAATGGGGATGACTTGGAGAAACTGATAGATTCGATGCCCCGAAGAATCAGAGCCGTTTACGAAGCTGAAGGCGGATATGTAAATTATTAGCTAGATAGAAGTATAATTTATTTATGAAATGTATTAATGAATTAAAAAGTGAATAGAGGGCTATAATGGACCAAAAAAGCAAAACCAACGAATATTTCGTTGTGAAATTTTTGCCATACAAATTTAAAGTTTAGGTGGGGAGATCTACTTATCGTCATGCTAATTCAAGTTAGTAAAAGCCTATATACCCTGTAAAAGTCGAATTTTAGCGCCTATACACGATTAATACCGTAGTATCAGAGTATGTAACCCGACTTTTACGTATATTCAACGCAATACAGTAGAACCCCTCTTAGCTAATAGTGTGTCCCGGTATAATTACTGAAGAGATTTATAATAATTTTACCGTTTATATTTGCAATACTTATCCCTACACGCAAAATGACCTGTAAGGGTCAGCGTTGCAAATACAAAAGTCCAAATTACAATGAGTCTCTTCAATAATTATACCGGGACCCACTATAAGCTAAGAGGGGTTCTACTGTATGGCGAATCAGCTAGGTCTGACTCCCCGAGTTTGAAACATCACCTGCCAACGTGGTGATGTTTCAAACTCGGGGGGTTCCAGCCCTCCATGAGCTAGAAATGCTTCGCAAGCCGATGAGCTCCGGAGTTTTTTTTGCAGAATTCGAGAAGGCCAACTCTTACCTTATATAGTAGAACCCCTTTTAGCTAGTAGTGGGTCCCGGTATAATTACTGAAGAGATTCATAGAAATTTTACCGTTTATATTTGCAATACTTACCCCTGCACGGAAAATGACCTGTAAGGGTAAGTGTTGCAAATATAAATGGATGAATTTCAATGAATATTTTCAACACTTATACCGAGACCCACTATCGTGTTAGAGAAGTTTTACTGTATTTTCAAATATACAGTCGACACTCTCTAACTTGATAGTGGGTCCCGGTATAAGTGTTGAAAATATTCATCGAAATTCAAGCATTTACATTTGCAATACTTACCCCTGCACGCAAAATGAACTGCTAGGGTAAGTGTTGCAAATATAAAAGTCCAAGTTACAATGAATATTTTCAACACTTATACCGGGATCCACTATCGAGTTAGAGAGGGACGACTGTATTTAGAAAAGGTGTTATAGATTGGGGTGGGAGTAATCAACAATTCCCACTTGATCCCTTCTACAGCCTCCAATTGTCCCATAAATCTGATCATTTGTGAACACAAGCTCAACAAGCTTTAAAAACATTCCATTGAAGTGCACACCATTCTAATAGGTAATGAGTCCGGTGCTCTCAGTGTTCACGATCACTTTTTGACGAACAATTGCTAACGACCTTGTGTGTCTTTTCAAATTTCTCGATAGCATATCCATGTATCGAAACTTGGCGAGAAGATGTCCTTATCTCATTTCGATGTTCCAAACCCGACCGATGGTCGTGTTGCAACTCCGATTGTAGATTCGTTTGCAGAAAATCCTGTCGTTAAAGGTCTCTCAAGAGACGAACTGGAGATGTCATCTTTCTTTCATGATGTTCTTGCTGAAGACCTGCATCGAGGAATGGTTTTAAGTAACATCGTTCGTTTCGAGGGATCTGACACATACGATATGTGGGAGACAGATATGATCGCAATTTGGAATAGCACTGGGCTTTATGAGCTTGTAGTTGAAGGGCTACAGCCGGTCGAGTATGCTAAAGCAACGGAACGTAGAGCTTATCAGGTACTATCCAGTATTGCGGTCTCAATGTATACCACAACTGTGAGTTCCCATATAAGACAACGCAGGCCGGAGAAAATGAATCCTTATTTGATGTGGCTCTATTCGAAGAGTGAGTATAAATGGCTCAACATATACTCGTTTGTGTGCCAACTAGATACATTTTCCAAATTAGCTTCCGAGTTCGACGACACTCAATCAGCGTCTACGTCTGTCAGACATTACGAAGCTGAGCACTACAAACTCCGACGCCTTACCGAAACATTTTCTGGTCCATACCGAAGAGATTTTGGTGTTTTCTAGGACAGGGACTCAACTAAGCTTGATTTTTTGCTGGGTTTGAGCAAGAAATTGAAAAACGTCGTCGATAACTCAATTACCAATGATGACTTGACCTACTCTATGGTAAAGCAAAAGTTAGACGATCTTGACTACATTGAGCAACCTCAAACAACATTTGTCTCTCAAGCTCAGACGAGCCGTCATCCTGTTCCTAAATCTGCAAATGTAACGAAGAAAAAACGGTGTAACTATTGCAGGAAGCACTCTTCATCGCATGCCAACGATCACTCTTGGAAGAAGTGTGAAAGGCGCAGAGGAAAACAAAGTCAAAAAGGTAACATTGCCACTCATGTGGCCAATATTTCTACTGTGTCTCTTGATAATGTTAGTAAATCCAACTTCATATTTGATACTGGTGCATCGGCCCACACGTGTCCTTCCTTAGACTGATTCAAAACACTTAGCAAATGTCCCGGACTTGTTAACACAAGTTTCGGGGGACCTATGGAGGTCATAGGGAAGGGGACAGTGACCTTAGGATGTAAACTTTCAAATGGTTGTGTTTCTAATTTTATATTACCTGATGTATTGTACGTACCCAAATTAACTCATTCTCTTATGTCTTGGAACAGATAGAGGATTAATGGCTATGAACTCCGTGACGATGGTAAAGTGATGCATCTACTTAAGGGTGATAAAATTTGTCTTGAAACAACTTTTAAGGGTTCGATCCCTGTTGTTGAAGTTGTTTCAACTACTCAAGATATTGCCTGTATAACTTATAAATATTGGCATCAAGCTACATGTCACTCATCCCCCACAACAGTCTACAAAACGGAGATGGTAACACAAGATTCCAAGTTAATCCCTGTTTGGCATAAAGATTTTCACTGCGAGGCTTGCGTACTTTCCAAGTCCACTCACAGTAAACCTCAAGCAGTTCGTAATAGAGCAAGTGCTAAAGGAGAATATTTGCATTCGGACCTTTGTGGTCCTTTTCCGATACGTTCTCTGTCACAGTATGAGATGGAGGGAGAAGAGGTAACGGGAACACGGAGTAGATTGATAACGAATCAAAGGATAAATAAGAATAATAAACTAAGACGTCGCACACCGTCAAAAGGGTGCGATGGACCCGCTAATTATACACAAAAAAGACACTAACGCCTTCCGGGCGGACAAGGGGAACCCTTCAACCCTGAGATCCAACAGAACACCAATGCATAACGCTTTGTTCCTAACTACCAGGGACCCTAGTCTTATCCGGTCGGACTTACGCAGACAAGACGGGGAACTAGCCGAACCCCGGAAGAACCATACTTGAACTGAATTAATCCTGTCCGTGACATTCTCTGGGTAATTCTCTTTATTATATCAGTTTTGTTGATGCTACTCGCTACTCCTGTGTTAAGTTCTTATCATGCAAGTCGGAAGCTTGTCAAGCTGTAATGAATACGATTGCAGACCTTGAAACACAATTTGGATGTAAAGTTAAGGCAATGCAAACTGATAATGGCGGTGAGTATGTTAACAAAGAACTTAGCAATTACCTTGCTCAGAAGGGGATACGTCATGATTTGACTCTACCGTATTCTCCCGAGTCTAATGGTATCGCCGAACGATTAAATCGTTCTATAGGCGAGGGTGTTCGGGCTATGCTATCCAACATTGCTGAAAAGCGGTTGTCGGCAGAAGCTGTTCATATATTTGTTTATACCAAAAATCGCTTATTTCATGGTCTTGTGTGTGGTCAGACACCTTATGAGGCTTTTCATGGCCATAAACCCACATTGAGACACTTAAAGCCGTTCGGTGGAAAATGTTATTTACACATACCTAAGGCTAAGCTTCCTTCAGGTACTAAACTTCTCCCAAGAGCCGAACTAGGCGTGTTTGTAGGATACGGTGCTGCGCAACACCACTATAAAACTTATACCCTCTCTAACGGGAGGTTGACAACTTCTGCTGATGTTACATTCCCTCCTAGCGAAGATAAGGCTGTAGCTCCCTCTTCTCATCAATAGGCGTTCCTCTTGAATCATCTACTGTATCTACAGATATAAATGGGAATCCACTGGCATCGGTGTTCAATCCAGTAGATGATATTCATAAAACTCATACCGTTCCACGTTCAGATTCTCAGCCGTCTCATATTCGAAGGGAGAATGACGTGTATGAATCCGAACCAACTAGTGGAATTATTTCAAACCAGTCTGATGTTTCACGTTCAAACTGTTCATCATTGATTAATTTTCTAGATAATGAAGAACCTGGGTTTGAATCAGTCCAAGCCGATACAAGTCAAACTGATAGTTCTTGTTCAAGTTTTCAGCAGTCCATTGTTCCTGGCGCGAATGACGAGCACGAAATTGAACCAAGTAGAACTATAACAAATCATGCCTTTGTCCCATGTTCAATTCTTCAGCTGTCCAACGTTCCTTTGAGGAATGACAAGTGTCAGGAATGCCTTTGTTGTATAATATATATATATATATATATATATATATATATATATATATATATATATATATATATGGAAATAGCCAAATTACCGTGATCTATGATTTTTGGTCTGATCCTTTAGCCAAGTGGTAATGCATCTATTTCGAGTTTTGTTCAGGACAGCATCCTCAACCTGGCAGCATGGGGTAATGACTTGATCTTGTCCGCTGTCTATGTGCCGCTCATGACAATGAGTATTCCTATAAACTTTCGGTGGTTCAGTCAACATCGTCACAGAATATTTTTAAAAGAACCAGATCCGGCCGCTGAGTACGACCTCGAGTGTATTCTGACAAGATATCGGGGGAGTGGTGGATAAGATCTCGCACGCAGACTTTTAACCCTCGGTTGGAATCGTCAGATATGGTTAACGCTACCGAGGAAGAAAGTGCATTGGTTAGCATTCTGGAGATACCAGAGCCAAAAAGTCTTAACGAAGCGAAACGCTCGATTTATTGGTCTGAATGGGAGAGAGCTTTAGAGGATGAGATTTCATCACTCAAAGAAAACAATGTGTGGCATGTTGTACCACGTCCTGACGGACGGAAGATTGTCATTGGAAAATGGGTATTTACAGTTAAAGAAAATGCTTCTCGGAGAAGTCGAACGATTCAAGACGCGTTACGTCGCAAAAGAGTTCACCCAAGTCCAGGGTCTCGATTATGAGGAAACCTTTGCTCCCGTTGTACAACTAGATTCTCTACGTTTGCTCCTTGCTATCTCTTCCAACAGGAGATGGACCCCCAGACAACTTGACGTTAAAACAGCGTTTCTATCTGGTACGCTTAATGAAGAGATATTCATGGATCTTCCTGAAGGTTTCAGGAAAGATAATCATGTAGCACGTCTTAACAGACGTATCTACGGACTGAAGCAATCACCACGGGAATGGTATTTTAGGTTGATTGAAAACATTCTTCCTCATGATTTTGTTTCTTCCAAATTTGATGCTTGTGTTCTCTTGCACAAGTCAGGAAACTTGATTGTTGCAATATATGTAGATGATATCGTTTTATTTGGCGATCAAGGGAAGCTAATAGATGAAGTTGTTGGGCTACTAAAATCCGAGTTTAAAGTAAACGACATGGGTACGCTTCATTGGCTTCTTGGTATTCAGATTGAATACTCAAATGCAGGTATTTCACTTTCCCAGACTGCTTACATTGCTCGAGTCTTAGCACGTTTTTCTATGCTGGATTGCAACCCTGTCTCTACATCCATGGAATCCAACCAACGCCCAATAGCTGCAGTTGATGGGGAGCTCAGGGGAAACGCTAATCTGGATCAACAGATGATCGGTTCTATAATGTACTGTCGCCGGATCAATTGGTGTTATAAATCAACAGAGCAAGTCCAGATATAAAATCAGTTAATTATTGTAATCTGAAGAGAAAATCTTCCTAAGATGATTTTCCATCTGCCTATATACATGTACAACTGTCTTGTAAGTACTGTTTCTGATAACGGCACCGTGTTTCACTTGTCACTATATCTCCCGTTACCGCCCCAAACAAACCAGATTTAACTCTTGAAACAACAACATTAATGTGCGATACACATAATAACGCGCTGGCACAGCCAGTGTATCAACCAGGGATCTATCCCGTAACATGTACGTCGTAACAGGAACGCGACCTGACCTTGCTGATACCATCGTCCATCTTTCTCAGTTTAGTCAGGATCCATCTGTCTCTCATTTTGGTGTGGCAGAACGAGTTTTAAGATACTTAAAGGGAACTAGAGATCTTAATCTAACTTACGAGGTCGGATCTCCCCTGGTACTCAATTGATATTGCGATGCGTCTTTTGCGAATCGTCTTGATACCTGACGAAGCTTTTCTGGCTATCTGTTCCAACTTGGTAGTTGTTCAGTCTCTTGGAAGTCTCGCAAACAACGAACTGTGGTTCTCTCTACTTGTGAAGCTGAATACATGGCGTTGAAGATTGCAGCCCAACATCTCATCTGGATTGTTGAGAGTCTCCATCAGATGACTACTGAACAGATACCAACAGCTTTGTTTACGGACAATACCTCCGCAATTGAGCTTGCAAAGAATCTGAAACTTAATGATGCAACCAAACATATTGAAATTGCTTATCATTTCATCAGAGAGCAGATCGAACTTGGGACTTTAACCTTACTACATATTTCATCAGCCGAAAACCTAGCTGATATGTGTACGAAGGCGTTACCAAGGCGAGATTGAACCATTTGTGCACTTCTATATTCCGTGCAAATTGAGAAGGGGTGTTGAAATTAGTTCTACTTATTGGTAGGGTATGCTAGGAATGTTAACGGTTGAGTGTTGTGCTGACTCAGTTATGACTCAATGTAAGAATAACCTCTTTCTTCTTTCTTCTCAAGCATTCGGATGAACTTAGTTTCGGTGCTAAAACATATCTTGATCGTGTGTTTCAGTCGCTTCGGGATTTGTTTGGTCTCGGAACACTACCAACTCCAAGGGCGTTTTAAGCTGAGCTGTAACCATAAAACTTATTCCGTTTCGCAAAGCTCTCAAGTTGGGAAACAGGATGTATATAGACAAGCTGAAGGCCTGATAGTTAGTTCCTTACGCTTTGTTTTTGGTCAATTTCTCGACCTCAACACCCTTAATATTATCATTTGTACCTCTACCATTCGTACCTCATTACCATTCGTACCTCATTACCATTCGTACCTCATTACCATTCGTACCTCATTACCATTCGTACCTCATTACCATTCGTACCTCATTACCATTCGTACCTCATTACCATTCGTACCTCATTACCATTCGTACCTCATTACCATTCGTACCTCATTACCATTCGTACCTCATTACCATTCGTACCTCATTACCATTCGTACCTCATTACCATTCGTACCTCATTACCATTCGTACCTCATTACCATTCGTACCTCATTACCATTCGTACCTCATTACCATTCGTACCTCATTACCATTCGTACCTCATTACCATTCGTACCTCATTACCATTCGTACCTCATTACCATTCGTACCTCATTACCATTCGTACCTCATTACCATTCGTACCTCATTACCATTCGTACCTCATTACCATTCGTACCTCATTACCATTCGTACCTCATTACCATTCGTACCTCATTACCATTCGTACCTCATTACCATTCGTACCTCATTACCATTCGTACCTCATTACCATTCGTACCTCATTACCATTCGTACCTCATTACCATTCGTACCTCATTACCATTCGTACCTCATTACCATTCGTACCTCATTACCATTCGTACCTCATTACCATTCGTACCTCATTACCAACCTTAAGTTAGACTCACGTGCTGGCTTCACGAGTGACACTCAAGGATATCTGGAGTTTGAAGCTTATGGATAACGTGCCAAGTGATAGAGTTGCTGAAACTAATGAGTCATGTATAACATTGTCATAAGCGGTATGTAGACAGCGTGGGGAGGCACAGAGGACAAGAGGTGGGTGTCAGGCTAAAGGTTGCCATCCTACATGATACACGAGATAGATGCATCACCACTCGGCTAAAAGGCCAGACCAGAATCATAGAACACTATGATCTGGCAATCTCCATATATATATTATACAGTAGAGACTTTCCTGACAAACATCTTCTTTTATACAATAATAGAACTCGCATTGTAGTTTCATAGTAGGCATCGGATATTTGATATTGGAGGAAAGATGTATATAGATACTGCCATAGTCAGAGCAGCAAGGCAATATTCCATCCACTATACGCATTCAGTATAACCATTTATATCGTACTTACCATTCATTCACACCATTGACAATTCCATCGAAGGACAGCTCCATCACTAGACAAGTCGCCAACCACTCCACATCTCCATTTAACCTTATAACATTGAGCTGTCATAGCTCGGTTAACATTCTGCGCTATACCTATTGTATGTCCTATAATACGCTAGTTCGTATTGATACACAATTACCAATTAGTTTTATTAGATAGCTTTTTGTATATAGAAAAGGTACTATAGTTTGGGGTGTGTCAGAATTTTCCGAAATCTGGATTAGGATTCTTAGGATTGGGATTGGGATTAGGATTGCGAGAACATTAGACAAATCTCGCTTAAGGATTCATGGATTTGTTTACTTTGGGCTATTTTTCAATGCATCCATAGGAAACATTTGTTGACATTGTTTACTTGGATTACTCTGCTTGTTGGTCATAGACAAGACATGTGTATATATAGCTAACAAGAACCGCAGAGTTCTTGTTCTTTACGTTTAGTTCTTTGTCTAATTATTCATACCATACCTTCAGTCTTCGTGCCTTAGAGCCCACCAGTCCTATTACTTTCGAGCCCTTCAGCCCACCCTTAGCTCATCTATCCAGTCATCATCGCCTCCGTGCCTTCAGCATACTGACAGGGTAGGAGTAATCAACAACTCCCACTTGATATCTTCTATAGCCTCCAATTGTCCCATAAGTCTGATCATCTGCGAACACAAGCTTAACAAGCTTTAAGAAAATTCCATTGAAGCGCATACTGTCACACAGCGGGGGTGAGAGAGGGTTACAAGATAATACGGAGGCGGTATTCAGAGAAGATTGTGCGGGAAAGTCGGGGATAAATGTTCAATCTGAGATTGTGGTCAAAGCAGGATAATAATTAACAAGACGTTGCACGACCCTTTTAGTAAGCTCGACAGCAACTATTAAATAGAAACCGTTTATCCCCCCCCCGGACTAGCCCCCACCTAAATACTACCAAGGTCCCACAAATGAAAGAAAACGTTGGGGCGGTCTAGTCTTCGAGCGGCCGCGCCTTCACGGCTAGCCCGGTAGCCTGTCCAACAATCTACAAGGATGAATAACGAGGCAACACCAGCCATACTCTTACATTACGTCCCCCCTTTTCAGGTTTGTTGTCTCAACAGGCCAATAATCCTCTCTTTCCTGATCAAGTGCTGTGTCCAATTGGGCTTCCGCAATTGCATCCTCAAGTTCTCGCTCGGTGGGTCTTGGTCTGCGAGGGTTTTTGTAATGGAATAATTCTACAGCTTGCGTCGCAGTGCCCCCGACAATGTCAGAGAGTGGTTGCCAAGAAGTTTCATAGAGACCTGTATATTTCACCTTATACTGGAATCCTAGGTTTTTAGTTCTCCTAGAACCTACGATTGCATCAACTTCGTAGATTTTTTGTCCCGCATCATCGATTTCAATAAAAGGGTCAGGGTCGTTTATTTGTCCTGGAAAGGGATTATTGGGGTCAGGTCGGAGAAGGCTAGTATGGAAGACTGGGTATATTTAACTGAGGTTGTCTGGTAATTTTAGCTGGTAACAATAACTACCGATAGGTTTTACGATTTCGAAAGGTCCTAAGTTTTTCCAGTCGATTTTTTTACTCGGCCTTTTAGTCTTAATATTTTTCGCATTGACAAACACTTTATCTCCTGCTCGATAGACAGGTGCGGGAGAGCGATTACGATTGGCAAACTTTTCATAAAATGATTGCGCCGCTTTCATATTGTCACGTAAGAATTCATTCAATTCGGCTATTTTAGCCACGAAGCTATTAGCCAGATTTTGTTGCAAGGCATGGTACTCAGATGCGTTTACCGTATTATATTTAGGCTTGTCTATTGCTGATCTAGGATTTTGAGCGGTGTTGGCAAAGAATGGAGTTACTTTTGTTGTTTCGGATTCATAATTGTTGGCATTGAATTCGGCTGATGGAAGCCAGTCTACCCAGTCGTCTTGTTGATAATTACAGTACGCGCGCAGATAACACTCTAGGATGGCATTGAAGCGTTCTGTCTGACCATCAGTTTCGGGATGCCAGGCTGTTGAAAGCAAGATCTTTGTGTTGGTACGGTCGCATACTGATTTCCAAAAACTTGCCACAAATTGCGGCCCCCTGTCTGATACTATAGAGTCTGGAAATCCATGGTGCTTCCAGACATGATGGTAGAACAATTTAGCGGTTCCCTCAGCATCAATTGTTGTATGGCACGGTATGAAATGTCGAGCCTTAGTTAACCGACAGCACACGACCATGATGCAATCGAAATATTGGGAAACTGGTAGTGGGCCTATAAAATCGACAGATAAGTCCTGCCACCGCCGTTCGGGAACTGGGAGTTGCTTGAGCAGACCCTGATACTTTAATCTAGATGGTGTAATTCTTTTACATGTGTGACAATTATTGGTATACTGAGTGATTGTTTGCATCATGTTTGGCCACCAGTAGGATCTAGAGATTTTGGCGAAGACCTTGTTACGGCCATGATGACCGCCGTTAGGATGATCGTGGCAGTGGTCAAGTATTAGTAACTTTAATTCAGGTAGTTCGGGAACATAGATAAGGTTGTCGAAAAATAAACGGTCGTTTCGAATACTGCATCTAGATAAGTCGAGATGTTTAGAGCGGAAAGGGCCTGGACCTCGCATGATTTTCAATATTTCCTGGAGAAACTTGTCTTGTTGGTATCCGTTAGTTATTAATTGGTCGATTTTTGTAGCGAGAGGCGTCTCTGATTGGTCAAGGTGTACAGGCGCGAGCTGAAGGTTAAGGTCTAGGTTTTGTGAGATTTCAGGGTCCAAGTTTTGAGGTTTAAGAACGGTTTGCATTTGGTGGACTAAACGCTCATCGTTTAGTCCTGTAGGTAGATCTTCTGAACGTCGAGTGAGCGAGTCCGGCTTTCCCCCTTGTTTACCCGGCCGGTAGGAGATTATAAAGTTGAACCGAGATAAGAATTCTGACCAACGGGCCTGTCGACGATTCAATGTCTTCGTAGTCATGAACCATTCTAGGTTTTTGTGGTCTGTGATGACTTGGACCGGTTCCTTCGTACTTTGTAGCTCCGGTCTCCAATGCTCAAAAGCTGTTACCACGGCGAGTAGTTCCTTGTCATAGATTTCATAATTAATTTGGGCTGGCGTTAGCCGACCGGAGAAGTAAGCCACAGGGCGTAAAACGTGGGCATCATCATGTTGCGAAAGAATTCCGCCGTGCGCCCAATCACTTGAATCTACTTCCACAATACATCGGCGGTCCGGATCGAAATGGCACAGTATGGGTGACTCGGTAAATTTAGTTTTCAATGATTTGAAAGCGTTATCACAATCATGGGTCCAGGTCCAAGTGGCCCCCTTTTTAGTAAGCTCAGTTAATGGTCTGGCAATGGACGAAAAACCCTTGATGAATCGCCGATAGAAATTTGCAAAACCAAGAAATGCTTGAACATCCTTTACGCGGGAGGGAGTTTTCCAGGATTTGACACAGTCGATTTTGTCTGGATCCATTTCAACACCATTGCGCGATATTATAAGTCCTAAATATTTTACTTCCGGAGCTTCAAATACGCTCTTATTGATATCCAGCTGTAATCCAGCTGCGCGGCACTTGTCAAGAACAAGGCTAACGTGACGTCTGTGATCTTCTTGGGTATTGCTATAAATTAGGATATCGTCGATGTACGCGGTACAGAAAAGGTCAAGGAACTCTTGAAGAGTTGTGTTTATGTAGGATTGAAAGGTGCTGGGAGCATTAGTTAGTCCAAAAGGCATAACTAGGGATTCGAATAGTCCATAATGCGTACGGAACGCTGTTTTCCATTCATCCCCCTTGGCGATGCGGATACGGTTGAAAGCGGAAATAACGTCTAATTTGGTGAAGAATCGGGCTTTGGACAATCTGTCTAAGGTTTCCGATATCAAGGGGATGGGGTATCGATTTTTTACCGTGATTTCGTTTAGACCCCGATAATCCATGCACAAGCGCAGCTTGCCAGTGGACTTCTTAACGAACAGAACTGGAGAAGCACAAGGAGAATAGCTTGGCCGGATGAACCCTTTAGAAAGATTATCGTTGAGCCAGTCGCGAAGGGCTGTTAACTCGTCGTGGGACATAGCGTAAAGCTTACCATACGGAGGGTGAGTTCCCTCCTTTAAAACTACTTTATGGTCTATGGCACGGTGAGGCGGTAGAATATCAGAGTCAAACTTCGAGAAAACCGCAGCCTGATGCTTTAACCAATCAGGAAGTTTATTTTGTAGTGTCGTAAGTTCGGCGGTAGTTTCACCAGCGTCAAATATTTTGATAACGACGAGTTGTAGGTGAACTGGAGATGTGGTGAGTCGAGTAGTCACTTTGTCTGATGCTAAACCTTTGATGAGAATCCTTCTAGGATATTTGATCTGAGTATCACGGAAACACGACTGCGAACAAAAGTCAGAGTTAAATTTTAGAGCGCTGGTGGACCAATTAATTGAGGGGTTGTGTTGAGACAACCAACCGTAGCCCAGGATTATCGGAAAATTGCTAAGTTTTGTGATGTAGAATAGAGCTAGTTCATGATGGTGGTTTATAGACAGTTCAGTCCTTACATAATGAGTTACCATACCTGCTGATGATTTGCGTCCGTCGACGACACGAAGAATACGAGGTTGGTCGAGGGGAAGGATGGGCAGTTGGTACTTTTGCACGAACGATGAATCAATGAATCCAAAACCATTTCCTCCGGAATCAACTAAGGCAGACGTCACAATTGAGAATTTGCCAAAAGTTAGGCTGCAAGGCAAAATTAACGAACTCAATTTAGCAGAACTACCTAGTGACAAATCAGAAATTAGGAGAGAAGAGTTGAATTCATTTAGTATCGCAATATCACCATAACCGTGACTGCAGTTATGGGCTATTCTTTTAAATGCTGGACTCTCCCCGCCGGTATAGGAGCTCCACCATCTTCCTCATCATCCAAAGACATCTCTATTTGTCTCAGGTCGGTTATGGTTCTCGAGGGACCGCAAGTAAATTTGGTATGGCCTGCTTCTCCGCAACGCATACACAAGTTGAGATCAAATCTTCGTTGCCGTTCTTCCGCCTTGATTCGGTCGTCCGGCCCGATTCTCTGGATTTGAGCCCGGTCTAGTATCATTGGATCCCCTCGCGGAGGATTGGGAGGATTCGAAGCCAAAGGAAAAGATGGTCTTGGTGGCATGCTAGGAGGTTGGTGGTAGTTATAATTCGGCAAGAGGCGGGCGTTCGGCGGAGGAGGGTTAGGTCGCGAAAACTGTTGAGGCTTTCCGCCCGCATAGGGGTAAGGTTTTTTGGTTTGGTCTTTGTCTAGGTCAAGTCGGTGTTGGCAGTCTTTGCAAAGAGCGACAAATTCGTCAAAGGTTTAGTCATGGTCAATTACTTGTTGATCACTGATTTTCGTTCTCAAGTCCTGAGTGACTCCGTCGCGCATGGCGTCAATCAGGGTTCCATCATCAGAGATACCAGCTAGCGTTTTTAGGCGTTGAAATTCTGCGAGTGTTAGAGTTCGCAGATCATTTGGCCCATGTTTAGTTATGTTTTAGACGAGTGGGTTAGCATCGGATGTCTTCCATTGTTTGGCTTCATATATTCCGGTGTTGTATTGGGTATCGGAGGAACCCCGGCGTTTTGGAAGTTCTCCCGATGTTTCTCTTTCAGTGTGACAAGATACCTTTAGTAGTTTGAGATGTTATTCCGGATATATAGTAGGGCACTGATTGATAGATGAGCTCCTTACGCTTAGTTTTCCGTCATCTCGAGACTATAGAATTCAAGTTAGTCACCTTCAGTCTTCAGTATTTTTCAGCCTTTGGTGTCTCTTAGCCTACAATATTTCTCAGTCTTCAGTGTCTTTCAGCTCTCAGACTTCTTCAGTTCCTAATCTCTTGTCTTTACCTCCGCTCCCTTACTCCTTTATTGGACGTTCAGCATTAGTCTAGAGCTACCTTTTCGGCCCTTAAGTTTCCATACCTCAGCCTTGCGCTTCCGCGCTTCCGCGCTTCCGATCTTCAGCCTTCAGTCTTCAGCCTTTCGCCGTCGAGTCACGTGCTAGTCACTACTCTGACAGCGAGATAAGCACCAAATGGCCTAGCTCCCTGGCGTAGATGAACCAAAGCGCGTCTAGCTTCGCTCTTCTCATTCGGATTACGATATGAAACGTCCAGAACTTGCCAGACGTCTTCTACCTTTTGAAATCCAAATAGACCTTCTTCCGTCAAGTGCTGATCCATGAATGATTGAGGTTCAGGGCCTAGATTCTGGTAAACCAAACCAACTTGGGACTGGACAGTACGAAAGCATTCAGGGTTTTGGGCGATGGTTATTTTTATATGCTTCTTTAACCTGTCATATTTAGTCTTATCATTTCCTAGAAAAACTTCTCTGATATGGAAGCATTCTGTCGTTACCGAGGGTTTTTGTGTATCGGCAGAGGTGGAAGGGTCCAAGTCCTTTGGTTGGTTCTCCAATTTATACTAGGCCACTGCCAGCTGCCTTTGGAGGCCGGCATTCTCGTCTCTCCAAATTTGGATCTGGTTCTGGAGAGTATCGAAAGATGCTTTTAGTTCTAGATTCTCGAGTTGAAGACGCGCGATTTCTTTGTCAAGTGCGGTGACCTTCACTTCGAGCTTTTGCCCTGATTTGAAGAGCTCTGTCACCCGTTTAATCTGACCAGCATTGTCAGACTGATGCAGAAGCTTTAGGAAAGATTCTGGAGAATCAGGAGGAGCCATTGCTAGGAACCAGGAATAAAAGGTGAATACAATAATAAAATATAGAAGTAGAAAACAAGTAGAAAACACTATCCAATAATCAACCAAGCGCACGAGCAGACAACCAATCAAACAATCAATCAGCAAAAACAACCGAGGAAACCAACACGTGGCAGAAACGGTGCTAAATAAATGGTCGCGAACGGTATGACAAGTATAAGAGAACGAGGAAATATAAAGATAAAAATAAAAAATCTTTAAAGAATTTTTTTTTTTTAAAAATAAAATAAAAATGGTGCAACGTAATGTCACACAGCGGGGGTGAGAGAGGGTTACAAGATAATACGGAGGCGGTATTCAGAGAAGATTGTGCGGGAAAGTCGGGGATAAATGTTTAATCTGAGATTGTGGTCAAAGCAGGATAATAATTAACAAAACGTTGCACGACCCTTTTAGTAAGCTCGACAGCAACTATTAAATAGAAACCGTTTATCCCCCCCCCCGGACTAGTCCCCCACCTAAATACTACCAAGGTCCCACAAATGAAAGAAAACGTTGGGGCGGTCTAGTCTTCGAGCGGCCGCGCCTTCACGGCTAGCCCGGTAGCCTGTCCAACAATCTACAAGGATGAATAACAAGGCAACACCAGCCATACTCTTACACATACCATTCTAACAATACCATTGTGGTATTGTAGATGGCATGCTAGCTACAGGCTACAGCCTAGTAATTGATTGACTCGTGTCACACTTTCTAACACCCCTTCTCACTTTGTCCCGAATATTATGGTATACAAGTGAATTAGTCTTGGGCCTTGCAAGCCTTTGGTGCAAATGTCTGCTAAGTTGTCTGCTGAAGGAACATAAAGCAAGGTCATAGTGCCATCTTCGATTATTTCTATTATAGCGTGATAAGCAATGTCGAGGTGTTTAGTTGCATCATTTATCTTGGGATCATGCGCTAGTTCAATTGCTGCATTATTATCTGAAGCCATGGCAGAAGGAATCTCGTAATGAAGCAACTGCTTCAAAGCATTGACAACCTATATGTAATGTTTTGTTGCTGTCGACAGAGCCATATATTCTGCTTCACATGTAGAGTGAGCGACGGTTCTCTGTTTACGAGATTTGCAGCAGATACACGATTTTCCAAGTTGGGACATATAGCCAGAGAAACTTCTTCTGGTATCAAGACAGTTGCCATACGATGCGTCGCAGAGACCGCTAAGCACAAGTGGTGTCTCGTACTTGTAGAACAGTTTGCGATCAATGGTACCCTTCAAATATCGAAGGATACGTTTGGCTGCACTAAGGTGACATTTTAAAGGATCAGAACTAAATTGTGAGAGGTGAGAAATAGTGTAAGCTAGGTCTGGTCTTGTCGCAGAGACTAAGTACATGACCGATCCGATGATCTGTTGATAATAAGTACTGTTCGCGCTGATCTTCTCCTCGCTGAGCAGCCCTTAATCGATGGTTGGGTTCGATGGGCATGGAGACTGGGTTACAATCATTCATACCGAATCTGGTCAATACTGTTTGTAAATAAGCTATCTGCGATAGAGATATACCTGCATCGAAATACTCATTTTGAATGCCAAGGAGCCAATGAAAAGTGTCCATATCATTTACCTTAAATTCAGATTTAAGGTGGCTCACAACTCGTTTCATAAGTTCTCCTTGTTTACCGAAGAGTATTATATCATCCACATAAACTGCAAAATATAACTCACCTGTGTTGTAGCGAAGGACACAGGGATCAGAGGGGGTAGACGCAAGTCCTAGGGGAAGGAGATAGTCAACCAGTCTAAAATACTATTCCCGTGGTGACTGCTTCAATCCGTAGATACAACGATTTAATCGTGCAACATGGTTTTCTTTCCTGTATCCATCAGGAAGCCCCATAAATATTTCCTCATTTAATTTCCCGTGTAGGAATGCAGTTTAAATGTCAAGTTGTCTTGGTCTCCGATTTTTGTGTGCTGCAAATGCCAGTAACAATCTGAGAGAATCAAATCGAACGACAGGAGCAAAAGTTTCATCGTAGTCTAGCCCTCGGACTTGTGAGAATCCTTTGGCGACGTAACGGGCTTTAAATCTTTCGACTTCTCCTTGCGCATTTCCCTTCACTTTACAAACCCATCTTCCATTAACGACTTTGCGTCATTCAAGTCTAGGTACTACATCCCACACATTATTTTCTGCAAGTGATTTCATCTCACTCTCAAATGCTCCTTCTCATTGCTCCCAATAAGGTGAGGATTTGGCCTCTTTATAGGATTTTGGTCCGGGCACATCAAGAATGGCGATCATTGCGATATCATTGTTACTTTGTGGATTTCGTACATCTGGCTGTCCTGATGCGGGTTGGCCTTCTGGTCTTTTCCACCATTCTCCCGTTATGATATCGTCAAATACCCGGGGACGAACAGTTCGCCGTGGACGTGTGGATGGCTGGGCTGTACTATTTTGATCTGAGATATTTGGTTCTGAGTTAGATGAATGAGTGAGAGATGATTCAAGCAGCAATTGCTGTTGAGGCATCTGAGATGCATGGGACGTGTCTTGTACTTGAGGAATATTTGACAGATGATTGTCATTACCTGAGTCGAGTGCCCAAGTTCTTAACGTTGTTGTTAGAATAGGACGTTGTGTATCATTTAATGACTCAGGGTAGAAAAAAGAGTTCGTTGAGACGGCTACCATCTTGGAAGCAATAAATGGTTTGAACTCAACGTCAGCCGACACTAATACTCTTTTCTTTTCTTGCACGAATATTCTATAATGTTAAGTTACTTTAGTGTATCCAACGAATATACCTTTCTCTGCTCTTTGTTGTAGCTTGCTGCCCGCTGGGCGCTTGGCTGAAGGAATATGAACATAGCATTCTCTTCCAAACGGTTGAAGGTGTTAAATAGACGGCTTTGTGCCATGAAATGCCTTATATAGTGTCTGTCCATTTAGAGACCCATGAGCAAGTCGATTTTTTGTACATAAGTACGTTCTTGCTGCTTCCACCCAAAGTCTTTTTTCAGTAATTGGCAAGAGCATTGCTCGAATAGCCTCACCAATCGACCGATTTGAGCATCTGCTCCTGCACTGTCCACAATTCTCATCAGAGAGGGATAAGGAATTTGAAGGTCTGGAGCCCAGAAACCTGCAAATTATTTTCAAAACCAAAGTTGGCAGAGAAAAACTGTTAAGATGCTTAGAGAATTCTAAATGCATACAACTAATTAAAATTGTGGGTCACGAAGCTATAATTATATAACAGATAAACTTTGAAACCAAAGGACAACAAATGACAAGCCAAATTTAAGGAAAAATAAAATGGAAATAAAAATCACAACTTCAGGGATTCAGCGTGTACTTAGGGTTTACTTGGAATTAGTAGTAATGTTGGATCGTCTCACCCTAAGTTCTCAGCTTATAGACTGGTGCCAAGAGTTGGGAAGATCTTTTTTTTAAATGTATTTAAATATCTTGTCGTAGCTAGATGGCTAAATACAATATGATTTAAAAAAAAAAAAAATCGACCGATTAAGTCTTTCGGCAACGCCATTTGACTCAGGAGAGTACGGTGGAGTCAAGTCATGAATTATCCCCTTCTGAGCAAAGAATCTTGCTAAGCTAGGATTTACATATTCTCCTCCATTATCAGATGGAAGGGATTTGATTTTACAGTCGTACAGAGTCTCTAGTTCTGTTATGAAGCCCATGATCGCTGATGCAGTGTCGGATTTAGCTTTAAGAAACTGAATGCTCGAGTATCTTGTTGCATCATCAACAAATGATATTTAATACAGTGCTTGGCCTAATGACGGTACGGGAAGAGGACCACAAAGGTCTGAGTGAATACATTCCCCTCACTCTTTTGCTCGAAATGATGACGGCTTGGGCTTACTATGATGAGATTTAGCAAGAGCACAAATTTCACAGTAAAAATTTTCGGGACAGTCAGGGGGATAATCCTTATCCTGGATTAATTTACTAATCTTTGCTATAGAGGCTGGTGTAGCGTGGCGCAACGCTTCATGTAAGAATTCATGGGTTATGAAGGCGTCGTAAATCGACTTTTGGCTTGTCTCAGTTATGACCGGAAGTAAACTAATAAATTTTGCTTCTAACGTTTTCCAGCCCTTGAAAAGGCGTATTATATCTCCATTATCATGCATTTGATAATTTTGGGACCTCAATTTATACCATGATACAAGTGGACAAGTTAAATTGGGAACAAACAAGACATCATATATGCTAAAACACGAATATGATCCATCTGATAGTAGACATCTTAACACTATGCTGCCCTTTCCTTTCACAGCCATGCCTTGACCTGAACTTGATCTTACAAGTCCGGACGATATCGATAAGGTTTCGAAGCGATCTGCGTATGGGCACATATGAGTAGTTGCAAAAGTGTCAAGGTACAGTAGAACCCCTCTTAGCTAATAGTGGGTTCCGGTATAAATGTTGACAAGATTCATTGTAACTTGGACTTTTATATTTGCAACACTTACCCTTACAGGTCATTTTGCAGGCAGGGATAAGTATTGCAAATATAAACAGTAAAATTTCTATGAATCTCTTCAGTAATTATACCGGGACCCACTATTAGCTAAGAGGGGTTCTACTGTAAAAGGGGTGATTACTGACCATTTCTTGAGACGTTGACGTCATGAACGCCTCCTCTTCAGATGGTCTCTTCCTCTCTTTTCCATTCTTCTCGGTGGCTTTCTTCTGACATTCATGCCAGGTATGCCCTATTGTCTGAGAGGGGAAGTGTTTTGAGCAGTGTGCACAAGACTTCTTTCTGGCCACCTTGTATGGTGCTTTTAGTTTAAGCGCAGCGGAATTCAATTTCGGCTTTTCCGTGAGGAATGCTGAATTCTATTTCCCATTAAGGTTACTAAAACATTATCGACATTATAACCGTAAATTTTTAATCTGTCCATGTCGGCATGAACTACATGAAATTGAGTACCACCCACTGGTGTATTTTAACTTGAAGGCACCAATAAAAGGCGTTGAGCCGATGTCATATTGGTCGTTGATGTCCCCTGCTTTGGACTTATCAATTTTCGCACAACTGTTGAATTTCTGGCAGACAATATATTAGTCATATCCTGCCATTGATATTTTGAAGGCGCCCGTGTCAATCACTACACCGTGAAAATTAAATGAGTTGTATCTGTTCGAATGAGAAGTAGAAGCAAATGTGTAAAGAAACTGTTAAACTACCCGAGCGTTTTCATCACGTTGTTAAATGATTACACTATCAACTTTGCTGAGAGTATACAGGATAGTTGAAACGCAAGTAGATCGTTGATCTTAAATGTGTCGTATTACTCATTCAACTCAGGGCTTGACTAAGTGTTGGCGTTTCGGTTGAAACACGATCGTCAGCAGCATGAATAGTGTTTTCATCTACATGTGCACTTCGCGATTGGGTGTTAGATTTTGTATGAGGCGCTGGACACATAGATAGTTGGGATAGAGAACTAAAAGTAGAAATCAGCTCTTTCATGCTTTCATTCATCTTTTCGTATTTTCAGTGAAGTTCAACAGAAACTTATTGAAAGTACAGCGGGGGTCACTTGGTTTAAGGCCGTAAAATCATTAAGCAAGTGATGTAATCTTATGTATCTCCTCTTGCCATTTTTTTTTTTTTTTTTTTCCTATTTAAGTCTCGGGCCGAGCCCTACGTATCCGAAGATCTGAGACCGGTGGAGCCGGCTAGGTTCAAGTCTAGGACCTGCCCAACTCGTTCGCACCGCGTGAACCGCTACACAAGTAGTAGCTAGTTAAAGTACATTTATTAAACTCCTTTAAGTAAATTCCCAACACCCAAGCCGAAAACTCCAAGTTCCAGAAAAGTTAAAGAAACAAAGGAAAATATATGGTCTAGTCCCTGCACTCCTCGCACTGGTTCCTTTCCTATCATGATCTATGTCATGTTCAAATTTCTTCTTGGTCCACGCTGAGGGCTGTAGACAGAGTCACAGGTTGACTTTCAAAGCAGCCAGTTTTTTGCGCAAATAATTTAAAACTTTCAAGACAATTATGCCCGAGGATATTTTTGATAAATTTTTGGTAGGGCATAGCCCCCCGCAGACGACGAACGTAGTGAGCGTGTCGTCGACAGTGTATGAAGTGGTTAGGAGTAGTCTCCTCCCCGCAAGAACATTCCATTGTCGCACCAAGGTTGTTAAAGCGACGGTGGTGTGCTGCAAAGTTTCCGTGTCCCGTGCGAGCCGCAATAAGTTCAAGCAACAACCGTCGAGGAAGGGCCAGTTCTGGTGGTTTGCGTCTTCGCATCTGGAGATCCAGTTCGCGATACCGCGGTGGACAGGATTCGTCCCAGAAAATATCGAGTAGCGCCTGTCGTTTCTGGTTCATCAAGTGATGAAGGTAAGCTAAGGTGATCGTTTCTGGCTTTACGGCCCGATTAGGTAGCCCACGTAGGGCGGCTCGCGCTGCTGCGTCAGCCTCTTCGTTTCCCTGGATCCCTGAATGTCCCGGCACCCATTTCACCTCCACTACTAAATGTGCCTCTTGTATAAGTGACCGGAATGCGCGGACATCTTTAATGCTTGAGGATGTGTTTCCTGTCAAGACTGCATTTCTGGCTTGTTGGCTATCCATCATCACATTTACTTGTTGTGGCCTTCCCCTGACCTCCAACGTTCGGCTTCCAAGATCCTCAGCGTCGCCTCTAGAGCCTTCCTCGCCCCAACTATCTCCGCGTCCAGGACCTCTCCCCCGTGGATGATGCCACTTTCCCTTGAGAGAGTCATTCCTCCTCTTTTTAGGACAAACGCCCATGCGGAGCGCCCGTGTCCATCCGAAGATCCATCCGTGTAGGCGCAGATTTCGGAGCTGGGCAGTTTTTCGATCCAACGTTTGCTAGCTTCGAGGTCTGTGTCTTTTGTGCCAAGCTTCGCAAGGTTTATCGGCCCGGGCAAGGGTTCGGCTGGCTCGGCCTCGGGAAGTTCTCGGTAAGCCCGCTGGAGACGAGACATCTGGAGCTCGGGCCGTGCGGATTTCTTGTTCCTTTTCTTGAACTTTTGTGTTCCGTCGTTAGGACAGATCGCAGCGCGGCTTCTCAGCGGATGTCGGTCGTCAAGTGTGTTAAGTCTGGCGGCAAGTCGAAGTCGGTTACCCTCAAGGATGTACTTTGATGGTGGAATTCCTCCTTCTCGATGTATCACTACATTCGGTGTTGTCCGTACTACCGGGAGAGCGGCTCTTAGCCCCATTAAGATGGCCTTATCTATCATCTCGCAGGTGCCGGCGATTTGAGGCGTGACTGTTCTTCTTATGGTCGGACGACTCAGTCCAGGCCACCATACTTCTGATCCGAAGGTGGCGACAGGAACGATGCATGTGTCCACTGCTCTCACCAACGCTTTGGGTGCAGCTCCACGATATGTCGAGTTCAAGCGGCGCATGTGCTGGGCTGCTCTGAGCGCTTTTTCGCACCACGTTGTGACGTGGTGTTTGAAGTTGAGACGGGGGTCTAAATGTACTCCCAGCCAGCGAATGTGCTCAGCTGGCTCAATTAGCGTGCCGTTAACCCAGACGCCCACTGCTGTCTCACGACGTCTGCTAGGGAATTGGATGACCTCCGACTTCGCGGTATCAAAGGCGACCGCGTTGTGTTGCGCCCAGTTGAGGAGATGGTCTACCTCGCGCTGCGCTGCGGCGGCCGACTCGGCGGCGGTGGGGCCATACCCAAGGATTCCAACGTCATCAGCGTAGCTGAACCTCAGATTAGCGTTTCCACTGCGCATTGGCTCTGCCATGTATAAAAGGAAGAGGAGAGGTGATATTGGCGATCCCTGAGGAACCCCGCATGTCAACTCCCTCTCGGTGGTGACTCCCCCGTTGTATCGGACTTGTACCCTTCGGTTAGCCAGAAAAGAGCACGTCCAACGCAGAATCGAATCTGGCCACCCTTGTGATTGCATTCTCTTCACCAGGCGGTTGTGGAGTGCTGCATCAAATGCACCTTGAACGTCTAGGGTCACAAATGTCGCAGCCCACCCTTGGGAGCTAGCCTCTTCAACATCGTGGACTACGCAGGAGACGAGGTCTGTAGCGGATCGTTTGGGAAGTGCGCCGAATTGTTGGTGGCCGACCACGTCACAGGTAACTTCCAGATGCGCCATACGTTTGGCTAGAAGCCTTTCCAGCCCTTTGCCTAAGCATGATAGTAAAGCGATGGGCCTCCAGCCTTTCACTGTCGTCGGGTCCCGATTTGGTTTCGGGAGCAGTACTACTTCCGCCAGCTTGAAACAGGTTGGGTGTGTACCTAGCTGCATGCATGCCCTAAAGAGTTGTGTCACATGTGGGCCGATCGTCTTCCAACATGCTTCGAGTAACTCGACTGAGACTCCATCTGCTCCAGGTGCTGTGTTTCCGCAGCCAATGGTGTATTTGCGGACATCCTCCTCTGAAATATCGTTGTCCCATGGAATCCGATTGTCGCTGGCCGTAGTACATGGCGGGAGATCGTCTGTTGCCTGGTGTCGTGCGAGAAGAGCATCGCGGAGAATTGTTGCTCGCTCAGCCGGATTCGTAATAAGGGATCCTTCGTGATTGAGTGGTGGGGGAATTTTGGCCTGCCGGGGGCTAGCTGAACGCATGAGCTTAAAGATATCTGCCGCTGTATTCATTGCCTCGATTCGTTGTGTGCAATGCTCTTTCTTGGCTGCTGAGATCGTCTCTCGTAGTTTCTGTGCGGAGGCGGCGCGTAGGCTGGGTGATGTCGCTTCTCGGTACTCAACGCGTGCTGTTTTGCACTTGGAAGTCCACCAAGGGGCAGATTTTCCACGGCCTTTTCCGACTTTGACTCCTGTTGCCTGAATACCGTTTGAAAGTTGCATGCAGAGCTCCTGGGCGTACACTTCCACTTTCTCTATAGTGTCCAGTGTTTGAGGCGGATGGACCCATCTTGCAATAGCTCGAGCAAAATTTGGCAGATTTCCTCGTGGAACTCTAACCTTCAGCGGTTCGGTATCCATGGTAGCTGCTGTTATCGGGACTTGACCTCGGATCGGTAGGTGGTCACTGGTTACGCACTCGCTTCGGTCCACCCATGCCATAGTGTCGCTGATGTTAGTCCACACGAGATCCAGTGTATTCCCTCGTCGCTGTGTCGGTTCGCCGATAATGAGACAAGACAGGTTGTGTCTTTCAGCCCACTTCTCGATTTCTTCGCCCTCTCCATGCCTGTTAGAAGCCCCTGGCTGCCAGGCCTCATGAACGGCGTTAAAATCTCCTGCGGCAACCGATTTTGGGGGTGGGTTCCAGTTTACAATCGGTAAGTATGCCGTAGAGTCCTTGGGTGCCTTGTATACGTTGAAGAAGGTGATTCCGTTGACCACTACCCAGCAGTAGTCTCCCGTTGGCGTAGTGCACGGAAATATCTGAGTCGCTGTTATTACCCTATCACTTTTCCTTGTATAGGTCACGGCTCTTGGTCTTACATCCACGCCACCGTATGGTGTGTGGCACGTGTACCCTGGGTGTGACCTAGTTGACTTTTTTCTTTTGTTCCAGCATGGTTCCTGGATGAGAATGACATCGACGCCTAGCTCGTAAGCTCGAGAAAGTGCAATGTCGTGTGTTGATCCTCCTCTGCCTACATTAATTGACATAAAACTGAGAGTAGGAGGGAGACGTGAAAGGGCCCGTGGGGTGCCCTTCACAAGTTGTGCTTGGGGTTAGTGTCTATGACCATAGCTTCGGATGAAGTAGCTTCGGTCGAGAGAACCTCAAATCTGTTATGGGACTTGGCAGCGGACTGGGAAGATTGACTTTGTCCTGCAGAAGCTAATGAGATAGCATCTGCGTGTCTTACGGCTGCTTTAGCTCGAGCTACCGCTGCAAATTCGCGTTGGCTTTGTTTTCTGATGGTCAGAAGCTGCTCTTTAGTGGGTTGGCCGATCCTGGTCGGGCGTGCCAGACAGTCTCGGCTGTCAGATCGGTGTGGGCCTCCGCAGTTACGGCATTTAGTGTGCGCTTTACACTCGGCAGAAGAGTGCATGGTGGAGGAGCAATTCCAACAGGCAGGAGCACGAGAGCATCCACGGGTGCCATGAAATTGTAGGCAACGTTTGCACTGTTGCACGGTTTGACGAGGTTGATGTCGCACTGCGATGCCAGACTCGTCGAATAATCGGAATCCTGGTCGTGGAGCGGACGTTCTATCGAATTGGGCCAGCCATGACTGGTAGGGTGCTCCCTCTTTACTTTTTCCGTGTGGACGAACCTTGACCGGAACTGTATTGGTTACTCTTGTGATTTCATTTTTAACCATCTCTTCCGTGATATGAACCCTGCCAAGAATGGATATTATGGCCACTGGAACTGTGGAAATTCGGAATACGACCAGGTCGGATGCCTTTTCCAGCTTGGCTCCAATGGGGGCAAAGGATTCAGCCAAATCTATCAAGATTTGACGAGTTTCTTCATCTTTTGCTCTGAGTGCAAAGCCAGTTGGGACACGATAGACGTGGTCGATTGTGGTTGGCGGGAGGCTAAGGAGTTGCCCTACAGCTTCTCGAACGCCAGTCGGAGAGAGTTTGCGCCAGTCATGGTCTTTCCCGAGTCGGAGGAAGAGCCTTTCGTCTTGCGTGGAAAGAGCTACTAGTTTTGCCGGTATTTGGGGTGCATTTATCTGCTTGAGTGGCGTGCGTCCAACGTTTACCGGTGTGGAGGATTGTTTTTGACCCCTGCCGGTGACTGTGGCCCATGTCGCTTTGGCAGCAGGCTTTGGAACCACTGGGTTGACTACTTGCGTGGGGAGTCTGCTTCTTGGACCAACTGAGGGGCTTTCTCGGGAGATGGCATCCGCTGGGCGAGGGGGTAGGATTGGTGGGGATGATCCTGGTCCCGTTGTCAAAAATTGAGCTATTGCTGCTCGGATATAGGATACCATAGAGTTTATGTATTGTTCATTCTGATCAGTGGTCAAAGGCGAGAGGGCAGTTTCAGCACCGGTGGTAGCCATAGAGCACAAGAAGAAGTTCGCAGCATATTGCGCCTGTCGACGCTCTTCTGCTTCCATTGCTCTTCTTAGTTCTAAGGGGAGTTGGGTGCCACTAGTCACATGGCGGGACTCTGGGGCCACCCTCTTGCCGTCCGATGTGGGTTTTCGGGGCATTTTTGTACTTGAGGAGGAGTTTGACGCTCCTGTCGCGTTTTTATTGGTATTTCCAGGCTCTTGTAAGGACCCGTTTATGACTGGCCGCCTTGGTGCAGGCACAGCAATTCTTCTTTCCGAGGTTCCAGCAACTTTGGCAGTCCTCTCGCCTGCTAAAGTCTTTTCTTTCTCCAGACTTTTATCTGCTGGGACTTTTTCTTCATCTCCTTTGGTGGAGGCAGCCCATTTTGAGTCGGATAGACCCTTTTGTATAAAGGCGTCAATGACACAATCTTGCATTTCTGTGTCCTGAGATCCTTTCTCGAATTCTTCGATCTTTTAACGGATGTCGATTTCCATCTTATTCTGGTCGATCATGTTTTCTGTCATCCCCCTAGTCTTCAGGCGGTTTCTCATAACCCTGTGGGCTCTGTCAATTGTTGCTTTGTGACGCGCTACACGCGACACCTTTGTCGGCCCCGACGCCATTTTTAATAACGGGGAGTACCGCACGATATCAAGTGAGTGTTAGATGAAGTGTGAATCAAGGGATTGGAAGGGCTTGGGGTAAGTTCTCATCGATACGGAATTGTTTGTTTGTATGTTTATTATTTTACGTCTAAACTAGCCGAGCCTTGGCCGACCTAAATCTAATCCCAATTGGGATACAAGACGCCAAGGCTTACTGCCTCAGAAACCAGATGCTACATCGTGCTTCACAGAAGAAGATGAAACTTGAAATAATACACGCAGAAAGCAGAGGGATAAAAGGTCCGCCCAGCAACAAAGAAACTTGATAAAGGAGACAAAAACTACCGATAGGAAATTTCCTGCGATTTGAGCGTTTGTATGCGCGAATTGCAGAGAACAGAGGTTTTTACGGCACCAGCTGGGGTTCTGACAAAGAAACTGGGCTAAATTTAGGGCAAATTTCACTGTAAAATTTGGTGTTTTCGAGCCGTGTGATCAGATTACGCGTGCCGATTTTAGAGGCGATTAAGAACTGAAAAATGTTAGGGATGTTGCGAGGAGGTCGAGGGACAGGTTTGCTGGGTAGTCGGCAGTAAATAAAATGACTTGGGGATTTAGGGTATCCGCAGCTACACTCGTTTGTCGCATCCGCATGGCCGAACCGGAGGTGATAAGAGGAGAAATCGCCATGTCCTGAACGGGCGGCATAAATATGAGCCACCAAGGGCCTTGGGAGAGAGAGCTCTTTCGGGCAGCGTTCGAAGTTGTTGATTTGAAGGTCTCGGTATGATTGAGGGGCATACGAATTCCAGAATTACTTGAGCGCTGACTCGGTCTTCGTTATAGCCCATAGTTTGGCTGCATCGTAGGAATAAGTTGAAGGCGAAGAGCTAGAGGGCAAACTTGACCTGGCAAGGTTGTCCGCATGATCATTGCCGGGTATGCCCGAGTGGCCTGGGATCCAAGCGACCTGCACTTGGCCAGGACGAGTGTGAGGTAGGCGGGGTCTGTTGCCCCAGGATTTTGCCTTATCTGCAAATTGGAGGAACTCAGTTTGAGAAGAACAAACCGGGGAGCTGAAAAGCCGCCTCGCGACGTCTTGATTATCCAGGAGGATCCAAAAGTCATTGGCAAAGCGCGCTGAAGGGAGCTGTAGAGCAGCTGACATAGCCACAGCAGCAGCTTTGACTTCGGTATCGAAAGACGTGAAAGAGCGATTGATAGATTTGCTCTCTACATAAACGATACGACCGGCTTGGTGAATTACTACTCGGAGACCAGCACTTGTATTTGGGCCTAACCGGCTGCCATCTGTATACGCCACCAGGTCGTTAAACGGGATCGATGTCGGGAGTTGGGTTGAATTTTGTGTGACGCGCCTTATGCTAGCGTACCAGCCTTCAATTGAAGCCCACGGAGGTAGGACTAAGGGATCAATATACTCTGTTGTGGGAAGACTAAGAATCCACCCTGATAAGCGTGAAACACGGCGGTTGTAAGTATCAACCCACTGGGCACGGCGTCTAAGTGGGTGGCGAGGATCCAGTTTGTGTATACGTAGAGCAGCCGCGCGAGCCCTTTTGTCAAGTTCGATAAGCGGAGGGAAGAGACCTGCCTCGCGGAAAAGCGCGGCTGAGGGAGTTGTACGATAGACAGGGAATATAGCCCTTGCACTGGTTAAGACGACTTTGCGTATCAAAGAAAGATGGGTCTCAACCCGGTTTGACACAATTAGGCCCTTGGGTGTAGTTCTATTGCGGCCAGGCCACCAGACTTCGGACCCAAAATACGCAATGGAGAGTACGGAGGCTATTGTGACCTGACGGAGTAGCCGAGGTGGCGCGCCCCTCGATTTATTAACAAGAAATTTTAAAGCGTTGGCGACCTTTAATGCTTTCCCGGTTAGAAGCTGAACATACCATTTGAAGGTGAGATTTTTGTCCAAGTAAATCCCAAGCCATTTAGTGTAGGGGCGAGTTGTGTTTTCTGATACAGATGGAGTCTCCCCTGGGTCTTTATCATCCCGGCGTCTAGAGAAGTGCTGCAGCTCCGATTTTGCAGGGTCGAATGTGATGCCTTCGGCTTGACCCTAATCGAGTGCTTCCTTGAGTGACATTGAAAGTTGTTCGCAGTTCGCACTGAGCGAACACTGAGTTTCCAATAGAGCAACGTCATCAACGTACCCGAATCTGCTAGAAGCCCTGCCCATTTTCATAAGGGGCGCCACATAGAGCATGAATAAAATTGGAGATACGGGAGAGCCCTGAGGTAGGCCACAGGAGATATCCTGTAGTGGGCCCATCTCACCATCAAGCCTGATTTGGGCTGAACGGCCGGTGGTGAATGACTTGATCCAATTGATTAAGTTATGAGGCCATCCTTGCTCACGTAACCGGCGGATGAGTCTACCTGGCAGAACTGCGTCGAACGCACCTTTAACATCGAGAGTGAGCATACTTGCTGTGCGTCCTTCATTCAAGGCCCGCTCGACATCATGGGTAAGACATGCGACTAAATCGATTGCTGACCTACAGGGCACGGCGCCGAACTGCTGGCTGGCGAGAACCTTCTCGCGGATCGCAATCCAAGAGATGCGCTTTGCTAAAGTTCGTTCTAGTCCTTTTCCGAGCACAGATAGGAGAGCAATTAGTCGGTAAGACCTTGGAGAGGATAAGTCGACTTTGTTAGGTTTTTGTAAGACAATTAGTATAGCTCTGCGAAAGCACATTGGATGATGGCCAGTGGATAGGCAGCCAGTAAAGAGATTAAGAACGTGGGATTCAATCAGAGGCTATGCTAGCCTTAATATTGCAGTTGGGACCTCGTCTGCACCTGGAGATGTGTTACCAGCGTTAAGAACCGACCTTCTAATTTCCTCAAGAATGAGGGGAGGGAAAGGGAGTGCGGTCTGAGCAACTGTAGGGCAATCCATTTCTATGTCGCCAACCTCCGCCGAGGGTCGGATGGTGCAGTGGTACACTATCCGGGCCGTTCTTCCAAGTAGAGTCTAGGTAGCTTGGACACATGCCCCACTTGAGACAGGAGAAAGCTGGTTCGAATCCAGCAAGACCCTCACACCACTTCTCTCGCGGTGATACTGTATTCGTAGAATAACGAAAGCATGCTCAGATAGCCACAGGTTTTTCTCGCTTTTCCCTGTGGTGGGTATTCACGGAAGAGGGTACATGTCGTAAGGCGTTATTCTCGTAGTGGTATTTGCAAATGAAATCTGAGTGTGAGTGCTCCAAACGTCAATCTGAGTCATTTTAAATATCTTCCGTAATCATACGTGTCATAGCCTCAGGCTGCATACACAAATATGATTTTAAAAAAAAAAAAAAAAAAACCTCCGCCGAGTTTACGAGTAAATTATCTACCAGCAATTTAATCTTTTCAGTTAATGTGACCGCAGGGAGGGATTCCCGGGATCTGGGGTCCTTGAGAGGGCTCGAGCGAAATGTTCCTGTGGATTTATGCCACTTTGTCGCAGAAAATATCTCTTTTGGCGAGTTGGCCTTCTCGATCTTTGAGCGAAAAAAAACTTTCTTTGGCCCTTTTAATGGTTTTCTGATATGCCTTACGTACTTCTTTTACTGAGTCTTCAGAGAGGTTTGCTCTCAAGCTTTGCTTAAATTGGCGACGGGCATCTTTGCAAGTTTTATCCCACCAGGGGTTCCCTTTCCCGTGACCCAGTGAGCGCTGGGCTGATGCTGCATATGCATCGCGTACTGCTTCTATTATCTGTTCGGCATAACTATCAAGTGCTTGGGGTGGAGGAGAAGGAGAGAGCGCGGAAATTCTACTAATAGCTACAGTGAGTAACCGGGTGAATAATGTTTCATCGAGAGTGTCCAAGCGCAGCCTTCGCATTGTGTCTTGGGACCGCTCCCAAGGAACTATAGTCGCGAGAGGCAGATGATCTGAAGTTGAATTGATATGAGGGGGGATCCTGCAGGTTGCGTCCACCAGAAGAGGGCCTACGCCAAAGGCGAGATCGAGGACGTTGCCGCGATTGTGTGTCGGCTTATCTGGGGGTGAAAGGAGAGAAAAGTTGCACGAATTTATCCAGTCTACGAAGGGCTGTGCACCTGGAGATGGGCTGCGAGGCCACGACGGCTGCCACCATGTATGATGCAAATTAAAGTCCCCTTGTAGCAGACAATTGTTGCGGAATGTTGCCGTGGCAAGGGTGCGCAGGGACTGTAAAATGTTTGTACCCAGTGACCCGGGTGGGGCGTTGTAAATGTTCCAGATATCAATTGATTGACGGTCAGTTTTTGACAAGCGTAGAACCATAAGGTCGTGCGATGACAACGGGTAGACTTGTTGCGAATGTAGGCCTACACCTTTACGGACGTATGACATGACACGAGGGCGAGCAATGGCCCAGTCGTCACTTGGGGAGAATTCCTCTTGCCATGGCAGCGATACCTAAATTACAACAGAGCCTAGTGCCCTTACTAAATCACGTGATGTGTTTAACTATTGCTTACATGATAATAGACCAAACACTTATATTGCAGCGTCATACGCCCATAAACCGACACTTCTCAAGATTGAGTGGTCCGATTTCTTCTGGATGGCGAGGAACCTCCGTGGTGATTTCATGTTCAAAGGTTTTATTTGCCAAACAATTGGCCATGACTTCAGCATTACCCACATAGCCAACGGAAGTCAGATGTTGTTCATTTGAAGTTTTAAAGGCTGGTAAAGGGCCAACATCCAATACCAAAGCTCCAATTGTTTCTTTAATAGATTCAGTATCAGATTTGTCACTGGCAGGATTATTTTTTTCGATTGCTTCGAGTCCGACAGCATCCTGGCGAATATGTTCATCAACTTTTTTATTGAGTTTTTTCCCGTATTGATTAAGGCAATTTTTCCATTCTTCCTTGCTGTAATTTGTTGACCAACAACCTTCTTTGCGGCAGATGTATTGTAACAAGATAGGATGGAGGAACGAGGTGTTCACAGACCTCAAGAGGGGTGAGGAAATGTATTGATGATAACGAGTCAGAAGAGTAAATGGAGAAGGTTAATTGAGTATGGTCCTAAGATACTCAACAAAGTGTGGAATAGTGAAGATATATTATTGTTATCTAGTATATGCACTGTGTAAATGTACGGAGGAAAATCTACACTATCATGTACATATATAAGCTAAACCTATTCAGCATGCGAGGTACTGCTTAGTTATGCCGATGAGTAATAGTATTCTCCACCAGTACTACTCATAGCGAAAATGCTCCCATGTGACTTACATTACATAAAAAGAGAGAATCAGGAGTGAGATTCAGTCGTGTGCTGCCTTAATTACATTAAGATGTGGCATCTTTTTTTGTGAGTGTTATTGAACTCATTAAAAGGTTACTCAAGAGAATGTGAAGAAGATTGATATTTGAAGATGTTACGATGGTAATATTTTCTGTCGGTAAAAAAAAGTTTGGTTTATTTGTGGCTCATGTAATTCTTTGCAGGTTGCAATTGAAGATTGAAGATCATTTGTGAGTCCAGCAAGATTCTCACTGTGTTTAAAGGAAGCGAGCTGACAAGCTGGCATTATTTTACATCTGCACACAAGTTTATTTTTAAGAACCGAGTTGTATGATAGATCCGTTGTGAGACCATGTTGTAGATGTCGAAGTTCTTTGACAAATAATTTTGGACATTTTTGTGTTAGAAGTCCTGGATTAACACTCATTATGGATTTTAAAGAAGTTGAATTCCAAGTTGCTAAGACTCCTCTTTGGTACTCTGACTCTTTGAATCACTGACGGATAGACTTACTGTTATACTCAAAAGATGGTGTTTTGTTGACAGACATATTTGCATAGTAATGTTCTAGGGCTAGTCCTTGAAGTATCGTCGAGAAAGCTTGATCCATCACGAACGGTTAAACGTCAGACCTTCCGCATATGCCATAAAATATTGCTAATTTCAAGTTAAAATTATCATTTTCTCCACTATATTTGATCTCTTCTGTATATAATTTAGCGAAAGACATAAGTTCTCTGAGATAATCTGCAGCAGGAGATTTTTGAAATTCTTTTTTGAATTGGCTATCAATATTTGGCAGACAATTAATGTTTCTACTAGCTTATTTAGTCTCATTTTTAAAATTAGGGCTAGGTAACGACTAGGGTGGGGATAAATTGAAGTTTTCATGAGTCTCTGCTAGACTCAGTTTGGTTTTAATGAGGTCTTTAAAATGGTTGGAGTTGAATGGTCCGTCAGATGAGAGATGCTCTTGAATAGTTTCATCAGTCCAATCTTTTGGTTCTTCTTGTCGAGTAACGTCGAACAAAGTTTGAGCTATTGGAATTCTAGCCTTTTTTTAAACATAAACACCACATTTCCGAAGATATGTACGCGGCATCTGGATGATAAGGCGGGGTACAGTAGCAAATTTTTCAGTGGTAAAGAAAGCAAATTCATCTTGGAATGATTCCTAACGATCTATGTCTTTCAAGTCGCACTTTTCGTGTAAATTTATCTTTTCTTCAATAAGTTCAGCATCCTTTTGAGATATACTAGTTTCATTGTGGTTTAACATTTTTGTAATGCAGATGAAGCGTGAGAGATCTTTGATACTCTTTTTGAATTGAATTGCTTGGTGGGGAAAATTCTCGAATCGTATCCTTAGCAGAGAGTAGTAAACAAAGGTCCTCAATAATGGAGTGTCTAGTATTCTCTCTTCGTCATCGTCCATATCTTGATCTGTACGTCTACTTATCAGTGTCAGTGTATTTACGAGGTTTGATCATGATAATTGCACTCAGGTTGCTACTTGGTATGATCGTTGTTATTTCGATGGATTATGAAATGAAACTGTGACCTTGCGTCCCCCCGGACGTGCTAAACGGACAGTCCCAAATGCTCGCTGGACGTCCCTGCAAGTAGATTGCGCTTCCACGCTAACCAAATCTGCATTGATCAGCGATCTCGTCGAATATTTTTTGCGCTACTCCAAATTTGGTCACTATCGTTACAAGTATAGTAGTTACCATGACAACTTAGAGCCCGTGTTTAACAAACATAACATAAAGATACCATTTAGAGATATTGGTCCTTGAAATGCCTTAATAACTTTTCCAAATCGTCCAATTCTATATTCCAATTTCATCTTCCTCACCTCCAACTTCGCCTCACTTATTGAACTCCTAATTACAATGGCTGAACTGAACTTTAATGCGCTATCAGCATCAATCAACATATCTCAAGATACTAATGAAAGAGGTATTTTTCCCTTTCTTTCTACTAAAATACATATTGGCTGATTTCTCCAGGAATGGTTACCGGAAGTGCTCTTTTAGAGGCCCATGATGGGCATCAAAGTATACCAAATAATGAGGATACCCGTATGCTAAGCTCCCTAAAACTAATTCATTTATGGCAAAATTTCCACTAATACGCAATTTCTTCAGTCGAGACCCAGTGCGGAAGTATGGAAGAAATAATTGGTGTCCGGATCGACCAAATGGAGGACTGTAAGAGAGCTGTCGAGCACCTAGCTAACGAAAATGGATTTGCGACAGTCATCCGGAGATCTACCAAAAAAGATCCTCAAACTGGTATTTACTTAAAGATTGAGCTGGTCTGTACTAGGAGCCGTCAACCTGAGCTGAAAGGATCCGGGAAACGAAGAACTCCAAGCGGCCGAGTCGGATGCCAATGGAAGGGATACATAACCTTCTACAAAAGAGAAAACATCTGGAAATTTAATGTCCAGAGAGACTTCCATAATCACTATCGGGTAAATGCAGAGCGTATTCCCGTTATTCGTCGCCATAAACGCAACGGTAACGTTGAGGTTTTAAATCAGATTCGTGCGCTTAACAATAATCGACGTCTAACTGCCCAAGACATTGCTGAAGAAGTTGGTCGAAAATATTCTCTGGAGGTTACGGCCAAAGATGTTCAGAACATTCGAGATGAAGACCAACGAGCACTGCCCGGAGGAAGGACCCCAACGCAACAATTCTTGCATAACCTACAAAACGATAGCTCTGCTTTAGTAGTAGATTTCCAAACCGACGCCCAGAATCGTGTTGAATATGTGCTATGGACATATCAGTGGTCAATCGAAACCTGGAAAAACCATAACGAAGTCATTTCACTTGATGATAATTACAAAACTAATCGATTCAATCTTCCACTGATGCAGATCACTGGAATAACAGGCATGAATTCCACCTTTAACGTCGCCTGGGCTTTGATCAAGGATGAGCGGCAAACATCCTATCAATGGGTGTTAACTCGGCTGCAAAGGATAATGGATGAGCATCAAATACCTTTGCCTATGGTCATAATCACCGATTATGATACGGCGCTAAGAAATGCCCTCGAAACTGTATTCCCTCGAGTCCCAACCCAGCTCTGTTTGTGGCATGTTATGAAGAATGTTGTATATAACATTGGCAAGAAATGGGAAGGTACTTTAGAAGGTACTCTTCTCGGAGAAAGGCTTGGCGGGGTTGGGACTGGAATAAGAAGAGAGGGCAACCATCTTGAGCACGAAGATGCTAATGCTAATGCCCACGCTGAATCTGTCGCAACACACTTGATGGAAGGGCCAGAAAGAGCTGTTTTCGGCGGGAACGCCCGGCCAAGAATAAATATTAATTCAGTGCAGCAACCTGGGCCGGGTCGGTCCTTCGTAGACAGTGCGGATGGAATTTTGAGTGGTTGGAGGGTTTGCGTTTATGCCGAAACCGAAGAGATGTTCACCAACAACTGGCGAATACTTGAAAGAGAGTTTTCTGATTAGCGAGGTAAGCAATCTCTAAACGGTTTAATCATAGAAAAAACAGCCAAATAAGATATCCATAGATATTATAAGCTATTTGTCAACAACATATCTCCCTGTTGTTGATCAGTTTGCCTTGTTCTCAACCAAACTTCACCGAAATTATGGAGTCAAAGCAACTTCGAGAACTGAAGGGTCTCACTCTTCTCTCAAAAAGCACCTCAAAAACTGAAATGGTGACCTCATCGCTCTCAACAATGCCATAACCACAATGAGAGAAAAACAAGAGAGAAACTACCGAAACGAGATGGAGAAGCAAATGCATAAAGTGCTTCCTCAACATAGATCACAGTTATTTAACTTGGTCAGATGTAGAGTCAGCTTTGCAGCACTACGTATGCTCGAGGATCAGGCAAATCAAGCACACAATAACTCGAGGATGCCTCTGACCGTCAACTGGACTTGTAGTGGAGTTTTCACGGCGCAATTCGGTCTCCCATGCTGGCATCGATTAGTCGACGTTTTGAATACCAACGGTACGATTGAGATGCGCTCTATCGATCCGCACTGGTATCTCACAAAAATACCTCTACCTCAAAGAGAGGAAGACTTACGCCGCATTCTCGATCCTGCAGTTATCCCTCGTAGGCGTCAACGTACAAGGCAAGACGCAAGCGTACGAAGAGATCGTTCTCATGACGAGCTTCTACCTGTAAGACGTATTCAAGCGTCCGTTACTGCACCTCCCGAGCTTCAATCTTCAGCGGAGTCTCAATTGCCACCCCAGCAGGGTTTAATAGAGCGACGCCAGCCTACTCCATCAAAGTGCAGTATTTGCGGTCAGTCTGGACATCGCTTTAATAGCGCACACTGTCCTCTTAGGGTTCGGAATTAGGCAAGTTTTCTTGATTTGTTCTTGTATGCCGCTCAAAATACGTATATGTAATTAGTTCTTATACACAGTCTTCCCTTTTCAGTAGAATAGTAAATACTTAGATATAAATTTATTTCAAATGAAGAAAGTGTACCACACGTATGCATGTGAGCCCATCGATTGGACATCATTGATAGGAAAAATGTTGAAGAAAATTACGCGTAACTAATTGTTACTGTACGGTTTGATGTTGGTAATATATAACACGATTTGGAGTAGCGCAAAAAATATTCGACGAGATCGCTGATCAATGCAGATTTGGTTAGCGTGGAAGCGCAATCTACTTGCAGGGACGTCCAGCGAGCATTTGGGACTGTCCGTTTAGCACGTCCGCCGTCCCCCAAACGCCTTACATAATCAGAATACATCACGTGAACCCCTACATGCCCAGCTCCATTCTAACAGCAGATACATGTGCTTTCCAACCTGTCTAGACAAGGTAGATACTGAGGCTTCTTCCAGGAACACTCTGTTTGAGTCCTCTGGGCTCCTTTCACACACATAGGCAAGGAACCTGGGCCTATACATGTTGAAGTTCCAGTAAATTCCAGTAAATCAAGGTACATTGTTGCGAAACATCGAGTATCACTAAAAATTTTTTGGTCAGGCATGGAATCTTCAAAATAGAATACTGCTCAAGCCTCAAGAGCTATCGTCCTACAAGCGACTTCTTGATGAATAAGCAAGGCAAAAGATTCAAGACCTGTGCGACATACTCGAAGTAACGCGCACTATCCCATTTGGATGAATGGGATAGCTTCATATATAAAATCAGGGCTTGGAGTCGTCTCGTATAATATTACCCTTACCTCTTCCGATGTGAGCATCATTCTAACAAAGTTTTACAAGGACAAACAAATTAATTAGATATTGAATACGAGTTCGATCCTGATGAGTTGCGGTTTAATTTTGGGCTGCCAATTGAGTCTAACAGTGATAATGTTAGTAGCTTCCGACAAATGGATAAAGTCGTTTGCTCCCTTGTTGATCTTACATGGGAGGCTGGCGGGCATAGATTCCGGCAAATGCGGACTCATAGAACCGCTGAAAAAATCTACTGTTACTATCGCTGTTCTCAAGACAATCATCATGTCCACCAATCGCAGAAAAAAGGTAAACGCGAACGTTATGTGGTGACAAGATTTTCTTATGACAGCGCGTTAGTTGCTAAAACGAATCTACTCAATCGCCAGCTAGTTACAGTAGAACCTCTCATAGCTAATAGTGGGTCTCGGTATAATTACTGAAGAGATTCATAGTAGTTTTACCGTTTCTATTTACAATACTTACCCCTGCACGTAAAATGACCTGTAAGGGTAAGTGTTGCAAAACTAAGCTCAAACCATTCAATAAATCTCAACAATACTTAAACCCGGGACCCACTATGGGTTTGGATAGGTTCTACTGTACTCATCTGGAAATTTACATACTTTCGCGATACACGATCGCTGCACTGTATTACAGATAGAGTTTTAGCTTTAAATCTTGATTAATTCAAAGAATGAAAAAAATATCTTTCTCCGAAACGTTCTTGTTCAAATCTTCTTACTACATTCATGATTATCTATGTATTGATTACTTTGGCTTTCTCAGCAGAATCTTTGAGCGAAATGATAAGTGATTCTCCCCAATAAGAAAAGAACAAACTTGAAAAATGCCTCGAGAAATTAATATTTTTAATTGATAGAACAAAATAGATTTTTCTGAGATTTTAAGTAGATGCAGAGAAATCACATTTAACCCGCTGCCTCATGTTAAGACTTAACGATAGTAAGGATTCTTAATGATATCATCTCCAAAAGACTACAGGCATGTAAAAGATAATGGCAAAGATAGCAGGTAGAGTGTGATGAAACTAATGGAACTCTCGGTGACTTGTGAGGAATTGTTATTTTTGAAGTTTTAGAGTTTCATGTACATGTAAATCCATATAAAAGTTGCTAACCTTAGAGGCAGTAATTAACGGTGCACTGGTGCACGTAAAACAATGTAACTACGTCCGTATGTACGTAAACTTGTACTCCGCGTATTCTGTTATGTATTGTGCACAATTCTTCAAGCAAAATAATTATGAACTGTGTTATATCACGTTTGCTTGAAAATTTTGGGGTGCTTTAAGGGACGTTGGAGCTATCTCTAGCATTAAGATCAGACTTAATTGACAATATCAGAGCATCCAGCTCGGCTTGCTTTGATCTAGAGCTCAGCCGGATATCAAAATTTTTGGACATTTTTTCATACCAAAAGATTGTATGATGGAAGGTCGAATTTTAATTAGCTTGAAGCTTCGCTAATCTGCGAACCACAAATGTTGGGGGTTGGAACTGAAAGTTCTCATCATATGGTTGTACCGTATTAACGACTGTCAAGGTAAACCGCATTTTGTCGGGTAACTTTTCTTAGTGGTCATTAAATTGTTCAAAGTCTGTCTTTTCGAACTTTCAGCTGCAGATACTTGAATTTTCAAGAAGAGCGACTAACGCTTGTTTGCTTGGTTATTATCCAAAATTTTGTTTCGTAAGGATATGCTGTAGCAGACGACAAAACAATCCATCTGAGTACGAAAGGAATCGAAATTTTGTTGGTTTGTGGGAATTTTATTCAGTTTAAGAGATTGATTTGTCAGGAAATCTTGGGCAATGATAAAACTGAGTTATTTAGCTCCGGCATCTGCATAGATTTTACTTGATTTCTCTATCCTGTGTTAAATTTCCCCTTTCAAACGATTGATTGGTCTTGCTTAGAAATATTTTAAGCACTGGAGCCTATGACCAGAAGGTGCTGTATGTGGCTCATCATTTATCATCAATTTTGTGGATATAAAATTCAAGCAAAATCATTAGTCACGCAATGTTTTCGAGGATATAGTGATATTATGAACTCAAAAAGCGCCAATTTCACAAATGTGTGCATTGTCAATGTGAAAGGATGTTGAAATTCCATACCTACACTGAATCCAGAGGGTCTCAACCAATGATTGGAGCTACTTCCCTTTGAATATTGGTTTTCTTTTCTCCCTGAATGCCCGCAAGGCCTCATTCCGATCTTCAGTATTTAATACTCTTGTATACATTTGACTTTCAACTTCTTCATCCCCCCAATTTACGGCGTGGAGCGCACTTTCAACTGCGACCGGACCACCTTCACAAATTTCTCTCGCTAGAGTAAGTGCTTCATCGAGCACCCCTTCCCTGGTCCTCCGCATAAGATCAGCCTGTTGGTCGGTCTCCCCTTTTGATTCCTCCGGCAGGATTTCGACGACTCTATCCGCGATTCCGAAGAAGAGGGACTCTACGGCAGTTACTCTGCGCCCAGTGAGTATAAGATCTCGGGCGCGGGAGAGACCTATAAGGGCCGGGAGGCGGTATGTTCCTCCTGCCCCTGGAATGATTCCAAGTCGAGTTTCTGGGAGACTAACTTCAGCAGTGTTCGCCATTAAACGAAAGTGCGTACATAAAGCAAGCTCTAGACCGCCTCCAATTGCGATAGAGTTAATCGCCGCGATAGTTGGGATGGGGAGATCAGCCAGAGAAGCAAAGGTGCGTCGAAGATCAGACAAAAAAGAGACGGTGCTAAATCATCTGTCAAAACTTGTCCACCAATGACTCAGATGCGCTGAGCGAACGAGCATACTCATCCATGGAGAAACCCTCCCGTTCCTTCAAGTCAGCGCCAGCACAGAAGCAATTATCGACTTCGCTGGCAATAATAAGCGCCCGTACTTTCATTTCTAGATCTATGCCACTACTTGAAGTGATTTCTTCTGCTTCGAAGTCCTGGTCACTGGCTGGTATATTCTGATAATGGATTCTATCTATCTCCATACTAAGTTGCTGTAACATCTGTCGAGAAATGGCATTACGGGCTTCCGGGCGATTCTAGTGGATGTGAGAGGGACATAAATAGTGAGACGGGTAACCAACGAGCGAGATAATTCGAATTCGACCACCATGGGGAGCTTGTGCATCATAGACTTTGATTGTTGACGGTTGAGTGGCTTGTGTAAATAACCGGAGATGTCTACGCGCAGGAAGGGATATCAATGGTCTGGAGATCAGTTTGGCACTCATGATGTTCTTTTTGAACCATGTGGATTGGAGGGGAGATATTTGTAATTCTCTTTCAGCCTCCAGACCAGACTTAGCCTTTGACACAGAGCCTGGGGGCCCGTGGCTGATCCTGGCTACTCGGAATCGGGGCAACTATCGTGAAGCGCCGTGGGCTTACTCTGGCACAAGCATTAACTTTATGCCACATTCGATACAAGTTGGAATGGGACGAGGTATAAAATTTATGCTTGTGTCTTTTTTTCTGATTACAGTCCAATCTTATCTATAGCGATGTGGGTCCCGGTTTAAGTGTTAAAAATATTCATTGAAATTCAACCATTTACATTTGCAATACTTACCCTTGCAACCAAAATATCGGGCAAGGGTAAGTATTGAAAATTAAATTGTTGAATTTCAATGAATATTTTCAACACTTATACCCGGACCCACTATCGCTATAGATGAGGTTGAACTGTACTTACAACAATAGAACCTGTCCAAAACCATAGTGGGCCCCGATATAATTGGTGAAACGATTTATTATAATTTTACCGTTTATATTCGCAATACTTACCCCTGCACGTAAAAAATCACGAGTAAGAGTAAGTGTTGCAAAAGTAAGTACCAACAGGTCAATAAATCTCAACAATAATTAAACCCGGGACCCACCATGGGTTTGGATAGACTCTACTGTACATCTTTTTTTTTTCAAATCATTTGAGCATATTCAGCCTAATAGCTATGACAAAATGAAACCACTACATTGACTAAATTTTACTATAACTCTGCAACAACTTCTTCAAATTTAAAAATTCTAGGTTCAAATAAAATCTAAGCCATTTCTTGGATAAGTCCAACTTTGTTTTGTGAAAATAATGATTAACTGTAAGGTTCACGCTGGTCCTGGCACTTAATGTCTATTGCGCACTTTTTGACGTATCATTTCACCACGTGGTAGAACCTGCGTTAACAGACAACGATGCTGTAAACTTTAATTTTTTGATCCATATAAGTATTCGACAGGCTTTTATGTCATTCCTAAATTTCTCTGATTTCAATATTCTCTGTTTTTTTACAATGAGAAAACTTTCACAGCACCAGATATTATCCATCACTACATGACTCGGAGGTAAAAAAGAACTAGGAATAGCAAAAATTTTGGACTGTCATAGGTCTATGGCAGCCAGGTATCGGAAAAAGACATCTCATGATACATCAAAACCTGTGCACGGACGACCACGGAAGTTAACGTGTCGAGACAAGCGAGCCCTGGCTCGTTTGGTGGCTAATGGCGGGACCAAAACTGCGGTAGAAACGACGAAGATTATCAATCTTAAACGAGAAGACAAAGTTTCTCCTGGTACCGTAAGGCTGGCTCTGAGGGAACAGGGTCTTCGGGCTATTAAGAGGGTGAAGAAACCGATGCTGTCAAAGGCGCATCAGAAAGCTCGGTTGCATTGGGCTTTAGAACATGAAAGTTGGATTTTGAAGATTGGAAAAGAGTTATTTGGTCAGATGAGACGAAGATAAATAGACTCAATAGCGACGGAATCAAATATGCCTGTTCCAGGAATCCAAGTAGCTATTCGGCAGAAGTGGTCGAAGAGACACTGAAGTTCGGGGGCGGTTGCGTAATGATATGGGGTTGTATGTCTTGGTTTGGCGCCGGTGGAATGAGTCGTATGGTTGGAAGGATGAACTCGAAACAGCTAATAGGCATTCTGAATACTTGTTTGGTTCCAACAGTCGACGAAATAGCAAGCAAGCTCTTTTCCAATGCCAGAAACAACGTTATTTTTCAACAAGACAACGATCCTAAGCATACTTCTAGGGCCACAAAGAATTGGCTAGCTACCACCGGTATAAATACCATGGAATGACCCTCTCAATCGCCCGACCTGAACCCATTTGAGTACCTATGGTGTCTGGTAAAACGCCGACTTGGAGAGTACCCGGAAACGCCGAAAAGTATGCACGAATTGATGAAAAGAGTTGACGACGTCTGGCAAAATATAACTGAAGATTCATGTCGTACATTAATTGAGAGTATACCATCAAGGGTTCTAACCGTAAAGAAGGCAAAGGGGGGTCATACCAAGTATTAGAATAACGCGTCTAAAAATTCGCAATAGACATGAAGTGCCAAGACCAGCGCGAACCTTACAATTAATCACTATTTTTACAAAAACAAAGTTGGACTTGTTCAAGAAATGGCTTAGATTTTATTTGAACCTAGAATTTTTAAATTTGAAGTTGTTGCAGAGTTGTAGTAAAATTTAGTCAACGTGGTGGTTTCATTGCGCACTTTTAGACGCTACTGTACATCTCGTAGAATGACTCAGGTTGACGTTTGGAACACTCATATTTAGATTTCATTTGCAGATACCACTATGAGAATGACGCCTTATGGCATGCATCCTCTTCTGTGAATATCCACCATAGGGAAAAGCGAGAAAAATCTATAGTAATCAGAGCATGCTTTCGTCATCCCACGATTACATCATCACCGCAAGAGATGTGGTGTGCGGGTCTTGCTGGATTTGAACCTTCTTTTTCCTGTTTTCAGTGGGGCATGTGTCCAAGCTACCCAGACTCTACTTGGGAGAACGGCTCGGATAGTGTACCACTGCACCATCCAGCCCTATGGTTTGGTTGACCTGCCTAACTAATAATAGATCGCGCTTTGGCTGTTTGCCTAATTAAAGCCGCTAATTCCAACAAATCCAACTTAGAAAATCCTATTTTTAACTCAACAGAACTCGCATTGTAGTCTCTGTTGGTATTGGGTATTGATTTTGGAGGAATGATGTATACAGACACTGCCACTGTAGGAGCAGCAAAAAACAATAGTCTACATCATGATCATCAAGGTGATATTGTATCTGTTATACGCATTCAGTGTAACCATTTTACCTTGTATTTACCGTCCATTCGCATCATTAACTATTTCATAGAAGGACCGTACTATTGTTATGAAGGTCGCTATACGATCCAAATCCCCTATCAACTAAGACACAAATATCTATTTATATTTTCGCCTAAAAAATGACGATGACGTTGCAATTGAGTGATTCTTTCGCTTAGGCTAGCCTGCTGAGCTGCACATTAGTCGAGCCGTATTACTTCATTATTTTCAGGATGGAACCCGTTTTATTGATGTACCAAGCACGTTGGTGGCGTTCTAGGTTCTTGTCATGTACAGTTTCTAAAGGTAAGGTGTTTCGGATCTCACTTTAGACTGTTATTTTGAGATATGGCAAGGAATGATATAGCCACTCGCGGGCCTTAGATGTAGATAAATAGCTTCTTGATTCATTTAGATGCGAGGTGTGCGGTTTAGATTCATTCTTGAGAAACATACAATAATCACCATTGTTCAATTCTTTTGTGATTTACAATGTTTTGAGTACCAGCGTCACCAATGTATAACATCGGCTCCACGTATAACGATTCATTACACATACATCGAAATATAATTAATAAGGTCGAAAACAATGTCTACAAATTCACATGATTCAACAAGTGACTATTACAAGTTATCTTCAGGTAGTTTACCGATTACGAAGCCCAGGATTGGAAAGCTAGGTAGCTTAAGTATGAAGTTAGACCTTAATATTGTGTAAGTGACTATTACATGTATATGAAAGGAATGCCTAGTACTCTCGCCATAATTTTGATGAACTTGACGAAAGACAAAGATAATTTTTGTCGCTCGGCACTATACAGACCAAAGAATGTGATGATTTCCGGTACATCTTCTCTTCTATCGTTACTCTACTAACATAGTTCACTAGAAGACTTAATTACTACAGGAGTATGCTGCAAGTTTTTTTCATGCAATAATAGTTTAAATTATCCCCATCTGCTGCAAGCCAAAAGAACGGAATTTTGAAACTTATCCTCCATTAATCTATTAACGCCCGCTTTTTAGAAAAGTAAAAGTTGATGATATAATTCTAATCCCAAAGTAGTGTCTATCATTCCAATCGAGTAGTTTTAATAATCGACTGGATAACTTTCTCTGCTTGATCCCAGTTTTCATGATTCAATCTTACCAAATCGATCTTGAATTCTTCAGCAATTGCACTGAGAGCATGAAAACTTCGCCTATCGAAAACAAAACTGATACTCACACCGGTACGTCCGAATCTACCGGTTCGACCAATGCGATGAAGGTAAGTTTCAGGATCGGCTTGGTCATCGTGTCGGCCCTTCATCGGGATATCATAGTTTATAACCATACTGACAGTTGATACGTCTATACCACGTGCAAGTACGTTGGTCGTGATCAAAACTTTAGCTTCGCCTGCCCTAAATTCTTCGAGAATTCTATCACGATCTGCTCCATCATAAGCTCCGTGCACCGCAACGACAGTATGTCCGTCGGATGTCAGACGCTCGGAGATTCGATCTGCAGTATCTCGTTGCTGGAGGTATTAGTTAATATTCTGAGATTATTGCAGATGACTCACCTTAACAAAAATAATTGAAGAACCGATGGTCATCATTCCATAAAGCTGGGCAAGGATCTCGTATTTACCTTCGTCCGAAGGACAGTCGATAAACATTTGACTGATCCCGCTGACTGTGAGGTCGTCTTTTGGCAGTGTAATTTCGGCTGCTTCGGGGCAAAACTGTCGTGCGTATTCCCAAACTGGATCAGGGAAAGTTGCAGAGAATAAGATTGTCTGAATAACTCGGGGAATTAGACTTATAGTCAAGTTAGCGCTTTCTTATATCTAGGACTTGGATCAGACCTTTTGACCCGTAGACATTGATCACCAAGACCTTGCATATCAAGCATATTGTCGGCCTCATCTAAGCAAAGTACCTTCAACTTGTGTGTCATTAGTTGTCTTCGTCTTATCAAATCCATAGTGGTACCAGGCGTCCCGACGACGACCATTGCTTGAACTGGTGTGTCTCGCTCAACTGCGCCTGGGACTGTAGCTTGCACGGTTAGACCTTCAACGAACTTTCCAAGTTCTCTAACAACGCTTTCGATTTGGCGAGCCAACTCTCGAGATGGCGCCAGAATTAAAGCTTGAGGGTAGGTTGGCATGGAGTAGTCGATCCGCGATAGGATAGTGATAACAAATGCAGCCGTCTTTCCTGTACCTGACTGTGACTGAGCTATCATATTTATGGGAGGATCGTTGAGAAGTAACGGTAACGCTTTCTCTTGAATCTTTGATGGTTTTTTGAAATTCATGGCATAAATGCCCTGAAGAATTTTCTCGTTACTAGCATGATTTAGTAAAAAGCTGTTTTAGGTTTCGGGATGGGTTCATACATTCCTAGTTCTTCAAAGGTACTGGCAGAATACAGCGGACTATTTTCATCTTTTTGTAGATCGCTCAACTTCACGTGGATGTTAAAGTCGGGATCAAATATGTCAAGCATGCCAGACCCTTCATTTTGGGAAGTTTTTATCTCAGAGTCTTCATCTTTTGCAGTATCAACTTCGTCAGTGCCTTCTTCAACACCGTCTTCTTTGGCTGGGATATCTTTCGCTGTGTCATCGTTGGTCGCGTTTTCTTTACTCGCGTCGTCTTCGGTGGCATTACCATTGGTAATGATGCCATTTTCTTTCGTTTCCTCGTCCGCGGCATCTTTATTTTCCTCTGAAAAATAATTTGGTTCGGTGGAATTTGCTTCCTTGTCCGTAAAACTTGAGGTATGTGTTTCAGGGTTTGAGTTATCTACTTCTTTTTCATGCAATAAGCCATCAGCCGCTGTGTGGTTGGATTCCGAATTCTCAGGAGTATCATGAACCCAGAAACCATTTTCGTCTGACATAATGAGTTGTTGTAATACAGAATTTATGTGGGAGATAACTTTCAGTGTGGGTTTTCCTTTTCAACCTAAGGCAATTACTGGTAGGAACCCCAAATAATCCCGTGTCTCGCGATGACCCCACCATTAAAAGTTGCATCACATCAAGTTAGTGACGTTAATTCATATGCCCGATGAGCTATGGCAACTGCAGAAGAGGCAACTGCTCTTCGCTTTGGTCTTGAGCTGAATGTAAGTACTAATTTTACATATTCAATCTAAGGAAGCTGGACTAAAATACAGATTGATCAGGATGCTTTCAAGCCAGTCAATTCTTGGGTTGCTAATGGGATTAGCTGGTTGGATGATATTCAGCAATTTTACCGTGATAGAAGTGCGATCGAAAAAGATTATAGCATGAAGCTCAATGCACTTGCTAAAAAGTACCATGAAAAGAAAGCAAAAAAATCCTGTAGTCTGAGTGTGGGGGATACGCCAGCTATGACTCCCGGATCATTGGAGAAGTCAGCACAAAAAATTATGAACACCAAAATAACTGCTAACGAAGCTGGGATCCAGTGCCTCTCTCACAACATGGACAACTCAACTTACCGCGGTCGAGTCTCGAGCCGCTCAACATGATCGATATAGTGCTGAACTTATCACCCAGCTAGCAGACCCGCTCAAAATACTTGGAATCCGTTTTGAAGACCTACGCAAGCGTCATGCAGAATATGCGGGGAAGCTAGAAATGGAGAAGGAGTCTATATTTGGCGATTTGCGAAAAGTGAAGGGCAAATATGATGCTTCTTGTCAGGAAGTAGAGAATAAACGAAAAAAAGCTGAGTCTTCCTTCGACTATTCAAAAGTCAAAGCCCAAAATGCTTATCAGCAGCAAATACTGGAGATGCACAATTCAAAGAACAGCTACCTAATCGCAATCAATGTAACAAATGCTCAAAAACAAAAATATTACTATGAATATGTTCCAGAATTATTGGACAGTCTCCAGGATCTATCAGAATCGCGAACTACAAAACTAAATGAAATATGGTTGCTAGCTACTAAGATAGAAATCGCAATGCTAGAACGAAGCCGAGAATTGGCTGAAAACTTAGCTCGAGAAATACCGCGCAACCAACCTCACCTAGATTCAACCATGTTCATCAGACACAATATTACGCCCTGGCAAGAACCCCCCAACAAGACTTTCGAGCCCAGTCCGATCTGGCATGACGACGACCTGATGGTGGTGGATGATACTGCGACTGTTTTTCTAAGAAATGTGCTCTCCAAATCCAAGGCACAACTCGGTGATCTTAGACGAGAAGTAGACAAAAAGAGCCGAGAGGTTGAATCGACTAAGCGAATAAAAGAACAAGTAAGGCAAGGAAGAGACAAACGAGATGAAGTCGAGTTAGTACGATCTTTATTTACGCAACAAGAAGAACTGCATGTTGTGGATCGTAAACGCCTCACAGCCGAGATTGAAACCTCTACAATAACTGCCGCTGCTGGAGATGTGACGCTTGGTGCGAGAAGCCACAATTTTAAATCACAAGCTTTCAAAATCCCTACTAATTGCGACCTTTGTGGTGAACGGATTTGGGGGCTTTCAGCCAAAGGATTTGACTGCCGTGATTGTGGCTATACGTGTCACAGTAAGTGTGAAATGAAAGTGCCGGCGGACTGTCCTGGAGAACAGAGTAAAGACCAAAAGAAAAAACTCAAAGCAGAGAGACAGGACGCTGCAAACTCACTGAGCGGGAATGTCTCGCGGATATCTACCGATGCTCAAACAGAAAGGTCTCGTACCAGTCGTGCCAATACAATGAATTCTTTAAGCTCAGGTTATGCGGCGAGCCTTCGTCGATCAATGTCTGGCTCTAGATTACCAGTGGATGATGAGGCTTCTGAGAGGAATAGTCCTAGTGCATCTACTGGCGGTGTATCAAAAATTTTGCAGAAAAATCGGGTTTTGGCTGCGCCACCACTGAACGTATATAGCAGTGAACTGATTGGAAATAGTGATGTGAAGAATAGTCTTCGTCCTTTCAGAGCTAGACACCAAAGAGGAAAGATGCTATACTCGTACGAAGCTAATGGATTAGACGAAGTCACAGCGATAGAAGGAACTGAGGTTGAGATTCTTGAACCTGACGGTCTGTTATTTCATATCAAATTCTTTACTCCCAAGAACTACACTAACAAACATAGATGCCGGATGGATAAAAGTTGCTACGCCTAATGGGGACCATGGACTTGTGCCAACTGCTTACGTTGAAATATTTACTATCCACCCAGCTCTCTCAAATCCTGGCTTCTCGCCAACCAGCCAAAAGAAACGGGGGCCCGCTGTCGCACCAAAGCGCGGCGCCAAAAAATTAAATTTTGTTCAAGCATTATATGCCTACACCGCGCAGAGTGATGCTGAGCTGAGTATGGTAGAAGGAGAACGATTTGTTCTTATCAAAGGAGACCCCGGTGATGGGTGGGCTGAGGTAGAAAAGGGAGGAAGGATTGGCACTGTTCCAGCAAATTACATTCGAGATGTAACTGGCGGCGAGAATTGAAGCGCAACGGCTGCCCATATTTCCACGACCAAGTACCAGTATGGCTTGCGATCACATACCTCCTCGCCCGCCTCGGTGCACATTTCTCGCGATTGATGTTCAAATAAAATCTTCACCATAAAACAGAGTCCCTTGGCTCATTTTCAGTGACCGAAATTGGAATCAACAAAAGGCAGGTAATCTTGGAGATGTTAACCATTTTGGGACAACATCAGCTACGGCCCATGCAACTTAATTTTTCATAGGGCTATACCAATATTAGCACTAGTACCTGTACTAGATCTGTCAAATTGAAAGAGAGACTCATGGACCTATTTGTTGTTGTAAATTTAAGCGCATGAGCGAATAAATCTTGGAGATCAAAAAGGTTTAAATAAGTACACGCGACCAGTCGACAAACTCTTTTTCGTGTTGACTCAAACTTCTCCTGATTTTTAACCGCGGATATCTCGGGCTATCAGTATTAATATGGATACATGTATATTATGGATTAGGACGCTAGCAAGGCGGCTGAGTCAAATAGCGTTGTGTACACTGCCTAAATTGACTTCCTAGGCTGAGCCTCGAATAACCCAAGCCTTTATCTTACATCATTTTCTACGAAACTACCGTTTCCATGGATTAACAGCGAGATACCGATTAACTACATTTCGTTCGGCTGTAAAGTATTGCACTCGTCAGCACATCTCGCAGAACCCAAAAGATTCTTGGGTAAAATTAAACTAATAATTGATGGTAAAGGGAATAATTTGGTTCAAAAGCTTTCGGTCGGGAATAAATTCCGACTGATTGAAGGCTATAATTATGAAGTTTGGATCAAAATCAAAAAGCTTCCGATAATGAACATTTTGCTCACGGCTTAATCGGTTCACCAAGCTTTGATCTCCAATTGTTAGAGCGAATCATGGCCTGGAAAAAACAGGTGTGGTTCAACAGTTAAATTTCACAGTATGGCAGAGAAACTGATGATCGTTATCGACCAGAATACATGTACTAAATTCAAGGTAAGGGATATTTAGGAAGCTTTAAATGCTCAGTAGATGAGTCGTTGAAAACTGAAATGACACTCTCAGTAAGTAATATATCACAATGGTTTATACATGTACACGTTGATTTTAAAACATGTCGACTTACTCAATGCTCCTAGCACACAAACAGAGAATGGATTGGTGTTTATATTCGGATTTCATGGTCAACTTAGCTTTAATCGGCCGCTAAAACACCACGGACATAATCACATTGCCGAGGGCGATAGAGTATGTAGCTAACGCGATTTTTGTGTGTTGCTTGCTTCCATATACGGATAAGTATCTTACTAATAAGTCAATGTGTGGCGTTTATGCCTGTTTCTAATAATGTATGTACTACTGGAATCATGGAGAGATCTGATTCATGAAATATCCTAATTCGTTTTTTGTAACATCCATAACTTTATTGCGGTATTAAGCCATACAGAACTAATCGGGATATTTCACAAATGCAAACTTTGCATGACTATGTATGCCATACCTCATGTCATAGAAATAAGCTTAAGCCATGTCTAGTATTCAGTCTTTACTGACTCCAAAGCACCAACTGTATATCAAAGGAATCTCTTTGGCTACGTTTTCATTGTTGGCAATTTAATATTATTTGAATGTAAGATTCTTTGCTAATAATAGAAGCACAGCCAAAAACGTTCCGTGATGTACCGATTTACTAGCCCGTCTGAGATTGTGGTATCAGTTTCGATGATTCCGCGTTCTTGAAATTTGTTTACTTTTCCAATTATAATTATCACATCTTAATTGTGAGAATACGTCACCAATAATTATTGATAACAATTTTAGGCTTTAATTAAGTTGTAATTACTCTTCTTTTTCCAAAAAAATAAGTCTTGCACATACAGCCTGGGAGGCTATGACGTATTTATGATTTACTTATACATGTAGGAGAGAATCTGTTATCATCTATCTCAATCAGGTAGCTTAAGACGGAAGACATTAGGTCTAAAAATAATAACAAATTCAATGCACTCAAAATTACCTGCCCCCATGCTATCACGTTTACCTGTACTGGCTCTTTGATCACCTTCATATAACTTGAATAAGCCCATAACGATTAATAATTTTCATTAACTCGGCCCACTTTTATTCCCTTATATGGTTAATAATCCGACAGTCAGACAGATTCTACTAAACACCTAATCATTGTGCTTTCCTGTACCCAAACTCACTGACTCCAAGTCACATCCCTCTTTTGTGGCACTTTTTCGGAGAGAATATCTGCAATATTCTACGAACTCAATTCTGCCTGACACACTCATTTCTTCATTTTGAGCTTTAAATCTACTTGCATCTTGACGACTCTTTCCGGTTCAATACACATTATCACCACGTCCTAAGTTAATTTGCAAAGCTTCTTGCTCTACATTGATCATGAAAAGTTCCATCGCTATAGCTGCCCTTGCAGCCTTCTCCACAACCGTAGCTTCATCACTTACTCAAAACCTGAAAACACGCAACTCGGACACATTACCTCCGGTTACTGTCAAGGGAAATGGTATTTCACTCAAGATCCTAAGACTACTTCATCTGACTTATAATTACAGCATTTTTTGCAGGTGGCAAACGATTCTACATCCGGGGAGTCGATTATCAACCCGGTGGATCCTCCAAACTCGTGGATCCACTTGCCGATGAGAAGACGTGCAAGCGAGACATTGCTAAATTTAAGGAGCTGGGAGTGAACACTGTGCGTATTTACACTGTAGATAACAGTGTCAATCATGATGTTTGCATGAAAGCTTTGGCAGATGCTGGAATCTATCTGGTTCTCGATGTTAACACTCCTAAATACTCGCTAAATCGTCTGAGCCCGGGTCCTTCATACAACGCTGTTTACCTTCAAAATATATTTGCAACAATTGACGCCTTTGCTGATTACTCGAACACACTAGCCTTCTTCTGTGGCAATGAAGTGATTAACGACGACACTTCTACCCCAGCAGCCCCATACGTCAAAGCTGTGAATAGAGATATGAGACAGTATATCGGTAGCCGCGGTCATCGCAAAATTCCTGTGGGTTACTCAGCCGCAGACGTTGACGTCAATCGCCGTGAAATGGCAGAGTACATGAATTGTGGATCCGACGATGAACGTAGTGACTTCTTTGCTTTCAACGATTACTCTTGGTGTGACCCATCCTCTTTCACCACCTCCGGATGGGATCAAAAGGTTAAGAATTTCACTGGATATGGACTTCCTATTTTGTAAGTGTGACATTACACCGGATGAACACCTTCTAACATCACAAAGTCTATCAGAGTATGGTTGCAATACTAATACCCGTAAATTTGAGGAAGTTGCTTCTCTTTACGGTCCCGATATGACGTCTGTATATTCAGGAGGCTTAGTATACGAATACAGCGAAGAAGGCTCTAAATACGGACTTGTTACCGTCAATGGAGACACTGTGACTGAAGGACCTGACTTTGTAGCTCTCAAAGCTGCATACGCTAAAACTCCTAATCCATCTGGTGACGGTGGCTATGAACCATCTGGAGGTGCCTCTTCTTGCCCATCTAAATCTGAAAACTGGGACGTTGCTGATGATAGTCTTCCTGCCATCCCCAGTGCAGCTGCTGCCTACATGAAAAAAGGTGCTGGAAAAGGAGTCGGTTTGTCTGGTGCCGGATCACAGAATGCTGGCGGGACATCTACAGGAACTGCTACAAAAGGATCTGGGGCGGTCTCTGCCACCGCCAAATCTAGCAGTATGGCTGTAAGTGCTATAACTGGTCCGATTGATAAACGCCCGTTGTTTGTTGCTGGATTCTTGATTGTTTTTACTTTCTTGGGAGCAGTCGCGTTATAAGTTACTGACATACTCGATTTTCTCTACAAGGGCTAAATGCCTAACAGTAATCTGCTAGGAAATATTAGTAGACGCTATGTTGAAAGTGGTCTTCAATAACTTTAGGGAGTGCAACTGTATTTTGGGAATATTATTTATGTTATTAAATATTCCTCGCGTGAACAGGAGGATTGAATTTCCTATTTTTCTTCTGTACTTTGAAATAAAAATATCGATAGAACCTAGACCTCGGGGCAAGCAGCATTTGCAACACTTGGGCACATGGCGAAGGTGCCAAAACATTATACGCCCGGAACAATAATATAATTTAACCGTGTAAATAACAATTAACAGGCTGAACTAGACTAAGTAAAATATTCTCCAATATGGTCAAATTAATGAATAGTGCACCGTGAACTGTAAGTTCAACGGGTCGGAATCGACACGATGTAGTTTAATCTGCAAAACTCAGCCAAGCCGACCAAGTTGAGACTGTTACTCTGAAGTGGACCTCAGCTGCTGAGGTTCTACACTACATGCCTACAGACTTATGTTTAGCAAGGACAGTTGCTATTCAGACCATGATATAATCGTAAAGGGCTTCTACAGTAAACAACATTCCAGGCTCGATCAAAAGGTCCTTGGCTAATTGGAGCTGCTTCATTTATGCCGTGCAGCCAGATGGATAAGGACCTATTATTAGTTTTATTGTATCCTCTAATCCAAAATTTACGAATATTTACAAGTACATAGATCTACCAGAAAAGCTCAGCTAACAATTCACTAATCTTACCAAACCCAAAATCTTGACTTTGGTGCCTAACAATCCGATTTGATATGGTCCCGATGGGAATTATAGATCCAAATGTGTATTAAAGCTTGAATAACACCATGACTCTTGACGCAACACGTACTACGCTTAATTATTTTGAAGGAGATTAACCGTAGGTTTGATGGTAAGTATGACTGGGTAAATGTTTAGAAAAATGGGTTTGTGTAGGAGGGTACTAAGGAATGTACATAAAGATACCAACCCAGTACGATTCACACCCTTTCAAAAAACGAGCAGTATAAATCTTTGATTTGTCTGCGCTACACTTGAATTGCCATGGTGAGGATTGATAGACCGAGTCGGATACTATATGAAGCTGTACGATAATTTCTCGGTTCCAGCGTATCGATTGAGCGTCTTGGTATTGTGTAGAGATGACGTTTGAAATCAAGTGAGGTCTCTCATGAGGATGATGCTCCGTCATTACATATTATTGACGCATGTTGTTCATGTTGAACTTCTTCAAAACAAGATCTTCGTGGTTTGAACGTAAACGCCATTTTGACCGCCGAATTTTGGTTGAATTGAATCGGTATGTAGGCATTAGGAAACTACAGGCTTGCCTTAATGTAACTCTTTTATCAAGGCCTCATTGTTATGTCCAGAGTGAAGCGTAGATGAATCAATGGATTGAAAATCGTACAGAGAAGAGGTATAATTTTCCTGCGAAAAGCTACTTTTCTGAAGTTTTGAGGAATCATACTTTAATCACAGATTGATTTCTTCTAAAACTCTCAAAAACCGAAACATGATGTGTAAAATCAAAGTGTACTTGAAGATAAGTTGACCTGGATAACACACAATCTGACATACGACTTGGTCAGATACAAGTATTCGCGTCCAAACATCTTGGGTCGGATGGTGCAGTGGTAGAATGTCCAGGCTGTTCCCCCAAGTAGAGTCTGGAAAGCCGTAGAACATGCTCCACTTGAGACAGGAGAAAGCTGTTCGATTCCAGCAAGACCCTCACATCACAACTTTCGCGGTGATATTATACTTGCAAGATGATGCAAGCAAATTCAAATAATTACGGGAATTCCTCGCTTTTACCTGTGGTCGGCATTTGCGGAAGAGGGTACACGCCGTAAGACGTTATCCTCGTAGTGGTATCTGCAAATGAAATCTGAATGTGAGTGCTCCAAACGTCAATCTGAGTCATTCTACATAATCATTCGCGTTATGGCCTCCGGCTGTATCCGTAAGATTGATTTTAAAAAACCTCCCCTGTACACCTACCGTTAACGTCCAAATGGTCTACTACATGTATGTTAACTACCCCTTTTTCGTTACGACAATAATTTCGTCTTCTCGTCAATTCTGGCGCTAATATTTTAGGTCAAAAATCACCTCCCAAATCTCATTAGCATGAAATCTCCTGGGACATTGATTAAATCAGCTATTAGGATTATCGCGATGGTAATTTTCATTGTCTGAATGTCTCTGTCAAGACGTATGTTGTGCCTCGATATGAAGGGTGAAACACTAAAACGATAAATATGAAAAGTATTATGGCCAATTACTGCCTACTTTTTAGTCGACTCTCGAAGTAATTACAGGGAACAAGCTACTAGTATGCATCGAACTATCTGTTCGTCCTACAATAGTATCAAAGCTAAACGGGGAGTCTGACTGCAAAACCATTTGTGTATTGCAGCTAGGAATTATACATGTAAGCTCGGGGGAGGATTTCATCTGATACCGGGGTCAAGTACAACGTTACGCTGAATCTGAAAACACACGAAGTCGCAGCCTGTAACGCTGGAAGCCCTTTACGCCCTAGATGAAATGGATCGAGAACTCAGGCAATGGCATACCAGCACCTTCAAGATCGAGCCCAGGTCAAAAAAATCTACTAGCTGGGTGGATACTTGATGAAAATGCGAGAGGACGCTCACCCGGACACGTTAGAGCTCACAACATTTTGTAGGCAGTCGGAGGTCACGAGCCCCCAGGCAAAGATTAGATTTCTCACTTCACCCGCCGCAACTCTGAGGAGCACTCTATTGCCGGAAAAAAACTCAATTCTGTTAGATCACATGTATCGAAGTTTGATGCAATAAAAGCCATTTTTGATTCGTATTATCGGATTTTTAAGAAGGCCAATACCAAGCACTGTAGTATGTGGGATATGGTTGAAACCCGAGTTGTTCTGGGGGTGTGTCATAATTCACGAGTACTCTCTAGCTCCGGAAAAAAAAAGCAAAAGTAAAAAGTCCAGAAAATCGGGTATGGGCATTTATCATCGAAGCTGTTTCGGCTGATAGCCCAAAATCAAGATATCTAGTATTTTTTTTGGGAAAGCATCTCTATACTACTTAGTTTCCAGTGGGTGGTTTCAGATTAGCTTTACACCACTTCTGAGAATGGGTAGACTTCGAAAGCGATCAGGAATGAATGTTTAAAGTCTAATTGCATACCAAGGGCTTATTTAAATGATCGAGCCCAACTCCTGATCTTCAATGGCCATGGCAGCCATGCTGATCTAAAGTGAATGCAAGTTTATGAGAAAATTAAAATCCATCCCTTGTACTTTCCTTCTCATTTATTTCTTATCCTGCAAAATCTATATTCAGTACCATTTTTGGTCACACTATCCAAATTTTGAAATCAAACTTTTGTTCTATCTGCCCTGGACCACGCAACACCTATGAAGAAAGAAAATATTGAAAAATACTATCAGGAAACTAGAGAAGAAGGCTTATAAGAGAGGATAATTTGAGGAGGGTGGAGGCTCATGGGTCTTAATCTATTCAACCCTGAGCTGGTATGAAAGTCATCTCTGATTATAGCTTAACCACGTCCCCCTACAAGAATTTAAAAAGTACCAGACGAGCGAAAATCGGTGTCACAGACTTCCCAGGACGCTTGAAATATATATTGAGCCTAGCAATCGATTCAAAAATCGGAAAGATTCCCAAACTTACTGGAGCGGTTCTTGGTGAATGTAGCAAGGCATTTATTTGGACTAATACCCGCGTTGTAACCTTAGAAGCAGGAGCTAAAAGGTTGATACATCTGGTCGAGGAGACAAAGGAATACTCGAGCGGGGGAAGAAGTGAAACTAGATCAAAATCAAAAGGGGTTTTTTGATCAATCTTGCGTATGCAGCCTGAGGCTATGAAGCGAATAGTGACGGAAGTTGTGCATATCTCACAGAATAACTCAGCTTTAGGTTTGGAGCACTCATACTCAGCTTCATTTGCAGATACCACTATAATAATGACGCCTTGCGACATCAACCCTCTTCCGTGAATACCCACCACAGGGAAAAATGAGAAAAATCTGTCGTTATCTGAGCATGCTTTCGTCATGCTGCGAATACATTATCACCGCGAGAGAAGTGGTGAGAGGGTCTCGCTGGATTCGAACCAGCTTTCTCCTGTCTCAAGTGAGGCATTTGTCCATGCTACCCCGACTCTACTTGGCAGAACGGCCCGATCTCTATACTACTGGACTAACCGAACCAAAATTAAAGGTTTGCTGCGGTGCATAACATCATAGTCAATTATGGGTAACCCGAAGCTCAAGCGTCTATACAGTCACCTTGACGGGGTAAAATTTTACGCAAAAAAGCTTCCACATAACTAGAACCATTTCTCTACATACTTGCAGCGTGAGTTTTAAAATGATCACGTTTTTTTTTGGAATCATTCTTATGTCCGCATCCCTTAGGCTATGATACGAATGACGCTGATACGCTACATGAAGCGATGACTCAACATGCTATGAGGGCACTCGCACTCGAGCATCAATTGAAGACATTACTCAAAGTCAGATACCTTACAACTCATTATACCCTTCACCTTTATTGACTACCGCTGGAACGAATTTATGCTAACTCTGGTTATCAGGTTTACTTTCATGATGGCTACATGCATGATCAAGCCAGGTATGTAGAAGGATCTCCCTGGAATTGAACCAGCCTTCTCCAGTCTCAAGCGAGGCGTATGCCTCGGCTACCTAGACTGTACCTGGGAGAACGGCACGGACGGTGTTCCACCTCACCATCCGATCCAAAATTACCAGGTTGCAATTGAGATATCCGTAATTAAAAAGATGATACTGACGCTGACGGAGGGGGTTTCAAATCATGTTGTGCTGACATTGAAGGGTCGAGGAAATATAGAGCGGTTAGCTTAGTACCGCACATCGAGTATTATGGGTCAGATGGCAGATTGGTAAACCGTCCAGGCCGCTCTCCCAAGTAGAGTCTAGGTAGCCGAGGCATATGCTCCACTTGCAACAGGAGAAAGCTAGTTCGAATCCACAAAGATCCTTTCCATATTTCTCGCCTGGTCATGTATGTGACGATGACAAAGGCACACTGAACAGCCGTGGGTGGCTGGAATACGTTCCCGCAAACAGATGATGGTAGAGAGATTGAAAGGCACTTGACTTCGAGTGATATCTTCATATGATATTCGGGTGTGAGTGCCCCTCATATCAAGTTGAGTCATCGCTCCATGTTCCGTAACAGTTGTTAGAAACGGAGACAAGTTGTGTTTTAGACTTCTTAGTCTTCCATTTCGTCTAGGTTCCCGGCAAGATCTTTTGTATCTTGTAGGTGTTGAAGTCGATGCAATTTGGATTATAAGTTGTTATGGGACTGTTAGTGGCTGAGCTCAGCGAAGGCGCTTGCGTGTTTATTCTGGGATATACTCGTTTAAATGTCGCCACGACGCGTGAAATGTGGCTTTATGTTTTTGGCGTAAAATGCTTGTATATATACTTGACTTTCCCCATCATGGAAAATGAATCTGATCAACACATTCATTTTTACACTTACCTTTTAATGTTGCGATTTTACCTTGCGCAACATTTTCAATAGTATCATAGTGTTATCGCTTCAAGGCTGCGTACATAAGAATGACTTTAAGAAATCAAAATAGAACGGTGTAGTACTTCATAAACTCTTTCCGGGTTAGGCGACTGTTTCTTGAATTTCTTCGGGATTACACAGTTTTTATAAATTTTTTATCGACATTTATTTGGCGTAATGCAGTCATCCCGCGTGTAAACAATAATATTTACAGTCAGGCGCTATCGTAAACTGCTCTTCCAAACACAGATCTTATCGTACTTGACCAAGGAAGTTAGACCAATAGAATCCCAAATCAAGTAGTACTACTCCTATTGTAAATGCAAATGCTCATCTAGAAAATTTCCGGTCAATAAACAGAACAAGCAACCCTATCCGGTAGCCAAAGTATGGCAAGAATGGCCTCTGAATACGGTAGATGATCAGGATAGTTTTCGTTACAAAGTAAATGAGTGAAGCCAAATTTTTAGTTTTCTCTGCTTCCTGGTCTTCGCATCAAAACTATGTGTAGAGCCAAGCGAAGAGACTCGGCCTCCCTAATAATTTTGAGCTCGGCCAACTTTCGAAAGGCTTTGGCCATCCAGTGGAATCACTGATTAAAGGTGCCAATTGGCCTAAATCCAGTAGATGAAAGTCATCAGTATCCCGGCCTGGTGCATTCGAGGGTCAGAAAGTGGGTTCACAACGTTCGTCCACGCGTTTATCCACGTGAACATGTGGGTGCGAGTTATTTCTCATGAATCTTCTCATGGTCGGCCAGTACATCATCTTCTACCTGGAAGACGCCCAGCAAACCGAAATATGTAGCTCGACGATTCGTCGTCAGCCACGTCGGCTATCTTGGCTGGACTGGAAGCTTGTTCATTGCCCACAGTACTTACAATCCACTGATTTCGGACTTGGAGATCCCAAACAAGAGTCACATTGCACATCGCAAACTATGCGACAGGGACCTCGGGTATGGAAGATGAAACTCTGGACGCTATTGCGACAAGAATAAAGTCATCGATGGAAGCTGTCAAGGATTTTGCTGATGCATGGGCCGACATTCAGAATATCAAGTTGCTCAAGAAATTCGAGGATGACACTGTTGTAACAATGCGCTGACCACACTGATCTCGGTTAGGATCGGTATAAGTAAGTATGACTAGAATTAGTTTAAACCACCGACAGAAATAGTATCATCTGGAATGCTCTAGAAGTAACTGGCTTAAATGTGTTAATTATGGATTTGCTACGAAGCTTCTAGAATCGGTGGATCTTATATATATAAATATGTCTGTATCTAGTTGGATTAGTTAAATAAGAAGAAAAACTTGAGATAACTTTCGCGTCTATACAAACACCTCAGCCATCACCACCCAAGCACTCTCCAAACCCCACGAAGCAAGTAGTCCTCCTTTGATTGAATCCCCCAAGTGCATATACAATATACACCCTCCAAAATTCAATAGGTTATCAGCTCGGTAGCCTTCATCATCAGTTTGCACTCACCAGCGACTCCTAAATACCCTCTTTGACATACAAGCCTTCATCATGTCTGACAACAAAAGCAAGGACACTACTCCCCAAGGTTCGACCCCAGTATTCACCCTAAAAGGTGTAACGCCGAGTAAGTTGGATAATTACCCAGTACTCACAGGTAGTGAAAAACTACCAAGACTGGGCCGGGACATGGGAAATAGGGTTCGACATGATGGGTCTCAAAGAAGTACTCACCGGAGAAGTCATTCAGCCCGAAAAGACTTCGCCAAACTGGGAGACCTGGAACACAGCGAACAAACTGCTTCGAGGATACTTGGTTTCTTCTGTTGATCGTTCCTTGCGGAATATGATCACCAGCCAGCCTAGTGCCAAAGATGCTTGGGCCAACATCAAGGCTCGATTCGACAGAGAAACACCAGCAACCACTCTATCACTTCTCCGAAACATTGTCGACCTCAAGCTCCAAGAAAACCAAAACGTGTCCGATCACCTCAACGACTTCTCTAACGCCTGGGACCGTCTTCATCAAAGATCTTTGACATCTTCATCCAGCGTGGCAAGAGCATTTCGAGATGTAACCTCATCCGACGAGGTCAAAGGCGCGTTTTTACTTCTTTCTCTTCCAAAGTCGTTCGACAACATCATCGACAATCTCTCGACAAAAGACTTGGTCAAGTTCCAGGACATCCAGCCAAAGCTCTTAGATCTTTCTGCCGACAGAAATTTTGGTGGAAATGACGACAAGGCGTACTACGCGCCATCCCAGGAGCCTAAAGAGTGTTCATGGTGCAAAGCTAAGAAGTTCAATTACAAGGGCCATACTTATAGAGATTGTTTCAAGTTGAAAAAACACAAAGAACAACAGAAGGAAGCCAAGAAAAAGAAGAACGCCTCAAAAATTGAGAACGCACAACGAGTATCCGATACCGACAACGAACTTTCAGACAGAGCTCTCATGGCCAACTCTTCTTCATCTACTCCTATAGAGTGGATATTAGACATTGGTGCTACCTCACACATGACTGGTTGCATTGACAATTTCGAGTCCTTCACGCCTCTCCGAGATACAAACGTACGAATCACCGACAATAGCCAGGCTCCAGTCATTGGCAAAGGCACCGTACGTCTTCGTGCTCTAACCAGTTATGGTATATCACGTTCTATCTTCCTTCAAAATGTTCTTTTGGTCCCTTCTTTTGGACAAACTAGGTTGTTTTCATGGGAGAAAGTACGAGAGAAAGGATACGAACTGTTTTCCAAAGGCGACAACACTTTCATCAGGGACAGAAACAGGCATGAGATTTTGTGGGCGATAGCAAGAAATAAATCACTTGTTGTTCAATTAGAAGAAAATAAAGCTCGTTTCTCCTCCTACCGTGAACTTCATCAAGCGTTAGGACATCCCGGTGTGACGATAATTAAAAACCCTTCTAAGCTATACACAAATGGTAACAACCTTCCTCCAATACCCCAGAATTTCCACTGCTCCGTGTGCGAAAAAGCTAAGTCCAAACACATTGTTCCTGATCCAGTCCATGAGAATCCAATTAGCGTTTTTGACATTATTCATTCTGACCTCTCCGGAAAATTCTCTGTTCCCTCACTAGGTGGTAAGAATTACTATATAACCTTTATTGACGGAAAAACACGATTTTCTTAGGTAACATTCTTGCGCAACAAGGATGATGCTTCTCAAGCCATTATCGATTTTGCCAAACTCGTTCACAGATAATTCGATACAAAAATCAAGCGATGGAGAACCGATAATGGTGGAGAATTTGTAAACAAAACCGTCAACTCGTTCTTCAAATCTGAAGGTATATTGCACGAACTTACGCCGCCATACGAACATGAGAGAAACAGAGTTGCTGAACGATTCAACCAAACGCTGACTACCATAGCTAGAACAATGCTAATGGATTTTAGCCTAAATCTATGGGCAGAAGCCATCTCAACTGCCTGCTATCTCAAAAACCGCCTTCCTCATTCACGGCTCGAAAATCATAAAACGCCATATGAGGCTTTAAAAGGCATGAAACCTACAATCGACCACCTTCAACCCTTTGGGAGAAAATGCTTTGTTCACATACACAAGGACTCACGACCCTCTGGCTCAAAGCTATTACCCAGGGCAAATGAAGGAAATTTTGTGGGATATACGGAGAGCACCAAAATTTTTCGAATATGGATTCCCTCTAAAAACAAGGTGGTAGAATCTCCCAACGTCAAGTTTGCGCCGCTCAATTCAGGGGAAGCGACTAACTCCCTTGATCCCACAAGCGAATCCAATTTTGAGACACAAACCGAAAACATTTCATTCCACCCAAATCTTCTGCCTCAAACTTCACCAACCACAGCTGAATGCTCACCTCCTCTAGACTCTACCTTGTCACCACCTCTGACAGAGCCACAAAATCGGAATGATACCTTTACATCAGAAATCACTCAGCACCAATCATCACGACCTGAGACATCAGAGCCGCGCCATGAACCATTATCCATTCATAGTCGACCTAAGCGATCAACAAAGCCTATTGAAAGATATGGATCACCTATTTATCACGGTCCAAATATCCGTACTCGGGAAGAACACGACTCTGAACAAGGCCGACTGGTCGTAGCTGAGGAATATCAAAATGATGTGGAATATCATGCCATAGCTCTGGCGGCCCGATCCGCACCAGAAATTAACAAGGAACCTAAATCTATTGGAGAAGCATTTCAGCAGACCGATGAAAATCGATGGCGTGAAGCAATCAATAAAGAGTTATTATCTTTAGATCGAAATCATACGTGGGATGTTACTGATCGACCTCTCAAAAGAAATGTTGTTGGATCCAAATGGGTTTTCAAGATAAAACGAAACGCTGACGGCTCTATCGAAAGATATAAAGCGCGACTAGTAGCTCAAGGTTTTAGCCAAGTTCCTGGTCACGATTTCGACGAAACCTTCGCACCTGTCGCACGATATGATAGCCTGAGGGTACTATTACGGATCTCAGCCCAAAACAAATGGATCCCTCAACAGATGGATGTAAACTCAGCTTACCTCTATGGTACATTAGATGAGGAGATTTTCATGGAACTACCACCGGGATACCGTACACTCGGAAAATGTGCCAAACTCCGAAAATGTATTTACGGTCTCAAACAATCAGGCCGGGAATGGTACGAATGTATCTCGAACTCCCTCACAGCGAAAGGATTTGAGATCACAACATTTGATCCCTGCGTCTTCGTGCACCCAACGGAAATTGTATTTATTTCCATATACGTTGACGATATTCTCATCTTCGGACCAGACAATAACTTTCGACAACACCTAAAGATATCGATCGGAAACGATTTTGATTACAAAGATTTAGGAGACGCAAAGTATATTCTTGGTCTAGAAATTGTTATTAACTCATCAGGTATCCGGCTTTCTCAACAAGGATATTCGAAAAAGATCCTCGAACGTTTTGGCTTTACAAATGCTCACAAAGTTGGCACACCCCTCGATCCCAACGTAACCCTCTTCAAGAGTACCGAGCAGGAACGTCTCGAGAACGTCAAGGAGTACCAAGCCATTGTTGGATCGTTAATGTACCTTGTCATAGGTAGTCGACCTGATCTAGCCTACACAGTCACTCTTTTGAGCCAATTTTCATCTTGTCCAAATAAAAGTCACTTGCAAGCTGCCAAACGAACACTTCGCTATCTAGCCGCAACAGCTGATTGGGATTTATTTTATCCTAGCGGAACCAACGAATATCTCGAAGTCTACGCTGATGCTTCCTGCGCCGATGACCCTCATACCCGAAGATCTACGTCAGGATACGCGATTCGACTAGGCGACGCTGCAATCTCTTGGAGCAGCAAACAATAGCGATCTGTGGCACTTTCCACCACAGAAGCCGAATATATGGCCATGTCGCTGGCTGCACGTCAAATTACTTGGACGAAGTTTGCTCTAACACAATTGCGCAAAAAGTTTCAGACTGTCTTCTACGCTGACAACAATGGAGCTCAAGAACTTACGAGGAACCCACGGATTCACGGCCGATCTAAACATATCGACGTACACTACCACTACGTTCGTGAAAAGTTCAATGAAGGAGACTTCGAATTACTCTACGTTAAGTCCGCCAACAACCTCGCAGATCTCTTGACCAAAGCTCTCCCCAAACCTGCCCACCATCGACTCTCTAACCATATCAGATATGCCAAGCGAGGGGAAGTGTTGTAACAATGCGCTGACCACACTGATCTCGGTTAGGATCGGTATAAGTAAGTATGACTAGAATTAGTTTAAACCACCGACAGAAATAGTATCATCTGGAATGCTCTAGAAGTAACTGGCTTAAATGTGTTAATTATGGATTTGCTACGAAGCTTCTAGAATCGGTGGATCTTATATATATAAATATGTCTGTATCTAGTTGGATTAGTTAAATAAGAAGAAAAACTTGAGATAACTTTCGCGTCTATACAAACACCTCAGCCATCACCACCCAAGCACTCTCCAAACCCCACGAAGCAAGTAGTCCTCCTTTGATTGAATCCCCCAAGTGCATATACAATATACACCCTCCAAAATTCAATAGACACTTCCAAGAATGTCATTCTAGACGCTGATATTGATTATTAGAGAAATCATAGGACCTTGCTAAAGACCTGGACACGTTATAGATCTGCGGCAATGATGTACTGTCGGAGCAAGTCATCATCTCGCCAGACACATCTGGCTCCACGATCTATACAATTGAGTGATTTATGTAGTAGTTGCTATGAACAGCATCACGACTTGAATTATTGATCAGTTTAATTGGTCTACTGTGTTCCTTTATAGGGCTTTACTCCAATGAGATAATATTTTGAAGACGTATTATATTACTGATAACTCGTTGAGAAATATCAATCAATCATCAATCACATGTCTCATTTCAAACCCCAATCAGGCCTGTACGAACAGAACTTTGCCATTGCGTCTATCCGAATCGTGCATTTATTCCCAGGCTATTATAGTGTACAACGTGGAATGGGAAATCGGAGGTCCCCGTTGTCCCCTTCGGTGCTTTTATTTGATTTCATTTAACTCGATCAAGCACCCATTGGGTCCATGCAGGTAACTACATCTTTATTATTTACAAAGGAAACCGATTTGGTAAAAATCCCCTTACCCTGCCTGTTTTATCTAAGGAGCTGTAGAGTTTATCTTCAGGAAGTGCTGTTACACTGTTCAAGCAGTGTGAATTCCGTCCTATCCCTTTCTAGATCGCCCGATGTGTTCTGAGATTGTTTCCTCAACTTCCCTAGCAAGTCGAAACTTTAGTCCAGCCTTGGGTTAATATCTGTTAAAATATATATAGCGTATTATATATATCAGTGGAACTTTGTATATATACATTGTAGCAGAGCGATAGAGTTTGCAAGGCTTTATAAATCACATAGATTAAATTAAGACAAGTTGTGGGTTCTCAGTTGTGGGATTCAATTGTTGATTGCGAAAGAGGTATATCTCAGTGTGATTTATATCCTGAGTTCCCTATCCTAGGTCTAAGTTAAGTACTATCTAATTACAAGAGAGTATCTGTTTGTTGATCGCTGGTCTAGATCGGAATAACTAAAAACATATCTTGTTGAATTACAACTTAGCCAATATTAACTAGATTTACTGTTACCCACCGCCACAAATCAACAATATCTACTGTGTGATTCTAGCCACATCTTCTGAGCTGTTAATCATGACTTCGAAGGATCTGATTTTTGCTAGTCGGAGAACTTCTCCTCTTCCCCTTTGCCCATCGAGTACATGCCATGACCATGTGCTTGACGTTTTGGGATGTATATCCACATTGGCATCTGGGATTTTCTATTCTGGGGACTTTTCTTCGGTACAGATAGGAGTTTAGCCCGATATGTTCGCCCCTTAACTGAATGGCGACACTGCTCTGGGCCCTACTAATGCTAAAGTGGATGTAGGAAGGTGTACCCTTGAAGTTCATTCTATTCTTGCCTGTTTGTGCATCGGTGAGTATGTTTACCGCTGTCCACGATTCAGGGTCGGCTGGCGCTAGTCGACCAGGAAGCTGCTTCTTTTTTTGCCTCATCCAAGTGCACTTCCACTCCTGGAAGGCTGCTATCTTTGCAGCTTCGTGCTCTAAGTCCTGCTGCTGGTAGAATTACATGCACCTGTGACTTATTTTAAGCATTTTCTTTGCATAATTCAGAGGGGTTTCACTATCCTTTCGGGTATTTTACCCGCTGGCCCGGCCTCGGCCCATATCGAGGACCCATACGTGAGGGCCGGTCTCACTAGCGTGCTGTACATCAGCTTGATCTTCATGAATGTAACTCCTCAAGTCGATTGTGTTAATCTACTAATAGCCTGTACTTGGGTGTTTGATTTCTTCTACGCCTTTTGTATGTGAGCACCCAAATTGAGTTTGGGGTCAAAATAAATTCCCAGGACCCGGAAAGAAGGCTGTGGTCCGGTAAGGTTCCATTGTATACTAGCCATTACTTCGAGGTTGTGTCTTTTCTTTCTTGCTCGTGTGAAGTGCATCAGCTGGTGTCAGAAACAGGTCTGTTAGGGCCTAATTACAACTGTCAGGCTAATTATCACGTGACATTATAGTCATGCTTCCATTAATTTCGCCATGCTTCCATGATCTGAGCGGATTATGTAAAGCCCTATTCTTTGTAGTTCTATCAAATATATTTGTACATTATCTAGAAGGTTCTCTGGAAGGCTTGGATTACTATATGGATTCTAGAAGATTCTGCTGAATTAGCTAAGAGATAGAGGTCCGGGCCTCCTTGGTGTATAAGTAGCAGTCTTCCCTTGCTCTCAGCACTCTTCAGTTCTGAGTCTTGTTATCTTAGATTATTCTTAGCCTCTTGAATATTATCTTGTCCTGATTATCTTGTCCTTGCCATTGCTCTTGTCCAAGTCCACAGCCATTACAGCTGGTACTTCTCGGGCGCAAACTTCACTTCATATGTTTTTGCCCATATCTCACAGATTGCATGCTGTTTTCTAGCTTCTTACAGTTTTCTTCCGTGGTATTTGGCCAAGTTAGTATATTCGTATCGTGCACAGATCCTGCAGGTGCCCTAGATTGGTTCTGTAGCATCGGTAGGAGTGAGCTAACGGAGAAGAGAAAGAGAATCGGAGACAACGATGATCCTTGAGGAAGGTCTATGATAGTGGGAATTTGGATACCTTTGAATATTTCAAATACTATCGAAGTTGTCCTTTCTTTCAAAAATGACCCAACAAACTGTCTAATCCACCTTGGGATTCCCTTTTCTCTTAAGTAGTGGATGATACTTTCATGTGACACGTTGTCAAATGCTTCTAAGATATCGAAGCTTAGAAGTGACGCGACTTATTTTTTATCTTTCTCCCATATGTTGTGAATCTGCTCTGTTAGGAGCTCGACTGCAGAGATTGTGGACTTCTTGGGTCGTGCCCCCATCTGCTCTTCAGGGAGGTTACAGTCTTCGGCAGCTTTGGAGAGACGAAAGGCCACTAAATTCTCAAGAAGTTTACTCATTGTGTTGAGAAGTGCTACCGGTATTAAAATAATGATCACACGCAGTGGGTAAAAGGTCAAGGGAGCAGGATAAATTGTATGACAATTAGATTACTATTGTACAAAGAAGGATTCTTCCTAGTTATATTACTTAAGCGAGAGGTAGATCTACAGCGCTAAGGTGTTATGGCCAACAACATTAATATTCCTATTTTAACACTCCTTTGGACATACCGCCATTAATCTTTTCCAAGTCCCATCATTTTGAAAAACTTCTGGAAAGGTCCTTTTGCAAGGGGTTTAGTGAGCCCATCAGCAACCATCTCGCTGGTTGGAACATACTGAGTGGAGATTCGATTATTCTCGTGGAGTTCCCGCACATGGTGGTAACATATATCAATATGTTTTGATCGTTCGTTGAGATGGGGATTTTTAATAAGAGCAATTGCACCCTGATTATCGCCTTTAGTCTCGACTGTTATTCCGTTTGGGGCTATACACTGAGGGTATCCCATGTCTCTCAGGACTTGGGCCATCCACTGTCCCAGTTTTGCCACAATTGACGCAGAAGCGTATTCTGCTTCAGCTGTGGATGTGGTCACTGACTTTTGCTTCCTACTAAGCCAGAAGATAGCTGCTCTGCAAAGCATTCCCATGCCTACAGAGATACTTTTTCGATCACATTTATCCGTTGCCCAATCTGCATCGGAATACACCTCTAAATTTACTCTTCCTTTGGCGCTGAGGCATAGACGATAATCAACTGTTGATCTTAAATAGCGCATGAGTCTCTTTAGGGCATAGCCATGCTTTTCCGTTGGCTCTTTCATAAATTGACTAAGTCTTCCGAGAGCAAAAGCGATGTCAGCTCGGGTGTAAACCATGGCGAACATGAGGCTTCCAATAATCATGGAGTATCGGGATGGATCTATCCGAATTTCGTCATCAGTGGCTGGTGAAAGATTTTCATATCCATCGAGTGGCGTTGAAGCTGGTCGGTGCTTAGCGTTTGGGATGCCAAATTTCGTGAGCATGCGCTCCAGATACTACTACTAATCTAGCCAAATAGTTTTCTCTTTCCTTTTCCGAGTGATTCTCATGCCTAGAAATATTTTCATCTCTCCCAGGTTCTTGGTATTGAAACACCCGTTCATAGTCCGGAAAAGCCATTCGATATCTGTTGTTGATTTAGCTGCGATTGCAATATCGTCCACATAAACTAAAATTTTAATGTTTCTATTAGAATGTGCAAATAGGCACGTGTCAGCTGAGCTTTGAATGAAGCCCCACTCGAGAAGGTTTTTCTTTAGCTACTGGTTCCAGTCCTGGGTCGCCTACTTAAGTCCATATAAGGACCTGAGGACTTTCAAAGCACGACCAGGCTTGACTTGGATTCCTTCTGGCGCCATAAGAATAGTGAAGCGTCGGGAGAAGCTTCAGTAAACGCATTTTTAATGTCAAAGTGAAAAAGCTCCAAGTCTTCTGCCGCACATATGGCTAAGAATGCTCTGAGGGTAGCCATTTGAACTGTGGGTGCGAACGTTTCTTTGTAATCTGTTCCGAAAAGTTGTGTGAATCCCCTGGCAACAATTCTAGATTTAAATCGATCGAGCGTGCCGTCCGGTTTTAGTTTGACAGTGAAGATCCATTTGGTTGAAATCAAGTTTGCATCTGTAGTTACAAAGACCTCTTCCCATGTCTGGCTCAAAGTTAAAGCCTGAATTTCTTCATCAATTACTTTTTTCCACATTTTCCCGTATACAGGGTCCGCGATCGCTTGTTTGTATGACCTTGGAATTGGAACATCTTCGCAAACTAACGCTGCCGATACTAAAGTTTCAGATAGGAAGGCGTTTTCTATGTTCATATCATTTTGGTTATCTGAAAGTTCCAAAATTGCGAGCATTGCTTTTAGTATTTTGGCTTGTTGGTACTCTATACCCTCATCGTCTGAAACACTCCTCTTATATTTTACCTTGTTCTTGTGAAAAGTTTCTCCGGAACTGTCACAATTGTCTGCTTCAACTAATTCAAGGTCTAAGGGTTCTTCGGATGAATAAAGGGGGTCCAAATATGGTGGAGTCACCGCAAGTTCGTTAGAACCACATGAAATTTGTTCGAATTTTGCTTGGTTGGTCAGTCTTTTTGCTTTCAATTGTAATCATTTGCTTCGTCGTAAGGATTTGGAGTTATCAATCAACTTTGGTCCATCTAATCTTCCGCATAATTTTTTCTCTACTAATAGACCCTCTTGAATTGGTGGCATCTCTTTGTTTCCTTTGTCGGCCGGGATTATTTGGCTAGAATCTTGAGTTTGAATAGATGCTACATTTTCGTCGTTAAAATTGATTGGTTTTTCTAAGCTTGGTATAACATCTGAGCTTGTAAAATCTACCGTACCGTCTTCTCTAAATTTTCCAGCATCGTATAGTTCGTTAAGCATTGAGGACGACGTTTTTATTTCGTCTGTTCTAACTAGACCCAAATTTTCCATATTGTCAGCAGCATTATCGGATTTGAATTTTCTGTGCCCTGTGCTATACAACAGACTTGATGGCTGTATTTGTTCTAATGTGATTTTTGGTCGTCCGATTGGTTTTCAAATTGCTGGTGCAGAATTTCCTTTTGCTTCGGAGAAATCGATACCTGATTCTTTCCACAACTTCAGGTCTACGATAGTCGAGCCTTTGATATCTTCCTTAAACTTTGTGTATGATGAAACAATGGTAGTGTGAAGATCTGGAGCATAAACCCGGTACTGACTTGGAGTGTCTGTATAACCCACAAAAATACATTCTCTTCCCACATCCATTAGTTTGTCTTTTCGGGAGTGTTTTGGGTGGGATTTCCTATTAATATGAGCGAATGCTTTACACCCAAAATCTCTGAAGTGCGGAATAGTGACTGGTTTGTCTATCCAGGCTTCTTCTGAAGATACTTGTTTTGATACATATTTACCGTCGATTATTTTTGTCGTCGTTGGTCCCTGTTTAACCCGGTTAGCTATATAAATATGAGTTCTTGCAGCCTCATCCCAAGATTCAACGGGAAGGCCTGTGTCAGGAAAGCCTCTACTGTATAATATATATATATATATATATGGAGATTCCCAGATCATAGTGTTCTATGATTCTGGTCTGGCCTTTTAACCGAATGGTGATGCATCTATCTCGTGTATCATGTAGAGTGGCAACCTTTAGCCTGACACCCACCTCTTGTCCTCCCTCTCTCCCCACGCTGTCTACATATTGCTTATGACAGCCTGCTTCTTTCAACATAGCCCTGGTAGCATGCACTATAGATTGGATACCTCTTTCGTCAGTACCATTTTGGTGTGACGAATAAGGAGCAGTATTTTCAATTGCAACGCCATTGTTAAGGGTTAAAGCAAAACGGTCACTGCACGAAAGCAATACCACAAAATAAGTTTATATTGAATCTATGGAGAGGAAAGTGATGACCGCTGCAAGCGCCGCTATTTATAAGATCCCTCTAATATCTAGAAGGTTCCATTCCTTCCTTTTACTCCCTGATGCTCCTTAACCCAGAATCAACCAGAATGCTCCTCTAGAACCTTCTCAAGAGTTCTAGTAGTGATAGTAAGGATCCCCTGTATATCACTGATTATGCTTGTCGCACTATTTATGCATGCATAACATATGCCACACGACTGCGCCACATAACGTGACTCGGATGGGCCAAGTAAATTAGCCCAGCCACAGTTAGCCGGGCATAGCCCGTTACATCACCCCCTCCTTTACCATCCTGGATCGTAGTTTCCGAGGTCCTTGCCTTGCTCCTTCATTGACTCCTACGCCATCACCCAGCCCAAATTCTTTTTCGAACTTGTCTAAGGCCTCAACGTCTTCTAATTCTGAACGATCTTCCCAGTTTGGTTCGGCGAACCCCTTCCATTTCACTAAAACTCGTCTTACCCAGCCCCGCCCCCGACGGACACGTTCGGCCCTCAGAATGCGTTCAACTGTTTGCTCCGGCTCGGCATTTTGCCCCTCTGCAAAGGTTGGGTCGGGCTGGGAATCGTCCTGAACTTGCGATGGCAGAGGGTCGCTACTTGCCTTTCGTAGCAAATCCACATGGAATCTAGGTAAGATTTGCGATGGGACGTCCAGCTCCACTACATGCGGCGAAATCACTCTAGTGACCGAGTATTTGGCGTTTACCCAAGCCAGCTTTTTCTTTGGCTGAGGGGTCTGTATATTTTTGAGGTTCAACCATACCTTGTCCCCTACCCGAAGCACAGGGGCTGAACTTCGCTTCTTATTAGCATTTTCCTCCATCAATTGTTGAGCTGTTGCCATAGCTGCCGCGGCGTATTCTTGTGCTTCTCGTATTCTGGCTACAAAATTTTCGGCTCTCTTAATTGGTGTAGTTAATGCCTTCTTATCGATTAGGGATACTTGTTGAACTGGCTCTACGTGATACCCATGTTCCAAGAAGAAAGGACTTAGCCCCACACTGGCACAATCTCTATTATTAATTGCCAACTGGGCTGAAGGCAACATTTCCGACCATTCCCATTGAGCAAATGAAATAAAAGCTCGTAAGTATGCCAATACCTCCTGATTCATTCTCTCAGTCGAACCATCGGTTTCGGGATGAAATGCGGTTGACAGCCTTTGTTCAATGTTGACTAATTTGCACAAGTGTCTCCAGAAATCTCCAACCCAGTTTGACCCTCTATCTGATGTAAGTGCTTGAGGAAAACCATGAAAGCGGTAGTGACATTGTAGAAAACGCTCTGCACACGCTTCGGCATTCATGGAATTCATAGCTTCAAGAGTGACGCTTTTTAATAGGCGGTCCGTAATAACCATCAAATAACATGGATCCGACTTCCCCTTTGCTGGCAGGTCAGTCATAAAGTCGATAGAGAGCTCACTGTGAAATCTATCGGGGACTGGCAAGGGCAATAATAAGCCTTGTTTTCTTGAGCGCCAAACGTGCGACCTGCCACACACATCACAATTTCTGCAAAATTGTCGTACCATAGTACTCATGCCCGGCCAGTAAAAGTTGCGAGCCAAGATAGACAGAGTACTATTACGCCCCGGATGCCCGGTTATGTGAGAGTCGTGCACCTCTTGAATCAGTGCGGTTCTCAACGGCTCATAATTTGGAACCCAAAGCCGCTTGCGGAAACAGAGCGCTCCTCGCAGGTCGAGTTCACATTCAGCTCGATTTACTCTCAGCTGCAGGTGTGTTGGAAATTGGTCCTTATCATTCCACATGACCTGGTACAATTCCTGAAATTGAATTTTATCCTCTTCTAAAGCACGATCCCAGAGTTGCTGCAACTCCTCCTCTTCGAACAACTGATCTCCCCGGGGAACTGCGTTTATCACCGTAGCGGTCAAGAGCTCCTGCCCCTCCTCCTCTTCATGATCGGGTTTGATTAGCCAAGCGTCTTTAATTAGCTTAAATTCCCTTTCTTTCAATCGAGGATCTTCTAAAGACTTGGGCACGTCCTGTGCTCTTCGCGATAGAGCGTCAGGACGATCCCCATGCTTACCAGCTCTAAATTTCAGCTTAAAATTGAATTGCGACAAAAATTGTGCCCATCTCACTTGGCGTTCCGTCAACCGTCTAGAGGTCATAAAGTATTTTAAATTCTTGTGGTCCGTCAGAATTTGAAAAGGTTCTTTAAGCCCGATTAGTTCGCTTCGCCACTCCTTTAGGCATCTGACTATGGCCAGCAATTCCTTGTCGTGAATATCATAATTACATTCGGCCGGCGAAAGTTTCTTTGAATAGTAAGCCATGGGCTGGAGCTTCCCTCCTGGCCTTATCTGAGATAGACATCCACCCGTAGCCCACCCTGATGCGTCCGTTTCTAACACAGTTTCGAGTTCCCCATCCCATAAAGCCAGCACTGGTGCTGTTATAAACATCGACTTTAGTTTATCAAATGCTTCTTGATGCTGCTTGTTCCAATGAAACACTGTCCCCTTTTTTGTTAAGTTTTGCAATGGGGCACTGATTTTTGCAAAATTTTCGCCGAATCCTCGATAGAAATTTGCAAATCCAAGGAAACTTCGTACCCCCTTCACGTTTGATGGTGTTTCCCAAGACTTTATCGCTTCTACTTTCCCCGGATCTACCTTAACACCTTCTTCAACGTTGACAATAAAGCCCAAATACCTGATTTCTTTCTTTGCAAATTCACATTTTTGGGGATCAAGTTTCAGGCCTGCTTTATTGAGTCTCTCTAATACCTGGTTAACCTTGTTCCAATGGTCATCTAGCTCTCCGTTGGAGAATATAACCACATCATCCACATACGCAGAACAGATGTTGCCCAAGAGATCCCCCAACTCCTGATTAATCCATCTTTGAAAAGCCGATGGAGCTCCTGCCAACCCAAATGGAGTTACTAACCACTCGTATGATCCAAATCGGGTTCTAAACGCAGTTTTCCACTCGTCCCCCTCGGCTATACGTAGTCTATGAAATGCGGAACGAACATCAACTTTAGATAACCATTTCGACTTAGCCAGCATCTGCATTGTTTCTTTTATCAGGGGAAGCGGGTACCGATCTCGTTCAGTGATGGCGTTAAGGGCTCGATAGTCGACACAAAATCTGAGCCCGCCTCCTGGCTTTTTGATAAATAGTACGGGGGCCCCTCCTGGCGAGCTGCTTGCCCTAATCCAGTTTTTATCAAGTAATTCCGTCAGAGTTTTTCTCAGTACCAAGAGTTCCTCGCGCGACATGCCGTATAATGGTCCCCAAGGCACCTCCGATTCTCTTCCCGAGTCATCTTTAACCAGTTTTATTTTGGTATCTACTCCGGGCCGATGTGGAGGGAGAGCAGTTCCGTCCGTTAAATTGTCGTCCAAGAACAAGCTGGTATATTTTCGAGCTTCTTTCGGTAATCTTTCCCTTATCTCCTCATGGGATAATGATTTCTTCGGCTCAAGTGCCCGAGTAATATCATGCATCGAGACAGCTCCGATCATGAACTTGGCTTTGCTAGATCTCCGATCACCCATCTTTGACCAACCCGCAGGTGAAATTTGAGTCAGTCGGTTTCTTGTAACTGATGCCACACGGCTTCTAATTCTTTCTGGTGCGTCTCTATCATACCATCCGCTGGCACGCACGATCATTCCGTGTTTTCGACTCCCTATACGTAGGACTTTTCGCTTGGCTAAATAGACGACATCATTAAACTCCATCCAAGGTTTACCTAGTATAATCGGGAAAGACAAATTTGGCATTACATAGCCCCAAACCTGCTCCGCTCTACCATCGATATCCAAAATTAACCGTGCCATTTCTGTAATCTGAATTGTTCTACTTCCGTCGGCTAGCCTTAAGCTGCGTGAAGGAATCTTTTCAGAGTATATGTTATGTTTGCGCACAAGACCTTCATTAACAATGGAAAAACACAGGCAGCCTGTGTCAATCATTGCTTGGGTGTAAAAGGAATTGTTAACTAAGCAATCTATTAGCAAAGGTTGACCATTCCTGCTATCTAAATTTTTATGTGCATTAATTACAACCCCAGAAGTCTTGCTTTTACCCCTGAGTGCGACTTTACTCAGGCTTCCTCGTTTCCCGAAATGGAACTGTCTTCCTCAACCCCTTCCTCTCGAGTCACGTTCGCTGAGCATACTTCGGATCCAGGGCGCCTGGCCCGACCAAATTTCCTACAATACTGCCCTACATGTCCTGGCCGAGTACAACGAACACACACTCCTTTCCTCACCAGCTGATCAAATTCCTTTTTCGATCTCCAAGGAGCGGGTGGTTTTCGTGAAGAGTTAGGCTCAGGTTGAAAATCTCCCTTGGTAGGGCGGGAATTGACACTGGCCACCGAGCTATTCTGGCGATCCTGTAGTAAATGTGATACGGCCGCAAGAATTGAATCTACATCTCTCATAATAGTGTCTCCATCTTGATCTTTAACCGATTCCCCACTTCTCGCGAGAACACTTCCTGATTTTGGAGGCCCTAGTCTGGTAGATGTCTTCGTAGAACCTTTTGGTCGGTATTCTGGCAAGGCTTCAAGCTTATCCGCCACTTCTTTAACTTCCGCCACCCACGCAGAATAGTTTTCATCCGAAGGCAACTTGACTGATACTAGCGATTTCCGGAGAGAATGGTTAATGGCTGCATTGAGTAAATTGACCCTTGAGCTGGGGGTCCACGTCCGACTACCCCCACTTATCGCCACTTGGTATTCGAAATCCTTGATAAAGTCACCGAAGTATTGGTGGTCGTTCTGCTCCATCCGAAGGAGCTTTTCGGATGCGGCTAACCTAGCTTGCTTGTCCTCGAATTCGTTCCTGAAGTGTTGAATAAATTCTCGCCAGTTAAAGCTTTTCTTTTCCGATCTCTCAGTGAACCAGCTCGCAACTCGAGACTTTTTTTCTGCTGGAAGCGAATTCACCATATCCAAACAAATAGCTCTGTCCGATAAAACTCCGTCCATTTCCTCTTCAATTCTCGCCTCGAGTAGCTGAATATAGAAGGGGAATTCCCTCTGATCACCGTCCCACTTAGATAGTGCTACATCTCGCCTAGCAACACTTGGAGGAGCCTGTCTTGCCTGAGAATTACTTCCGATCAACAGCCTCACCAATCCTTGGAGGCTCTCGCCCAATAGATTTGAGAGTACGTCTTGTGACTCGTCTGACATATTAACATCTGCTGGTGGAGGAAAAGGCGGAGAGGCTGACATCACTGCTGTATTTTCGAAATTTTCTGAGAAGTCTCGATAGGTATAATCCTCAATGCTGAAGAAAGACTTTGTCGTTGAGCTCTGATCAGACTCCGGATATGAGTATCTCATACACAATTAGACCGAAAACGAATTGACCAAGGGCAACGTCCTCCGGGCTACACCCCACGGAGAGTTACCTAAAAAATAAGAGATAGATTCAATATATGTTAAGGGTTAAAGCAAAACGGTCACTGCACGAAAGCAATACCACAAAATAAGTTTATATTGAATCTATGGAGAGGAAAGTGATGACCGCTGCAAGCGCCGCTATTTATAAGATCCCTCTAATATCTAGAAGGTTCCATTCCTTCCTTTTACTCCCTGATGCTCCTTAACCCAGAATCAACCAGAATGCTCCTCTAGAACCTTCTCAAGAGTTCTAGTAGTGATAGTAAGGATCCCCTGTATATCACTGATTATGCTTGTCGCACTATTTATGCATGCATAACATATGCCACACGACTGCGCCACATAACGTGACTCGGATGGGCCAAGTAAATTAGCCCAGCCACAGTTAGCCGGGCATAGCCCGTTACAGCCATTATCTCTTTTCCAACTACCAAGAACTTTCAAAATCTCGCCTGCGTTGTCGCTTCGCACTGCCATGATTTAGTATCCGCTTTGTCTTTCTACAAGGTTTCCCCACTCATCAAGTGCTTGAATTATTTTTGATTTATCCTTGAGAAATATCACCCACTTTTTTCTCGTATAGCCATCAATAATTTCGGCAAAAGAATCTATGGCCACTGATTGATGGAGGGAAGGGACCTGCTATATCATTCAAAATAAGGGCCAGTTTCGCATTTTTGTGTTCTGCCAACTTCTTTGACCGGAATTTCTTCATTTTAGTAGTCAAGCAAATATCACACAATTCTAGGTTTGAAGGAATATTTATTGGGCGATCAATGTCAGTGATCGTGTGAAGCAATGAAATTACGCGTGGGACTGCATGGCCGCATCTGCGATGATGGAGCCAGTATCTTTCATTTCGTCGCTTCTCTAAAATCTCTGCCCTTGAATTGAGTGGCTTGCCATCATCAACAATTTCGGCATCGGTTGGCGTTGTGTTTGATATAGATTCCATAATTTTCATATCTACATCTGGAGATTGCGAGAGATCTTGGCTGCACAAAGCTCGCTCATTGGGCCCAGCAATATGATCAACTTTGTAAAGACCATCATGTAGCAAAGCAGAAAGAATAATATTATTGTCTGTATCATGAAAAAGCATTCTCTTCTCGTCAAATGATCCTTTAGCATTATTTCTTTGGCACATTTTTTTAGCTGAGAGCAAATTTACCCCAAGACCGTCGAAGAGCAACGCGTCAGGTAAAATACCAGAACTTCCATCAAGACATCTTAAAAGTACATCTCCTTTAAAATCAGAAAAAAGTCTTCCTCCACCAACTTTTATCCATCGACGGGGAATTGGAGTTAAATCACTAATGAAGAGACGCCGTTGGTCAGTCATATCATTCGTGCATCCAGTGTCTGATATAAAAGCGTCAGAATGAGACAGAGATTCGCGTACCTCTTCAGTGATGAGGGCTGACACCTCGTCATCATCAGTCAAAAAATCCGACTGGTTTCCCTCTGTCCACTCACTCTCAGTCTCCGCTACTGTTTCAGACCAGAAGGCTTTAGATTTGTCAGAAAACTTGACTGACTTGAGATTCTGGTTTTTTTCGAGAGTTAGGACGAATTGAAGGCCTCTTAGATGATGACGCCGGACGATTTTTGGATTCTTTTTCAAGTCGAGGGCTTTCACCATATCGTCTTGTCTCGTGTCTGAACTCACAGTGCCTGGCATGATGACTTGGTCCATTGCAAATATAGCAAGTTTCCTGGCCATTTGTATTTAAATTTGCGTGTCTGCTTGGGGACCACGACGAGTCTCGATTTTGTTTTGACTTTGAAAAACGAGCTGAGCCTTTGTTATATTCGATGTATCGAGCAGTAAGAGCTGAAAGGTCTCGTTCTGTGGAATTTTCGTTCTCTTCAAAAAAGTTCTGAAGAAAGTCGAGCATCTCCTTTCTGGTTAAGTGAGGCTGCATGTCAAGAACGTTTTTCGCAGTTTTATAGATCAATGGATCAAGCCCCTCAAGGAGGCATCCAAACAAGCTGGTCTCTGTATACGCTGCGGATTTTGTAGAGTCTATTTTAACCAAGTTAGTTCGGAGCTCTCTGAGCTGGACCCAAGCACGCTTGATCGAAAGGCCTTTTGGTTTGGTCCAGTGGGTTATTTGTTTTTCTAATCTCCTAACGTCTTTGGCATTGCTCTTTTGGTATTCAGCTTTGATTGCAGCCCATGCATCCCTGCTACACGATATTGAGTCGAATAGTTCTCTATCAAAAGTATGGAGCAATTGTCGGGTGTAATATCGAGCAGAAGCATCGTGCTGCTCGAATTTCTCTTTCTTTTCTTGATCAAGCGAGGGAGGTTGACTGTCTGGTTTTAAAGCATACTCTCTGGTTGATTGCTTAAACACGTATAGCCATCCTCGAGCCTTTAGCCATAGTTTTTGGTTTCTGAAGAACTCGCGAAAGTTGTCGTCATCTAAATAGACGCTTGGTGACCTTGGGCCAGATCCGGTGGCAAAGTTATCATCATCGATTTTAAAAAATTGTAGAAGAGAGTATTTTGTTGTGATAGAAAAGAAACTTTAATTAAATTGAGTAATAATCTTTTTTTTTTTGGAACTCGAGATAGCTTTGAATTGGCTTCGAATTGGCTTCGAGTTGGCTTCGAGTTGGCTTCGAGTTGGCTTCGAGTTAGTACAATATAATCCAGCAACCTTGTGCCCGAGTCTCATAACCTATTAAAATAATGATCACACGCAGTGGGTAAAAGGTCAAGGGAGCAGGATAAATTGTATGACAATTAGATTACTATTCTACAAAGAAGGATTCTTCCTAGTTATGTTACTTAAGCGAGAGGTAGATCTACAGTGCTAAGGTGTTATGGTCAACAACATTAATATTCCTATTTTAACAACCGGTCGATATGATTTTGCAGTATCATATCTCGGCTTCTGCGGCTTTCTGAGGACGATTGTTGTCAATTCTTTAAACCCCTTTGGATGGTACGAGAGGGGGGGCAAGCTTTGAAGAGCTCTGCATGGTCATTACTGAGAGTTACCTTGCATCCTTTGAGGAAACGGTTTGAGATCCCGTCTGGACCAGGGGCCTTGTCTCTCGGCAGCTTTCCGAGGATCTCTTCAATTTTCGCCTGGGTAATGAGGCTAGAGGTACTATCTAATTCTTCCGGGTAGATTATTCCTGCCATATCTACAGTGTCTGCTCTCAAGAGTTGAGGGAAGAAGTGCTTATCCATGATTCTAGCCTTGTCTGAAGCGTCAGTGCTCATGACACCGTCTACGCCTTGAATTTCCAGTATTTGAGGTAACCTCTGTTTTCCTTCGGGTCATTTTTAGTCCACTTGGCAAGTTTCTAGATTTTCGTTGGGTCCCGAGAGGGCTCTATTACTGCTATCCTCCATCCGACGGGTTTAGTTCTTTTAATCTCGGCGTTTTCCTTACTGGTGAATTTTTGGTATTCTATTCAGCTTTCCTCGGTCCCAAGATTTTTCCACTTTTTCCTTGCCTTTTGAGTATCTCTTACGGCCTTGGAGCATTGGGCATTCCAGTAGGATTTAGTGAACCTGGATGGTCGAGCTTTAGGTATGGTTTCTTCAATCATCCTCTGGATAGCTTTGGTGATGAAGGCCACTCTCTGGTCGAAGGCTTGTCGAGTGTCAAAAGGAAGGTTCCCTGCCCTGAACTCAAGAAGTTTGGTAGATAATCTTTAACTAACTTTGATCCAATCTGCTTTCTTCCCTTGAGGACGAGGCTCCGATTTTTCTGAGATGGTCAGTTGAATTGACAGCTGCATTGATAACTAAGTGTGATCTGAAGATGCTTCAAATTCGTTGTCAGGTTGGCAGGATATGACGGAGTCATAGAGCCCTTTCGATAAGAATACAAGGTTAAGCGTGCTCTCGCTTACCCTACTGTTCCAGGTTATGGTCCCCTCCGGAAGAGCTAGTTCCATATCTCTGTTACCTAGCAGTTCTATCAGGTCTTCCGCTAGTTTATGATGTCTTAAAACCGTTTGCCCTATCCGTCTAGGATGATGTAGGTTGAAGTTCCTCATGAGGATGTGATGACCTTCTTCCCCTTCTGTAATTATTTGCGTCACTAATTCCATGAAATTTTGTATGATATTAGGGACAAAAATAAGAACTGATGGTCTCTCCGAATCCTCGGAGTTCACTTCGACCCCAAACTCAACTGGGGTGCCCATATAAAGAAGGTCGAACAAAAAGCGATGACTCAGATGCAGTCGGTAAGTAGACTAACGCATTCGACGTGGGGGGCAACCTTTCACAAAGCAAAGCTACTATATAGTGCGATAGTCAGACCGGCCCTTACGTATGGATCCTCTATTTGGGCCGAGTACGGGAGAACGGGGAACACCCCCGAAAGGATAGTCAAACCTCTGAAGTCGATACAGAGAAGATGCTTACTCAGTATTACAGGAGCATACAAGTCTACCAGCACGAGGGTGCTGGAACACGAAACCTCCATCTTACCGATGGAGATATATCTGAAGCATAGAAGAGTGCAGCACGCCGGGCTCACTCACAACTCACCGGTCCAAAAGACCATAGAAAAGACCTGCCGGATGATCAGGCAACAAGCCAAGGGAATTAACAACCGCAGATCTCTATCCAAGGAAAAAGATAGAGAAGAGTGGTCTAGGATCTGCAGCGGAGAAGAGTCCATCAAGGGACAGAAAGAGATGGGAAAGACGGCCGCGTTCCAAGAGTGGGCGAACTCTTGGCCACACCAAACCCGGAAAGTCACCCTAAGACACAGAACTACAGCCGACCCTGAAGTTTGGAGAGCAGCCAACTTTTACAACGACAATATCACCGGCAGAAAAAAGATTAGTCTTAGGGGGACTCCGTCAAACTTACATCGAAACCTTAAAAGGGCCCAAAGTAGCATCGCCACACAGATAAGAAGCGAGCATATCGGGCTCAATTCTTATCTGTACCGAAGAAAAGTTCCTGGGGTTGACAATCCAAGATGCCCATGTGGATACCCCTCGGAAAACGTCAGACATGCGGTAATGGCCTGCCCTTTAAGAGTCAAGGGTAGGGCTGACGTGTGGAGGAAGGCCACAATTCGATCATTTGAAGCCATGATGAACGACCCAAAAGATCTAGCAAGAATCGCGCAGTGGATCCTAGACCAAGAATGGTTTGAACAATTTCGACTGGTCGGGGAAGTGAAGGGGCGGATGTTGGAGAGAGGAAAAGAGAAGGAAGCGGGGGCTGTTTGACGAGATGGTATCTACACTGGACACAACAGTGTGAGCGCACTTCCTGAAGGTAAACTATTTACACAACAGAACTTCATCAGGCAGGTTAGGGGGTTTTCACCGAAAGGTTTCCTCCTATGTACATATTACAGTTGATAGTTCCTGCATGGGCCACAAGAGTCCCACACCAGGCTAATGAAATCAAATCAAATCAAAGAACTGATGGCAACTACAGGGTCCTTTGATTACCATACCATAGTGACATCGCTTAATTAATAGTGGATCTCAGAGTAATTATTGTTAAGATCTCTGTAAGATTTACCAATTATATTTACAATATATATCCCTAATCTCAAAATGGTGGGCAGGGATAAGTTTTGCAAATATAATCGGTAATTCTTTGAGTCGTGATACAAGCCCCCCCCCCCTTGAAATTTTGTTGCAACAGTTTTTTGATACTGAATCCGTCGATCGGTGAACGCAAATTGAATTACTAATTAAACTGAGTTTGATATCCGCGTCGCTACAGCAGCAGACGTAATCACGTTCAGTAAAACTATGCGCAACTTGAAATAAACAATCGCGTACGACGAAATCGGCGAAGCATATCTGGCTACTTTCAACTCTCTAAACACTTGTCGTAACTTAGAGGCTGATTGCAAGATGAATCAAGAAATATGAAATATAAAAAACTCACAAAACACATGTACTTCAGGCCATTTACTGGTTCTACAGCCTCTCAATTTCAGAGGTTCTATCTGGTAATCCTTCATTACTAATTCATCTTCTAACTGTTTCCATGTACGTTATCAATTTGAGCGTAATCGACATCCAGCTCTTAAACTAACAATCGCAGAATTACTTCGTCGAAACATAATCTACCCGGATCTTACGTTTCTATTAAAAAACTGTATGAGGCGGGCCAAAATCACGCTAGGTCTGCCGGATATGCCATCACTACCAGCAACTCAGAATAGAGAAAAGGGCGAAGAAAGAAACTCCCAGCCCGTTGTAAAAGGATAATGTTTCACAACGAAGCGGACGAGACATGCAGGAAACGACGTAGATTGACGCAAAATACCAACTGTCTATTCAGATTTAAGGCCAGAGAGGAGCCCTAGTCTTGTGATAGTCTTAGATCCAAGATAGCACGAATAAGCACAACTTTACACATATTAAGTCGCATGATAGGCAGCTGGTCGAGCCTGTCTCATCACGAGACCATGCCGAAAGTTTTACGATATTACACAGCTTGTGTTGAGCTCGGATACAATAGAAGAAGATATCAGGGATGTAGGGAAACTGGCCATACTCGTAGTTAATGGTCTGACAATTAGGGAAATTCCTCACATTAAAATGAAGTGATACTACGAAGCGAAATCGTTTAATGTAATTGAATCAAACTTTGACCAGCAAATAGATGTAAATGATACTAAATACCCGAAGAGTTCATGTGTGTAGTAGATTTAATAAGTTGAAAGAGTATCTGATTTAGTTTTATCCCAAATGAAATCTGGTCCGTACATTGTCCAAAAACCCTGAAGTAAAAATAGGCTGTAAAATTTTGAGATGTTTTTCAACAAAGATGTACAAAAGTAATTAAGCATACATGTATTTGTACGCGCGTATAGCATTTATTTACAGTTTATAATTAGACAGTTTTTTCGTAAATATTGTGGGGCTAATCGATAAATCCATATTTCCAGGCAGAATAGGGTTTTCAAGGGGGGGGGGAGTATATCTCAAAGGGGGGGGGGCTGTATCACGAATCAATTCTTTTGCAAATCTCAACGATAATTACAATGAGACCTACAATAATTAAGGGAGGTTTAACTGTAGTATAGAACGGTGAAATTTTTAAAGTGCAGTCTTCATAATTGATCAAAATAACTACAGTACAAATCAATTGACATGGCAAGCTGTTTTTTATATTTTTTTTACATATTACGTCGTGCCGGCGCACAATATACAACCCTAAGGATCATGTACCGGTTAGCTCAGCCTATCTCGGGCTACCCGACGTATCAGTCTCCCGAAATATTCTAACCAAGTAGGTGTGCCTTCCTATTATAGTTATGAGCTGGCGGAGGACGGGATGTTGGATACTAGATCTGTTGCAGTGTACACAGAATATAGTGTATACTGATGATAGCAGTATACACAGGTGATGATGTATACTGATGGTGAGAATAGATATAGAATGAATACTGTATGCGTATTGTAATTATGGATAATTTATCTGGAGATACAGAACGAGGAAAAGATATTTTATAAACAAGAGGCGTGTTTTAGCGCACTGGTCCCTTGTTTCCATATTTAGATCATGGAATCTTCTAATATCAACTTGTATCCTTAGGATCAAAGCTTCTACCAAGTTCCCCAGTGTTCCACCACTGCCAAATGCGACAGTATCTATTCGACTTTAAAAGTTTATTATCTCGATGTATGTTTTAACGACTCGTGATATATAAAGTCGAAGTTATAAATTTGGTGACGGTGGTACTCGAGACAATATAAATGACTAAAGAAATGAATTATGATGGTGATGATAGTATATTTCTCAAGAATGAACCTAAACCGCACACCTCTCATCTAGATGGATCAAGAGGCTAATTATCTACATGTAAGACCCGCTAGTAGCTATATTATTTCCTTGCCATATCTCAAAATAATAGTCTAAAGTTGGATCCGAAACATCTTAATAATAGATACTGTATCATGACAGAAACCTGGAACGCCACCAACGAGCTTGGTACATCAACAAAACGGATTCCATCTCAATCAGTGTCCTTCACTCATCTGATGATCCTCATAGTCTCAGTCGATCCAGCACAACACTTCCCCACGCACACCCCGTGAGATTCCCCTGAGCCAATTCCATCTTTCAACCATCAGTCCCAGGTCACTGATCCCGTGGTTCCTCAATTACCAACTGCCCTCCCTGACAGCCAATCCATACGTGACTCATCGACCGGAAAACCCTGAAAGAAAACCCATCGACTGAGGTGGTGCCGTTCCTAGATTGTAATTTGCCAGCTGAAGGAGCGTCAGCACTCTTGGGCACAGGGCGGGTTAGAAATATCTGATTTATGCCGGTATTTAGAGTGTCCGCGGCACTTTTCCAAGCGTTGCTCTGGCACACGCACAACGCATCACAGTTAAAATTCCTCATGATTCTTCCTCCAAACCCCTTTACTTCTTCTCCCGCATCTCAATACCCGTCCATCCCTTCCCTTTATAAATTCCTCCAGGCCTCTTCCCAAAAGTGAACATTATGTCATGTCTGCCTTCCCAAATTTGTGCTCCTCGACTTAAATCCTACGTTAGGTGTCCATAACATCCGGAGCGTACATTTGGGTGTTTATCCAGGTAGATGATGATAATAGTTATTTCGGATGAGTTTCAGAGGAATGTGGCTCTAGCTGAACAGATATCTGAGCGTAACAGACTTAGGATTGACTAGGTCCGGGCCTTGTCGAAAAGAATTATTGAAAAGCTGAGGAGCTATCGACCGAGAGTACGTTGCGGGCCTCTAGCTTCGAATGAGTTGCGACTCTTCTTGGCTATTCCAGATATGCGAACATACTGGGCGTTTACAGCCGGCACCGCGTGAAGGTGAAGAGTTCGACTTCGCCAGCCATGGCAAGGTGTTGTATAGTACAATTATGACTTTTAAATAATAATTACATGACCATCTAGTTCAGGATGAAAAGCTTTGACGCTTTAAATCACGGCTCGAAGACACAAGCGTCTGGCTAATTAATGTGTCGGACTGGGTGATGAACCAGGTTACAGTCTTCAAAAAATAAGAAGGCAAATTAATTCGCAGGACCTGAACTGTATTTCCATATACAGGGGGACAAGGGTAAGTTAACTAACTGGTCTTTTACAGGGTTTATTTTGCCCATTATTGTCCATATTAGGTAGTTTTCAATGATAATCTTGTCCAAGTAAGGCCTTATCAGGTAAAGCTTCAAACTATATTCCAGAAAAACTCTAAAATAGCGTGAGAGAATTCGTGTCCGACTGAAGTTAACTGCCCTGTCATTCTCCACTTAGCTTCGCACTAAGCCGAAAAATCACATTCATGCGTCAGTCATGTTTTGATTTTATGTTGTAATTTTCTGTAGTATCACTAATTTTTTCTAGTATGGGATGGGACCACCGTTTGCGCCAATGACTTACTCGCATCTTCTCGACATGCTTTCCATTAGACGAGAAAGCTTTTCCACCGTCGTGCTATGGTACTATGCCTCTAGCACAGTAGGGCGAACCTCCTTCCTGTTCCGCTGCCTCTTCTGCTCAAACTCTGGATACCGTTCCTGTATATAGTATTTTCATCATACTCTATACATTCTCGATCGGGTTTAAATCAGGGGAATTAGCAGGCTAAGGAATAGATTAGACTCCATTGGCGTAGAGGTATTCCCTGGCAGGACGTCCTCTGTGTACAGCCGCATAGTCGTGTATAAAGTAGACTTGGCGACCAATCTCTTCGGACTTCGCCCTAGTCCAATCTACTACCATCGGGAGAATACGTAAAGCGTATTTTTCGGAGGTCAAATTTCCCTTATCCCTCTCCCAAAAGATGCATGGGCCCCGCTCAACTCCCGCAAAACTCCCCCAGAACATCCGAGAGTTGTCCTTCTTGTATCGGTCTAGGACACAAGTATCATCAAATTGCTGGCCTCTCTTTTAATATAGTTAGAAATTTGCATACCTTGGACAATAGATTGGTCTATACTCACTTTCCTGGTAACATGACCAGACATTATTCGATCGTCATTGATCCAAGTTTCATCACTTCAAAGAACCTGGGACCATTCTTGACGCCAGATTAGGTGCAGCTCTGCCCAAGGAATGCGTACCGAGCGATGGTTTTCGGTGAAGGGGGGGCATCTCCTGGGTAGACGTCTTTCGTATCCTCTCTTGCGCAACGCATTCCGGATCGCAAATTCCCTAACGCCCCACTGACGAAAGTGGAGTGCCAGTTCGAGAAACGACATCTGTCGTGTTTCTCTACAAGAACAAACAAAGACTTCCAATTCATCAACCTGAGCAGAGCTCAAGGAAGGTGGCCGTCCGGTTCTATGTTGAGGGGAGACGCGGCCAGATCGAACTGCTCCCTGAACTTGTGTGATAGTTACTCTTAACTGATCTGCTATTTCCCTGTTCGAGATTCCCGCTCTGTGAAGTGCGAGTATCTAAGTCACATTAATTTATTAGATTATCCATATCGTTGCTGAGTCTTATACTCACCTGTATTCTTTGATCTCGTGAGAGAAAGGGAGCGCGTCTGCGGGCTGTTGGGGAGATTGTATTGTCCGTCCTATTATGATATTTCTAAATGATAAATAAAGCAAGCAAACGAACATTAGACTTTCTAAGATGAGTAAATTACAAACGATTTTTTTGTGTTAAGTGTGCTGATCGAGTAAGAATTTGGAGCTATTCTTAACGATCAGAAACAATGATGACGATGACGGAAAGCAAGTTTATAGGCGAAGCGGGGAGAAGCGAACACAGAGGACATACAGCCATCCCTCTCTAGCTCGATAGTGGGTTCCGGTATAAGTGTTGAAAATATTCATTGTAACTTGGACTTTTATATTTGCAACACTTACCCTTACAGGCCATTTTGCGCGCAGAGGTAAGTATTGCAAATGTAAATGGTTGAATCTGAATGAATATTTTCAACACTTATACCGGGACCCACTATCGAGATAGAGAGGGACGACTGTAGTTGCAAAGATGGGACTTGCCAAAAAGATTATGTAAGAGGACTGGGATACCATGCAAAAAGAATTTCACCGTGGCTTTACCGCCTACTTATTTTGGCAAAAGCTACCCCCATCGTATAGCCCCTGTCGATAATTCGGTTTGCTAACTTACCCTTGTCCCCCTATATATAGAAATGGAGAATTTAAAAATCATGACTAATTTTCTACTGCGATCAAAGGTGATAGTTAATTACTCAAGTAAACTGATGATGTTTGGGGCTGACATAAGCATGGTAGCCGAGTCAGATTGCCGAGGAAGTGAAGTCAGGTAAGGCGAGCAGCCTGAGTAAGGCCAGTTTCTCTGGGATAATAAGGGAGTTCAGGACGTTACAAGCTAGGCGAGTGAGAGCTGAGCTCAAGAAATAGGATGGCTGGCATGAAATAGGAGGGAGCCTGGATGCTTGGGAGAGGACATGTAAGGAAGCGGTTTATCTATCTAAAAGGATATCAACTTTTGGAGGAGGAAGTCCTTAGATCCTCTGCTCGTGTACTCAAAGATTTGGGTAGTTCTTTATACCCTTATAAGATCAGTGCGGTCAAATAATTATTTATCATTTGTGATCCCTCTATATTTTCTGTGATGGCGTCCAAAGTAGTCCAAAATTGATTAACATTCTTTATCACTTGGCCGGTCACTTTGTAGAGGAACTGGCCAATCGAAGAGCTCGCTTATAAAAAGTGACCGGCCGAGTGGTAGAGCACGATATAATTTTCACATTTATTATCAGTGCATGTGTGTACATTATCGGGCCGGTACGAACCTCGACGGGGATATCGGGTTGGGTCGGGTTGGAGCACGGGTAAAAGAAGATGATGCTCTTGGTACCTCAGGATTTAAGTTGTGATGAATCATTTTGGAATAGAGCAGCATTCCATCAGCGAGTAGATCGATGAGTTCTCAGGGTTTCGGCGCTAGATTTTATCTTCGTGCGACGGCTGTCTCAGAAGACCGGCTACTTTTGAGGACGATTGTTTGGTACCCAACGAGCGTGAGAGTCATCATCCTTTAAAGTTCCCCACACTCGATCCAACTTTGACGGCGGGTCAGATGGTGCAGTGGTACACCGTCTGGGCCGTTCTCCCAAGTAGAGTCTGGGTAGCTTGCACACCTGCCCCACTTTACTCTCATACATGGGTCCGGAATGTCAAAAGGGTATTCCCTGTCCATTGGGCTTTGTACAGGGTCTACCCCTAGTAATATCTACGGGCTAATTTACAGTAATTATCCATTCATCTGACATAACGCCTGCTCCTCATCCAGTTACCCAACAAGAATTTATTGCCAACGTCTAGTTTTAAACCAGTCAAAAATCCGAGCGACTTACACTGAATCGATGTTGAAAGTGAGGCATGCTTTAAATGACCCTAACGCTATATATCATACCAATTGTAGCGATAGATGAACAGCGAGGAAACATCTCCTGCGAGGCGTAGCTATTCGAGAAGAGCTTCAGCAGATAAGTGCCTTCAGGTCATTCTTTACTGGATTTGGAAAGATCTCAGCTAAATAACTCCAGGTAATTACTTTACACAATGCTGGCCACGAACGAGGCGAAATTGCATCTATCCTCGACTTGAACTACAAACAAGTTATTCACATCATCAATAGAGGCACTACCTCTCCCAAAAGAAATCCGGGTGGAAAACGAAAACTGGATCAGGCCCAAGCTGATGAGCTAGAAACTTTTGTGCGACTCTCTCGAAGGAATCGCCAGATGACGTTTATAGAGCTTGCCATGGAGTTTAGTTGCTGGGGCGCTGGGGTTTATGCGATCAGAAGTGCGCTCAAAGATAGAGGTTACTCCAGTAGTTTGTCTCGAGCAAAGCTACCTATATCCGAGGTCAACATGATAAAAAGGTTAGAGTGGGCTCTAAATCATCGTCACTGGACCATTGACGATTGGAGTCAGATCCTTTGGAGCGACGAGACATGGGTATTATATGGTAGACATCGAGATGCCTACATAACGAGAAAGGTTTGTAGCGCGTGTCATCAGCTAGGATTTAGATGGCTAATAATATACAGCCTGGTGACGAGCTTGAATACACCTGCCTCGTCGACAAGACTAGAAAGAGCACAGCCTGGATGTTCTGGGGGAGTTTTCACGGAACTCAGAAAGGGACCTGCTTATTCTGGGAAAAAAATTGGGGTTCAATAACAGGGCCGAGTTATTGCGAACACATTATTCCCCATGTGGCCGACTACATGGAGGTGAATCCTGAATTGCAATTCATGCAAGATAATGCACCGCCACATAAAGCGGCCTTCACTCGGGAAAGTTTAAGGGTTAAAAATATTGAGTCCATAAACTGGCCTCTTTACTCCCCAGACCTCAACCCTATTGAGGCTGTGTGGAGCGAGATGAAGGATTTTATTGAAAATCAATATCCTAAACTCGAGGATGGGCTGGAGCGGTCTTCGGCTGAGCTTCGCATTATCATACTGGAAGCATGGGATTCTATAAGTCATAACTCTTTGCAGTATCTCATCGGAAGTATGCCGGCGCGATGTCAGGCGGTGATTGTAGCTGGTGGGGGAGCTACGAGATATTGAAGATTTATTTTTACGGCTAGTCACTAGCTTTAACTTTAGTCGTATTTAGCGCGTAATCTGCTATAAAATTTACCAGATTAAGCTTAGTCTTATGAAAGCTCCAAGGTCCTCCCTTCTGACATTCGAGATTTCGAGTACACGTAATACACACAAATTTTCGAGTATCCCTTCCATAGTGGGCCTAGATAAATATTTTTTATAGAAATTTGTATGGCGAGACCCTGGTCAAAAAGTTGGTTTGACATTCAGCACCCATCAACGAGAGTAGGCAGGAGAAAGCTGGTTCAAATCTAGCGAGACCCGCACACCACTTCTCTCGCGGTGATACTGTGTTCGTAGAATGACGAAAGCATGCTCAGATAACCACGGGTCTTTCTCGCTTTTCCCTGTGGTGGGTATTCACGGAAGAGGGTACATGTCGTAAGGCATTTTTCTCGTAGTGGTATCTGCAAATGAAATCTGAGTATGAGTGTTCCAAATGTCAAACAGAGTCGTTCTACGAAAAATACATATCTTCCGTATTCATTCGTATTATAGCCTCAGGCTGCATACGCAAAAATGATTTAAAAAAAAATAAAAAATAACTATGACGGCAAAGGCGATTCGCCCGACGAGCGATTATGAGGAGCCGTGAAGATCGTTGCTGCCGCTCTTTGCAGCTGTGACTTGCAGGCGAGGGGGTCGACACTCGAGCTTAATTCACCTTTCTATCCAACTATCTGGCTGGCCGAGGTCGTGGCGAGACTTGCCCCGGGTAGGTCTCACGCCGGGTTGGCAGTCTTGCCAACGAAGTCATCTTTGCCTACTTCTTTTCAAGAATATCATATATCCTGCTATCGTTGAGACAAAGGGTAACTTACATTCATCTAAGTACGAAAGACGTGGAGTCTTTTAGTGCTAGGAATAGACCTACCGTGGTTAGTCTGGGGAAACAATGAGAATTGAGTTCAGTCTTGTCAATTCCTTCTACCCGCTCCTTCTCGATAAGCACACGTAACTCATATGAATCCTCTTAATCGTAAACATTTGTACGGACGACGGAACGTTGGCACTCTTGAGGCTTCTCATGTCTGCTGAGAGCAGAAAAGCGTGGTCCCAGTCAGATACCACACTGTTCATGTTTGTTGGTCCCGATTCAAGTTGAACATGTCGCTGTGGATGCAGGTCCGTTCGCGCACACTCTCCCAACGACGAATCATCCGACGTAGCGCGCCCCTCGCCGCTGATAAACCATCATGTCTTGGATGAGTGGCTAATGTTACATGTTGATCTAATGTTTGTACCACTCTTCACTTTAGTTTACCGCATCTTCATACGAAATTTGATTCGCTCAACTCCCGCTCCTCGTCTGTGAACGTGAACATATATCACGTGGATCCAATAATAAGCGAAACGCAGCGCCTAGATATTTACTACATCCACTCCGCCCATTTTGTACGCGTTTTGTTATCTCCACGGACATTTGAAAATACCGAAGTCCGTCTTTGCCCGCTCGTAAATCGACCATCCATATCTCTGGAATATTACGAAGATATCTCTCACGAAGACTGCTAGGGATGTGGGCCAGCAGCGCGTTCGCGAGAGACTCTGCCGCCTCAGTGTGTTATTGGTGGCGGCGGCGATGATGGGTAAAGCAGGCAGCTCAACCATGGGAACGGAAGCGAGATCAAGCAGAAGGACTTGGAGTTTGTCAGAAATGCCCTGCCGGTACGCCCGAAGAACCCTGGACACTTAGCTCCATTTATTACCCGGAACCAAGACACGCCCCTTCCCTTCCGGGCTCACGCCTCCAGGATCTTGGGACTCCAAGTCCGGAGGCACTACAGCAGCCTTGCGACTTGGAATGGCTCCCTGTCTGATTGGCAATCAATTGGGTAAATCCTGGATCTCTCTTATATCATCAATGTTCTCCCTTACCAACCCTTCTCGCCATCGATCTATCCTTTCCTCAATTTACTCTCATATAAAATTCTCCTGTTGACTTACACAAACGATCCAGGTTCCCCATCTATCCACTCACACCAACGTGCCATAGATATCATGTTCAAACATTTCCTGGTGGACCCCTCGACCGAGACTTTTCTTTCATTTCTCTTCTCTTCCGGGACCGACCTTGACTTTATATTCTCCACAGCTCAGATGTCTATGAAAGCAGAGAAGGACGAACTACCGCAGCTCACTATTTGGGCCGGAGCTTCTGAGCCTGCTTCATCGAATGTGGCGCGTGACTATCCTCACACATTCGGGGTTTCGGAATATCAGACACGAGATCTCACTTTTCATCGTAATCCGCCTCTCAAAATTGCTCGCCTCAGCAATACATCTTTCTCTGTATCAAGAAGACAGGTCAATGCACAAAAATATCGTAGTGGACCATTCTCACGCGATAATGAGGCCCCTGTCAGTAAAACTACAACCGGCTCGTCGCAGGACATCGTGCATCTCCCATTTCGAGAGCCAAACGCATCTCTTTCGGATTCCTCGGTCGCCAATGAAGAAAACTTCAGCGTGGGGAGGCGAATTCTTTTCGACTACCAAATTGACGAGGGCTATTACGACATGCCAGATGCAGAACTAAATTCGCCGGTTGGGGTAGCGTGGGATCAAATCGAGATGCTAGTCACAGCTTGCAGGGTAATGTGGGCATACGAGCGGGTCGGACGAAGGATTACGCCAGGTATTTGGAGACGAAGCTCAGATTGTATGTACGTCGGGAGACCAGTCGTGAGGAATCGGATCCGAATGAGAAAAACGGCTCATCGGCGCGGTGGCTAATCCTTGAAACCTAAGAAACTCTTGGCCTTCGGTAAATTGCGCTTCCCGGTAGATTATTTTGGCTAGATTCAACAAGCCACTAGGTCACAGCAGGCTGAACCATTTACGCTTGTCATACATAGTCTCCGCCTGTAGTCAAATATAACTTAATTCTAATTCATGTTCAGCAAGATGGTCTAGTACTTGTTCTCTCCCATCTGATGAAACCGTCGGGCTTAAGATTTATGTTTTATCTCCATCTAGATACGTTTTTCTAATGGAAACCGCTGCGATGGTTCGTTTAGACTTCAAGTTCGTAATACATATAGTGGATACAATGGATTCTAGATCCTGTCTTTGCTAAACCTAAATCCCCGGTCAAAAACTCATTTGATACTCTCAGGATTAGCACTTGAAACTACAATAAAACTTCTCTAACACGTTAGTGGGTCCCGGCATAAGTGTTGAAAATATTCATTGTAACTTGCACTTTTATATTTGCAACACTTACCCTTACAGGTCATTTTGCGTGCAGGGGTAAGTATTGCAAATATAAATGGATGAATTTTAATGAATATTTTCAACACTTATGCCGGGACCCACTATCATGTTACAGAAGTTTTACTGTATATCTCATGCCCAACATATTCCAGCCTCCTGGTACTCGGGGCCCTGCAGAATAAGACCCAACGGTGTGAGCGAATGGCAAAAACGTCACTTGGGTTTCTTCTGACATTAGGGAAAATTCCTGATTATCTTTCTATAATTAGCAATAAAATACAGTCGTCCCTCTCTAATCGCCTAGTGGGTCGCGGGATAATTATTGTCAAGATTTATTCACGTTTTACAAATTATATTTGCGATACTAACCCCTGCCGATAAAAATCTTTTGTGTACAGGGAGACAAGAATAAGTTAATGAAGGTTAGAGAATAAGTTATGTGCACTATATTCATATGTTTATACTATTGGACTAAACAGAATTTACTGCCTAGCCATCGTTAACTTACACTTGTCGGGGGACGAAGACGGCGTTTCTACCTGTACGTGGTGTCCCCTACGAACCTGGAGTTTATCTTCAGAGCCAACAGAAACACGCATTACTTGGTCACGGAGGAAAAGTCATCCAAACGAGTTTCCGGGGCGTACCCAGCTCCCGTTATGGTGGTGATGGATCAGACTAAGTTGGCCCTTTTTACCAAGATGAATTCTCACTGTTTACAGATATTCTGGCATTATACTGTCTCCCGAGGAAAGAGCACCGCTACCTGAGCGCTGGTGGTGTCGGTATAAGGAGGATATCTGGACTATGGGATATTAGGGAGATACAGATGGGGATACGCACCTCGTGTGGCTCTGGTGTCTAGGCCTCGCCTGGCTGGAGTTGCAGGTTTTTTGAGACTTTTTCCCGCGTACCGGTTTCCATGGCTACTCTTTTTCAATTTTTTTTTGAGCAGAAGGTTCCGTCGAAAAGGCGGTTGAATTCTACGGGTAATTACTGAGCTAAATGGCTACCCGTCATGGGTCAATGTATCAATGATCTTAGGTTCGAGGTGAAAGGGGATAGGAGCACTGTAAAAGGTGTGGCCTGGGTCAGAGAGGAGCCCTAGTGTTATGATAGTCTTGGACTCTACATAGCACGAATAAACAAAACTACTACTACTTACACTTGTCCCCCTGTAGAGCTCAGCATTGCAAATATAATTCGTAAAACTTGAATAAATCCTAATAATAAGTATTCTACGACTCACTATGCGATAAGTGATGGAAGATTGTATTTTAGTGCCCATGATCGAAACTTAACCAAGAATTTTCTCCGATGGATTTTGGAATATGTCGATCCCGTCCGTAAAGCGTTACGCACATAGACAAGTGATGGCTAGCGTATGATGCTCCATTGGTAGAACTCGTTTCAAGTTGATCTTAATTTTAAATGTCATTCAAAGATAAAATGTACGGGATTGATGTACAGAATTAATATAATTTTACAACATGTTCTACCCTGACAGTACCTCAGATAAGCATAGCGCCGGATCAGGCAGTCTCGTCGCACGCGTGACATTGGCACGTAAATTCGTTCGTCGTTCCATGCGGAAGATCAAAGTACTCTTGACGACAGCTTTACATTCACTCGTACACTGACATGCAAATGAAGTTAGCAGACCGCATCTGCAACTCATCCTTTACGATGCACAACGTCAGCGATCAGTAGCAACGCAACTCTGTCAAGACGATACGCCTACCGACGGCCTTTCCCAAGTGTCCGGGAGCGGGGGACGGTGGTAATGAAGACCCCGTGCTCACCTCGACACTCCAATCGTCCGCCCGCTGCCGCATCAAGGTCCTTTTTGTCTACGCAGCCTTGAAGCTATGACACACATGACACTGATACAGTACATGGAGCGATGACTCAACTTGATATGAGGGGCACTCACATCCGAATATCATATGAAGATATCACTCGAAGTCAAGTGCCTTCAATCCCTCTACCATCATCTGTTTACGTCTGCCGCAGGAACGTATTCCAGCCACCCACGGCTATCTAGTGTGCCTTTGTCATTGTCACATGTATGACTAGGTAAGAAATGTCGAAAGACTCTTGCTGAATTCGCACCAGCTTTCTCCTGTTGCAAGTGAGGCATGTGCCGCAGCTACCCAGACTCTACTTGGGAGGACGGCCCGCACGGTGTACCACTTTACTCCACCATCCGACCCGCTCCAAGCTTTAGGGCGCTAGAGAGTGACGTTGGGCAGCGGCATTTCTCGTCTCCCTGGGCCTGCGACTTGAGCGGGCTTTTGGCATTGCACCCTGAGCTACGTCAGGCGAGGCGCCTGGATGCTCCGTCATTGTCAGGACTAGGCCGCCAATCAAGTGCCGTCTTGAGCTTGCCTATAGATAAATATATGAAGATAACATGATAAATGCAATAATTGGCTCCTGGCCTAGAAAGAATAAATGTTGACCGCCAAGATTAATGATGATAAAATAACAAGATCCTGATCTAAAGAACCTCACGATCTCGATACCCGTTCCCGAAGATAAAGCCTTCCTAATATACATTATCATGAGAGTCCTAACCGGTCCTCTTCTCATGACTTCTAACAAAGGTTACTGCCAACCACTAATAGTTGCTGTTATGCTACCACTCCAAAACGCCTCTACATAACCATGAAACTCCATTGGTGCCGGAACACCCCTTCTACCGAACATGATACCTTTTAATATTATGCTCCAATTGGCAACATCTCGTGCCTCAGAACATCTCATCTTATCCGTAGTTTAACTCCTTGTTATAGTTATGAGCGCTTACGGGGTAAATTACTACCTTGAAGGTGCAAAGGTACTGACGTTGAGGAAATAAAATGTAGCTAATGTAAACTCAGAATAGAATAACTGAATATGATCACTTAATTCCCAGTAAAGGAAATGGACCACATATTATATACATATTCTTGCCAGGGTCCATTCACCGTGATCGAGTGTTCACCCGATCCCTAACCAACGCTATTCTATTCCACTCCATTCCATTCCATACTCAGTTACAAGTCTGGCGTACCCTAGTCCTTAGGCTAGTGCAAGACCCCATGTACCCGGGCTTATGCCAACTAGCTAATATGTCGATCCTTGCATAAAGCTACGAATTACAACACTCCCCCTGACGATAGCAATCGTCGTCTTTGGATAGCTGCTCTAGAGACGTACAGCAGAATGTACCTTTGTCACACTGTCGGCCAACTGTTTGTTTGTTTCAATATACGTCACTGATATTTCTCCCCTCATATACTGCTGGCGGCAGTAATGATTTCTAAGAGCAATGTGTTTCGTTCTCTTATGATTGTCGTGATTCTTGATCAGTGATATTGCCGACTGATTGTCAACGTATAAATCAGTGCATACCGATCCTTCGACACTGTCCTGTACGCAAAGCTCTGCCAGAAGTGACTTGACCCATTGCAGCTGCCGACATGTCTTAGTTGCTGCAAGGTATTCTGCTTCCGTAATTGAAAGTGCAACGTCCCTCTGCAGATGAGATCTCATCATAAAACTCAAACATCATGTACCCAATTCACCCAATTGTCAAAGCCGGGCTGATATTTAGGGATATCATATATTTGCCGTGTCTCTTTCAGCATCGTAAGCTCTTCAATTGAATGATTTAGACATGAGATTTCCGAGATTCTTATTCAAGTTCCCCCTCTAAGTTATAAGAGCCAGGGACTTCGTCACTGGATGAACGGTCCAAGTTGGGGGTGACAACGCAACCGTTCTAGCGTAATCAAAGGCGCGCTGAACTTCCTCGTCTAATGGTTTGGCGGGGACCATCACCTTGAACGGAGCGAAACACCTGTATCCAGCAACTCCTAAACAAAAGCGAGATAATGCCTCCTGACCGAAGCCTGTAAATTTGATATGCTTAATCCATCTGGGATCAAACAGTGTGGCATTGAAACTACATAGAAGGCGCATGTAAGTATGGGGTGCCGCTGTCAAGCCCATTCCTTTCGTCAAGAAAGCAGATGCCTTTTGCCCATTTTCAAAGTCTATAGGATAACGTGCCTGTGTAAGCAGGAAGAAATAACAATAAAACATTGCTTTTGCCAGTTCCTGAGAGCTGCAGACCTTGAATGCCGTTGCATTGGCTGGAAGACGTAAAGGGGACGTATACTCTTTTCATCACTGATCCAAACTATTGCATTGAAGAATTTCATACCGTGTATCACTAACCAACTAACAGTCACAGGTGTCGTTTTGTGCCATTTTGTTCACGGTCGTATTAACCAAGCTAATATCAACCCCTGTGATCATGCTCCCCCTAGATACGTAAGAGCTCAGTATTTGGGCAGCAAACTTAGCATCGATATCCACTATTTTAAACGCAGGCGGCATTGACTCTCTTGATATCTTAAAACTAACTTCACCTGTCCTGGGGGTCGATGGCTGCTCCGCGGCTCTACTTCCCTGGCCGACATTTCTGCCCAAAAACGAACGTTGTCATAAGCGGTATGTAGACAGCGTGGGGAGAGAGAGGGTTCAAGAGGTGGGTGTCAGGCTAAAGGTTGCCACCCTACATGATACATGAGATAGATGCATCACCACTCGGCTAAAAGGCCAGACCAGAATCATAGAACACTATGCTCTGGCAATCTCCATATATATATTATACAGTAGAGGCTTTCCTGACAAACGTGATGATTCAGCTCTCGAACTGTTGTCTCCACAAGGCGTCGACAAACCGACCAGCTCCTGTTCTGTCTCGTCTGAGGGGTTCAATTAAGTACAAACCTTCATCATCGGACTGAGATTTGTTGTCAAAATCAGCCATCTTTAACAATCAAAAATTAAGAAATTATTAGCTGTGCGATTCCTTCTTGATCTTTCGCAACCTGGCGTAGCGTCGACATCATAGTGTCCAGCGACACGTACCGGTACTCCAAATCGTAGACCTTGGTCTGCCGCCAAGTGTCCAACCACTCAATTCCTTCGGTTCCCAAAATAAACATATAACCAGCAAATCCTGGGTTTACCTCAAAGATGTTCCTATGAGCATTCTTTGAACTCTCGGGCTTGGATGAACTCATCGATTCGGCAGCGCTGTTTACATCCAGGTAGTTCTGCATGAACGTTGCAGTACGTGTTCGCAGTCGTTGTAAACTTTGTCGAAAGGAGATTTCGAACGGCAGTCTCCCAGGGCGTCGTCGCTCCTTCTTCTCTGACATTGCTGACATGGTCGAAGATTTGCTTGGCCGACATATTCACGAAATTCTGGGGTCGAATTTCCTTGCTGATCGTATTTACGATGATTTGCTCCGCCACGATCTCTCCTTCGGTCCACCTAACCTCTGCATCCTCATATGCCGAATGAATCTCCTTGGATGATTTTGCATTGTCGGCAGTCATTGTCGGCTCCTCCGGGCAGATCGCTGGTTTAATCAATGGGATGTTGTGAAAAACATGCCCCAGACAGCGCGTTTGGACCAAGGCAGATTGCAAGTTCGTAACCCACTGGGAAATGCCGACGCCCGAGCCGAGTACGAGCAATGGGGAATCAGTGGACGTAGTAATATAACTCATCTTCACCCGTTAGCCTAAGACATAAGAAGCCACCGGGCTCATAACCTGTTATAGTTATGAGCGCTTACGGGGTAAATTACTACCCTGAAGGTGCAAAGGCAGTGACGTTGAGGAAATAAAATGTAGCTAATGTAAACTCAGAATAAAATAACTGAATATGATCACTGAATTCCCAGTAAAGGAAATGGACCACATATTATATACATATTCTTGCCAGGGTCCATTCACCGTGATCGAGTGTTCACCCGATCCCTAACCGATGCTATTCCATTCCACTCCGTTCCATTCCATTCCTTTCCATTCCATACTCAGTTACAAGTCTGGCGTACCCTAGTCCTTAGGCTAGTGCACGACCCCATGTACCCGGGCTTATGTGCATCTGTGGTCATTTGGGGTTACTGTATACAGACCCATTTTAATTATGACGTAATCCCATACTGTAAATATTCAGCTCGGTAGCTAGTGTTGAGGAGGAGACACAGGAGAGACTACTCAACGAGCTTGCTGTTGCCAATACATATATTGTGTGACAGTACGAGCCCAGAGGTGTGATCCTGTTAAGTCTAAGATACACAAAAATAGCTATTTTTGTTGGGAAACCCCCATACATATAATAGAATCGAATTTCACATCGTTCAGCTCTTTGAAGACAAGATGACAAACCCAAAGAGTGACGTTCAAGAAGAACTCTCGGGTTATCCACCATTTGGAGTGGCTGGCATGCCTTTGTTGAATCCGACCTCCTTGGGACTTAACAAACGCATTAATGAAATGGGCGACAACATTGATCAAGCTCTTGAGGGGATACGAAAAGACATCGGCAATCTAATAGCTGATGTAAATCAAACTAAAACCAACGTAGCTGAAATCCTGCGCATTCTGAAAACTAATTCTGTCAACACAGAAACCAAAGCTGAAGAAACAAACAAGCAGGAGATCAAAAGTGGAATCGACAAGAACAAAGAAAAAGAATCACCGAAATTGGAACCACTTTTCGAAAGCAAGTACTATCCGAATGGTGCATTAAACCTGCATCCAAAGAGGAATTGTTCGTTTTCAACGAGGGAGGAAAATGAAGTGCGAGAAATCTGGCCTCAAATTGTTCTGCCCCACGAAGCTGAAGGTTACGGCGAAGCTGCCGACAAAAACAAAGTCGCATTACCAAGCCATCTCCGTTTAGTTCGGGTCGATAGAAAGGTGTTTAAAAAGCTAGGTGATATACAAGATCTACTTCGAATAGCGTTGGTGCCATACCGTTTGTGGCCGAGAAGAGTGGCTTCCGAATTAAGTGGTGATTTTCAGCAGGTGTCAATATGGGTGAACAGGTGGCAAGTCTCTTGGGTAGTGCTTGTCATGGCCATAATAAACGTTCTGCGACATCATGGTTGTCTATTCGACTCAGTGACCAGCTTCACGATGCTCCTTCCGCACCGTGATCAAGCTTACATTAATTTCGCATGGCGTTTGAGGGATGCGTTTTACATGCTGCCTTTGGAACAACAGGAAATGAAAGGGATTTGGCATGTGTTAGTGGGAAAGCTGCTGGAATACCTGCCATTGACATGGCTATCGATCTGTGACTTGGTGCAACCGGGTATGCACGCCAGTGAACTCATCGAGCTGGTAGTGCAACGGGCCCAACTAGTGACACGGGTTGCGGTGGAGAGTAGAATTTTCAGCATACCTGAAGTTACAGTTAACCTCGAAGGACACTCGGCTCCTCATTATGAGCTCAAAGTTTCGGAATCTACACCGTCAAAACCAGGTGTGGCACAGATTGTCCAACCAAACGCAGTGGCTACACGAACCCAAATCTCGGATCCGCAAAATGATGACCGAATGGTTTTCCCGACAAATGAACCGCGCATAACTCAAGACAACTACGCCGCGCAAGAAAGGGATAACACATGTTTCAATTGTGGAAAAACTGGACACTAGGCAATGAATTGTCGAAGCAAAATTAAACAAATGAACACTGTCAAAACAGCCGAAGGTGAAGAGGTCACGATAAAAGGAAAGTTGTTCAAGTCCCCGAAATTCGCACAAAAAGCTAGGAAAACGTTTGAAAAATACAAGAAAAACAAGCGTGATCGTGCGCACTTGGTGGAACAGGAGCTTACCGATGACAGTTCTCAAGATTCAATTTCACCAGTTGACCGAATTGAAGGGGAACATGATGATGTAGCATCATTGCTTGAAGCTATTGTGTACGAAATCGACAACCAATAGGACAGCCAGAGCGCTCACTTGGTGGAAGTGGACGCTGGCATAAATCATTCACCACCACCGCTACGCGATAAGCCTGACCGTGAAGGAACTGGTGAGCCGCATAATATATTTCTTGCAGAATTACTTTCTAAAAAGAAATTTACTGTTTTTTTCGACTACGGATGTGTCAGTTGTTACGTCTCCGAATCTTTATCTAAATCACTTCCATCGTATACTTCAGCAAAAGCGACAACTATGACTGGTGTTGGGGGAGTAGGACCTAGAATTGTTCGCGATGTTCTTCTAACTGGCCGACTTATATCAACAACCGGTAAAAGTAATGTGTTTCGTGTCTCTTGTGGAATTGTGCCGGATCAAACGTTCCCGGGTGATCTTACTCTGGGAAAAGGAATATTTCACAAATGGGGTATAAGGTGTACCGGTGACACACGGAAATCAGAAGAATCGATTACATTAGTTAACTTCACTGGAAAGCCTACATTGAAACCCATTAGAAACTCAGCTACGAAAAACGTATCGCAAAATCGTAATTTCGGAAAGTTTGTTGCTATTACATCAAATGAATCACTTTCAATTGATGCCAATTCACCGCTTTCTGTTAAGTGGCATGAGGACACTTCAACACACGATCTTCGGATTGTCGCTTACCTCAAGCACTACACTAAATCGTTTCCTGGTGTATTTGATATTAGGTTTCGTAAATCTTCAGCCGAGATTAAAACGGAGCATACCATCGATACAGGTAATTCATCACCAGTAAAGCTACCGCCCCGACGCTACAGCCCACCTCAAGAAAATGCTCTCAGGGACTTTGTGAAAAAACATGAAGGTACAATCTTAAGGAAATCAAAAAGCCCTTGGGGAGCTCCTGCGTTACTCACGCCAAAAAAACCGCTTGGAACTACTGTTCGCGCTCCTTCCGATCCAATAATTTGGCGTTTCTGCTGCGATTACCGCGAACTCAACCGTGTAACAAAAAAACATGCACACCCTCTTCCCAACTTGATGGACCAAATTCAACGTGCTGCGGGTCATAAATATTACTGTTTTATTGACTTAAAAGATGGATTTTGGCAAGTACCAATTGCGCAGAAAGACCGTGAAAAGACCGCATTTGTTACTCCATTTGGAATCTACGAATGGGTCGTTATGCCCTTTGGATTATGTAACGCTCCCGCAACTTTTCAAGCGTTAATGGAGGAAATTCTTGGAAATTTGCGTGAATACACATCTGGACTTTTAGACGATATCGCCATTTGGGGTGACACAATAGAACAATTGCACGAACGCACCTTACTGGTCCTCAATCAACTTGCCAACTATGGCATGGTTATGAATTGCCCTAAGTCAAAACTTTTTGTTACCAAAGGTGTATTTCTTGGATTTGTTGTCTCAGAAAAAGGAATTGAAGCCGATCCCGCCAAATTAAAAGCTGTTCGCGACCGACCGATGCCCACTACAACAACTCAAATACGCGGATTTGTTAACGCTGCAGGATTTTTTAGGCATCTCATTCGAAACTTTTCTAAACTTGCAGCTCCTCTTACTGAATTGACAGGTGGTCCTAAAAACCAACCTATCAAACTCAACGAAGAGGCCGAAAAAGCGTTGCATCAAATGCGTGATGCGCTAACTACAACTCCAGTTGTTAAGGTTTTCTCTTGGCTACTACCAACCATAATAGAGTCTGATAGTAGTAAATCGCATGTTGGCGCCGCTTTACTTCAACCACACCTATATGATAATCAAAGTGTTCTTCATCCTGTAGCCTATTTCTCCAAGAAACTTAACGAAACTCAAACACGTTACGCATCACAAGAACGTGAACTTCTTGGAATCATGCTCTCGCTACAGCATTGGAGACATTGGGTTGAAGGAGGCGACGTCACTGTTATTACCGACCACGAATCGCTAAAAACTATCAACAATAAGTCAGAACAACCAGCTAGAATTATACGCTTCCTCGATGCCATTGAGCACTATGGCATTCGGGTTATTTATAGGCCAGGTAAGGCGAACGTACTTGCAGATTATCTAAGCCGTCCCGAACCTGAGTCCTCCGCTTTTTCAGCTATAAACAACGAAAACGACGAAGGAGATGATGGCTTACAGAGAAAAAGGATTGTCAACCACCCGCATGAATTAAATCGACTGGACTTACAAGCAATTTTCGAAAATTTAAAGTTAAATACACCCTTACCATCTAACATAACAGCAGACTGGGTTAAAAAGAACTTTACCATTTACGAAGGATTGTTGCATAGAATATCTGAGTACAAACGATCAGCAGGTGATCCTCCAAATGCTGCAGGCACAGCGCCTAACTCTGCTCTATTGGCGCCGGTAATTGAATACGAAGATCTGTGCAGTCATGCAAAGAACTTTCATACCGATCTCGGACATGCGACGGTAGGGATTGTTCTAAAACACTTATTAACTCGATTTTGGCACCCAGAGATCGTTCTCGCCGCTCAACAAACTGTGATTTCATGCCCTCACTGTCAGCTGATGAAAAAACCAAATCCTGCGCTGCCCAACCTTAAGCCAATACTACCTCCGCCCCCATTACATCGGTGGGCAATAGACTTTACAGCCGTCAATAGCTTGAATCTATTAGTTGCAATCGAATATGCAACAGGCTGGGTAGAAGTTAGAATCACTCCAGGTACCAGATTTGAAGACACAATTCCGCTGCTCGAATATATATGCTACACTTTCGGAGCACCTCGTGAGTGGATTTCTGACAACACCGGCTGCTTTACAAGTGCAGCTGCGCGAGAGTGGCATCAGCGAAATGGATCTGAAGTGAAACCTGTCACTCCAATTCGCCCTCGAGGAAACGGGAAAGTAGAGAAGGCCAATGTTGACTTAAAGCACGCTATCGTCCGTGAGCACATGGAAAACCCAAATCAGAGCCTACATCATTTAGTTTTCCGAGCCCAAAGACTCCACAACCGCACCGTTGGACCAAGTGGATATAGTCCATTCTTTCTAATGTTTGGCACACAACCTCCCGAAGTACCGGACACCACTCGACGTCCCGATGCTGCCTCCTACGTGCGCGAGCCAACTGAAAAAGAAGACATCGAATTTGCCAAATAACTTGCAGAGAATCATGAAGCACCAGTGGCGCGTGCTCGGGAGAATAGTTTACGAGCATCGCAAGATAAAATTCGAGCCTATCTGCAAGAAAAAAAAGCATTATTACGTACCTACGCACCTGGTGATTGGGTTTTACGCGTCCGGCAAAGGAAGCACAAGCACGAACCTTTTTACGACGGTCCTTGGCAAATTATTGGCTGCCACGCAAATAATACCTACAGCATAAAAAGCCCAGGAGGATTGAGACTGGAATCTCGGTATAACGGAACCAATTTGTTCCCAGCATATGTGGACGACCACCAACCAGTACAAAGTTTGTGGTACGCGAGTAAGACGCAGTTGGAACGAGACAGGCAAAGGTTACGGTAAGCAGCAAATATCGGAGGATAATGAAAGAGTAGCATGATAGGTAAGTGCTGATATTTTTTTTGGATTGAATGTTTCGTCGATTGAGGACAATCGATTTGTCGAAGGGGATGGTTTGTGCATCTGTGGTCATTTGGGGTTACTGTATACAGACCCATTTTAATTATGACGTAATCCCATACTGTAAATATTCAGCTCGGCAGCTAGTGTTGAGGAGGATACACAGAAGAGACTACTCAACGAGCTTGCTGTTGCCAATACATATATTGTGTGACAGTACGAGCCCATAGGTGTGATCCTGTTAAGTCTAAGATACACACTTATGCCGACTAGCTAATATGTCGATCCTTGCATAAAGCTGCAGATTACAACACTCCTATCGTGCCATTACTCTTCTAGGATCTTGCAGGAGTATTCACGTGTGGCCTCGTCAAACAGGTCCGGCCTTGGGTTCTAGGGTACATCTACTTCAGCCGGATTTATTGAGCCAAGCAATGTCGCTGGTGTTGTGATCATCTAGAGCAGCGATAGCTTTTACGAAGATTTGCCTCCATTTTAGGATTCATTTGTCATGCTGATACACGTGGCGTCCTAGTCAATGTCGCGCACACTTAACTTGTCATTTTGTTTTTCTTCTCTTTCCCTTGTAGATCTTGCCCGTGTGGGCTTTGCCACTTCAATATATCACCGACGACCATCAGTCCCTCGCACTCAATTTCGCTCCCCAGGCCCATGTTGACTTATATGTACGTATTCTAGCTCTCAGTAAAGTCCTTCTATTTCAGTTCAAGTTTCGGTATTAGTAATTGTTAGACAAGTAAAGCCAACAACCGCGGGACTAAATTATTGTGTGAAAACCTCTTATCACGTTCTTCGATCGGCTCAGCTTAGCATAGCTTCCTGCTTTCTCATGACAGGTCATGTCTCGACCCATCTCTCTAACAATTATGAGGAAGTGCGGGTAGTTCCTGGAAGGATCTATTTACGATACTCTTCTTCTGTTCATTCAACCCATGTCTCGACAAATCAATCCTTCAACTCGCTCCCCTGTGTAAGCAGACTCAAGTTTGCTGCAACGTGTATCAGTCCATAGGCGAGATGAGGATCAGCAATAGAGGCAGAGGAATTCGCTTAGATCTGCTGTGGCGGTAACGAGAGTCGTGATCTACGCCCCTAGAAATTCAGTCTCACCGCCTTTTGGTGCTTGATTCGTCAATCGGTGATCACGAGCTATTTCACTGGCTATATCTAAATGTACACTATGGTTCTTTGTCATAGCTGTAAGGCTGAATACAATATGATTTTTTAAAAAAAAGTACACCATGGCATGGGGAATCAAGGGTACGTGTAGTCTTCTTCTGTGATTATTTTTGTCCCTAATTCCATCAAAATTTGAATGATACTAGGGTCAAAATATGAATTATCGAAGGGGACTACAGGGACCTTCGATTTTCCATACCATAGTGTGCATTAGTGAAGCAGCAGATACAGTTGAGCCTTGCTATAACAGTAGTGCGCTCGGTGCAATTATTGATAAGAATCATTGAAATTTCCCCGTTTATATTTGCACCGGACGCATTACTGTTATAGCAAGGCTCATCATCTGTATTGGGAAAAAGCTTAGAGCAGGGAATACCCTGCTTTAGGGATTGATAGAGAAGTTCATGTAGGGCATACCTTACTTATAGTCATCTCCCCCAGCTAATCTAAAAGATAATATTAAGATGCATTAATCTGGGATATCAGGATGCACGTCTTCTTCGAGAAGTTATGCGGTACACTGTCTTCCCCGAAACTTCGTCCTCACAGTATTATAACTGGGATCTAAGCTGAGCTTAGTAGTAGCGCTAAGACATAAAAAGTAGTGATCATCATTCAAACCCTTTAATTTTGTATGAATAAGTCTTGGCGCCCGAAAGTTCGTCTCGATTTTCCGCTAGTAGGTTTTAGCCTAATTAGGCTAAATTTTATAGAAAATATTATACGGAGGTACAGCGGTTAAGTGTAGTCACAGCACTAGCAGGGGGTGCGTGCTTTATCCAGGAGTGTTTTATCATGTCATTAATCCGATTACCCAGCTCATGGAGAAATACTTGAATTTCAGTGAGGGCGCGTGTATAGGGCATTAATGTGATGCTACCATCTTAGGTAAAGCTTGCACCCCCTGCTAATGCTGTGACTACACTTAGTCACTGTACCTTGGTATATTCTTTATCTATCTTTTCAAATTTGATGCACTTAAAAAAATCTGTAGTAATACCTTTGAAATATCATTAGTCAATACTTCGTACTTCTGCCATCTGCGTCTATAACAGCCTGACATCTTCGTGGCTCGCGAGCTAATAGCTCTAACAGTCGTTCTGACTTAATAGACCTCCATACCTCCGTAAGGAATTACGTAGCTCGTCGTATCATCATTCTTTCCCACCAAGCAGGTCATGATAATTGCGCGCTATGAAATCTTCCATTAGTTTCCAAACATTTTCAATCGGATTGAGGTCTGGTGAGTAAGCTGGCCAGTTCATGGGAAAAATTCTATATTTGGCCCAGTTCAGTCGTTCTTGAGGATGAATGAGGGGGGGCTCCATCTTGCATGGATAAAGTGTCTGGATTCTCACAAATCCAGGAGCTTATGAGAGGCACGACTTTTTCACAGTACCGCTCCGGATATAACGAGCCTCAATCTATCTCCTAGGATAAACAGAGGCCCTTCTCAAATTTGCGCAAAGCTTGTAGGTCAAATTATTTTGGGTGATCGTAGATATTGATGAAAAAACACAGGTTAGTTGATGGTAGTACCAATAAATTGGTTATTAAGTTTCCTTAGATGTGGGATGGCAGAATTGAAAATGTTACTAAGGCCTTGATGCTAATTTCAGTTAATCTGAGTGCCTTAATATTGGCCTAGCGAGGAAGCTCTAGCTGGGATACAACCCTTGAGATGCGTCACGTATAGGGGAAGAATTTTGGGTGAAGGCACTGTATTTCAAAGTGATGCAATAATTAAAAATCCAATCCTATTGAGTAGTGAGATTTGGAAAGCTGAAGCTGTTAGGCTTTAGACTATATCACGTGATGAAGCGATGGGAAGAAGAAGAGTCTGTAAATCTAGAGTGGAGAGTTGTTAATTACTCCCACTTCAGATACAGAATACTATATAAACTAATCTTCTAAATGATTACAACGTGAGGAATATCATACACTTTGTTGAGCGTAAATAAAACGGGTTGGTGAGTCTGATGGTGCAGTGGTACACTGTCCGGGCCGTTCTCCCAAGCAGAGTCTGGGTAGCTTGGACACATGCCCCACTTTAGACAGAAGAAAGCTGGTTCAAATCCAGCGAGACTCGCAAACCATTTCTCTCATGGTGATACTGTGTTCGTAGAATAACGAAAGCATGCTCAGATACCCACAGGTCTTTGTCGCTTTTCCCTGTGGTGGGTACTCACGGAAGAGGGTACATTTCGTGAAGCGTTATACTCGTAGTGGTATCTGCAAATGAAATCTGAGTATGATTGTCCCTAACGTCAAAATGAGTCATTCTGTAACAAAGCAGACGTATCTTCCGAAAATACCTACGTGGGCCTTCAGCCGCCGAAATAGGATAAAAGAAATATTTAAAAAAAAAAAAGAAGTTGGCAATACAAGAATTCAATCTTATGCACATCTGCATAAGATTAACCCACAGACATTAATGCTAATGAAATTAATCATTACCAAATAACACTAATTTCAATAAATCTCACGGCCCCTCCGACGCTATCCATCGATCTTCATGCTCCACCTGATTGTCGCCGTGTCAGCCATCAATTATGTCTTTGCCCTGCACTAGCTATATTTAATATTTTTTATATATACGAGAGAGTCTCAATCAAGATCAATCAACCCGTGAATTCTGGATCGAATGGAGTAGTTCCTTGTGAAGCTGAATTCACTGAAGACCCCCTCACCATCATCCTGAGATGGTGACTCATATATATTGACACGTGAACAGCAAGTTCAAGCAAATTTGAGATCAAAGGGATGACCAACCACTACGAATCATGAATTGCAGGATAAAACTCTCATCGTTAAGGACAACTCTTGGGTCGAATGGTGCTATGATATACTGTCCAGGCCCTTCTCCCAAGTAGAGTCCGGGTAGCCGAGGCACATGCCTTGGAATAGGAGAAAGCTGGTTCGAATCCAGCCAGACCCAAGCCGTATTCTTTCGCGGTGATTACGTATTTGAATAATAATGAAAGCATATTTAGATTACCATGGCGTTTTCGCACATTTCCCTGTGGTTGATATTCACGCAACAGGTTACATATTGTAAAGCGTTTTCCTTGTCGTGGTATCTGCAAATGAAATCCGTGTGTGAGTGTTACTACCGTCAAACTAAAACATCCTGCAAAAAATACGCATCTTCCGTAATCACTCCCATCATAGTTCGAGGCTGCATACACAATGCTGGGGTTCTTTTTAAGAAAGGCTTCTCTCATCGATCGGTTTTCCGATAATTAACAATCCGCTGCAGATAAGTCGATCATAGGTTGGACTTTATCAATCTTACCCCTAAAGATCTCAAAGGTCGCCCCTTGTCTTGAACATTTCTCGAATTGACGAGATAGAAGCCTTAGTTCATTTCTCATTTGAACATTGCCGCAAGTCTTGCTTTGAGCTCGCCAACATAGTTTTCCGGCACCTGGGCGTCAGTGTGAAGGTGACTTGACGGGAGATATGTAAAAGAGGATACATTAGCCATGTTGCCCCAGCAACACATTGTTTATCTCCAGAAAGGATAAGGTGATATTTGTTCGACGGTAGTCAGCTCCACTTGGAAAAAAGGATAGGACAAGAGTTCCCTGGACAGACGAAACTTGTGTTACTGATGGTCAACAAACGAGCTTGGGCCACAAGATCAGTTCCATCGTGAATTTTTCTCAGAGTTGAAACACTCAATCTAAGCTGATTATCAAGACAATCGCAGTCTGTAACAGTGTTTGTGTCGTAGAAAATATTTCGAGGTGACTAGGGTGGATGTTTTGGGGCTCTTTTTTCGGGAGAGAATTAGACCCCCTGACTAATGTAGGAGAGAGTGGTACTCTGTTACATCAACTTTCTACATTGAGAAGATAGTTCTCCTTAGACATGGAATAATCTCTGAGACCAGAGCTAGAAGTGATCCAGGACAATGCTTCTTCTCATCAAGCTGTTTTACCAGGAATATGATTGGGAACATACTTGTGTGAAGGCAGCTAAGATTGATTTATGGGAAACAAATGCGTGAAGTAGAGGTACTTGATATTGTGTAATATAAAGATGATGAAGATGATATGTTACAAAGTGGCGAATCTAGGCCTACTTATACTGCCAGAATCATCCGTGCGCTAACAGAGCAAACAATGCAAACATCTAGACTCGTGGGACCCACACCTCGCTTAACTAGTCCCACCACTTCATCCTAGCCTCGGTGGTGTCACCTCATCTGCTGCTTATGCAGCCTTGCCATGTCCACTATGCTCCTAGGCACAACACTCCCTCTGTCGGTAACGACCTCCGTCTAGCCTGGTTAGTGGATTGGCACTGGCGATTTGACCTTTGTTAGTGTGTCAGCAAGCTGAAGGTTGGACGGAACGTAGGTAACAGTTATCTTGCCATTCTGATGCTGTTCACGACAATAGAAGTTCCTGAGCGCTATATGCTTGGACCGCTTATGGTTGTCGTGGTTTTTGATTAGCGAGATTGCTGATTGATTGTCCACGTGAAGGTTGGTGCATGCTGCCCCATTAATGCGGCTAGTGAGACCTAGCTCTTGGATTAGCGACTTGACCCACTGGAGCTGGCGGCAGGTTTCAGTAGCTGCCAAGTACTCTGCCTCAGTAGTAGACAGGACGACCTCTCGTTGCAGATGCGATTTCCAGCTGATGGGGCCTGATGATAATCTGATTAGCATTCCAGATGTTGACCGGCTAGTTGATGGATCGGCTGCGAAGTCTGCGTCTGTGTATGCTTCGAGAGTTGCCTGATTGTTACTTCTGTTGAATGTTATGCCTTGATCAGGGTCCTTAGCAATGTACCGGAGTACTTGACGTGCGGCCTGCATGTGTTCATTAGATGGGTTAACTAGGAATCTTGCAAGATGATTGACTGCAAATGCAATGTCTGGTCTCGTGTTGTTTGAGAGGTATTGCAATCCTCCAATGCATGAGTTGTACTCTGTCTTTTCATGCGACATGCATAGCTCATTGTTTGGTTCCATCATGCGCTCCATTGGCGTGTTTGCTATCTTGCAGTCTTTGAGACCATGTCTGTTCAGCAGTGTGCGCGCATATTGGCCCTGAGAGAGTTTGAGAGTCTCAGGGGCTGGATGGGTGATCTCTATGCCGAGGAAAAGATCCGTACTAACAGTCTTGAGGTTATATTTGCGATATAATGCACTCATTAGTAGGTCTATCTTTGACTGATGTGGACTTACTACTTGAAAATCATCAACATGCATCAGTACAAAGACATCCTTTTCACTGTTAGTGTAGAGACAGATGTCAGATGTAGTGGGGAGTAAACCCAGCTGTGCGAGTGTTGACTTGGCGTCATCATACCACAATGCCGCTGCTTGTTTGAGTCCATAAAGGCCTTTGCAGAGTCGGATGACATGGCCATCTTTCTCGTATCCTTTTGGAAGTTCCATAAACAAGTCAATATTGAGGTCAGGGTTAAGGAATGCAGTTGGTACGTCACCTTGTTTTCTATGCCAGCCTAGTTGATGTGCAAGAACGAGAATGATTCGTCCCGTTTCAGGTCTAGGTGTGGGAGCGAAGGTTTCATGGTAGTCAATGCCTTGTCGCTGAGTAAAGCCCTTCACTGTGCAGCGAGCCTTGTATTTTTCTATGTCTCCGTTTGCGAGAAACTTCTTTTTAAATACTCACTTACATTTCATGGGCTTGCGGCCTTTGGGTAGTTGCGAGTGTGGGATTATCTGTATGGCTCCCTTCTGCTTCAGAGATTGGAATTCTTCTTCAGCTGCTCTTTTCCAATGCGAGGCTTCTGGGCTGGTCATTGCTTCGTCCCATGTTTGTGGATCCGTTGATGCTTGTGCTTTCATGCCATGGTGTAGTCGATAATAGTCAACACGCTTGACTGCTCTACCGCGTTGTGACCTGGTCATGCCATTTTCTGGTGAGTGCGGACGCTTGACTCCGGCCACTGGTTGTATTGGATCCCAGCCAGTCATAACTTGGTCATAGTGATCATCTTCGGTCAGTTCTGCTTCTTCGTCTGATCTTTCCTCATTAGTTATCTCCCTCTGATCGGCAAGGCCGTGATTATGTGATAGGACTTGCAGATCCCTTGAACTTGAAGGTGTAAGAGTTGAAGATGGCGAGTTGGGCACAGTGTGAACATCATGTGGTTCTGATTCTGGGATTATGATTGGAGAGGATGGAGCTGTGCCATATGTCTCTTCTGATTGCATGTTAATTATCGAGTGATTAGGTATGGAGGGATGATGCTCCCTCTGACTGTCTGGGTGAGTCTGATAAAATGCAGGTGTATTAGTATTGTGCTCTTCAGGTCGTGGTGATGGGCCATTGCTAAAAGCTGGGTGCGGCGGCTGAGGAGAGGGCGACTCTGAGAAGATGGAGTCGAGGTTTGACCAGTAATTGGTTGTATGTTGCCGTTCTGTCGAGTTCAGCTCGTCACCAAAAACTATATCTTCATTAAAGGTTGCGTGGGGTGTGACCCCTTCTAGCCATTTCCAGCCATGAACTGGAGTCCAATGAGGGTAATATATGAGAAAGTTCTTGTTGGTGTTTTTCTGAAACCCTACAAACCAACCCATACTTGCTCTTGGCTCAAATTTTCCTGGTTTTGGGTCGATGAGCTTATATGCACGACATCCAAATCGAGGGAGACTGGTGAAATTGACTTGGCTTGGATGGGGCTGTTTTAGTTCTTGAAGAAAGCTTAACAATGGTACAGATTTGGTACGTAAGCAGTACAGGCGATTAGTGATAAAACAAGCATGTTCGATAGCCCATGGCCAGTAGCATGCGGGCATTTTGGCATCAATGAGCATGGATCTGGCTCTTCTCAGGATGACTTTATTAGATGCTTCTGAAGCGCCATTTTGCTCTGGTGTGTATGGGGCAGAGACATCCGTTCTGATCCCATGCTGGTCACAGTAAGATTTTATGCGGGATAATTCTGAACCTCCGTCTTTGAAAATGGTGCGGACTCTTTTACCGTATTGATGATGTTGATGTTCAGCCCATTTTACGAGCTCAGATGCAATCTGGTCATTGGTGCACACAGTGATAGCCCATCTCATGCGTGACTTTGCGTCAGTGACAATAACAGCATATTGATGGCCGTTGCATGCTGTTGTTAGCTTTCCAACAGTGTCAATAAATACCTCATCGAGCGGCTCGAATGGCGTTGGTCTGGGTTCACGTGAGACGTATCGTTGTGCTTTGCTAAGGTGGCAGGTCTCACAGGTTGTTAACTCACCAGTGTCTAAGCCTTCCATGCCTTTGGAACATTGTGCAGTTTTCTTCAAAATCTTTTGCCCTGTGTGGCCGAGTCGCTGGTGCCAACGTTGAGCGCAGGTTGTCTTGGGGACTCTGGCAATGCCTGAGGCTGCGATGTGGGTTAAGTTTAAGGAACGAGAGATTGGGAGAATGTAGTAAACATCGTTCTTCCGAGTCAATCTTGCAAGGGCAATGTCTTGATTGTCAGGTCTCTTCCTGATTAATGTTGTCATATTCTTGTCGGGTACAATACCTCCAAGTCTTTGTAACCTTCCGGCAGAGAAGATTATGCATGATGACCTGGGGGAGTGGAGGGAATCCCGTAACTCAAATGTGACTTGACCTATGGTGACACGTGCAGTGCCTTGTCGAGTTAATACTGTATCTCCCACAGCCTGATCAAACTTGATGGGTTTACTTTTAGTGAGTAATTCACTGAACATAGATTCACGCGGAACAAAATGGTGCGAAGCACCAGTATCATAAATAGCAATGGTTTCATTATGAGCAGCTGCAGTGGCAGCTATGACTACATCGTTCAACCCTATATCAGAATCACTGTCGGTATCGTTGCCGTTCACAGTGTTCACTCTTCCTTCATTTCCTCCACTTCTCCCTAATGCTCTCCGAGCTAACCATCTTTCACCTGCTGGGCCAACAGCTAACTCGGGATGCTGTTTGAAACATTGACTGTTTTTATGGCGATGCTTGCATCGCTTACAGTCATCATTAGGTCCTTCTTTACCGTAGCTGGCATGCATTGCCATGGCTTGATTAGAATTATCAGATGGATTACCGTGAATGGGTAGGAATGCCCTATGCCCATTGACTACTCGGAGAGTTGACATCATCGACTCTAGTGAAGTGTACGAATTTTCATCCGTACATGCTCTTAAGTCTCTCCAAGTACTTAACCATGGTACATGCTTAGTACCCAAAACAAAGATGGCTGCAGCCTGTCCTTTTGTCACATGATACTATGTGCCTGTAGAGGCATGCAGATTATCCGCGGCTTCATTCAGGCTCTGCAAATTGGCCTAGAACCTGTTAATGTAATCATCTGCGTGCAAGCCAAACCTTGTTCAGAGGAAAGTCTCCAATGCGAGCGCATATGGCGCCGTCGCAGTTTCCTTCCGAGTATTGGCAATTCCGTCATATAATTCTTTCGCCGTCATATGATCGTGTGTGCGTGGGCACATACTACTCTCAAGACGGTTAATAATTATGTTCTTGGCGGATATCTCACCAAGAGTCCAGACTTCCAAGTCACGCAGGTGAGCTTGCAGGACCATCTCAAAGTCTGGGTCCGTTTGCGCCTTACCCTCTGTAGGGTCGGCAGGTTTGTTAATTGGTCGGATCCCTGGGTAGTTATGGAACACGTGTCCAATCACGTTATTCTTGGCTAGTTTTGCCTGGAGTCCGGTCTTCAATTTCGTCATCGAGACACCTGCTGACAAGATTACCCTGGATGAATCGTGTGTGCTTGATGACATGTTTGTAAATATTTCCTAAACATATCGTTAGCATATGTCCTTACATGCACAGTACAGCGCCGGGCTCATAACCTGTTTTACCAGGAATATGATTGGGAACATACTTGTGTGAAGGCAGCTAAGATTGATTTATGGGAAACAAATGCGTGAAGTAGAGGTACTTGATATTGTGTAATATAAAGATGATGAAGATGATATGTTACAAAGTGGCGAATCTAGGCCTACTTATACTGCCAGAATCATCCGTGCGCTAACAGAGCAAACAATGCAAACATCTAGACTCGTGGGACCCACACCTCGCTTAACTAGTCCCACCACTTCATCCTAGCCTCGGTGGTGTCACCTCATCTGCTGCTTATGCAGCCTTGCCATGTCCACTATGCTCCTAGGCACAACAGCCTATGCTATGCATAAGCGTGCATAACACAAAGTGGGCGCGTCCTGCATAATAAGCGACGAACAGGGGTACCTATCTTGCCATTAGGCATAGCTCTTTCCAGAAGCTTCCAGAAGCTTCCAGAGGTTTCAGAGGAGGGAAGAGAGGAACTTTCCAGTAATCTGAAAAGATCTATAAATCCTTGGAGTTGTATGTCTTAGATAGGTAGATACTTCCAGCATAGATTCAATATAGACCACTTATAACCATTAGTTGCCCCTTGCGCTCTTGGTCGAACCGTGACACTCTCATGTAGAAATTAGACAGTATTTCGGCCACTATTCTTTGTTCTACTGTGTTTTAGTGTTTGCCTTTCACAGCTTCTCGAAATTTATGAAGATGCATGGGTCAAAATTTGCTGAAGAGAATCCGTCATCGTTTAGTAAAGACGATAATGTCTCATACCAGACAAGAGGAGATTGCTTCAAACAATAGATACTTCTACAGAGAAGATAACATTTATTGAGTTCCTTGTACCCATCAGGAATTTCCATGTATATCTTCCGGTCAAGATTTCCGTAAAGAAATGCCGATTTTACATCCAACTGTCTGAGTATCCATCCGTTGTGAGCTGCTAAGGCAAGCAACATGCACAGAGAGTCAAAGCGTACCACTGGAGCGTATGTGTCGTCATAATCAATACCAGGTCGTGGCGAGAAACCTTTAGCAACAAGACAAGCCTTGTATTGGTCCACTGTACCATCTGCTTTGTGCTTGATTTTAAACACCCACTTACTATCTAAAACATTATGATCTTTGGGACGAGGTACGATCTCCTAGGTATTATTTCTGTTGAGTGCATCTATTTCTTCTTCGATCGTTTTCCCCACAATTAACAGTTGTCTGACTGCATAGCTTGTCAGTAAGTTGTTGGTTCCATTTTCACCGCTTTGGCACGATACTGTTGAGTATGAGGAGCCATGTCTTTTCCAGGGTTAGCTTGTTTTCTTTCCCAATTACTTCGTCTAGGTTCACCATTATTAGATTGACTAGAGCTGGAAGGATCTGCTGGTTCTAATTCAATAGGACAAACAGGAGGTACACCTAGAAGAATAAAATTTTCGTGTGGCTTCTTGGGGGCATTGAGAAAATCAGAGCTATTGTTTGGAAGATATGGTGTGGCCTGTGACGTTTACTTGGCTGTAGGAGTATCAACAAAAGTTCCCGTTTAGTAACTTGGGTCAGGTGATAAAGGACGAGAATGAATTAGCTGAAATTTTAACACAGGTTGTGTTGAAGTTGGAGTCGAAGGAGGAGATAGTGCAGTCGAAGTTGAGGGAGGAGATTGTGCAGGTGGATCTAACAACAGCGATTGTGAGATTTCCATAGGTACTTCCCCTGATTCTGTGATCGGAAAAGTGACTTGACGAGTGATAACGACAGTTCTTCTAACAGGAATGAAGATACGGAAAATCTTAAACGAGATAGTGTATCCTACAAAAATTCCTACCATTGCCCTTAGCTGTAGTTTAGAGCCGCTTGATCCAGTTTCAGTTGGGATGTGGACGTAGACTTTGGAGCCGAAGGGGTGGAGGTGTAATACCGAGGGAGCTTCACATCTGTTTAATAATTCAATCGGAGTATGGTATTCATTAGTCCGATGAGGTGTCCTGTTGTGTAGATAAACATGTGTTGCTATGGATTCTGCCCATAAAAGTTTTGGAAAATCAAGTAGCAGAGTTCGAGCTTTTGTAACAATAGTTCGGTTGAATCTTTCTGCTACACCATTGGACTCATGCTCATATGGAGGAGAGAACTCATGTTCAATACCGTAATCGACTAGAAATTTTTTCACTCTTTTGTCAATATATTCCCCTCCATTGTCAGAGAAGAACCTTTTGATAATGATATCGTATTGACTCCGGATTCTTAAAACAAATTCACGTATGGCTTGATATGCGTCGCTCTTATCGCGAAGGAAGTAGATTCAAGCGTATCAAGAATAATTTCCAATGAGTGTGATATAATATCGTTTTCTACCGAGTGATTCGACGGAGAATTTGCCGGAGAGATCAGAGTGAATTATTTCCAGTGGATACCTCGCTCGCTTTTGACTTGATTTTTCAGATGTATGTGTCGACTTTGATAATAGACAGGAAGGACAATGGAAGCCTACAGGTCGGTTTGGTATTATGTTGGGGTATAATTTTTTCAAGTTCTCCATAACCGTTTGACCAGGGTGACCAAAGCATTTATGGGCATCGAGATAGGAGGCAAAAGACGCATATATATTATTTTCTTGGATTACATATTGCCCCGAAGAATCCAAAAGCCCAAGTATCAAATCCTTTCCACCTGTAAACACTGTAATGGCTGTGGACTTGGACAAGGGCAATGGCAAGGACAAGATAATCAGGACAAAATAATATTCAAAAGGCTAAGAATAATCTAAGATAACAAGACTCAAAACTCAAGAGTGCTAACAGCAGGAGAAGACTGCTACTTATACACCAAGGCGGCCCGGACCTCTATCTCTTAGCTAATTCAGCAGAATCTTCTAGAATCCAAATAGTAATCCAAGCCTTCCAGAGAACCTTCTAGATAATGTACAAATATATTTGATAGAACTTCAAAGAATAAGGTTTTACATAATCCGCTCAGATCATGGAAGCATGGCGAAATAATGGAAGCAGAACAACGTCCCTTAATACAGACATCTTTTTTCAGGATCATGTGACTATTTTTGCTTCTGCATGCTGATCATCACTTTTTCATGTACATCCGCTTGTGGCTTGAAATTAGTAATAAACATTTCCATGCCACGCACGACGCGTCATGCACACATAAATTGAGTACATAATATACAAGTACTTCATGTGGGATTCATACGTCATCTCCCTGTATTAACTCACAACAACGTACAACTTTACTATCAATTTGTAGCAATTTCTGCCCCCACTGTACAGTATACTTGCCGACTGCGTATTACCTGTAATACTCATGTTAAAAGGGTTCATGTATATCTATCTAAAATGTAGAGCACGAAATTACCGGCTCTGTGAGAGTTACAGTAATACAGTCGTCCCTCTTTAACTCGATAGTGGGTCCCGGTATAAGTGTTGAAAATATTCATTGTAACTTGGACTTTTATATTTACAACACTTACCCTTACAGGTCATTTTGCGTGCAGGGGTAAGTATTGCAAATGTAAATGGTTGAATTTTGTAAGCAGAGTAAACCCTGTTATTACCTGGATATAGTTCGTAGGCGAGATGTAGATCATTAACAGGGATACAGAGCTTAGCGCGGGCACATACGTGCGGATAGTAACGAAGGTACTAGAAGATTCTCAAGTACTCGTTGGGGTAACAAGAGATCATAGAGGCATGTATTTAAGCAGTGTCCCTAAGACAGTAGAATATATAACCAGTTTTTAACCATTATCTCTTGACCATTGATCGCTTTCTTGTTCGGCCCAGTTTCTACGGTCACGTGACTCAAACATATTTGAGTTGTGAATCTTTACATGGTAGCATTACTTAGTCACATTGACGGATTTGACGGAATCTTGTTTTTCATCGATTTAGACTTACAAGTCTTGTTATATCTGGAATCAACCGTCGGTGTATCGATCACGGAACAGTGAACAGTTGTTAGACATTGACACCAATTATGTCTGATAAGTCTAAGTTGTCGAAAGCAGATCGGGAAATCATTGCTCAAGGTATGCAGAGCAAGGAGGAAGAGAGGTCAGCGAAGGAGCGAAAACTTTTTGGGCCAGGACCATCCGGACCCGGTGGAACCCCTGATCAATCGTTCGAAAAGGTCCCACAGCTGGGTGTTAAATTCAGTCCGCGAAAGCGCGGGAAAGTTTTCTCAAATCCATCGAAAACCACGACGAGGTCTATGTCTAAAGGAAAGGCGGCAGTAAGATCAATGGAAGGGGTGGATTTCGATGAAGAAGAAGAAATGGACTGGGAAGAAATGCCTCAGACTCGTTGGGGTGAGCCCCTGCCACGAAGGCAAGCTCCGGAAACCCAAACGGTATTAGACTGGGCTTCATTTGACTGGAAGCCGGATCAGAAGAGTTTCCTTCGAGGAATCGAAAATTACTCAATCTATAGAGAGACTATACTGCTCCAACTGGAATGCATTGGATTTAGGACTGGGTCAAATTTGACACATTTAGACGAATTGAAACTCGCAGCAGTCGTTCAGAGAACAGTTACACCAGAACTCTCGGAAATGATTTCAGGCATGAGAAGTGGTACGGAGATGATGCGCCTGTTCGAGTCAACCTTCAGACGAGCTGGAATTGTACAGGTGGAAGCCTTGTGGGAAAAGCTTGTTGAACTTAAGTACAGTGGAGGATGTCCAGTCCAGTTCGTCACCAAATTCAAGACTGCAGCAAGAAATTTCCGAGCCGCTGGTGGTGAATCATCGAACACACAGCTCATGATTCTATTTAAACAAGCAGTTAAAGAAAAGGCCGGCCGTTGGTATAGAATGGTATCCACCCTTGCTCGATTCAATGAGTGGAAATTTGAGCCTCTCTTGCAAGATTTCATCGCTACCCACCATGAGAAGATTGGAAAGGGTACCCAAAACAGTCAAGGTGAAGTCAAAGGAACGTTAGGGAATACTCAAAGTAATGATCAAGATCAAGCAAAGAACGCCCCAAGCAAAAATCAAAATTCAAAAGGGAGAGGTAAAAGCAAGGGTTTCCGTTGCTGGAACTGTGGGAAGTTTGGCCATGTTAAAACCAAATGCCCAAACAAAAAGGATGAAACAGAAAACAGAACTTCATTCGTAACGAGCAAGGATAGAGATGATATCGGTCCTCTCCCAGTCATTGCCGATGAATATTGCCGGATAAAAGAGGAGCAGTTAACCAGTCAGCACTTTGCCGCTCAATTTGAGCCTGATGTATATGATCAGGTCGTAGAATACTATGAGAAAGAGATGATGCGGAGACGTCGCCAAAATATCGATACTATCATAGCTGATAGTGACCCTTGCAGTAAATTGCTCCCTGATCACCATTCCGATGAAACAGACTCCATCCTGAAGTCTGGGCATGTCAATGTTACACAACAAATTTTGAGTACAGCAGGCGTCAACACGTCCTCTGATCGTTGGCTATTCGATACCGGCGCTGATGTCGATGCTACTAACAAGCGGCAAAACTTTAGACCTGGGACGGTCGTCGAACTTAAACCCTGTCAGTTTCCGATCCAAACTGGAAATGGAATTGTATACGCTGAATGTATTGGTGAAGTTTGGCTACCATTGACAGGCCCCAACGGTAGCAAATCTATTATGAGACTCAAATACGTCGTGTACATTAAGGAATTTCCATTGAACATCGTCAGCGGTGAGCGTTTTTACCGGAAGGGTGGACGATTAAAAGGTGAACAGATAGTTAGTCCCAATGGTGAAGTCCTTTCATATATCGATGCGGAGCGCCGAGGATTCTTCTTGTGGCTGTACAACCAACCTGAACCTGTTAAGTCTCTCACGCGAAGAAAGAACGTTAGTGTTACCTCTACATCGTCAACGGGGTTAAAGAGAATTCTTTCAGACGAAGACAATATATTCATTCAGGAATACCAGTCTTGTTTTGTGGATGGTTGTTTTACAATGTCAGATAAGGTTATGAAGATGTTGATACTCTGGCACCGGCGACTTTGTCATCCAAGCTCTGAGAGGTTAATTTGGACAATCAAGAACACCATTGGAATAGATCTGAATGTGTCCGATGTTGAAAACTTGCCTTGCAAAGCGTGCGATATGGGAAAATCTCTGAAGTTCTCGACAAAGGAGCGGTTGCCCAGAATGAGAAATGTCGGAGAAGGGTGGCATTGTGACATTGGCACATTAAATCCACTTTCTATCGAGGGTCATGGATATTTTTGCCTAACCACTGAGGACGTTTCTCGATTCCGATTCTTTCGCGCATTAAAGAAGAAAAGCGAGGCTGCTGATGAGCTCAAGCGCATCCTATCTCAGGCTAATTCAGATTTAAGAAGGATTTCTAACCTAAGGGTGAAACAAGTGACTATCGACGGCGGAAGAGACTGGGGACTCACAACGTTCCAGGAGTTTGCCAACCAACAAGAGATAAATGTTATCATATCGGCGCCAGACAATCAGTACCAAAATGGAGTTTCGGAGCGAGGAATCAGATTCCTACAAGACGCCGCGCGCTGTTGCGCAATCCAGATGAAGGTACCATCTGTGTTTTGGAACTATATGCTCGAGATGACTTGCTACACCTTAAACCTCACGTCTCAAAGTTCTGTGGAAAACCATAAAACTCCATGGCAGGTGTATTGGTCACAATTTGACCCTGACAAATCGACAGCCAGGATTGACCACCTGTGGATTCCTGGGACATTGTGCATCACTCATGTTGACGCCAGCCATAGAATAGCGGGTGAGAAACTTGATGCTAATGGGACCAGAAGTGTGTTTTTTGGCTATCGCGGTACGAAGAATAAGTTAGTCTGGCTCTTGGACGGAGGACGTTTTCTCATATCGCCACACGTCATCGCATACGAAAACACAAGTCCAGAGCTTGGTTGGGGTGCTGACCCCAGAGAGATAATTAGATCACTGCCAAGACATGTTCAGGACAGGTTGAGATCACGAAAGACAGACTATGCAAGAAATCAAGATTACAATGCCCTAGATGGCGGAGAACCGTCGACGTTGGCACCACGAGGGCGAGGGCGTCCCAAACGAGTAATTCAGCGCCCTTACGATGATTATACCCTTCAGGCATTGAATGCACCCCTTGAGGTGGATGTTGAATTGGCACAATTGCTAACTGAAGTTGATCAAGATCAAGCGTCGGGTCAAATTATTGTTGAAGACCTTCATGATGCAGTCACTGGACGTTGTTTTGGAACCTTGTCTGATGACTTTAGTGACAGATTTGACATCTCCGTTTTTAGTGCTGTGCGAAAAGCTATTGATCGAGAACAATTTTGTCGCCATAGCGATGGGGAAGAACTTTTTAGGTTAATGTGCTGTAATGACGACTCTCTAAGATATATTTTTTCAGCCACAGCCGATGAACCGAATATTAACCAGGCAATGAGCGGCCCGGAAAGAGAGAATTGGATCAAAGCCATCAATGTAGAAATCCAAGGGTGTCTTTCCCGTGGTACATTCAAGTTTGTACAATCACCCTCTGAGTACAAAAAATTGGTCACGTCTAAATGGGTTTTGAAGAAGAAATACAAGTCAAATATGGAACTTGACAAGTATAAAGCCAGGATTGTGGCGAGAGGTTTCACTCAAACCCAAGGTGTTGATTATAATGAGTCATCTTCCACCACTGCAAGATCAGCAAGTTGGAGAACTCTTATGGCGCTCGCGGCATTGAACGGCTGGTACATTCTGCAAGCTGATTTTATATCGGCATATCTTGCAGGTGATCTTAAGGAAACCATTTACATGAAACAGTTCCCACGGCTAAAAGAATTCTTCGAAGAAAATAAGGAGCTTGCGGAGAGACTCGATTACAACAAGAATAGCATAATCAAATTGGAAAAACCATTATATGGCTTAAAGCAGTCCGGTAATTGCTGGCAGGTAAAAATCAGAGCGATCATGAGAAAACACGGATTCAACTATCTAGTTTCTGATAACGCGATTTATCAGAATCGAAGCAAGAGTATAATTGTGGCGTCTTACGTTGATGACTTCCTGTTAGTCGGGCCTAATAAAAGCGACATTCAAAAGATAACTCGAGAATTAAACAAAGAAGTTCCTCTGAATGATTTAGGAGAAGCCAACTGGTTCCTTGGCGTTAGAATTCGGAGACTTTCGCCTACAGGTGCTATCTTGTTAGATCAAGAACAGTACTTAAAAGATCTTTTGCCGAAATGGGTTCGGCACTTGAGAAGCAATATCCCGAAACACCTATGGCACCAAGTTGCAAAGCAGACTTGAAAAAGTATGCCGGAAAAGCAACTGCGACTGAGCTGTATAATTATCAACGACTCATCGGAAAATATAATTTTTCATCATGCATGATTAGGTGTGACACGGCACAAGCCACATCGCAATTGGCGAGATTTATGTGCAATCCATCACCTCAGCACTTTAAACATGCTTCTAGAATTCCCCAATTCCTTTCGGCATGCCCAGATAGAGGTTTATTATATGAAAAAGATCACAGGCACCTCCAAAAATTTGGAAAATACGGCTTACATTGTGCTGTGGACTCCAGTTTTGCCGATGATTTTGATACAGCAAAATCAACAACAGGATATGTTATTTTCATGGCTGGGTGCCCGGTCATTTGGAGGTCCAAGTTACAGACAACTGTTTCTACACTAACGTGTGAAGCAGAATATGCAGCGATATTTGAAGCTGTAAAAGACTGTTCATGGATTCGATCCTTTCTCACCGAGCTAGATCATATGCCTGCCGGTCCCATACCGATCCTAGAAGATAACACTGGAGCGATTAAGTGGGCTACAGATGACGCTATGACGTCTGGTCGTCGTCATGTACGCGTAGAATACCACTACGTAGTACAAGAGGTAAAAGCGGGCAATATAGAAATACTACAGACAGCATCAAAAGAAAATCCTGCTGATGGGTTTACAAAACCGCTTGTAGCTGAATCTTTTAAACGATTCGTAAACCAGTTGGGTATGAAAGATGGAATCTCGCTCTCGAACTAAGAGGGCGTGTAAGCAGAGTAAACCCTGTTATTACCTGGATATAGTTCGTAGGCGAGATGTAGATCATTAACAGGGATACAGAGCTTAGCGCGGGCACATACGTGCGGATAGTAACGAAGGTACTAGAAGATTCTCAAGTACTCGTTGGGGTAACAAGAGATCATAGAGGCATGTATTTAAGCAGTGTCCCTAAGACAGTAGAATATATAACCAGTTTTTAACCATTATCTCTTGACCATTGATCGCTTTCTTGTTCGGCTCAGTTTCTACGGTCACGTGACTCAAACATATTTGAGTTGTGAATCTTTACAAATTTCAATGAATATTCTCAACACTTATACCGGGACCCACTATCGAGATAGAGAGGGACGACTGTATCAATTTTTTTAAGCTATTTTAATAAGCAGTTCATGGATGCTACGTCAGGGTGAAACTACTTCTTGTTTGGAATACTTCACATAATATTTCACTTACGTCTCATTAATCTGTAGATTTTTAACACGGAGATGGAGAGCGTAGACAACTTTTGACCAAGTTATAATATTGCTCCTAACTATTATATTACATTGTCAATGAATCCAACCTAAAACCCAATTCTCCAATACTTAACTATCAATTTTGTGGATAACAATGAGATGAAGTTGATGAGTATAGGAAGTTTCAATGATGTAAAGTGACTGGAAATACGGTTAGATTCTCTTCTGTTGAGGAAATGTTTTCTTACTTACTATTAAAATTTAAACCTTTACAACAGAATCCTACCTGCTGTACATGGTTGTAGGATGTCTATTAGGAGCCCAGGTCTTCGGCATCGTTCTGTTCCTTTTGCGCTGCTTAATCTCTTCAAGAAGAGTCATATTAGACGAATTACTATCGTCAAATTTTTGGAGCCACCTGCTGTTGAGTTTATCTCCCTGCCCTAAGACAAGATCTTAAAGCTCAACCAAGGACGAAGCGATTCTTCGCGAATGCCCACGCGGATCTTCGTCACCGACATCATCAAAATCTTCATCACCTGAAACTTCTTCATCTTCGAGCTCCTCATCCTCTTTTGAAGCTTCAAGTTCATCATCGTTGAAGTCAGATTCATTTTCCTCTAATGTAGGAGTTTTGCTCACTGTTGTGAACTGCGGACGAAGAACAAGCTGGGGGTTTTTCCAAAACGGAGTACACCTTTGCCGACGGACTTCGGAAAAAAACTTAACAGGATCTGGTATCCTTTCAAAGCAATGTATGATGTGTTTGCAGAGCAGGAAACGACTGAGTAAGAATGCATTGCAAGCATATGTCCACTTGGATGGATCAGTGTGGTTTGTTAGCAAACTCTGGGGGTCAATCTCACTGCTTTGTAATCGCTTCCACTCTTGCTTGAATGGTTTCCTCCATGCAGCTGTAGCCTTTCGGTGGTCCCCGCTGATGATTGTCTTCATCCGATTTACTCCCGAAGGAACCACCCGTGAAACCAAGACCCAGGTAACAAGATCAATCCGGGGACGGTTGAATCTGTGCAAATAATCGTGCTTGATCCTCCGCCAGTGCGACTCAATTATCATCATGGTCTTTAGGATAGGGAGACTATCAGGGTTAGTGGAGCGGGCCCATAGCTCCCACTGCTCAGAAGAATACCAGCTGACATATAAGTGGGCCCAGAGACGGTAGTAGTTATGTGTGTAACATCAGATGTAAGCTTCGTTAGTGCAGTCAAGATGGATCTGCTCCGCAGAACGAGTCGTGCCATTCTTGTGGGGGATCATCGTAAGCATGTTGTAGTGTCTGCTGAACATTTGCTGGAAAATATTCCGCACGACTACACTGACACTCTCGAGTCTGCCATGCTCCTGGATTTCAGCGGATGAAGCACATTGACACCTTCCATACCGGTGATCACCGTTAGAACGACACGTAGGGAGTGAGCCCCAGCAAATTTCAAAAGTTGGCACAAGCATTTGGGCTTTTTGGGGTTGGTAATACTTCAAATTTGATGTCCTTACCGAGCTCTGGAGCTTCATCCTGACAGCTCTTTTTGCGCGCCAAAAACAAATTTGCACCGTAACATTTGGCCATACTCTCTGGATCGCTGAGATCTCAGCCCTATTCTTGTCACGGCCGAAAAAAAGTTGGATTGAACACGGCAACTTTGAGAAGTCGGAGGAACTGTTCAAGAATCAGAGTCGAGGATCCAGGAATTGCAGGGCTCAATGTCGTGTCAGAGCCGTTACTACCGTGGAAAAGGTAGCACGATGGAACTCCCGTTCCATCCAATTCTGCCAAAACAGCCGATAGACCCATGCTTAGGCTATAATTAATAATGCTGCTACTAGATCAAGTTGTGCCATATGCTTACCAGAATTATTTGTACCAAATGTCGCATCAATTACAAGCTCTTGAGTAGTAGACGCGAGAGCTGTTATTGTCTCCTGAATATACACTGCTTGGGCACGTAAATTTCCGGCAGTATACGTCTCGTGCCAATATAAATTCAAGTGCAGATCAAGAAGTTTTGACGTGGACACAAGTTGATCCGGATCATGTCACCAAATACTAGAGTTGGCTTGTTGCCATTGATGGTATATTTGGTGTTGAGCAACTGTCTCTGCTCCTGGCATGGTAGAAGCCTGAATTTCGCGGTACAGCTCGGCGGGAGTCTTATTCATAAATTGGTAGTTGACGAACTCTAACACCTCTTTTGATAACCCAATATCGATATACGTTGTATGATAATCGTGCTGGATATTAATGGAAAGTCGCCTCTCTAATAGATTCGGCTATTATACCAATTTGCTCTTGCAATGAAACCTTTCCATACGTCTTGGATCGCGTTTACCAGTAGCTTTTGACCCAGTACTTTTATCTTCGTCTTGGCAGCAAGCATAGAGGTAGTATTAGCTAAAATTGGGCTTCTGATGGTGGCTTAAATGGCGGAATCTATGACCTCCAGCCTCTCGAATGAGGCCAGCCAACATACTGACAGCTTCATTGAGTGGAGTGAAGTCCACGGTTTTACCAGAGACTTCGAGCGAATCTCCAAAATTGATTGGCAATTGATCGAGATCAAAGTTGTAAGAAATGTCAAGTCGTTTAGTTTGGCCCTTAAGGAGTACAGATTAGGACACGCTTACGATAAAATAGAGAAGGCTTACGGGTCGGCTCCAACAATTTATTTCATGTATAAAGCTATTCCATTCGTCTACCTCTGGTAAAGAACGTTTTTTGCTGTGCTTTGGGCACGTCTTGAGTCGATTGCCCTGTTTATTGATCGAGAATTCGATGGATGGGCGAAAGCGTTTACAAGTTAAGCAATATACATCTGATTGGGACTCCATTTTCAGTTTAGGTCGTGAAAGAACAGCTGAGTCGGGGTTGTATGAATAAAGGTAAATTCAGTTGGCAAGCTTGGGTGTGAGAATGAACTATATTGTATGATGTCAACAACGCGAAGCAAGAAACCGACTGTGTCAACAACACGCGTAACGTTAGCCTGGGATGGAAATGTTTATTACTAATTTCAAGCCACAAGCGCATGTACATGAAAAAGTGATGATCGGCATACAGAAGCAATAATAGTCAGATGATCCTGAAAAAAGATGTTCTTACTAAGATTCAATGGAGCCTCTATTATCCTAGCACTAAATTGTGGGCATCACCCATAACAGGTAGATAGAGATAAATAATTGAGGTAAAATGATATAATAATAACTGGCTCTACTGGCCTAAAAGTAATAACTGTTGACCACCAAGAACAACGACGATAGAAATAACAATACACTGATCCGAAGAACCTCACGTTCTCGATACCCTTTCCCAAAGATAACGCCTTCCTAATATACATCATCATGAGAGCCCTAACTGGTCCCCTTCTCATGACTTCTGTCAAATGTTACAGCCAACTGCTCCTAGTTGCCGTTATGCTACTGTTCCAAAACGCCTCTGCTCGTTATGAAACCTACTCAGTCCCGGAATACCCCTTTGTCCAAACATGATGCCTTCTGATAATATGCCCCAATTGGCAACATCTCGTGCCTCAGAACATCTCATCTTACCCGGTCGTTTAACTAATAGAAGAATTTAGAATGAGCATAAGAAAGACTGGAGATAATATTGGTTAGATTGATAATGAATATGATATTAATGTACTCCGGCTCAACCATAAACTTTATATTCATGTCTTGTAGGTAAGGTTCTTTTAATGATCTTTATACAGACGGGGTAATTTGTGGCACACCTTAGCGTCAAATCAATTGTTTCTCAGACGCATTGGGTAATGAATTTTACTGGTAACCTTTTCATACTTGAGGTTTTGGTGAGGGAAAGTCTTGGCTTCCTAGCTTTGATACCCTTGCAATTTTTCCTGGTATTACTGTACTAGCACTGAAAAGGAAATTTCTGATGGTTTGAAGGCTATTGAATTTTTAATTCAACTTTTATTTTACGAATACGAATTCAAGCTTTCGTTATAGAATGACAAATTCAAAGACTAATAAGCTCTTGGACCATCATCAGGATCTATGACTGCCTGACATCTCGCTGGCATGCTCGCAATCAGGGTTCGTTGCTGATCCGGCATTACAGACTCCCAAGCCCCCTCAACAATCTTACGGACATGTAGCTGACTAAGCTGTCTCCCTTGACCAAGCTCAGAATATCGGGCCTGTATATATGATTTCATCATACTCAATACAGCCTCTGTCTGATTTAGATCCGGAGAGAAAGCTGGCCAAGAGATCAATTCAATTTCGTTAGATCCGAGGTATGCTATTGAGAGCGTGGCTTTGTGTGGTGGTGCGTTATCTTGCATGGATCTGATAGGGCAACTATCAGGTCTAGGATTTCTCCTAACCCAGTGCAAAACTCGGGGGAGTGTGTGCTGGGTGTAGCTTTCGGCTGTTAACTTTCCCCATTGTCTTTCCCAGAATAGATGGTCCCCTTTTAGCGATCCAGAAAAGGACCTCCAAAACATCCACATATTATTTGGCCTTTGCTTTTCTGTCACACATGTATTGTCATATTCTTCGCCTATCTTAGATATTATCAGTCTTTGTGTATAAGACAGTAAATTTAATAGGCTGCCCTTCCGAGTGATGTATTGGGATAAAATCTTCGCATCATTGATTCAAGTTTCATCGCTCTAAAGGATGAGCGACCAGTCTTCTTGAGTTAAATGAAGATGAGCCTCAGCCCATGCCATACGGATACGCCTGTTTTCCTCCGATAGTGAGGGCTTGTTTCTGGAAGGCAGCCTGAATATCTCCTGTTGGTAAGAGCTCTCTTGTTGACTTTTTCATCCACATGCCAATCGGGAAAGTTCGAGGCGAGCTCAAGGTATGACATTTGTCTTGACTGACGAGAAGAACAAACAAAATCTTCGAACTCATCTACCTGCGCAGAATAGAGTCTTGGAATAGCGCCTTAGCTATTTCTAGGACTGATATGGCCACTATGTATGTTATATTTGACTTGTGCAAACGTAGTTCCGAGAAACTCTGCGATAGGTTTTGAATTGTTACCGGCTTGTTAAAGTGTAAGAATCAGTAACTTTTAATATCATTTTTCCCCTCAAGTTTAAGCGATACTGACTTGCAGCCTCTGATCTTGCGTGAGATTACGAGATCTTTAAGTCGTTGATAGAGCATTTATGATTTTGATCATTCATACTGTGAAGATGATCAGTAAATGGAGAGAAGTTAGACAACCTGCTTGGGTAAATTTGATAAAACTATTATCTAGTGGCTGTGAATCTACGATAAAAAAAACTGATTGCATTAACTGAGGCGGGGTGGAATGGTGATAATGAAGTGCGAGTGGTAATTTTACGAACAACGTAAAACCTGATAGTTCAGCTGAGGGTGAGGCTTGGAGCACTAACTTATTTAGCCGGCCTGAAATATTATGTAAGCGTGATTTATTCCAAAAATCGACAGGGGTATGCCTTAAGATCAACGTTTACAAGGATATACTCTTAGTCCCTGAGCCGGAGTAAGTCGTCAATCTATGTTCTAATGCCCCTTCTATTCTTTCTCTGTGATTGCTCTACATACTTTAGATGAAGGTAGGTTTCATTACAACTCTATTCCAAAAATCACTGTTGTGATAAAACGCTTACCTCGGCCAATGGTGACGTATGACTCACTCGTGGCGGCAACTGACAAAGTGGAGGTATCGAGTTTGACAATAGCACTTGGTGTTGTATGGATAGAGATAAAACATGTTAAACACGAAAAGTGTGGCGCGTAGCCATTCAGAAAGGTGAGCCTAACATCCCAAGGACAGCGCATAATATCGACAAATATGACAAAATATTCTGACAGATTCTAATCGTATTTGCCTGGCTACGGTAAACTCTCGTTACAATAATGTGGAACAAGACTTAAACAAGGGCTCTTAATGGCCAATTTAATTAATTCCTCCACTGAGATGCCTTATTGAAGTCTTCCCCACACTCTTATAACGAGATTGTCCTGTCCTACTTTTGCAGCGGTTCACACGAAGTACAGGGAGGGACGAAGACGGCGTTTCTACCTGTACGTGGTGTCCCCTACGAACCTGGAGTTTATCTTCAGAGCCAACAGAAACACGCAATATTTGGTCACGGAGGAAAAGTCATCCAAACGAGTTTCCGGGGCGTACCCAGCTCCCGTTATGGTGGTGATGGATCAGACTAAGTTGGCCCTTTTTACTAAGATGAATTCTCACTGTTTACAGATATTCTGGCATTATACTGTCTCCCGAAGAAAGAGCACTGCTACCTGAGCGCTGGTGGTGTCGGTATGAGGAGGATATCTGGACTATAGGATACTAGGGAGATTCAGATGTGGATACGCACCTCGTGTGACTCTGGTATCTAGGCCTCGCCTGGCTGGAGTTGCAGGTTTTTTGAGACTTTTTCCCGCGTACCAGTTTCCATGGCTGCTCTTTTTCTTTTTTTTTTTGAGCAGAAGGTTCCGTAGAAAAGGTGGTTGAATTCTGCGGGTAATTACTGAGCTAAATGGCTACCCGTCATGGGTCAATGTATCAATGATCTTAGGTTCGAGATAAAAGGGGATAGGAGCACTGTAAAAGGTGTGGCCTGGGTCAGAGAGGAGCCCTAGTGTTATAATAGTCTTGGACTCTACATAGCACGAATAAACACCACTACATACAATATAAAAACAAAACACGAAGTACAGGAGTTCGGCCGGTCTTTAATTTGATCCTAGCTAACTGCATCGGTCTCAGATCTACAAGATACAAGGCATGGCCTTAGCTAAACCAAAATAAGTCTAGAGTGTTTAAGCGAATTCAGGGTTCACCAATACTTAACTTACCATGTAAGTCAGAGACATGAGTAGACTGAATTCATTAAATAGGCATGCTATGACTAATCAAGTCATAGACTCCGAGTCGTGATACAACCCCCCCCCTTGAAAACCCTATTCTGCCTGGAAATATGGATTTATCGATTAGCCCCACAACATTTACGAAGGAACTGTCTAATTACAAACTGTAAATAAATCCTAAACGCGCGTACAATTACATCCGTGCATAGTTATTTGTGAGTATTTTTGTTAAAAAAACCTCAAAAATCTACAGCTATTTTATTATATCTAAGGTTTGAAGACATTGTGTGCTAATTTTCATTTGGATGGAATTAAATCATGTTCTCTATTAACTTGGTAGATCTGCTGCACATTTGAGCTGTTTGAGTGTTTGGTATCAATTAAAATTATTTCCTAGTCAAAGTTTGAATGAAGTACACAAAATAATTTCGCTTCTAACGTTTCAATTTGGTGAAAGGTATATCTTTAGGTATTAGGACAATTACTACGAGTATGGCCAGTTGCCCTACATCCTTGACATCTTGTTCTATCGTGTCCGAGCTCAACACAGGCTGTGCAATGTCGTAAAACTGTTTGCATAGTCTTGTGTCGAGACGGGACACGGCCAGTTTGCGCGACCCGCTGCCAATGATGCGCTCTATTATGAGCTCTGCGTTCAGCCTCAGCATTACGGCGCCGTCGCCTAATGACAGGATCGAGAATAGGAGGATCGGGGATCTGCTATTCAAATCCAGCCTGCGGACGAAAAAAGTACCAGTGCGGATGAAAATCATTAATTCGCAGGCCTAAGTGTGTAAATTTAGTTGGAATTGTCAAAGTTGAAAGACTGCAGTTGAAATACCTCGATTTTGAGACATCATTTCCTGAATGATGTACCAGCAAGGCATACCCATTGACTTGTTGAAGGTCCCCATACATGTAGTACTAAGACCATCGCGAGCTCTCTGTTCTTCGTTCCGAGCATAATTGAGCTGCTTACAAACCTCGTACAGGGCAAAGTGAGAAATTCTGCCCAGAACTCCATAGAAGAATTCACCTGAGATACCTGCGGGTAGCCCATTGAGTGCTCTTGCACGTCTGATCTTTATTTCATTGATCTGATCCGACAGTGCTAATGAAATCGAGATCTATAAAGATGATAGATTTTTGGAGGGCGATCCTATCCATCTCTTCAGCACGGCATGTGCACCCTCAAGTCTCGAAGTTGTCGTTGTATTCCTGTTGAAGAATTGATTTGTCCAAGCATGCACGATGTTGCGATGATGGGGCTGCAACCATTTTTGAAGCACATACTTGACGGCGTTTTGCTCGAGACTGAAACAGGTACTTCTTTCAATATCTTCAGGTAGAGAATTCGGCTGTAATTCGTGCGCTAAGCCTTCGTTATAGTGGAATTCAGCTTGGAACACCTCGACCCGATCCAAGTATTCTTCAGGAGTCGTTGAGTGTACGATGTCTGAAAAGAACCTTTCAAACTCTTCCCACCGATCTTCAGATTGGAAACTTGCCTTGCAATTGACCATCAGGTTCTTGCAAATGTTCCAAAAGCAGATTATTCGAGTAGTTTGCGTAGTTGGAAAGTGACAGTCAATTGCGTTCATCAGGGCTAATTCACAATCCGTACCTATCACCGAGGGTCGTCGGTCAAGCTGGTACAAAGAAAGTAGGTGAGTCATCGCTGTGACGTAATTTGTCTCATTCTCGCGATCCAAGAAGCAATAACCAACAGTGAAAGACTGGTTCAAGTTGTCAACACCGAGGATATCCAGCAAGAGTGTGCCAAATTTATTTGTCTTGTAAGTACAGTCTATGAGTAAGACATCCAGAATTTGGTTGAGTAGCTCAACAGACCGAACATCTGCTATGAAGAGGTAGTTTATATGACCGTTGGTATCCTGATCATATTCGAAAAAGATAGTTCCATTAGTCTTTTCATATGTGAGGTACTTGATAAAACACTCGGGGGGAGATCTTCCGAGCCAACTTGCGCATGATATCTGCGCATTTAAATTGTAGATACCACGATGGTTTAGCTCAGAGCAAGGGTTGCGGTTCTTCAGAGTGGCGACAGTCCTACTAGCTGGTATGCCCATGTTGAGATTACTGCGGACTATTGTGATCTTATCGTTGTTAAGGCGGCGATGCTCTGGAAATGCTGATGGATCGGAGTGCCCATGGTTATGAGTGAGACTTTCTGAGTTGATGTCCCCATTTGCGGCCTGCAGGAAGCAGATTTCCCATGTGCCGTCGGTCCTCTCTCTGGCCTTAAATTTGAAAGGACAGTTAGTTTTCTGCGTTAGTCTACGTCATTTCCTGTATGGCTCATCGACTTCGCTGTGAAAAGTACCACTTTTCTTACAAGCTAGAATTTTCATTCTTCGCCCTTTTCTCTTTTCGGAATTGCTGGTGGTGTTGGCGTATCCTGCAGACCTAGCGTGCCTTTGAACCGCGTCGTACAATTCTTGAAAAGAAACGTAAGATCCGGGTGGAGGAGCAGAAAGAGATGTGATCGGGTGGATTCCATTTCAACGACGTAATTCTGCCAATGTTAGTTTTACAACTAGACATCGGTTACGCTCAAGTCGATAACAACATACTTCGTAACAGTTAGAAGAAGAATTGGTTATAGTAATTTGGAAGGGATTAGCAACAGTTTGTTAAGACTGATTAGGCACTTATCACGATCTTGCAGATTTTGGAATGTAAGAGGCTGTTAATTGTAAGCTGTGAAGTTCTTTTTTACTCCGGCTTAGAAAACAGATCGCTATATATATAATATCTATTTAAAGAAACAGAAATCTAGTGATTTGTGTTAATACGGTTTAGCGTATTTACCAGCCTCACAACTTTATGGAAAGATTAGTACGTGCAGATCTACGTGAGTGCAAACGACTATCACATCCAAAGTTGGACGTTACTTGTTTCATGATAGCAATCATTTCAACATTGGTATTGGAGGATTACTTGGTCAAGCCTTTAAAATTGAGGGACCGTGGAAAATGGAACGGCCTGAAGTGCTTGTGTTTTAAGTGTTGAATGAGGATGGGAGTGTCATGGACTGCGAGTACGCGATTGTTTACTATAATTTGCACATGATGTTACTAGACATGATTGAGTCTATTGCTATGGTGACGCGAATATCAAACTCTATTTAATTAGTAATTCAATTTGCGTTCACCGCTCGACGGATTCAGCATCAAAAAACTGTTGCGACAAAATTTCAAGGGGGGGGGTTGTATCACGACTCATAGACTCCAACACTACTGTTGTGCATCTCTGCGTATTGTACTACACGAAGAAAGAAGATCCCTTTCTTTCCTTGACGCAGCAATATTGAAGAGCCTGGTTGAGTGTTATCCAATTTACAAGAAAAAAAACCAAGACAAATTTACCAGTTTCATCGTAAACCCAGCCAACTCGTCAGTGATAGTTCGCAAGGCGAACCGACAAATCCCGATCAAACGTTGGAGAATCATCCTCGTGAATTGGAATTGTAAGACTCGTCCCGGTAGTACCGTGACCGATTCCGATGAAGAATCCACAGCCGATCAGTCGCATGCGCAGCCTACAGATATGATCTACGTGACCTGAATCGGAGCATGCGATTTGGTGAAGTATCGACAAGCAGCTTCCGAAAGGTCCAAGTGTGGTAGCATTGCAGTCTCCGACACGCCATGCGCTATCATTTCACTAACCTAGGGATACGAGTATACGGCGTGCAGAACCATCACGATCACAGTGATGCTTACATGCACCATACTCGTCCGTGGGGGTTAGAATCGTTCACAAACGAAGGCTTGTCAGGATATTTCTATGAGACTGGGTCCATGGAGGCATACATGTACAGTGTCTCAGCCCTAAAGATTGTTAGTGGCTGATGTTAGTTTTGTATGTTCAGATGAGTGACTGCAAGGTAGAGACACACAGAACCAACATCAGCCACTAACAATCTTTAGGGCTGAGACACTGTACATATATCGTGTGGAGACAGTAAATATCGTGAGCTTCGCTAACAATTAGGATTCCGACAGGGTCTTTGGATTTTTGCTATCTTGGACAAGTGATCATCTGAAGATTCGCTTAGAAACCTTCAAATTTGGACGGTCAAGTCGCGTGACAAGGATATGGGGTAATACATTGATAAGGTTTCTCATTGGCCAATTTAACGAATGTCTCCAGTGAGGATTCTTAATACACCATTGCCCCATTTCCTGCTGACGCGACCTGACTGGACGGGAAGAAACACAGGATGTAGTAATCGTTCACTTCTAATTTTGGTAGGTGAAGAAATCAAAATGTTTCTTCAACTCGGACTTCATATTACTTGAGGAGTCACTTGTCGCAAGGGACCTGACAACTCCAGCGGTCGCGTTCCATAAGCCGATAGCTCGTGATTGCTCACTTGTGGATCACTGAATTTAAATATCAACACTGACTTAACCTCAATTCTCCGATTATTAAATAGGGAATGAGGATTAGTTTCGCAAATCACAAGCTGAACTTCAATAGGGGATCCCAAGAGATATGATACAACTCATTTCAAATTAGAAGCTTAATATCAAAAGTGGAAGTTGAAGCGCAAGCTATATTTGGTTTTATCAATCGAACAAATTAGTCGTATTCTCTTCATAGTCATTACTCACTATCTCGATCTCCGACTAGTTTGGATCATGTTTACAAACATTTTAGACGCTCAATAAAGTATCAACAACACCAACATTTGTTAACGGCTAGTGAAAACTGACCGCGAAAAAAGAAAAGCTCGCATATGAAAAGTGACCTCGCAAGTGACGTGAACCGTCAAGTGATAAAACGCTTTAGTTTGATTATAATGTTATTTATTTGATTTGATTTGAATTCAATTAACCCGTTCAGGTACCCAATGGGCCCATGCAGGTGACAAACTATAATATATACACAGGAGGAAACCTCGCGTTAGAAACCCCCTAATCTGCAGTCGTGTATCTATCGTGTGTTGTGTTTACCTTCAAGAATTGCTTTACACTGTATAACCAGTGTGTGATCCGTCTCTCCCCTTCCCTGCTCTGTAAATCATTTTCCGCATTGTCGCCTCAACTTGACTGACAAGTCGAAGCTGTTCAAGGTATCCTTCTTCTAGTATCCACTTTGTGATTCTTGCCACATCTTCCGGGCTTTGAATCATCGCCTGATAGGACCTATCTTTCGCTTTTTGCGGGAAATCCCCTCGTCTCCTCGCCCACTGCGGACACGTCATGACCATATGCCTGATGTTCTGAATATTATTTATTATTGCACTATATTCAATATACACGTAAGATATTAAGATAGGAGTCTTGGTACCTGGTTCATTCGCCCCTGACTTCAAACGCGGATCTGATTCTGTCAAGCATCAACTCGTTTTGTAGCTCCTACTCATCTTCAACCACTGCGTTATTCCAGGATTTCCTCAAAATACGGCGGAAATTTTCTTGTGGCCGCTGCCTTCTTTGGCCTCAGTCTGGATAGTTGCATTGGATGTAACCCTTCATCGTATTCAAGATGTTTTCAATCAGGTTAATACATGAGGGGAATGATGGCTATTCAATGGGATTAATCTTTCTCTCGTTACTATTATAATTATTGGGAGAGGATGGGAGTGCTCGCAGTAGGTATGAAGGATGTATGCTAGTGCACTTGAGCTTCACTCAATGAAGATTATTATATTCTATCAAGATAATCGCTATATACTTAACATCTAATCATTCAGTTGGTGGCTGATATCTCTTTAGACATCTGAGTTCTATGAACGTATAGTTCTCAGAGAATGTTACTAGAACATTCTCTTAGTTCTCCTTACTGTTAGAAGATTCCTCTAATAACTAACTGGAATGTTCTAGAAGGCTCAACATAGTTACCGTACATAAGCTTTCGCTAATGTCTATCGTAATTTGAGTGCCCGTGTGGCTGAGTAAACTTCAGTCTGTTATGACATCATAGACTTGATATCACAACAGTTACACTTTGTCCATGTTTAGGCTGCTTGTGTTGTGCCTAGGAGCATAGTGGACATGGCAAGGCTGCATAAGCAGCAGATGAGGTGACACCACCGAGGCTAGGATGAAGTGGTGGGACTAGTTAAGCGAGGTGTGGGTCCCACGAGTCTAGATGTTTGCATTGTTTGCTCTGTTAGCGCACGGATGATTCTGGCAGTATAAGTAGGCCTAGATTCGCCACTTTGTAACATATCATCTTCATCATCTTTATATTACACAATATCAAGTACCTCTACTTCACGCATTTGTTTCCCATAAATCAATCTTAGCTGCCTTCACACAAGTATGTTCCCAATCATATTCCTGGTAAAACATAGGCTACAGGGATTACACAGCTCACTAGCTGTTACAATCCTTCTCCCCCTTCTGGAGACACCTTTGCCAACTGTCTTGATTGTTGATTTTGCATTGTATGGAGTTCCGCTGGTCCAACAAATTTACCACTTTGAGTCTTTACTTCACCATCATTTGTAATGATAGAACCATATTTTGCTTCAAAATCTTCGAGGGCTTTAGTCTGTTGAATATACTCTATGGGTTCCCATGTAGGTTCAACCCATCCGACCCATTTCACTAAAGCTTGCCGGTGTTTACCGCGGCCTCGATTTACGGTTCTTGCTCGAAGAATTGATTCAACCTCGTACTCCTGATCCTCTAGGTTGTCGATAACAGGTGGGTTATGGGCGTCGTCTCGTATTTGACTTGGAAACGGGTCATCACTAGCCCTTTTCACTAGCTCTACATGAAACCGATTGTGTATGTTTCCAGGTACATTTAGCTCCACAGTCAAAGGATCAGGGACCGCAACAACATCATACTTTGCATGTAGCCAAGCAAGTTTCTTTGATAGTTGAGGCGTTTTAACATTCCGTAAATCGAGCCAGACTTTGTCACCAACTTGAAACCGCTCGGGCTGGCGTCGAGAACTATTTGCATACCCTTCACAACGTTGTTGAGCCGAGGCCATAGCAGCTTGAGCAAAATCTTGCGCATCTCGCAGCCTTTGTATGTATTTCTTCCCGGCTATAGCTCCCGGGTGGCGTATCTTATCTAGGTTGGGTGTTGCTTCACCAATAGGATCAAGATCATAACCGTTGCGCAAGAAAAAGGGGCTCATTCCACCAATTGCAGAATTGGGTCGAGAGTTTAGTGCTAATTGAGCTAGAGGCAGTAGGTCAAACCAATTATCCTGAGAATAACAGGTGAACGACCTTAAGTATTTGTAAAGCTCCTGGTTTGCTCTTTCACTAGCATTTGATTGTGGGTGATAAGCCGTAGTAAGCCTTTGAGTGATACCTGTCAGCCTGCAAAAGGTTCTCCAAAAATGGCTTAACCAGTCACTCCCCCTATCACTCGTCAGAAATCGTGGGAACCCAAAGTACCGATAATATTTATCCACAAACAAGTCAGCACATTTTTCCGCAGCCATCGAGCCCGCCCCAAACAAGAATATATCCTTGGACAACCGATCTGTAATCACCATAATATTCGTACAGCCTCGAGATTTGGGAAGATCTGTTATGAAGTCAATACTTAATTCACTTCCTATCCGCTCAGGAATTGGTAGCGATCTCATAAACCCCGCTTTTGCTTCCCACCAAACAGTGGAACGGCCACAAACATCGCAGTTGCGAACAAATCTTCGGACAGATTCTCTCATCTTGGGCCAAAACCATCGCCTGAGAATCATACTTATCATAGTGTCTCTTCCTGGATGGCCAGCAAGATGGCTGTCGTGAGTTTGCTGCATAATTGCTGTTCGTAGAGGCTCATAGTCCGGCACCCAAATTCTGTTTTCTCTCCCGCGAAGCACGCCGTCTGCTGCTACAGTACATTCGGCAATATTAGCTGAATGATGCAGAGCCAAATCAGGAGGAAAACTTCTCTGGCCCATTTTTACTGAGTCTCGCGCGCGACGCCAACTTTTATTAGCCAAAACTCCCTCTCTCCAAAGACCTTGTAGAACCTCATCATCAAATATTCTCGCCCCACATGCTACATCTGTGACGGGATCTCCTATTTTAGCAACTGACACATCATCCAACGAAGCTTTAGGTTCCATCCTCTGAGTTTGTTTATGTACGTCACATGAAACAGGATAAAGTGACACATTCGGAAGAAGTTGTAAAACCCGACCTGCATTGCGCTCATCACTGAGACCGACCGGTCTATCCTGGTCACGTCGAGATAAGGCGTCTGGCCGCTCACAAGTATTCCCAGGTCGCCATTTCAACACAAATCTGAATTGCTGCAAGATATTATTGTAGCGCATTTGCCGTTCGTTTAATAGACGTTTCGAGGTGAAATAATTCAAATTCTTATGATCACTCAGAATAGTAAAGGGCTTTGCAACAGAAAGTAACTCGGCTTTCCACTCATTTAAGCAAGAAACTATTGAGTGCATTTCTTTGTCATGAATCAAATAATTTGCCTCGGCACTATTCGACCGCCTCGAGAAGTATGCAACAGGCCTCAGTGTATTTTGGTCATTTACTTGGCAGAGGCATCCCCCCATAGCATACCCGGAGCTGTCTGCTTCTAGCACGGTTTCCCGGTCTGGGTCCCATTGTGCTAAAACCGGCTCTGACGCAAATATCTTTTTTAAGTTCTCAAAAGCTGAGTTCTCATCTTTTCCCCACCGCCACATTGTATTCTTTTTTGTTAACTCGATTAATGGCGCTGCAATTTCGGAGAACTTATCAACAAAGCATCTGTAGAAATTTGCAGACCCTAAAAATAATCGAACACCTTTAACAGATGTCGGGGCCTTCCACTCTAAGATTGCTTTCACTTTAATTGGGTCCACAGTGATGTTTTCCCTGCTTCGACAATGAAACCAAGGTATTTAACTCGTTGGCATAGGAATTCACATTTATCAACATCCAAAAATAACCCTGCCTTTTCTAACTTACTGAGGATGCTACGCACTGTCTTCCAATGTTCTTCCTCAGTACCATTAGTGTAGGCCAAGATGTCATCAATATAAGCTGTTGCATCGAGATCTAGATGCTCTCGGAGATGCTCATTGATATATCTTTGGAATGTTGCCGGTGCATTTACAAGGCCAAAGGGTGTCACCAGCCACTCGAAAAGTCCTAATCGACAACGAAATGCAGTCATCCATTCATCGCCCTCTCTAATTCGAACACGATGGAAAGCTGACTTCACATCTAATTTGGTGAACCATTTCGCCTTTGAAAGTTGTCTTAACGTCTCTTTAAACAAAGGTAGAGGGTACCGGTCTGGGATAGTAATCGCGTTAAGCCCACGATAATCCACACAAAAACGTAGGCTGCCGCTGGGTTTCTTCGCAAAAAGCACGGGTGCTGACGCTGGTGAGTTGCTAGGCCGTATCCATCCCTTGTTTGTTAAATCAGTCAACGTTTTGCGCAGAACTAATAATTCTTCCCGAGACATGTTATACAGGGGACCCCAAGGTGGCGATAAAGGCTTTCCATTTTCCAGTTTGAGATTGATAGCATGGTCCAGGTGTCGCCTTGAAGGAGGTAGATGCTCTGCTCCACTATCGTCCGCAAACAGGTGTGCGAAGTCTTTGATTTGATCTGGCAGACGCTCTCTGGCTTGATGCACCGTAAGACTCGGCTTGCCTTGTAATGCCTTACTTATATCCTGTACCGTTGCTTTACAGACTGGAACAGATCCCATTATGGAAGCCATAGTTTGGGCAGACGTACTCTCTGGATGTGGAACTTCTCCAAACCCTTCTCGCCATTTCTTCACACTATGCACAGATCCACCTCCTTTTCGGAGCTCAAGCCGTTGCTCCTTTGAATGAATTACAGCGTCTTGAATCTCAAGCCGTTTTTTTCCTAGTATCATTGAGTGGCTGCTTTGGGGTACGACATATAGCCAAAGCTTAGGTGTCAAATAGCCGTCCAAGTCTAACGATATGAATGTGATATCTTTTACAACTGGCCTGTCTTTGCTTGATTTCTCGGCAGTCTCAAGGAATCTTGGAGGAATTGAAATGCGCGGCAGATGTAGCTGGGTTGTTAGATCGTCGTCAATAATGCCGTAGCAAAGGCAACCGTTATCAACCAATGCCTGAACCATTAGCGTATCATTGATCAAAGCATTTACTAAAAATGGTTCTGTATTCAGTCTAACAATCTGGCTATCCTCTGCATTAAGCTATCGGGTGCGACTGTACTCGGGAGCGTCTAGTTTTCCTGCACTTCTTTATGAGCCGCATTAATTTCTATTATGTACACAGCTGGGTCTATATCTAACAAACCCGCAGAGTTCACCCTAATGCTACTTCCTTGAGGCCTACGGGCCGGTAACAATGGACATGCTTTGCTTGAGCAACCTCGGCGTTCGCAGCGAAAGCATTTCCCTTCTTCCCTCAGCCGATCTATTTCGGCGCGAGTCTTCCACTTTGCCCGGGCCCGTATATTCCTTCCCACGTTGGTAGCATTGATACCTCCCATTATGGTATCTCCTGAAGCATCCATATCGCCTACTTGCTCAACCCGGACAGTAGGTTTAAAGGTTTCACCGAAGTTTTGTTGGTAAGAAGTGTTACCCATTGGGCCTGGGTCACTTGAACCTTCCCTAACCAAGTCCGCATCTTTTACAAGTCCTCGATTTGAAGGACCCGGAGTCCAACCCGATTTTCTCTCTGCTCTTTCAACTCGCATCGCAATTTTACTAACAATTTGGAACCACTGGCTAAAATCGTCATCTGGTAGTAGGTGGTTTCCGGCTAGGGCTTGTGTCAACCTCTTGCTAATAGCATTCTCGAGCATAGAAATTTTGTTTTCGTTCCCCCAAAAGTCTCCGCAAGCCTCCGTTAGCTTATTCGACCAGGATGCAAAGAAGTCGGCCCAACGCTCGTTCTCTTTCATCTTCAAGTTGTGCAGGTCAATATTGGCTTGAGAAATTCTTGTGCTGTCAAGATAAATGCGGTCCAAGAACTCTAAAAAATCGGCCGGGTCTCTGGTTTGATTAATACCGCCTGCTTCAAAGAAAGGACCAGCTTTTTCCGACGCTCCTCCCCTCAGAGAATTGTAAATCATTAGGAAAGCTCTAGAGTTATCATATCCAAACAGAATCCAGTCCATACGGAACGTGTCGAGAACTGCCGCCCGCCATGCTGGATATCTTATTCGGTTACCGTGGAATTCGGGTAACTTAGTTGGTTTGAATTTCTGTCCTGACTCTGGGGGTGGATCCTTCTCGATAACAACTCGGGAGCTAGTTGCCCGGGAAGTACTGGCCTGGCGAGTTACAAGCTCTTCAAGCTGCCTTTTTAGCTTCAGAAAATCGCTCACAGAGACTGTCTGTTGCGGAATTTTTGACGCGGACCCAGGATTCTGACTGTCTGACATGTTGTAAATTGGGGACCAAATTTACTGACTGGAATCGCTAACTGAAATCGTTGACTGAAATCGCTGACTGAAATCGCTGACTGAAATCGCTGACTGAAATCGCTGACTGAAATCGCTGACTGAAATCGCTGACTGAAATCGCTGACTGAAATCGCTGACTGAAATCGCTGACTGAAATCGCTGACTGAAATCGCTGACTGAAATCGCTGACTGAAATCGCTGACTGAAATCGCTGACTGAAATCGCTGACTGAAATCGCTGACTGAAATCGCTGACTGAAATCGTTGACTGAAATCGCTGACTGAAACACTGGGTGAAATAGATTCAATATATGTCACGGTTCGACCAAGAGCGCAAGGGGCAACTAATGGTTATAAGTGGTCTATATTGAATCTATGCTGGAAGTATCTACCTATCTAAGACATACAACTCCAAGGATTTATAGATCTTTTCAGATTACTAGAAAGTTCCTCTCTTCCCTCCTCTGAAACCTCTGGAAGCTTCTGGAAGCTTTTGGAAAGAGCTATGCCTGATGGCAAGGTAGGTACCCCTGTTCGTCACTTATTATGCAGGACGCGCCCACTTTGTGTTATGCACGCCTATGCATAGCATAGGATACAGGGATTACACAGCTCACTAGCTGTTACAGAGAGCTAACTAACGTACAAGCAGATCTTTAAGTATTAGTTATTCCTGTTCGCGTACCTCAGATTAGAGTTTTTGATAACCCTCTAATTTCGCGTAATTTACTTGAGTAGGCTTGTTTAATTTTGGAAGCACTAGTACCTGTAGGCACTAGTACGATCGTCTTTAACACCCCTGATATTTAAGACAAAGGCGCAGCCCGTGACATTACTCTCCGGTTTTCTCTCTTTTTTTTTCTTTTTTTTAGCGTGAAATGCAGCCTTGCTTCTTAGTTCCTGTTCGAGCTCCTAGATCCTCACCGACATTGTCACCTTTTCCGTATTTAGTTTCAAAAATTTTCAAAGCCTTTGTCTCCTCTAGATTACCGCGTGGTTCCCAGTTAGGTTCTTCAAACTGTTTCCATTTAACCAAGACCTCTCTGCGAAAACCTCTACCCCGACGTTTTCTTTCAGCTCTCAAAATTCTCTCAATAACTTGTTCTTCTTCACTGTTATCATTTATCAGTGGTGGTGGTTGTTTATCATTTGAGATTTGAGATGGTAATGGATCTTGAGGGTCGCGTCTTAGAAGTTCTACGTGGAACTTTGGCCAGATTCCCAAAGCAACATCTAACTTTACTACATGTGGGGAGACAACTTCCGTTACACGATATTTAGAATTTACCCAGGAAAGTTTTTTCGACAATTGAGGTGTTGAAATATTTTTTAGGTTTAGCCATACAAGGTCCCCTTTTTTATATCTTTCTTGCGGTTGTCGTTTTAAGTTTGCGTAAGATTCCATTCTTTGCTGAGCTGTTGCCATTGCGGCTTGTGCATATTCTTGGGCCTCAATGAGACGTTTAACGAAATTGTGAGCCCTTTCTTCTGGTTTTGAGCGACGTGTAGTTGAGATTGGAACTTCTTGAACAGGTTCTGCATGGTAACCGTGCGACAGAAAAAATGGGCTTAAAGCAATTGTGGTGTCCCTGTTGTTTAGGGCTAACATTGCCGATGGCAACATTGATGGCCATTCGTACTGCGAGTATGATATGAATGCCCTTAAATATGCCAAGACTTCCTGGTTCATACGTTCAGTGCTACCATCAGTTTCAGGGTGGAAAGCCGTTGACATGCGCTGATCTATGTTTACTAATTTGCAAAGACTTCTCCAGAAATCGCCGGCCCAGTTTGATCCACGGTCGGAGGTTATGTGCGAAGGAAATCCGTGGAAACGGTAATGACAGTTTAAAAATATTTTTGCACACTCTTCTGCGGCCATAGAGTTTGTAGCTTCAAGGGTACAACTCTTGAGTAATTTGTCCGTGATTACCATCAACTACCTGGGTTCTTGGGCAGACTTTGCCGGCAAATCTGTCATAAAATCTATCGACAGCTCCGAGTGGAAACGATCTGGAACTGGTAGTGGTAACAGCAACCCTTTTTTCTTCTCCCTCCAAACATGTGATCTCCCACAGACGTCGCAGTTTCTACAGAATGCTTGCACCATTGATGATGCGCCGGGCAAAAAGAAATTACGTGATAGTATTGCGTACGTACTATCACGACCTGGATGTCCAGTTATATGTGAATCGTGCGTCTTTTGAATGAGTGCTGTTTGGAGAGGTTCCCAATTTGGTATCCAGATACGTTTTCTAAAACGAAGCGCACCTCTTTCATCGAAATCGCATTCGGATATTGCAACCTTTAATTTCAACTCGCTAGGGAAAGTTCTCTTTTCGCTCTTGATAGATTGATAGATAATATCAAGGCTATGGTCTTCGACGCCGCCTCTGTCCCATAATGATTGTAGCTCAGAATCGTGGAAAATTTTACACCCTTTCGGTACTATTGACGCTGGATGGGAAGGTAGTGATTGGCTTCCTAGAATAGAACAATTTGTTATTTGGTCCAGGACAAATTTTGAACTTTGAGAGAATGGACTGATCCACGCGTTTTTAATCAACTGCATTTCCCTAGCCTTCAATTGTTCATCATTCTCATCATGCGGCATATCTTGTTCCCTTTGAGAAAGAGCATCTGGCCGGGCTGAACACTTACCGGCTCGACATCTTAATTCAAAATTGAATTGAGAAAGCGTCTGACTCCAACGGGCTTGCCGTTCTGAGAGTTTTCTTGATGTCATAAAATATTGTAAATTCTTGTGGTCGGATAGGACTATAAAAGGTTCTTTTAGTCCAACTAATTCACCACGCCATACTTCCAGAGCAGAAATGACGGCTAAGAGTTCTTTATCATGAATTTCATAGTTACACTCTGCCGGACTTAATTTTCTAGAATAATAGGCAACTGGACGTAGTATGTTGTGATGGTCAAACTGAGATAAACATGCCCCTAACACATACCCTGAACAGTCTGCTTCGACTACGGTTTGGTTTTCGGGGTCGTAGAGAGCTAAGACTGGAGCTGCGACAAAAAGTTTTTTTAAAAATTCGAATGATTTTTGATGCTCTTCAAGCCAAAAAAATTCATGGTCTTTTTTTGTAAGATTTAATAGTAGCTGAGCAATTCCACTAAAATTTGGAATAAAATCTCGATAGAAGTTGGCGAGCCCGAGGAAACTTCGCACTTCTTTTACCGAAGTTGGCGGTGCCCACGATTTAATTGCTTCAACCTTTTTTTGATCGACTTTTATTCCCTCACCCAAACTTAAGACAAATCCAAGGTATTTTGTCTCCTTAACAGCAAACTGACATCTGTTTGGGTCTAATTTTAGACCAGCTTTGCTTAGACGCTCAAATAATGCATGAACTTTATGCCAATGATCCTTTAAATCACCTGTTGTGTAGATTAGTATGTCATCGAGATATGCGGTGCAGAATACATCAAGATAATCTCCTAATGTCTCGTTAACATATCTCTGGAAGGCTGCTGGGGCTCCCTGGAGGCCAAATGGGGTAACAAGCCATTCATAGGAGCCGAATCTAGTACGAAAAGCAGTTTTTTCTTCGTCCCCTTCACGAACTCTTAACTTGTGGAAGGCAGCACGGACGTCTACCTTGGTGATCCAAGTCGATTTTGATATTGAACGCAATGTCTCTCGGATAAGGGGCAATGGGTATCGGTCTTTCTCTGTCATCGCATTCAGGGCACGATAGTCTACACAAAAACGTAGCCCACCACCAGGCTTTTTCACAAATAACACAGGAGCGCCTCCTGGAGATGCACAAGCCCTTATCCAGCCCCTTTCAAGATGATCGGTTAATGTTTTCCTTAATACCAGGAGCTCGTCCCTGGACATATTGTAAAGAGGACCCCATGGAATCGGGCTTTCTCTGCCTTATTGGTCCTTACATAAGTTAATTTTCATGTCTGAGGGTCGGTGTGGCGGAAGAACGTATCAATTGTCTTCTTTGAAAAGCTCGGTCCAGCTAATTATTTCTGGAGGAAGCTTCCCACGGATTTCGTCTAGCGACTGTTCTGATTTGAATTCGAGGGCTTTATTAATGTCGTGTATAGAAATAGCGAAGATTTGATAATTATTATCGCTTTTCACGGTTTCCAAGAGTCCTATGAATTCGGATCCTTTTACGCAAACAGCTGTAGCAATAGCTTGTACTTTTTGTCTTACTTTTGCCGGAGCTTTATTCTCATACCAGCCAACTTCCCTGACCACTAAACCATGCTTTTTCGAGCTAAAGCGAAGTAGTCTCTTTCTAGAGAGGTATACCACATCATTATGCTCCATCCACGGCTTGCCAAGAATCACATTGTAAGCTAAATCTTGAATGACATACCCGTAAACTCTTTCATGTCTTCCATCTATATCAAAGTCTGCAAATGTAATTTCATTGATTACTCTTTCTTGTCCGTCATCTTCGGCTAATTGAAGATTCCTTGGGGACATATTGATGCGCGGGAGGTTGTTCTCAATCACAAGTTTTTTTTGAAAAGGCTGCAAAACATAGGCATCCAGTGTCAATTAAACATTTTATGTAATAACTAGAATTAACTTGACAATTTATTAGGAAAGGACTACCATTCATCTTGCATAAGGCTCTATTAACTTGCTCCTTTGAACAACCCTTATGCCCCTGAGTGCGACTATGCTCAGGGGTTATTCTTCCCTCGAGAACAACTCAACATTGCCTTCCTCTATTCCTTCATCGTCATTAATAGCCGGAATTTGAGGGTTAGGATTTTCACCACTTTTCACGTGTGCCAGAGACGCTGGTCGTTTAGCAGGACCAAATTTTGGACAGAACCGCGTTGGGTATCCTGATTGCGCACAGCGGACGCACCGTCCTTCGCCAGAGAGCCTTTTAAATTCATCCGTCGACCTCCATTTGGTGGGCGGTTTTCGATTGCTTTGTTTTGGCAAATTCCCACTTAAAGCACTGATTACGGCCTGAGAAATTTTTGCAGTATTGACACCCCCCATCTTCGTATCACCATCTGCGTCAAGCTCTGGATGTGAAGGGCGTGATTGAGTTTCCGGAGCGAAGTTTCCTTGCGAGGTGTTTAGTGGAAGGTACCAAGTCTTAATCCCAGAGCAACCTTTCGGGCGGTATTCTGGCGTATTTTCGAGTCTCCCAGCTACTCTTTTAACTTTAGAAATCCACTTGTCGTAGTCATCTTCGGGTAAGGATTTATTCAACAGCTACCTATTGAGTGGGCGATTTATGCTGTTTTCGAGTAAAGATATTTTCATATCATCGGCCATTGTGATATTACCGCACTGGTTCAACTTGAACTCAAAATCCTGCAAAAACTCATGAAAGTACTGACAGGGACCCATACGCATCCTTTGAAGTTGGCTCCTAGAAGTTTGCCGAGCTTGCTTATCTTCGTATTGCTCGGTGATAAAAGCCAGGAACGCTTGGCAATTATGGGACCCGCCAGGGCCTCCAGTTTGATACCAATGGGATATCCTTGCCTGTCTTTCTGTTGGGATTGAGTTGAATATATTGAAGCAAATTGATCTATTTGAACCCAAAAGCAGTCTATCTTCCTCAATTTTTACTCGCAAGCTAAACATGTGGGCGCTAAAAGAGGAATAATTTCCATCTCACGTAGGCCATTTACTGGCTTGTTGAAGATTTACTGAAGGAGGAATCGGCTGTACAGGAGGAGGTGGATGTGAGGGGTTTTGGAATTTGCTGAGGATTGTTGAAAAGAGTAGGGAATTTTGAATCAATGTCAATTGATTAATCACGTGTCACTTGGAGAGAATAAGAAGACTGAAGTAATTTTGTCAGAAACGCATGGTGGAGTTGTTATTTTTTTACAATCCGGATCTAACCAGACTACATATACTACCAATATGTAAAACTGACTAACAGGGTTTACGTGATTAGCGATAAATACAGTTAAGCGCATTTTTTTTTTTTTTTTTTTTTTTTTTTTTTCCCATTATCCTATTTCGGCGCCTGAAGGCCCACGTAGGTATTTTTCGGAAGATACGTATTCTTTGTTATAGAACGACTCATTTTGACGTTTGGAACACTCATACTCAGATTTCATTTGCAGATACCACTACGAGAATAACGCCTTACGACATGTACCCTCTTCCGTGAATACCCACCACAGGGAAAAGCGAGAAAAACCTGTGGCTATCTGAGCATGCTTTCGTCATTCTACGAATACAGTATCACCGCGAGAGAAGTGGTGTGAGGGTCTTGCTGGATTCGAACCAGCTTTCTCCTGTCTCAAGTGGGGCATGTGTCCAAGCTACCCAGACTCTACTTGGGAGAACGGCCTGGACGGTGTACCACTGCACCATCCGACCCAGTTAAGCGCATTTAGTAAGTGCATTAATTAGTATGTGTGCACTAAGGTAGGTATTCCCTTAAGTACGCATGATGATTAGTAAATCACTAATGAAACCCTTATTTCCAACAAGGATTTCGTGGGGTACTTTTTCACTGATAGCCTTAAATAACTCGGGTGGGAGACTCGCTAATGTATTAAACTCAGGCTGTTGCTGAGTATGGCCTAGTTGCTCCTGGGGATTCAATGACCCGCTCTGTTGCTCTAGAGGCGCTCGTTGATTGTTGCTATCTAGATCCATCTGGTCCTGATCGCGTGACGTGGCTATGCTTTCAGTAGGGTAAAGCGAACCTTTGTTGTCAGTGTCCAAATTTCCGGGAACTGTATAGCTCATATATATAGAAGTTTTGATCTTCTCTTCTAATCTCTTTGGAGACCGGATTCGATGTAATAAGTATATTTAAAACAAACTTAAAGGATCTAGAAATTATGTGAAAGGCAAACACTAAAACACAGTAGAACAAAGAATTGTGGCCGAAATACTATCTAATTTCTACATGAGAGCTAACTAGCGTACAAGCAGATCTTTAAGTATTAGTTATTCCTGTTTGCATACCTCAGATTAGAGTTTTTGATAACCCTCTAATTTCGCGTAATTTACTTGAGTAGACTTGTTTAATTTTGGAAGTACTGGTACCTGTGGGCACTAGTACGATTGACTTTAACACCCCTGATATTTAAGACAAAGACGCAGCCCGTGACAGAAGCAAATCTATCTTGTAATCTATGTTGACAATATATTGATGTTCGGACCGAATTGACAGATATTGAATAAACTAGAAGAAATGTTACATTCAAACTTGGAATGCACGGATCTAAGTACAGTTCATTTCATTCTCGGAATTCAGATCAACATCACCAAACAAGGCATTTCGTTAAACCAAGCAGCTTACATAAATAAAATCCTACAACAATTTGAAATGCTGGACTGTAATCCAGTTGGTACACCTCTCGAACCCAGAGCCCAGTTTCGAAAAGGACAGCCTGGAGAAGAATTATCAGATCCAACAATTTATCAATCGATAATAGGTTCCTTAATGTATGCTTGTATTGGAACACGACCTGATCTTGCACACACTGTCACCTGCCTCTCTCAATTTTCCTCTTGTCCCACTCGCACCCACCTCGCAGCAGCAAAACGCGTGCTTCGTTATCTGAAATGTACAGCTGATTGGTCGCTCACCTTTCCTTATAAAAATGACCAAATTCTTCACAGATTTACCAATTCATCTTTCGGGAACTTTCTTGACGATTGAAAATCCTGTTCAGGATTCATTTTCAGGCTAGGGGAAGCAACTATCAGCTGGTGTTCCAGGAAACAAAAGACCGTTGCTCTCTCAACAACCGAAGCCGAATACATGGCAATTTCTGATGCAACTCGCTGTTTTACTAGGTATATGATGGGGTACGTACAATTGCGCAGAGTTACTAAAAGGATTCAGATGCTTGGGTAGAGCAGGCAATTGCGCGTATGGCAGGAATGTAAGATTGAATTAAAAGATGATAAGAATGATGATAAAAATATTTACAATGTGGCAGACTTCAGCCTATTTATACCAAGAATATGTCTGTGTGTGACCAGATCAAATGCAGCAAACACAGATATTCTTTGTGTGCCGAACATCGCTTAACTTGTCCAAACACTCCAGCCCGACTGCAGCCGCATCGGCTCTTCCGTGACCCCAGCGTACTCTGCCGTGTACCGCTCCGTCTAAGCTCCTGCTGCCGGAACGAGCACGTTCACCGAAGCTCGGCATAACACTCCCTCTGTCGGTAACGACTATTTCTCAGCTTCTCAGTGAATTTCCACAGGTGACTTGACCTTTGTCAGTGCGTCAGCAAGCTGAAGATTTGATGGGACAAAGGTGACAGTTATCTTCCCATTTTGATGCTGCTCGCGGCAGTAGGAGTTCCTGAGCGCTATATGCTTAGACCGCTTATGATTGTCATGGTTTTTGATCATTGAGATTGCTGATTGGTTGTCGACGTGAAGGTTGGTACATGCTGCCCCATTAATGCGGTTAGTGATACCTAGTTCTTGAATGAGTGACTTGACCCATTGGAGCTGGCGGCAGGTTTCAGTAGCTGCCAAGTATTCTGCCTCAGTGGTGGACAGGACCACCTCCCGTTGCAGATGTGATTTCCAGCTGATAGGACCTGATGATAATCTGATTAGCATTCCAGATGTCGATCGGCTGGTTGATGGGTCGGCTGCAAAGTCTGCGTCCGAATATGCTTCGAGAGTTGCTTGATGGTTGTTTCGAGTGAATTCTATACCTTGGTCAGGGTCCTTCGCAATATACCGGAGTACTTGACGTGCGGCTTGCATGTGTTCGTTCGATGGGTTGACCAGGAATCTTGCGAGATGGTTTACCGCGAATGCAATGTCTGGTCTCGTGTTGTTTGAGAGATACTGTAGTCCTCCAATGCATGAGTTGTACTCTGTCTTTTCATGCGGAAGGCACGTCACGTTGTTTGGTTCCATCATGCGTTCCAATGGCGTGTTTGCTGACTTGCAGTCTGAGAGACCGTGTCTGTTGAGAAGAGTGCGTGCGTATTGTCCTTGAGAGAGCTTCAGAACCGTAGTTGATGGGTGGCTGATCTCTATGCCAAGGAACAGGTCAGTGCTGACAGTCTTGAGGTTATATTTACGATATAATGCACTCATTAGTTGGTCTATTTTTGACTGATGTGGACTCACTACTTGAAAGTCGTCAACATGCATCAGTACAAAAAGATCCTTTTCACTGTTAGTGTAGAGACAAATGTCAGATGTGGTGGGAAATAAACCCAGCTGGGCAAGTGTTGACTTAGCATCATCATACCATAAAGCCGCTGCTTGCTTGAGTCCATAAAGGCCTTTGCAGAGTCGGATGACATAGCCATCTTTCTCGTATCCTTTTGGAAGTTCCATAAACAAGTCTATTTTAAGGTCAGGGTTAAGAAATGCAGTTGGTACGTCACCTTGTTTTCTGTGCCAGCCTAGTTGGTGTGCAAGAACGAGAATGATTCGTCCTGTTTCAGGTCTAGGTGTGGGTGCGAAGGTTTCATGGTAGTCAATGCCTTGTCGCTGAGTAAAGCCCTTAGCTGTGCAGCGAGCCTTATATTTTTCTATGTCGCCGTTTGCGAGAAACTTCTTTTAAATACCCACTTGCATTTCATGGGCTTGCGGCCTTTGGGTAGTTGCGAGTGTGGGATTATCCGTATGGCTCCCTTCTGCTTCAGAGATTGGAATTCTTCTTCAGCTGCTCTTTTCCAATGTGGGGCTTCTGGGCTGGACATTGCTTCGTCCCATGTTTGTGGGTCAGTTGATGCTTGTGCAGTCATGCCATGGTGTAGTCGATAATAGTCAACACGCTTGACTGCTCTACCGCGTTGTGACCTAGTAATGCCGTCTTCTGGTGAGTGAGGACGCTTGGTACCGGCCACTGGTTGTACTGGATCCCATCCAGTCATGACGTGGTCAAGATGTTCATCCTGCTCAGTCGATTCTGCTTCATCGTCCGAAATTTCCACAGCGGGTATCTCCCTCTGATCCGCAAGTTGGTGGCTTGGCCTTGAAACGACTTGCAGATCTGTTGAATGCGAAGGAAAATTATCAGATTCTGGCGAATTGGGGACAGTATGAATATCGTGTGAATCTGATTGATGGTTGATGATAGAGTTTGGTGGATGTGAGTCATGTGAGTCATATGACTCTACAGATTCCATGGTGACTGTGGGGTGGTGAGGTGTAGACGGCGGATGCTCCCTCTGATTTTCTGCAGTGAATTGATGGGGTGCCGATGGTTGTGAAGTAGGTTGAGGCCGTGATGGTGTGTTGTTGCTCGTATGGTCATGCGATGGATATGGCGGCTGGGTCAATGGTGGCTCCGAGAAGATGGAACTGAGATTTGCCCAGTAGCTGGTAGTATGCTGGCGTTCTATAGAGTTTAGTTCATCGCCAAAAACTGTGTCTTCGTTAAAGGATGCGTGAGGGGTGATGCTTTCAGACCATTTCCACCCTTGCGCTGGTGTCCAATGGGGGTGATAGATGAGAAAGTTTTTGTTAGTATTCTTTTGAAATCCTACAAACCAGCCCATTTCTGCCCTTGGCTCGAATTTGCCTGGTTTAGGGTCAATGAGTTTATATGCACGACAACCAAAGCGTGGAAGGTTGGTAAAATCAATTTGGTCTGAGTGAGGCTGCTTCAAACCTTTGAGAAAGTCTATTAACGGCACCGATTTTGTGCGGAGGCAATATAGACGATTAGTGATGAAGCATGCGTGTTCGACCGCCCACGGCCAGTAACATGCAGGCATTCGTGCATCTATGAGCATAGATCTTGCTCTTCTCAGAATGACCTTGTTGGATGCTTCAGATGTCCCGTTTTGTTCAGGCGTATAAGGTGCGGAGACGTCTGTCCTAATCCCGTGTTGTTCACAGTAGGATTTTATGCGGAAGAATTCGGAGCCCCCGTCTCTAAAAATAGTGCGGACTCTTTTGCCGTACTGATGATGTTGATGCTCAACCCATTTTACTAACTGGGGTGCAATTTGGTCTTTGGTGCACGTGGAAATGGCCCATCTCATACGTGATTTTGCGACGGTAATGATAACAGCGTACTGTTGCCCATTACATGCCGTGGTTAGTTTTCCAACAGTGTCAATGAAGACCTCATCAAGGGGATCAAATGGTGTAGGCCTCGGTTCTCGTGAGACATACCGTTGTGCTTTGCTGAGGTGACAGGTCTCACAAGTAGATAATTCACTTGTGTTTAATCCTTCCATGCCTTTAGAGCATTGTGCTGTTTTCTTTAGAATCTTCTGCCCGGTGTGACCTAATCTCTGATGCCATCTCTGTGCACTGGAAGTGTTGGAGACTCTGGCCACTCCTGGGGCTGCTATAAGTGGTTGATCATGATGACTAGGCAGGGAGTGGATATAATACACATCATTCTTCCTAATTAATCTGGCTATTGGTATACACTGGCCTTGTGGAGTTCTTCTTGCGAGTGTTGTCATATTATCGTCAGGCGTTATAGAGCCCAATCTTTGGAGTCTTCCGGCCGATATGATTATACAGGAGGAATTGGGGGAATATAAACAGTCATGGAGATCAAGGGTAGTACTACCAATGACGATGCGTGCGGTACCTTGTCTTGTGAGTGATGTTTTTCCTACTGCTTGGTCAAACTTGATGGGCTTATGCCTGGTAAATATGTCACGGAACATGGATTCACATGGGACAAAGTGGTGCGATGCACCGGTATCATAGATAGCAAAGCGTGTATTGGATGAGGAAGATGCGGAGGCAGCTACTGCTACTCCGTCCTCAGACTCACTATCACTATCAATACAGGGATTGGCGACAGAGATAACGTTAGACTTCCCCTTCCCTTTGCCTTTGCCAATAGCTTTCCGAGCTAAATATCGCTCACCAACTGGTCCGACAGCCAATTCGGGATGTTGTTTAAAACACTCTCTATTGAGGTGTCTATGCTTACATCTCTTGCATTCGGCGTCAGGGTCATTGGCTACATTTGAGCCTTGGGCTGCCATAGCGTGGTTAGTTTCGGCAGCTGTGGTGGTCCTATGACCATCAACAACCCTAAGAGTCGACATCATAGTTTCCAAAGACGTGTAAGAATTATTGTCGTTACATGCCCTTAGATCTCGCCATGTACCTAACCATGGCACATGCTTGGTGCCGAGAACAAAGACGGCAGCGGCTTGGCCCTTGGTCACATGGTACTCAGTCCCGGTGGCTGCATGTAGAGATTCGGCAGCCTCGTTGAGAGACTGAAGATGTACCTGGAAACGATTAATATAGTCATCTGCAGTGTTAACAAACCTTGTCCTCAGGAACGTTTCCAATGCGCGCGCGTATGGTGCGGTGGCTGTTTCCTTTCGGGTGTTGGCGATGCTATTGTATAACTCGAGAGCCGTCATCTGATCATATGATCTAGGACACATCGAGGGATCGAGTCTGCTGATGATTATGTTCTTTGCAGAAATTTCTCCAAGAGTCCATATCTCTAGAGCCCTGAGATGTTCGTCAAGTGCGGTCGAGAAACCCGGATCTTCAGGGCTCATTTCCGCAGTGGTGTCGGCGGGTCGAGGGATTGGGCGGATGCCAGGGAAATTATGGAATACATGTCCTATGACATTATTCTTGGCTAATTTCGCCTGGAGACAACTTTTCCACTTTGCAAGTGGAACGCCTTGAGAGAGAACAACCTTGGAGGTGTCGCGGTGCATGGATTGGAACATGGTGGTGTGGAACCTGGAGCAATCTATTTACTATTAGTAATGCTTCTATGCGTGGTACAGCGCCGGGCTCATAACCTGTTTTACTAGGTATATGATGGGGTACGTACAATTGCGCAGAGTTACTAAAAGGATTCAGATGCTTGGGTAGAGCAGGCAATTGCGCGTATGGCAGGAATGTAAGATTGAATTAAAAGATGATAAGAATGATGATAAAAATATTTACAATGTGGCAGACTTCAGCCTATTTATACCAAGAATATGTCTGTGTGTGACCAGATCAAATGCAGCAAACACAGATATTCTTTGTGTGCCGAACATCGCTTAACTTGTCCAAACACTCCAGCCCGACTGCAGCCGCATCGGCTCTTCCGTGACCCCAGCGTACTCTGCCGTGTACCGCTCCGTCTAAGCTCCTGCTGCCGGAACGAGCACGTTCACCGAAGCTCGGCATAACACTCGCCAAATAATCTGGATCAAAAATGCCTTGATGGAGCTAAAAACCTGCTACGATCCGGTGTTGCATGCGGACTCTAACGGAGCAATTAATCTAGCTAAGAATTAGAAAATGTCTCAACGTTCTAAACATATTGATATCAGAAATCACTTCATCCGGAGTCATATAAACGAATCGTTCAAACTTGAATATATTTCAACAAATGATAACTTAGTAGATCTAATGACTAAGCAATTGGCAAAACTGACTCATCAACAACTCTCAGCAATTGTACAATACAGTCCTGAGGGGAAGTTTCGTAAATAGAATAGTAACATGACTGCATTACTAATCTTACCCAAAACAGTATAGTGTCTTAATTCACTATTATGAGAATAATAAATTGAGATAATTATTTCTCAACTGTATTACTAAGCTGCTTCTATAATCTACAAAATTCTAGCAGCTACTCTTGTTTGTCATTATGACCAACAACCTTATTTACAGTGCTGCTCTTTACCTTATTTGGCACCGTGTAAAAATGTATAGAAGAATATAGAATATACCAGTGGAGTATGAAACACCACTAGGAATGTAAATAATCAGGCAGAGTCTTCCCTCTATAAAAAAGTAATCACTTCAAAATATACTTCTCTTGAACTATTTGGGAACTATCATCACCCTTTCTCGTCGTCACAGTCAATCTGTGTAATTGTTGCTAGTAACAGAATCATCCAACTTTTAACAGTACGTTCTTCAGACTTGTTCATAACCAATATTTCAATTAAAATATCCTTGCCGTACTGGAGTTGTAAAATGATCGAAATTATTAAACTTACATGAAGTGGGCAGCAAAGTAATATGTAAAATTAAGTAAAAGGTGACCTCTTCCACGAATTCTCTCAATCTAGCCCATACCATACTTGGTAGGGCGACCAATGATATAGTCGAATAGTAATTGGCTATGGCTAGCACCTTACAATATTCTCCTTAATTTTAACAGGAATCCAGGTTAAGGTGCGGATTCCTAGGGGAAAAGTGTCATCCAGTTTCGATATGGTAGCCTCCGTTTGCAAGCTCCATGTTGTGGGACCTAGATGAGCACCGTATTGGTTAGCCGGGTGATTTCGTCAGTGTTCATTTTAGTCGGCATCGGTTTTAGGCCAAACGTTGTGCTTGTCGTCACCGGGACAGTGGTGATACTTATAGCGAGAAGGTTAGACGTCCCTCCCATTTAACAGATACCTCCTGATGCTGACCGGAAGGTTTCTGGTATTGATTGCCGTGCTGCCATATCATTGGCAATTGGGACAAATGCGGATTTCTCTCTTTAAAATGAACTGATTCCCTCTTCGGAAAAGCCCGATTTCAGTATCAATAATTCGTTCACACCAGCTGTTGATAGCTTGGGAAAACCACTGCTCTCTTTCAACCGAAGAGCAAGTCGCCCATTGGATTTCGTCTTTGGATTCGGCTTCGTCGTTGTCGGAAGTGACATGCAGACAGCAGGGCAGGAAATGAGAGGTAGAGGAGGGTGAGAGGCTGAAGGGTGCCATCCTACATGATACACTACATGGACGCATCATTACTCGGCTAAAAAGCCAGACCAGAATCATAGGACACTATGATTCGGTTATCTCCATACATATACTATACAGTAGGTAGCAATCTTGACAGTCGTGCTACTAGTAAAGGCTACTGATTTTGTCAGAGTTTGCTAAACTAGACTGCGAAAAAATAATAACAAGAGATCAAAACTGCACAACAGCGGCAAAAACACAAGGCCAATAGCAGCAAAATATCAGTAGGAGTAGTAGATGATGATCGACAGAGGTGAAAAATCTAATGTAAATAGAGCAGTGCTTCGATAACAAATATAGTTACATGTTACGGACTCTACCCAGTGTTTTGTGGCTGGGTCGTCATATAGGCCCAGCCTTGCACGTTATTATCCAAATAACCAAGTGGCTGAACATTGGCAATTAAAATGTGGCTAGCTAAGCGCTTGCGGCCAGAGTAAAGGGGGTGGCCAGATGAACGGGTAGACTTTTTAAAGTTGATACTCTCCCGGTTTAAAAAACTTTATTATCGTAAAATGTAAATAATTGTGGCATTCTGTACGTGCAGTGACCTTAGCTCTCGTCCTCTTACAATACAAGGTTCGAATCTGAAGAACCTCGGATGTACAGGTAAGACTCACATTTGCAATTCTGAGCTTGGTCTAACAGGCTTCTATCAGCGACATCGAAGACATCTAAAGAAATTCGAAGAACCCCGAAGAATCAAATGGTAACACTTGAGAATTCAAGACCCATGAACGCCTTCTCAAATTAGACTGGCCTAGAAGTCAATAGGCACACGTGGAAGACGCGACAGGATCCTTTGGCGTGAAGGACCTTCTCGAACCTCTAGCTTAAATTATAACTAGCGCCACAACAAGGCGCAAAACCGATCATGTGAAGATTTTGCTAGTTAGTCTCTGGCATTAACTCTTATAAGTTGAGCCGAGCTCCCGGGAGGCTTAGACCCAGAGGTTATTTTTTGACCTGACAACTTTCTTGTAGGATCTGAGAGGTATATCAGAAGGCTTGGGATTCAAAGGATATAATTTTTGAAATTCCTCCACTAAGTCTTTGCATCCTTTGGCTTGCAAAGCTGGTATACTCCAGTCATCCTCAGGACTGTAACCTTTCTAGTGAACCAAATAATGAAGTTCACCACTTTGCTAGTGAGAGCCCACTATTTTTTCAGCTTCATACTCTGGATGGCTGTTATTAGTGTCGAGCACAGGGAAGGTCCAGAAAATTGCCCATGAAGTGGATCCGCTGAGATCGATAGTAATAATGACACTTGGAAAACTGGATGGAGTTTTGCAGATTCCGGCAGCTTTAGCTTGATTGCGTAGCTACCTAGAGCTTCAGTAACCTTGAAAGGGCCTCCATTTTTGAAATCCAATTTCTCACAAGAACGCAAGGACCTAATATTCTTGTAATTTGACCACATTCCGTCACTAACTTTAAATTTCCTTGTAGAAGTCCTAGTCTTATTGATTTGTTCCTCGGTCTCCGCAGAATAAAGTTTCATGTTGTGGATCATGACTTGTTTGACCTTATGAGTATTTTGCACTAATTTTCCCGCATCTAAACGCTCGAGGCGCATAGAGGCAGGAACTGGGGGTACCAATAATGGAGCGGAGAGTTGCAAGTCACTCCTTTGACAAAGTCCATAGACTGCAAGGAATGGAGATATATCAATCGTGTAAGAGTCGTTAATGTTAAACGCGAGTTCTGCCGATGGCAAAAACTGAGCTCACCTACCTTGAGCATAGTTAACGAAGGCACAAAGGTACTGCTCTAGCCGGGTGTTCATTCTTTCAGTTTGTTCATCAGCTTGTGGGTGGTAAGCCGTTGAAAATCGATGGTCAGTTCGAAGGAGTTTGCAAAGCCATTTCCAAAATTCTCCTGTGAATTGAGAGCCACGGCCAGAAACTAAAGTTTCAGGAGGACCATGGACGCGAATGCACCCTCTATAAAATAAATATGCAGTTTGTCGTAGAGACAGGTCACTATACGGGATAATTTGGGTTTGCTTCGTGAATCTGTTCATAACCACTAGAGCCGAGCAAAATTCGTTACCATTCCAGTCTTTGCTTAGAGGAAAGTCCACAATTAAATCCATTGCAAAATACCCCAAACGTTTGGTGGCTATTGGGAGGGACCTAAGCAAACCCTGAAACTCTTCATGAGGGGACTATACTCGTGAACAAGTATGGCAATTTCTTATATATATCTTAACCTGTATCAGCATACTGAGCTAGAAATATGATCTCAAAATTAATTAGTAAGTACTAGCAGCACCCTGATGACTTGGAGGAAAATTGTGAAACGAATTGATGATTTTGGTTGTGAGATTTTTGTCGTGATTGCATTGAGGGATAAAAATATCACCGCAATAAAAGAGCAGACCATTTTCCCAATTATACTCGGGCAAGAGTTAATTTACTTATCCTCGATGATCTTTACTCATTCAGTGCCTTCACCGCAAATTTTAAAGACTTGTCCAAAAAGGTGGACCAACAGATGCGTTGTTTAAAGGTCAAGGGCGTTGAAAAATCTCCTTCGACATCTAATTTATTCAGTTGCGAGGTGGTATCATCTTGATCTAAATCTCTTTCCAAGTTACTTGCCAACAAAGTCTTATCCATTTCAGGAGATAAATTATGAGGTTAGAGAGGCTTTTGTTCCAGAAATTATTTAAAGTTGAGCTTAGAGCTCCGCCAGAGCAGGATAGAGCATCAGAAGGACTATTTTGGGTTTCAGGTTGTTGTGCTGTCTCGGCTGAGGTGCTGGTATCAGTAATGATAATTGTGCTTGGATGAGATGGAAGTACATGAAACCTCATGGAAGTCAGCAGAAGCATCGACTCTGTTCTATAGAGAACACAAGTAGATGCTAGAAGATTCCAGAGGTCATGATCAGGAGTAATGGGACGGTGTGCAACTATAATCTTAATGTATATAAGACATATCTTTCTCTCATCATGTCATTAGGCAGATTATCAGATCATTCATTATAATACGCATACAGTATTCATTCGATATCTATTCTCACCATCAGTATACACCATCCTCTGTGTATACAGCCATCATCAGTATACACCATCCTCTGTGTATACTGCAACAGATTCAGTAGCCAACATCCTGTCCTCCGTAAGCTCATAACTATAACACAGTGTTCTTTTAGAAAGACTGGTAAGAAGTTTACGCGAACACGGTTGGCCAAGCTACCTCTGTAACTGGATCGATTTTATTGTCACTGAACGCAAAGTCTGCATTCGCATCGACGGAGAAATCGTGGCGCCAAAAGCAATTGACGGGACCGCCACAAGGCTCTCCGGTGTCTCTGATTCTTTTTGTGCTTCACATTTCGCCACTTTTTAAGTGAGAAGGCACTCAAAAATCTTTTGGATATGCCGATGATACAGCGATTCCGGAGATATCTCCAACCTTCGAATTTAACCCGCAGAAGATTAGCTCAGCAATTGATGAAGCACTATTCTGGTGTGTTCGAGAGGGAATAAATTTTGAACAGTTAAAATCAGACTTAGTCAACTTCTCGAGAAAACACAGGGATAAAGATCGGAGCCCACGGGTTCTCACTGACAACTTTACCATCGCCGAGAATAATGTGTGGCCCTCCATCAAATAGCTTGGCACATATTTCGACAGGAAACTTACATTTCGACATCATTTGAAAATTCAAACATCAAAGACTCTCGGGGTTGTGATGGCTCTTTGCTGTTTTGGCAACACTCTTCGCGGTGTGCCACTTCAACCTGCTAGATATGCAATAATGGTATACGTCCTCCCTATGGCACACTTCTGTTCAGCGAAATGGTGGCCAGGAATAAATAAAACACATTGCGTAAAGACCATATCTAATAAAGTCGGGCAGCACCTTCATATGATTGACAAAGTCCATGCAGCTACAGCAAGAGCGATATTACCTGCTTTTTGCACCACACCGTCTCCTGCACTCCTTCGGGGAGCTAGTCTTACACCAGCTATGATCGCGCTTAATAATATAGCAAGAAGAGCTGCTGTCCGTGTTCGCATGTTAGACTCTCGACACCCCCCTATTTCAACGAAGGCAGAAGTCACTTCCATCTCTCGCTTTTTCACGGTTTACCTGCTCTAAAAGCAGCATCCCAGAATCAGACTAATATAACCCTCTCATTTCTGCCCCTTGGGAGATTCGAGAACCTCTGTAAGACTCTCTGAGACGAATTAACAGTCTATCAACTCTGCCTGAATATAGAGCGTATTGCTTGTGGGAGTTCGTCAGGAAGATCTCACCTGCTGATATAGTAGTCTACTCAGATGGCTCTAAATTACCCGATGACCAGGCTTGAAGTGGCTATGTCACATTCTATTTTGGAATTCACATTAAAACATGCGCCTTCCCACTAGGCAAAGGGAAAGAGGTTTATGAGGCGGACACCCATGCGGTCCTTAAGGGAATCCAAGCAGCGATTACTCCGCCATCTGACTCATGTTTATTTGTTGAAGTTGGTCAATCGGTAAATTATGAAAGGGACCATGTGAGGGATATACGAGAATGCACTATCAGGGAGCATTTGAAGACGCCGGTAGTCGCGGAGGCATAATAGAACCTATCCCGGTGGACATTTTTATCTATATGAATAGAATACACACAGTTTGTGGCATTCGCTTATCGTGCAGTGACTGATGCTAGCTACCCTTCACATTCTCTGGCTGTTTCCCGCCGTATTTCTTGTTTATTTTTCGGATGAACAAGTTGAAGTTCTTGTTTAAGGAATGAATTAGGAGTCTAATTCGTAGCTTGATCATTGGTACTCTAAAAGACCACAACTCAAAAAATAGCTAACCACTCATTTAGATCTGTGAGCGATATCATCTTAGTTGTTTAATCCTTTGATCCGTAATTGTGCCATATTTTTGAACGCAAAGATTCTCCTCTCAAAATTGCTTCTGAAATGCAAGATTCAAATTCTTGGATTTGCTTTCACAATTTCTCTTCTCAAGAGATATTGTTTGTGGAATATTGTGGGTCTATTTGTCCAAGATCAATATTTCCAGGTTAGGTTGTTGAAATCTAGTTTAAATAGAACGCTAGAAATGAGGTGCTTTTTCAGGAAAGCTTTTTACTAGTCATCAAGGATAACTCCTACACATAGCCCCATGTGTAAAGCACACATGCCTCTATTGTGCCTGGTGATACAGGCAACTTAGACATTTCCTATGCCTCAGTAATCACGGGACAATCATTTTTGGTAAGAGCACATTTGAATAGGTGCAAGGTCGCAAAGACTATCCTGGACCCCTTTTGTTTTGGCACTTCTGGTATGCAATGCAAAAAGTAAATACCATCTTGATCATCAAGCGAACTTTTGTCTTCCCCCTGCATGTATCTCGTCCCCTAGAGGCTATTTCTTAGAGGTTGATGGTCGACGTCTTTCAGCAGAAATTGTCTCTCCACTAAGTATACTCATTAGGTTCGGTAAGCCCCGTGAATAATGCTGTCTCATCAGGTCGTATCACGAGGAGTCCTAAATTGTCGATTTGGCCGTGTACATTATTCTTGGATAGTTTTGTTTGCGGCTTGACTGCTATTATTGGCATCTACGTCTGAAGTAGGAAAATCGGCCCATTTTTGTCGATATTGCTAGCATTTTCTTTCAATGTACCGCCGCTACAAATTATCTGGCATGTTGTTTTAGCCTAGGTTTCCATTTTGGGTGGTTTGGAGGATTGCGTCTCTAGCAGCTGTCCATTAAGCTGGATTTGATGTGATAGCTTGTATCCTCGATCTGTATTTACAATGGGTAACTTTGAATAACAAGCTCGATACATCCTTGATCCGCGGCGCTATGTTTCTTGCCGACGCATGTCCCGCAGATTAATGTAGATAAATCGTAGGATGCAGCGTAGTGTGGTTTCTGGGTTGATTTGCCATCTACTATATTCAGCACGTTGGTACAATGTCATCTGACTGATCCAGTCCCAGGATGGTGAGACTACCCGCTCGCACCTGTCGTATAATTGGTTAACATGCAAGAAAGCATTGGCTCAGGATCAGTCTTCGGGATGTCGACGGGAATACTGTCGATAAACCAGATACGAGGACATCAACGCTAATAATACATCGACACTCGCGACTCTGCTTGCGTACTTCTCTGCAAACCCATCCTGTCTTCAGATACACCCATTCGGCGATGATCAGTCACATACGCAACCTTGGTATATCGCCTCGTTACTACAGAGCTAGCAAGTACAAACTATTGCCACGCCGTGAATGGTTATCGGCGAAAATGAGGAAGACCTTTGGACGCGCATCGTACAAGCATCACGCAATCACGCAATCAACCACGAACGATTCGCGAATCCGCGATGCGCGAGCGGGAAGCCTGTCAGAACATCCGGTCGACCCATCCATCACCTCGGAGCGCACCATCAGCCAACGACTGAGCCAGCTATCATCGACGATTGAAACATGAAGATACCATCCGCCCATACGACGACCGTAAGCAATGATGGCACGAGCGCCACGACACTCCTACCAGTGCAGCAAGCCAAGTGTCCGGGAGAAATCTATCCGCGTTCGGCCAAATACCTGCCAAGCGTCATGGTCCCACTCATGACTCCACACGGCAGCTTTCGGACAGCGTACCGAGCCGCCGACCCGCGAGTTCCATGTCCGTGCTCGGCCCCAACAGCAAGCGCTCGGCGACGTTCGGCATTTATCCGTGCCATCTGGTGGCGGGCATAGGGGCGCTCACCCGCGATTTGCTTGCGCGACCAAGCATAGATTATTAGACGCTCGCGGTACTAGGACTACCTTTACTTGCTCCGGCACTTTTATAGTACGCAAGGCCAGTTCGATAGCCCGCGTAGGCTCACTTGCGCGTTCATGAACGTTTATGGCCCAGCTACACTGAATCATCACTCTCTAGCTCGCGCTGTCACTCTTCCTGTCGTGATGCCGAGACCATAACATGCCAAATTCTTTCCAGGTGCAAACGTCCTATGAGATTTCAGAAGAATGCCAGGCTGTCATGGCTGCGTTATTAACTGGAAAATCATTAAGGTGAAAAGCGCAATTTATCTATATGATAACTTCTTATATCAGGAAATAGAACGTTTAAGTACTAGAGAGTAGGCATGATCTTCAAACAGGTAGATTTATTAGCTTACAGACAGAGCTGTTTAATCTCATCTCCGTGATTCTTATTCTTTGTGGGGATCCAACTTTCAGGTAACCCTTGCTCAAAATTATCTCTAAATTCAGAATCAAACGGTCTAACCTAGCCAATTGTATAGTTGCCACTTGTAGAGTTTGAATACATTATATACAATCAGATTTTTCTCGCGAAGAAATTTATCAAGACGAGGCAGAGACTAGAATATCATATGAAATACGATAGCTACAATCGTGAGCATTCGCCCTACTTGGATCAATTTTGAAATGCTTGTTAGTTGAGCCCCCCTAAGCAAAGATAGACTATGTAAAACTAACATTCTTGAAATCAAAATAAACTGTCAAAATTCTATTTCACCAAGCCTAGGAGAACTTCCTCTCCAATCCTCTCGCTCGTAATAGCAGAACACCAAGTCATAACCATCAAATTCATGTACAATCCTATCGATGCGACGATAGCCTTTAACCTTGTCAGTATTAAATCGTTGACTCTTTTTATCCTGAGCAGATTCCATAAGTGTCCCCTCGAAAATATCCGAGTCACGCGGTTCAAGATACGAGCCTAATCTTGCTTGAAAGAGCGTCACGCTAAAGCGTCCCGGTTTGAAAATATTAACGACATCTTCAACTACTGCTAGGGTGTCACGACCAAATTGCCGTGCTGGAACGTTGCTCTCAAAGGATGCAAATGAACAATGAGGCTCTGGTGTTACATGAACCGTGAAATAATGGGTGCGACTATCATCCGAAGCCGGAATTACTCCATTAGCCGAAAATCCACATGGAGAGAAGAGATAGGCGTCAATACGGGCGTTCGGGTATTTAGAAGCTGGATATATGTTCGATAATCCACACGCTTCGGAGATTATACTACCCAGAGTGTGTCCTTCCATAATTTCATTTTCCTTGTATCCATCCTCAGGAGGTGTAATGAGACCGTTCGCAAGGATTTCTCTGTCTGAATCTTTGAGAGTTTGCTCACGTAAGTCCACATCGCTGTTAGTTTCGTCACCTGAAACAGATGATGTTAGGTGGCCGTTTAATTTTTCCGTGCAATTGAGGATACGCTCTTGCGCTTGATGTGATTTGATGGAGTAATTATCTAAAGCCACTTTGCTTGCGTGTTCCAAGTAGAACTGTTTGGCATTCTCGACATCGAGATCTGTCATAAGTACTTCAAGCGTCTCATCATCGTATCGGCCTGGAGATAAGGAATGCGTCGAGTCGGTCGGAAAATTGAGAATTTTGGTCTCCGTGACCATAGTCTTATCAAAGTCTGAAATCCTTGGACGGATCAAGCTTGTGTTTGGCGTAGTTAGGTAAAGGTACCAGTGATCACCATTCATCTTTCCAACCATATAGGCGCTCCCACTACCGAACATTTGATCAAGAAATTCAACTTCGCTCTTCCAACTGCGATGGGGACCATGTTGCTTATCTGGAAAAAGAAAATTCTTTCGGCTGTAGAAAACGCGATACGGAGTGGCAAGAGTTGGGGTATTCGTAAGATAGATACTGTTGCATGGAAATCCAGCGTGAGTAGCAGCAATGTTAAGCAGCATAGAGATACCTAGGAGTAGAGTTGTCGTTCCACAAGTCTTGAGAATCAACTTGTGAGGAAATACGAACATGCTCGACTCGGAGAGAAGATAGGCGTCCACTTGCACCGACTTAATCACAGAGAGAATCTTACAGTTGACAAGGTCAAGCATCTCTTTCCATGTGTCTTCATGGACGTTTTTGAGGCCATCTCTCTGCACCCCAGCAGGAAGATCGTCAGCAGCTGGAGCAAACCATACTTCTAATAATTTCTCGGGGCCTATTCTAGTAAGCTACGGAAAGCCCGTCCGGAAAACAAGCGTACCTTCAAAAGCATTGGTGCTATCAAGCTCAGCTGTGGCTTCATGATTAATTGTTACGTTCGGAAGATCCTGAAACGAAGGAACGTCGCGTAAGGAAGGTATTTCAGAATTAATCATTGCCTTAGTTTTTTAATCCACGTGTAATGGCCGACTCTATTGTGAGTAACTTGGAAGCTACACGAAGATCCTTAGATATCGGTAAGTAATAAGTCTTCTGTCCCAAGACGTATGGTGTCAGTAATTCTGAGCTTGCCAGATGCTTTGGCTAATCTAATTGAGACGCAGTGGCGCCAGAGTTTTTTATGGGGTTCCAATACAAGTCTAGGTAAAACTGCTTTGGGTGGCTCAAACAATAGCCCTGCAGTTCTCGTTCAAGTAGATATCAATATCGTTTGATGATATCTGGTCTGGCGAACGAGACTTTTATTAACCTCGGGTTTGATTTGAATAAATTGCTAGAATATCCAGTGCTATCGGGGCCTAATTTGACAGTGAGTACTTGCCATTGTAATGTGATTCATTTGAATGAATGAAGATTGCTCACTTTGCAGGCTTTGATAAGAATCGAAGAAGATCTTTGCTGCTCATAGAGACTCAAGAATATGGAAGGCTTTCTGTCGGTATAGGTCTGTAGATTATAAACTTTTTGTTGTCAAAATCATTGGGAAATAATATCGATCGATCACAGAGAAATTTAAGACTGTCTCCCAGACTACTATGTTTTGGTCGCCTCTGCAAGAAAATTAGTTGGAGCTAGGCAGGGGGGAAAGAGAGAGAAGTTTATCTAAATTACTAGCGCAATTTAGGAGCGATCGCCAAATTTGAAAAGAAACTTTTTCAATTCCAATTGCTATTCAGGAGTGATTTTTAAAATTTAAATGTGAATTGGATCAAAAAACATGATCTCCCTCAGATATTTATACCTTCCTGAGGCAACGTGAACATATCATTTTTGCAAATATATTTTCATTTAGCTTGATTAACACGATTAGCTGAGTTCCCTGTAGTGTGTTGAACTAAGTCGGCCATTTGATCGGATTAATTCCACCCAAAAAAATGGCGCGGGCCGATTTCAGAGACAAATCATCGGCGGAACTCTCAATACGGCAGAACATTCGTCCGTAGATCATATTTTCATGTATGATTGTTTAGTTCTTCACCAGTAGCGATATCTAACTTATCGATGAGGGTTATTGGCACAATCGGAGTGAGAAAAAGATTCTTGATCCCCGAAGCCAACGATCTATCCGGGCTTGACGTCAGTTCAATATATTGGAAACGGATGGGTAAATAGTTCACACGTTGTCGCTACTCTCTCAAGGTCGACGTACGATCGAACTTATTCGGATGGAAGTTGTTACTCGTTGCAGACAAAGAACACAGGGTGTCCCGCCAGCATGACACTAATCCATCATTTTCCACAAAGCTCTGTAAAATTATACGGCGAAAGATTTGAAAATAAAGTTCAGGTGTTGATCGGGGCTGATCAAAATGCACTGAGTGCTTGGCAGTTGCTCACATGAATAAAGTCTGGATTACCTGCTGATGACTGAAAGGTTTCGTCTGATGGAACTCTTCATCTCCTCGGGTACTGGCCCTATTCTCTCGAAATAAATATATACTTTCTACATGCAGTATCAATTTTGAATATCTCGATCAGACTAAAGCTGATTGCACTTGTTTTTCGCACGATGAAATTTTAGCTAACCAATTGTTATTCTTTACGAGGTCACATATTTATATAGATCACATCTTTTCAGCTTCTCAATCCTCTCGAAGTTTGTATCCTGAGAAATCACTTGATTTAGCTCATTCACACTGAGACCGTTGATCCTGATTGTTTGCCCTTACACAGACTCATCATCCGACAAGGAAGAATTTTATCGTGTCCCAAATCTGCACCTACGAGCTCTTGTTGTAAAAAATCTAACTGTTTTAGGTTAACAATAGTTACCAGAACTGAATGAAGGTTGATCGCAGAGTAATGGTTGCTGAGGTTTGGGTAAATATCCGGAATAATCCGAAGTTCAACTTCAACTTTATCTCTAGCTTTACAAGTCGATGTGCCCCATCCCCATCAGGGACGTCTTTCGTGCAGAAAAATGAAAATCTGCATCTCTCTCTCTCCTTATCTTAGTATCCTCCATTTTACAAGAACCTTTCTAGCTGTTACCGTGAGGAGAATCGGAATTATTAATGCCATTATGGTCAATCTTGGGAAAAGCGATTTGTTGTTGTATCATTTATTAGGCCTACGGATAACGTGCAGCCACGCATCCTAAAAGTTCCCTATTGGGACGCAAGACCTCGGAAGGCGTACGCTATTCTCAGTCGCTAGAACTAAGATAATACAATCTTGTCGCTGAACACTCATACTAAAGGGGCAATCACCGGTATCACTACAGGGCTACACTTAGTAAGACTATCGCCCCGCTTCTCCCCTCAACTTAGGAAACGCGAATTATTTATTTATTTATTTGTGTCTACCGGGCGCTAGTTACAACTAAAGCCCCATCCCTGAGGGGACATGGCGACTGCTACATGAAGTACAAAAAAGGGTGCTTTGGCAGAGAAGCCATTAGAATACATGTAGATACAGTGAGCGCTATGCAGCGGCTTCCTCACATGACTAGCTCATATGGAACGGATTGGGCAGATTTCTGACAGGAAATTAACCTTCTCCAATGTGGTGGCGAAACGCTTAGCTCCGTGAGAGGTGCCGAGAAGAAAATCGAGTGAGGCCAGGCTTCGTCGGTGACCAGCCGAAGCCAGTCTCTCACGCACGAGGGAGCAAAAAGCCAAGTGAGTGATTGACTTTTCCGCCCCGCAGGAACAAGTCAGAAGGGCATCATTATGATGAAACCTTTCGTGATAAGTACGAAAGTCACCGTGTCCAGTGCGGCATTGGATTAAATATTCGAGATAATGGCGAGGGAGTCGTAGTTCCTCAGGAGGCTTCCTGAGAAGTGGGAAACGCGAACATTTAGGTAATACTCGATGATCGTGTTATCTTTCCACGTGACTTTCAAATAACTGGGAATACTTTTACACTTTGTGTAATAATTCCTTCGATAGGCATGTTAATAGCTATCATGATTAACATCTTCATATTTATCGCTCGAGTCTTGATCTACGTGTCAATGAATCAATTAATACTACTCAAGATGTCGTTACCATTTGATCCCACCCAAAATCCGCCTAGATTAATTTGTAACAATCGTACGCTCCGGCAGTGCCAAACCCATAATTCGGATTAAAGACCTCGGAATTGCTTTGACCAGAATTGTGATGACTAAGACATAAATCTATTGCTTATTGAACATTTTTGAATACACTACAGATACTTATTTCACTGACTAAGCCATTAACTCACGTCTATCAGAAGTCGTCTAATCTACCTCTCCACCACTAATTTCACTATTTACTCCGCCAACCCATCTTTTACGTTAATATCAAATGAGTACTCGCAAAAAGAGTTGGATCAATAAAGCTTAAAAGTTATGGTAGATAACCAGATCACAATGTGGCTTGTAAAAACTATCACATTGTTGCTTTTATTGGCCTCTCCGTGTACAGAATGATCTATCTTTCTTGTCAGGACTCTCTCCTAACAAATATGGAACCTACGGCTTAGGTCAGATATATCCTCGGCAAGAAACAAGTGGTCGTGGGATGGAATCTAGCGAGACCCCAAATTGATGACTTGCTGTGACGTCGGTTCAGCAGGATGCGGATGGCAAATTTTGATAGGCAAAGCCATCGGTCGTTTTTCTCTCTCGTAAACATTCAGTCACGGTGGGGTGCTGACGCTCGTTCTGAGGTGCCTATCGGTTGTTTGACTACAACCCCCTCGTGTGAAATTCGATGAAATGAGGTTTACGCACTTTAAATCAACACATGTCTAGAGGGATATCATTATTTTACATTCACTCTCTATGTAAGACCTCACTACCTTCAATTCCCGCACTCTTACGGTAAAAAAAGCGTGGTCACATGAAAAAGAGGGTAGTTGAAATATAGTACGTCTCACGAATCCTTACCTGTAATAACTGCTGGGTCGGATAGAGGAGTGGCACATCGTCCGGCCCGTTCCCACAAGTGGAGTCTGAATAGCTTGGACACAAACCCCACTTAGGATCGGAGTAAGCTGGCTCGAATCCAGTCAATCCTGTACAACACATTCTCTCGCGGTGATAACATACGCGCAGGATGATGAAAACCTACTGAGATAACCATGAGGGGTTTCATGCTTCTCCCGGTGACAAGTATTCACAGAAGAGGTGATATGTCATAAAGTATTATCTTCGTTGTGGTACCTGCAGATGCAATCGAAGTGTGAGTGTTCCAAACGTCAATGAAATTATTCTACGAAAAATACGTAGCTTTTGACAATGCCTGCAAAAGTCCTCAGGGTGCCAAACCGGGTTAAATGAAAATAAATAAAATTAACAACCGCTATTGCTATCAAATTCGTATCACGATCACAACGCGCCTATTCATCGCCTGGTCTTCGTACATCTTCAAACTGACGTTGAGGGAGCCCCTTTCTTGGCTGCCGTCATATGTCTGCGGCCTCCGCATCCTCCAAACAAGTGGTCTGGAATCTCAGATATGGTGTCAGACATCTGTGAAGGGATCAACGTTCAAGGACATTAATTGTAAGGAAAAGATTACTACGAAGCTTGGAATAGGTCCAAGGGGGGGATGTGCTGTAGACAAATCAATGTCTCTCTCAAGAATTGAAACATGACGAGGTTTACCATCCTGAAACTAATAATCATCAGCTTTAGGTTTTCCGGATCTTTGGAGACGATCGATGTAGCTAAATCGTCTGAAGCGAGCTCAATCATTCGAGCTCCTGATCGTGCTCAACGCTTGGGCTTCAAACTCAACCCCATGTTAAAATAAAAGGGTGGAGGTCTAGCGATTAGAGGTGCCAATCTCTGGAGTAATAAATCACAAATATAAAATTGGAGCTTGAGAATTGTTTGTCTGTCAAAAAGTGTGTTATCTTATTAGTGGTACATCTCAGCGGTACTTATGCGCTGAGTTCCCTTACTACGCTGTTACTAAGCAGGTACATCTCATTCATCTTGAGTTCCCTGACCGAATACTGAGTCATAGTGAAACCTTATGAAAGATTTCCGGAGACCTCGACTTCTAGCGTGCGTTGAGTTACTTCCGAGCATGCCCTCCGCCAGATTTCATTCTTGGTGGATTCTACTAAAGATCCTTACTAATACAAATGTGGTATTGTAGATGGCATGCTAGCTACAGGCTACAGCCTAGTAATTGATTGACTCTTGTCTCACTTTCTAACACCCCTGACAACATCTAGACCCAACAATTTGGTTCAACTTTAAGATCCCGCAGGCTCAACACGAAATACATTCATGATAGACTTCTTTATATTTCGTTAATATTTGGATACTTGTCTATTGTCACGGATTCGGGTATAGAGGCTTGAGCACTATGTACCTATTGGTAGTCTATATTCTATCTAGTGAGGAACCACACAAATGTAAATACAAGTGACTTAATAAACCAAGGCTTTGCTTCTAGAACCTTCTGTACCATGCTGTTGTGATTAGATTAGGTTATACTAATCAGGCTAGTCTCCAACATACAAGGATAGTACGGAAATCTTCCAGAAGGTTCTTTAGTATTCTTTGCTAAATGCCTTATCACATGACGCACGGACCCTGTCAACATATCATGCGTATGCTACCAGGCATAGGCTACAGGAATCCCTGTGGCTATACAGCCGTCACAATGCCCCTCCCTTTCGATCAGTTTTCTTTCCTCGGCGTTTTAGGCGTCGTTGCTCTGCTATCTTAGGACCTGCTGGTGTCAGAGGTTGTGTCATGGCCGCCAAGAGCTCAGAGTCAGATGTCCAATATTAGGGGCAAGGGTCCACGACACGAGGCAGTTACGCGACTGACTAGGAAAGTCGGGCATGACTTATTTACGCGACTCACGGAAAGAGTCAGATGCGGATGATACGAAGGCTACAGTGTTAGGTTAGTTTGAGCTTGTATCTTGATTCCGGACAGACTATGGAATTAGGTGTAACCTGTATATATATAATGAGGCTGGATCTGGGACTTAGATCTCCAGCTTCTCAATCTATCTTCTTGCATTACTTGCTTGCATCCTTTCGTCTTGTTCCATTTGTCTTGTTTCGTTTGTCTTGTTCCGACCTAAGTCTACCGCCCCACGTCATCCGTACCTCGCAGACGGCGATTATACCCAACTTGTTGCACGTCGTAACATTTTGAGAAGCTCTAAATCGTGATGTCGGGGTCAAGAATGGATCTAGATAACGCGGCCTTACCAAGAGACCTATCATGGCAGCTCATCAGTAAAAATTGGGATCAGATAATCACCAATTCAACTCCCTTAAAATTCGCCCTTCCTGCAGATATCCCTGCACCTATTCGGCATTGTCTCAACATCGCTCATGCAGCAGGAAAGTCCAGCGTAGGAAATAACCCTATTGATTACGAAGGTATTTATCCTGCGTCAGCAACGACCATACAATCCGAAGTAATTGATAACGCAATATGCTTGGGCTAAGGGCTGGCCCTTATGGCGAGCAAACCCTCGACACCACCTCCATCGCAAATCATTTCTCAACCATCTCCACCTACTCAAATAGTTCACACTCCTAGTCCCCCAAATCCTAGTGCCCCGGAAAAATTTGATGGAACGAGGTCTCAATTTGGAAGCTTTGTCACTAAGCTTCAACTCCAGTTCCGTGCAAACTCGAACGCCTTCTCCTCTGAGGAATCTAAGATCCTGTATGCTGGATCATATCTTACCGGAAACGCCTACGTTTAGTTTGAGCCCCATGTTGACCAGACAACCGGCAACGTTTCGTTTACCACATTTGCAGAATTCTTGCAATCTCTCCGTGCTGCATTTGACGATCCAGACGCCTACGCAACATCCGAGCGGCAGTTAGAAGCACTTCGGCAAGAGGCTTCGTGCGCGGCGTATTACGCGAAAATTGTCTCCCTTTTTTCTTTGCTTGGCTGGGCCGAACCTAAGGTCCAAATCCATCATTTTCGGAAAGGGCTGAAGGAGGTTCTTAAAGGTGCGTTGGTTGGAAAGAAAATGCCGGTCACCTTCCTTGAATTTGCGGCAGAATGCATCACACTGGACAATGAAATTTTCGCTCGAATCCGGGAGAAGAAATCAAGCAACTCGCCGGAGTCAAATCAAAGGTTTAATCCTCTCCCCAAATTCAAACCCACTCTCACCGTGCAGCAACCCTTCTCAGAAAACTCAGGTGGGGATCCCATGGAGCTCGACAACTCGGAGGCAGGGAAAGCTGCGCGTAAAGCGTATCGCAGAGCTAATAATTTGTGCGGGTACTGTGGGAGACCAGGTTATCGGGTTGCTAACTGTCACGTCCTGGAAGCACGCTCATTAAGGCCAAAATCAACTGTGTCTAACGCGGAAATTTTAGATAGGGATGTATCCAATATCACTTCCATAGATCAGTCAAAAAATTAGTTTTGCTAGAGAAAAAGCGACCTTTCCCTAGCTTATCTTCCTTCTCAAACTTTTTAAATACTCCTCGTCGTGTCGCAATATCCTCTTCGAATTTCTTTGCTATTCTAGATGTAGAAGAACCTCAAGCTTTTGATAATTTAATTTCCCAATCTCAGAGATATAATCATCCACCTCCGGTAATCCACACTCTCGACCTCGGTAATGAGAAACCGTTGGCAATTACCGCTCTCCTTCAGCAAAATATTCCTGCTCATACCATGATAGACTCGGGAGCATCCACTTCCTTTATCGATGAGTCGTTCATCAAAAGAAATCGATTAAGAGCTCGAAAGAAACTCTCTCCGGAAACTGTCCGAGTTGTGGACGGAAGACAATCATCTTCAGGCCACATTACCCATGAAATTGACTTACAACTTCAACTAGGTTCTCATTCCGAAAACTTAACGTTCCAAGTAACTCGAATTGCCCGATATCATGTTATCCTAGGCAAGTCATGGCTCTCAAAACACGACCCGGAAATTAAATGGAGCAATAATATCGTCTCCTTCACCTCACCCTTCTGCCAGGAGACATGTCTAGTTTCATCTCCAGTCTCAACATATTCAATCAACACCTCTACAATGCCCTCGCCGGAGAATGTTACCCCGCTGTCAATCTCAGCTCTACTAAAATTTAGCAAGCGCTGGGACAGCCAAATTTTCTCTGTTTCAATCAAGGAAGTTGGTGAATATTCGGAAGAGAGACAGAACCTGGAATCTGAAGAATCTGCCGACCTGCGCCAAAATATCCCCCCACAATTTCACGGGTTCCTGTCCGTATTCTCGTCGAAGAAAGCAGAGATTCTCCCCCCACATCGTTACATAGATCACGAAATTCCGACCGACACAACCCAGAAACTTCCTTTAGGGCCCCTGTACTCCATGTCGAACGCGGAACTAGAAGCCTTAAGACAGTACCTGAAAGAAAACCTTGAAAAAGGATTCATCGAGCCGTCGACTTCATCATTTGCATCTCCGGTCCTATTCGTTAAGAAACCAGGGGGTGGGTTGCGATTCTGTGTCGATTATCGAGCACTAAATGCCATCACAAGGAAAAATGTATATACCCTGCCCCGAATCGACGACTCCCTTCGACAACTACTCGACGCTAACATCTTTACACGTCTTGATTTGAGAGGTGCGTACAACCAAATTCGAATAAAACCTGGCGATGAGCCTAAGACTGCGTTCCGTACACGTTATGGGCTTTATCAATATAAGGTTATGCCATTCGGCTTGACTAACGCTCCAGCAACATGTCAACAGTGTCACAGGGCTGAAGCCTGACCCTAGTTAGGCTAATGCCTAACCACATAATAATTAATTAGCCGAGCTAATTATGCATAATACTTATTGTTAATTTTATTAATAATGGGCCGAGAGCGGAACCTAGCAACATCATCTTATCCAGGAATATAAACAAATCAAATTGACAACCTCAACCGAGTCATACAACATCCTGGAAGAAGATTCAATTATGCTTGCAATTAGGAACTCCTTGAACAACTAATCTAAGCTCCATTATGATTTAATGTAATGTAATGATGGCAATGGAAATAGAAGGAGATGAGGGAAGAAGTCATAAGTTTGAACAGGGAGATTTTATTTCATTCGATTTGGTCATCAAGAGAAACAAGATTCTCGAAATGTAGATAAATAAGAGAGAAACTTCTTAGATTACTTTCCTCTTCACTTCAAGATTTTCTTGTATACAGCTCTGAGTATAGTTTGAATAAAACCCTGCTTTAAGACCCTCACAAACAGTTCCTCAACGACGTCTTACGAGAGTACCTAGATATCTTTGTAGTCGTTTATTTGGACGACATTCTAATTTACTCCAAGACCACGGCTCAACACGAGGATCATGTTCGAAAAGTCTTGCAAAAATTGCAACAATACGACCTTTTTTGTAAACCTGAAAAAGGCGAATTCGGCGTTAAATTGACAACCTTTCTGGGGTTCGTCGTATCGCCACAAGGTCTATCTATGGACCCTACAAAAGTCCAAACTATTAAAGAATGGAAGCCTCCAACAAACGTCCGTGGCGTGCAATCTTTCCTGGGTTTCGCCAATTTCTAGCAAATGTTCATCAAAGATTACTAGAAAATTGCAAGCCCCTTATTTGCATTGACCCGTAAGGACAGCCCCTTCCTCTGGACCTCGGCATGTCAATCAGCCTTTGATTTGTTAAAAACCGCTTTTATCTCTGAGCCTATACTGCGTCACTTCGACCCCTTACTAGACACAGTCCTTGAAACTGATGCATCAGACAAGGTCATCTCGGCGGTGCTCTCTCAATACCACTCGGGTCTAAACTCCGTCAAAAAACTTCACCCTATTGCATATTTCTCACGAACAATGTCTCCAGCTGAACTTAATTATACAGTAGGGGATAAAGAACTCCTCGCTATTGTGGAAAGCCTTAGGGAATATCGACAATACGTTTCCAACCTAACTTCTCCAGTACAAATAATCACGGACCATCAAAACCTAACGGCCTTCACAACAAAACGTATATTAAATGGAAGGCAAGCTCGATGGGCCCTTGAGTTAGCGGAAATAGATTTTCGTTTAGAATTTCGTCCAGGGTGCAAAAATTCTAGAGCTGATGCATTGACTCGTCGATCAGAAGACCTCGCTATAAGTAGTAGGTCAAAAGAGCAAAACCTCATTATTAATCCTAACAAATTCGCCGACCCTTCTATTTCGACACTAGTACTAAATTTGTTTTCTTGTTTGTCTTCAGAGGTTGAGGAGGAAATCCCAACACTCAAATTAAATGACTCTTTAGTTAAGGAGTTCCAAAGTTTGCTCGCCTCGGATTTGTTTGGTCAAGATATTATTAAGGCACTCAAATCATCTTCAACTCGCCATTCTCAAGTGGACCTTGGTTCTTGTCGCGTCAACAACGACGGACTCCTGCTTGTCTCGGAAATGATTTATGTTCCGGAACCTCTCCGTACTAAAATTATTTCAATTTCTCATGATCACCCTGCCGCGGGACACCCGGGCAGAGCCAAAACTTTTGAACTTGTCTCGCGTGATTTTTGGTGGCCCAAATTAAGGGCAACAATCGAACGCTTCATACGAAACTGCGACACTTGCGCAAGGATTAAGCCAATTAGACATGCTCCCTATGGTTACCTAAAGCCCTTGGAAATACCGCAAAAACGATGGCAATCTATCTCCATAGATTTTGTTACCGGCCTCCCAGTATCTGCTGGGTTCGATACTTTACTAGTAGTCGTCGATCGACTGACCAAAATGAGCCACTTCATCCCAACTACAACAACTTGCTCTGCTTCAAACTTGGCTATCCTTCTTCGAGATAATGTTTTTCGTTTGCACGGCCTTCCTGATTCCATTGTCTCGGACCGCGATCCAGTTTTTACTTCGACCTTAGCCCGAGAAATGGCAGCTTGTCTCTCGATTGAACTCCATTTTAGCACCGCCTTTCATCCCCAGACTGACGGACAAACAGAACGAGTGAACGCTCTTTTAGAACAATATCTCCGTGCCTATTGTAACTACCAACAAGATGATTGGCATAGCTATCTTTCAATGGCGGAATTTTCTTATGATAACACTGTTTCATCTTCAACCAAAGTCTCTCCATTTTTCGTAAATTATGGATACAACCCCCGTTACCAGATTATCACTCGTTCAGAATTCCGCAACAAATCGGTGGAAATCAAAGAATTCCAACAATATATTAAAAACCTTGAAGATTTTATCCGCTCAGAAATCAGATATGCACAAGATGTAGCGGCACAAAACGCAAACCTGTCACGTATACCTCCACCAGTATTCAAAGTAGGAGATAAAGTATGGCTTCTTCGAAAGCATATCTCAACGACAAGACCATCGAATAAGCTGGACCACAAAAGATTGGGACCGTTTAAAATATCAAAAAAATTTTCTTCGCATGCATATAGGTTAAAGCTTCCCTCCACGATGAAAGTACACCCGGTATTCCATGTCTCACTACTCGAGCCCTTCGCGACGGACCCACTTCCGGGACAGATCAATCCTCCTCCACCGCCAATCATAGTTGATGGTGAATTCGAATACGTTGTCGAGGAAATACTGGATGCGAAGCCTCGAGGTTCGAAGCCCTTAGTGAAATATCTGGGCGATCCCGTTCCCACCTGGGAGCCTTACGAAATTGTAAAAGATCTGGAAGCGCTTGATAAATTCTACTCGAAATACCCATTTAAAAAATATCTTCGCTCGTAGGAACTTCGCGCACCGAAGAGAGGGAATAGTGTCATGGCCGCCTAGAGCTCAGAGTCAGATGTCCAATATTAGGGGCAAGGGTCCACGACACGAGGCAGTTACGCGACTGACTAGGAAAGTCGGGCATGACTTATTTACGCGACTCACGGAAAGAGTCAGATGCGGATGATACGAAGGCTACAGTGTTAGGTTAGTTTGAGCTTGTATCTTGATTCCGGACAGACTATGGAATTAGGTGTAACCTGTATATATATAATGAGGCTGGATCTGGGACTTAGATCTCCAGCTTCTCAATCTATCTTCTTGCATTACTTGCTTGCATCCTTTCGTCTTGTTCCATTTGTCTTGTTTCGTTCGTCTTGTTCCGACCTAAGTCTACCGCCCCACGTCATCCGTACCTCGCAGACGGCGATTATACTTAACTTGTTGCACGCCGTAACAGGTTGTAAGCTATTTAGTCATGTGACAGGGGTTTGAGCCACATTGTGGCGTTAGATATTCTGGCTGTTTCTCTGTAGCTCTACAAACTTCTTTGTTATCCCATTCTAGAAATATGTTTATGGGCCACAATGACCTGGGGAGTTCTGGTGGATTCTATGGTGTTCTATGGTATTCTATGATGCCCCTTGTTGTTCTATTTACCTGTGCAGGAGTTCTAGATGTTTCTTTCAGTGGCTTGTTGGACCATGTCCTAAAATGTACATATAGCTGTCCTTACTGTACCTCTGAAGTCTCCAGATTAGAGTCTTGTATTTATCTTTACTTATTGAAGAATCTGTTTGAAATCTGAATCCTATCGATTACACTACCATTGTGGTTACTGTTCTTCTGGAGCATTGTTATTGATATTGTCATTGTTATAGCTATTGTTGTCGCTATTGTCCTTGTTATTGTTATCGTGTTTACTGCTGTTGTTAGTGTTATTGCCATTTCCCTGTTATTGTTATTGTTATTGTTGCTGTTACTATTATTGTTGTTGCTTATCTATCATTGCCTCAGTTACTGATATTGGTACTTCATTTCTATTGACAGCGTTATCTTTGGTATTAACCCTGAACCGTTCTGACAGCTGGCCCCACAAACCCTCTGACTTTTTCTTCTGTCGGTCCATCATTTGTTTTTATTGAATCATACAAGTTTTCGAATTCATCAAGGGCTCCTTTATCTTAGATACTCTGTATTGGCTCCCAGGTTGGTTCAGCTAACCCAATTCATTTGACTAGAGCTTGTCTGATCTTTCCGCGACCTCTGTTTACTGTTCTAGCCCGCAGGATTGATTCCACCTCATATTCTGGCTCATCTAGATCATCTATAACCGGTGGGTTTTGAGCATCATCCCTGATTTGACTTGGAAATGGATCATCTCTCGCTTTTTTGACCAACTCAACATGAAATCGCTTGTGGATATTCCCAGGTACGTTCAGCTCTACTGTCAGCGCATCTGGAACGGCTATGACTTCATATTTTGCATGGTGCCACGCCAGCTTTTTAGATAATTGCGGGGTCTTAACATTCCTTAGGTCTAACCAGACTTTGTCACCCACTTTAAACTTATCGGGCTGACGGTGAAACCTGTTTGAACTCCATTCGTAATGTTGTTGAGCTGAAGCCATTGCTGCTTGCGCAAAGTCTTGAGCGTCTTGAAGTCGTTGGACATACTTTTCCGCCGCGATCTTTCCTGGGTGAAGGGCTGAGCAGTTCGGTTGTGAGATTGGCTCTGCCAAGGGATCTAGGTAATAGCCGTTGCGTAAAAAGAAAGAGCTAATCCCTCCAATAGCTGAATTTGGCCTTGAATTTAAGGCTAATCGAGCCAATGGTAATAGATCCATCCAGTTGTCTTGTGCATAGCAGGTAAACGCTCTTAAATATTTGTATAATTCTTGATTGCTCTCTCGCTTGCATTAGACTGCGGATGGTATGCTCTTGTCAGTCGTTGAGTTATTCCTGCCGATTCACAGAGAGCTTTCCAGAAGTGGCTTGTCCAGTCACTACCTCGATCGCTAGTTAAAAACCTTGGAAACCCGAAGTACCTGTAGTAACGGTCCACAAACAACTCTCCACAACACTGGGCCCCCATGGAGCTCGCGCCAAATGCGAATATGTCCTTCGATAACCTATCTGTTATGACCATAATATTTGTGCAACCTTTTGATTCTGGGAGGCTGATCACGAAATCAATTGTTAGTTCACTACCAATTCGGTCAGGAACCGGTAATGGCCGCAAGAATCCTGCTTTTGCTTCTCGCCAAACCGTAGTTCTTCCACATACGTCACAATTCCGAATAAATCTTCGAACCGACTCTCTCATTTTCGGCCAAAAATAACGGCGAAGCAATAAACTAACCATTGTATCTCTTCCTGGATGCCCGGCGAGATGGCTATCATGAGTGCGCTGCATAATGGTTGTGCGTAGTGACTCGTAATCCGGTATCCATATGCGATTTTCTCGACCTCTGAGTACACCGCCTGCAGCGACCGTACACTCGCCAAAATTGACCTTCATTTTGGCGGCAAGATCTAGTGGAAACCCCCTTTCACCCGCCTTCACCGAATCACGTGCTCTTTTCCAATCCTTATCTGATGCTATGCCCTGAGACCAGAGATCCTGCAACTCGTTGTCTTTAAATATTCCTGCGATCGTGGCTTGATCTGCGTTATTGACACAATCATGTTTATCATTGGATGCAACCTTGGTCAAATTTAAAGAAACTTCACTTGTTGAAATTCTAACCAAACTAGCAGTTATTTGGGTAAAAAGTTGCATAACTCTTCCAGCTGTCCGCTCATCACTAAGACCCGTAGGCTTATCTTGCTCACGACGTGATAGAGCATCTTGACGCTCACAAGCTGTTCCTACTCTCCACTTGAGTTTGTATCTGAACTGTTGCAGAATTTCGCTACATCGCGCTTGACGTTCGCTTAGTAATTGCTTAGTCGCAAAATAGTTCAACTTTTTGTGACCCGTTATTATAGTGAAGGGTTTGGCTACCAATTGCAGTTCTGCCTTCCATTCTTGCATTGCGGATATTGTAGCTAACATTTCCTTATTGTGAATTTGGTAGTTCACCTCAGCACTGTTATGGGCTATGCCCTGCATTGTTTAATGGCTAGGTCAGGGACTAGCCGGTCACGGTCGGTAAGGGACGCAGATCGCACTGGCATTCATACCTTTCAGAACGCGCGCTCATAAATAGGGGCACGCGTTTATGTAACTGTATATTAACCTCACTTCCCTAGTTAGTAGACAGTTATAGGAGAAATAAATGGTATTTCGTGACATATGTTTGTCGTGCTTTATTCCGATCGCTTATAGTCCATCACATATTTCTCCTATCTCATATTGGATATACCCTCCGTGAAGTGTAGCCTGTGTGACGGCTGGCAAGCCTTAATATGATCTGTAGACTATGCTTGGTAGCGCAGTCTTAGGCTTATGCAGAGGGGCACCTAGGGAACCTGATCATGTGATATTGGTTAGGTAATGAACGTATATTTTGTAGTATTTGCCTCAGGCAGAAGTGTTACAGAGTATGGAATATTTGACCTTGTAATTACTGGAGTTTACTCTCCAAAGATTTACTATAGATTACCATAGTCTATATCAATTGCCTTACGCTTGTATAGCCCAACCGTGACAGCCTGGAGGATTCTTTATCGGCATAAATCTATATATTTCTCCCGAGTCGCGTGGAGCTGACTTACGACTATTCCTGGGGCTAATTAGCATAGCCTATAAGACATAGTGCACCTGGATCTTCATCTTCTAGTGACAACGACTCAACTGATCTCTCGTTCAAAAGTTTTTCGTCTCCACACAAAAAATCCTTCTCAGTCAACATTTCAGACAACATCCCGATGAATGAAGAAAACCCAGTCACGACTAGTGAACAGCTGCTCGCAGCACTATCAAAGAAAAAGAGGCAAAGTGGCCCGAGTGGGATGGGAAGGGTGAAAGCTTTCGGCCATTCTTTTTTGAGCTGAAAGTTAAGATCGAGGAGGATCGACATCTCCTTGGCTCAAATAGGGCAGTATGTCTAGGAATGCTGGGTACTCTCCCAAAGGAGAGGAAATCTAGGGTGGATAGCTGGTTTGAGAGTGGGGGTTCTGTAGAAGTTTAGAGTTGCACTTGGATTTATCTTAGAGTTTATTAGACTCGATGAGATCATAGATGAATATAAAAGGCACAATGAGGAGGCTGTAGAAAGTTACCGTGAGAGTTGTCCATTGCTCTCACGCCAACGACTAAAGCGCTTTATATATACATGAAAATTCCAACTAAAAGCAATTGGTGATTGTGAGTCAATACGGACTAGCGTATGACCAACCATAATGGTCTTAGCGCAGAATGTCAAACGGAGCAGCCTCGGCTCTACAAGTTTGCATTCCTTGCAGATCTTTTCCAATATGTAGAATTCATCTCAACAGGTTCTACTGGCAGTTACGACTGGGAAGAGTTTCTCGAGCATTTCAAGGACAAATTTGAGGATAAGCAATCTTTGCTTACTGCTGTCAAGGAACTTTCAAGGATGAAGCAGGGAGCTCGACAATCTTTCAGTGAATTTGTCCTCAAATACGAATTAAAACTCGCTCAGTGTGGAGGCAACAATTGGGATTCTCTGATGAAAATTGTCCATCTTAACAATTGGCTAAATGAAGAATTGGAAAAGGCCTTGATTGGCATTGATATGTCACCTCTAGACAATTACTTTCTCTGGCGTGATAAAGTCAGGGAAGTCGCCGAAAGGTTGGAGTACCATAAATTCCGGACCCAGCCTAAAACTAACCAGATTTTCTTACCTTCGACCTCTCTAAACCCCTCAACTAAAGATGCAGAAGGGGATATACAGATGACTGGAATCAATGCGCTGCTGAATCTGCTCAGCAACGGCTCCAATCCAAACATGAACGCGGTCCTAACAGGCTTAGGAAAATTACAGGGTAATCAGGGTAGTAAGGTCATTAGACCACGGGCCCCATGGCGCGCGCAACAAGATTTTTTAAAGCTTGTGCATGATGGTGTTTGTGCCAGATGCGCCAAGCCGGGTCATCTAACCAAACAATGTCCTACTTTCCGTTCCGCAGCTCGTCCCGTTGCTGGTGTGAATCCTGCTGTCGTTTTTGGGTCGAGCGACATTGAAACGGGAAAAGAGGACCCCTAACCGAAGTCGCGGAAAAGGGGAATAAGTCGAGATTATCTGAGAATAGTAGACTAAAAAGCAATTATAAAGTTATGAACAGTCAACCGTTCCTAATAGATTGTTTAATTAATGATTCTGTGTTTGCCAAAGCTTTGGTTGATACAGGTTGCCTTTGCTATTCTGTCTTTGATACTAATCTTGTGCGCGAAAATAAATTCTCAACCATAAAAATTACTCCAATCCCATTTCATCTAGCCAACAGGAATGTCACTGAGATGATTACTCACACAACACAAGTAACTTTAAATATTCAGGGCCTTATGATAACAGTGCGTGGTTATGTGGTACCTACATTAGCTTACCCTATAATTTTGGGAAAGCCTTGGCTGGAAGATAATAATGTTGTTTATTTGGCCAGAGAAAAGTATCTTCGAATTGGTAGTAGAAGGCGATGTACAATAATTCGACAGGAGGATCTAGCAGTACAACGGAATACAATTGGAATGTTGGAAGCGGCATCGATTGCTGATATTTCAAAAGCTTTGCAAAATAAGCCACCCACCCCACGTGAGATAGTTGAAAGTTCCTTACCAAAACAAATTCGACACTATGCTGACCTATTTCTGGACGACGATGTCTCTACTGACAACTCTCTCCCGCCCCATCGATTTGGGGTTGACACAAGAGTGATCTTGCAAAAAGACGATTCGGGTAGAGACAAGGAATTGCCTTGGGGACCATTATATGGGATGTCTAGAGATGAGCTTCTCGTTCTTCGGAAGACATTATCCAATCTTTTAGAGAAAAAATGGATCCGGCCAAGCAGCTCACCGGGAGGTGCTCCAGTTCTGTTTGTTAAAAAACCTGGCGATGGTCTCCGTTTTTGTGTTGATTATCGTGCCCTCAATGCAATTACCGAGCGTGATAGGTATCCCTTACCACTAATACGTGAAACTTTAAGACTAATAGCCCGTGCAAAATGGATATCTAAGGTTGACGTTCACGTGGCGTTCCAAAGGTTACGAATTAAAGAGGGAGATGAACGGAAAACGGCGTTTCGCACTCGTTTCGGCTCCTTTGAATGGCTAGTCACTCCTTTTGGTCTCGCAGGAGCGCCGGCGGCATTTCAAAGGTGGATCAATAACGTTATTGGAGACCTCTTAGGAGACACGTGCGCAGCGCATTTAGACGATAACGTGATTTTCTCTGGCGGGGACCTTGAAGATCACTGAAAAAAAGTAAGCTTGGTACTTTATCTGTTGGCTGAAGCTGGATTACGGCTCGATCCTCAGAAGTGTGATTTTGCAAAAAAAGAAATCAAATACCTGGGATATGTCGTTGAAGCTGAAAAGGGCATCAAAGTAGATGATGCAAAAATAAAAGCCATTATTGAATGGGACAGACCCAAGGATATCAAAGGTGTGAGAGGATTCCTTGGATTTGCAAACTTTTACAGAAATTTCATAAATAACTTTGCAACTCTTGCAGCCCCTTTACAAAAACTCACGAACAAAGGAAGTTTGTTTGACTGGACAGATGATCATCAAAAAGCATTCGATAACCTTAAAAGGGTTTTCACGACTGCACCAGTTCTCGCTATGTGGCACAAAGACAAAATGACTGTTTTAGAGACGGACGCTTCAGGCTGGGCAACTGGTGGATGCTTATCAAAATTTGATCCGGATGGAACTTTGCACCCAGTTGCTTATCACTCAAAAAAGCTGACTCCGACAGAGTGCAATTATGATATTCATGATAAAGAACTCTTGTCAATTATAAGGTGTCTTAATGAATGGAGGGGAGAGCTGATGGGTCTTGAAAAACCATTGATTATATTAACAGATCACAAAAATTTAGAATATTTCATATCCTCTAGAAAACTCGTCGAACAACAAGTTAGGTGGGCCCAAGTTCTGTCTCAATTTAATTTCCGCATACAATTTAGAGCTGGAAAAAAAAGCACTAAGCCAGATGCTCTTTCAAGACGTACGCAGGACATTCCTAATGATCCCATGGACCCACGTTTGAAAGAACGTGAATTCCAACTGTTGGATCCTAATTAGCTCCCATGCAAAAATTCCTCAGATACTAGTGTTGCTAATATTAATATTTTGCCTGACAACAATGTTCCTACCGGAGAAAGTCTTTTTCAAGAAGTTAATCTGCAAAATTTATGGAACATTGCAGTTAAAGAAGATAAACAACTTCCCAGCATTTACAAAGCACTTTGGAAGAACGAAAGAACTTTTCCTCCCGAATTAAATTTAAAAATTTCAATTGGTGAATGCGAACTTAATGAAAGAGGGGCATTATGTTTCCGACATAGGCTCTGGATACCTACCTATGAACCTCTACAAACAGCATTGATTCAAAAAACACAGGACTCTTACATAACAGGTCACCCAGGTCGGACTACAGTAGAAATTTTCATGAAGACGTTATGGAAAACTCAGCTTCTACGACGGAAAGAAGCCTTCCTACTCCCCCTACTCCCCCGGATCCCTTCATTCCCTCTTCCCCCCCTTTCGCGCCACCATCGCTACCGTGATCCTCGGCTGCAACCAATTCTGCAGTGTGTAACAGGTACATCTTCCAGCCTATTCCTCCATCGAAACGCGTACCCACGGATGCCGTTCCAGAAACTACGGACCATGGCTCCGAAAACACCAACTCCTTCCTCCCTCGCGAGATCTCGGAGATAATTGCGGCAAGGCAGCTACGTGAACGCGCCTGGCAAACTCGGGTGATGATTTGTACAAGTGTAATCAGCAACATTGATAGTACCATTAGCAGTTTTAAAGACGAAAATCAGAAGGGCGAGGCCACTACTCTGAGGACATATCTCCATCAGGCAATATCCCTGTTTGTTGCTTCTGACGCTCCGCAAAATCCTCCAATCCCATTACATTTGCGACCAGCTAAAGGTACGAATACTTCTAAAACTAGGGAATCAAACAAACCTGTAGCGGCAGCAACCCCAGTTATTCCATTTATTTCACCCCGTGCCAATAATTCAGTGCATGCGACTCCTCTGAGACAGCACACATTGCCACAAAAACCGTAATTGAACCGCAGCACATGGGCAACCGTGGCCCGCAAAGGTCTCAAGAAAGCAAGAATAGACTTACAAAACAGTCAATCATCAGTGATACCTCCTAATAACTTTAAAAGACAGTGGTAGCGAAGCATGCTGACGGGACGAATGCAGCTGCCTCTCAGGATCCTCAACTTTTTGTTCGGCTCCCTCGAGAGCACGAGTGGCGTAAACTTTCACCCGCTGGTCTTCGTGAATTGGTAGTGAAAAGATTGTCAATATCACCTTCCTTAATTGGGAAGATTAAACCCGTCAATTCGGGATTCGCCTTGAGCCCCTCAAGTTCCAGCGCGAGGGACGAACTACTCAAAGCAGAAAATGGCCTTTTCTTGTCTGGTGCCAAACTTGAAGCTGCCTGAAACTGGGTTCAGCTTCTCATACTGTTAGAAGAATTGAGACTTTGATGAATTGAGCAGAGAGAAGAAGAATTGATTAGTTTTTTCCTGACGGATCTCCTCTGTTCTTAAGTACAAGTTCTCTGTCTCTTGTTGACGCCTCTCCCTTTGATCAAGTAATCTCCCCATGCTGTCTTACAAACTGAATATGTCATCTAATTTTACACATAGAATAAAAAAAATGATAAGCGCCAATATTACAACCCATAACCCATAGCCCGCAGACACAAACAATACTAGTACAGATTAACAACCCGTAGATGGTAACATGAACATGTGAATATTTACAGAAGATTGTAACGAGACAATAATAGAAAAATATTTCGTACGAACTAGCGTTGGTGTTCGTCTGGTCGCATGTCGAGGCCCTTGCATCATTAGCGCCCAGGGGTACATGCATATTTATGCTCGCTTTGTACAAATATGTATGTTTTAACTTTGGTCGACATGCTTATAGATAGACACACCCCCCAGTCTTGTCGGCAAAGACACAAGGCTGAAAATAGCGAATGACCTAATATTATAGATGTCGAAACAGATTATATCTTACTAGGCTGCTTTAGTCACGTTTACAACCACCAAATTCATTTGGGTAACAAATAATTGGTGTTTTTGGGGCGGGAGCGATTTGGTGAACCCATCGGCAATCATTTTATTGGATTCGATCCATTCAACCTTTATTTCACCTCTTTGTACTTCCTGTCGAAGCCAGCATTGGTGGATGTCGACATGCTTCAATTTTGTTGCCAGCTTTGGGGTCTCCTTTTGCAATAACCTTAATGTTTGTTGATTATCGCAAAGAATAACTGGTGATTCAATTTTAACATTGATGTGTCTAAATAATCGTATCCACCAAATATATTCTTTGGCTGCTACGGTTAGAGCAAGCAATTCTGCTTCTGTGCTCGAGGTTGTCACTGTTTTTTGTTTGATTGCTTTCCAATGTAACATCCCATTAAATAATTGGAAACAAAATCCGCATGAACTATACCTAGTCTGTACGTCATCTGCAAATGCAGCGTTGCTGGATGCGATAAAAGTCCTACCAGCTGTATTGATTGACTGTCCATCATACTCGATGCCTTTGCATTTTGTTCCTATTAGATATCGCAACATGTGTTCGGCTGCTTTTATATGATCTTGCGAGGGATTTTGGCGAAATTCCGAAAGTTTTGATATACTGTGGGCGATATCTGACCTAGTTATAACTGCCGCGTAGTTCAGTTTTCCCACCCTTTTCTGGTATTGATAGACTTCTTTAGCTGTGGCTTGTCCAATGATTTGCGTTAGAGGTGTTGTGGGAAGAGGTGTTGATGGTATTTTGGTATGTTCGAGTTCAATGTTGAATTCTTTTGCCATGCTGTCAATATAAGAATCTTGCACGAGCCAAATTTTCATTTTTGCTTCATCCCTGACAACTCGTTTACCAAGAAAATGATCACTTTGTCCCAGAGGCTTTTTTGGTACTTAGCCATGAGTTTTTCCTCAAATTTGTCAGCAGTAAAAGAGTCTCTCTCGTGGTAATTAAAAATAATGTCATCAACGTAAAAAAGAACTATCAAACGATTGCTGTTGAATAAGCAGTTGACACCTGGCACGGGAAGAATTCCTATATTTACGAGAGTTGCCTGAAGATGGTGCTGCCACAACAATACTGATTCCGGTAAATCATTTAGAGCTTTACTTACCAGAAGGAGTTTGCCTTTTATTTGAAAACCGTCAGGTAGGTAGGCGATTCTTGGCTGAGGAAGATCCGCATTTGTATAGGCAGCCACTATGTCATACTGACGTATTTTATATCCATATGCTGCTGAAATAGCCATAGCTGTCCTGAATACTTGACCAGCTAACGTTGCTGCTTACATTTCTTCAGCAGTGCTTTCCAAATCACCTCTTGCCACCAGCCTTACTTTGAAGGATTTCAGATACCCATCTGCATCAAACTTGTAAGTATAAACCCACATTAGTGGCAAAGTCTTAATTGATGCGACAATTTTCCCTTCGCTTTTCATAAACTCAATTTATTGGATGCTGATTGTAGAAAATAGTTTCTTGTTAAGTAGAGTGTTAAATTCCTTTTGTTCAGCAGCCCTGAACCCTGCCGAAAATTCATGTAGAAGAGCTTCTCTGTGATTTTTGGGTGGCGCTGGGAGATTATTCTGATGAATTTTAGTCGGCGCAATTGTGGTCGCTGCAGCAGAAAAAGAATTGTGAAATACTGCGAAATTGACTGGCTTGCGCCGTCGTTTACCGTGAATTATATTGCCTATGTCTATATTACTATTAATTTCTTTGCTTAGATCGCGCACTTTTTCTTTTTCTATAGCTGCACAATTCTCTGAATAATGTCCCTGGTAGTTGGCGATATCTTGTTTGGAGATCTTTGATGATGCTGGTTCCTTTTTTGTTTTATCGCAAGGAATGGATGGTATACCAATTATTGTTTCTATGTGGCTGTTTTCGACTTCTTGCTCTTTCCAATCATATAGTTCTAAAGTTTGAATAATATTTTCAGCTGATTCATGTAACAACATTCCTAGATCGAGATCTTTTGGGTCGTAAAATTTTTCACCATCAGACGTCACATCTCGGGATCTGATGACTTTATTCTTGCTCGGAATCCAAATCCTGAAAATGTTAGTGGAATCATATCCCACCAGACGCCCCAGGTGGGTCCTTGGGTTGAGCTTTTTTGACCTAGGTACATGTTTGTCGAGAACAAATGCCCGGCATCCAAAGACATGGAGGTGTGCATAGCTTGGTTTTACCCCATGCACAACTTCAAACGGTGTCTTCCAGTCTAGTTGACGGATTGGAGTGCGATTTGCAATATACCCTGCGCAAACTACAATTTCCGGCCAAAGATTTGTTGGCAAGGAAGCCTCAAGTCCCATTGCTCTGGCCTTAGTTATTATGACTCCTCCTGGGCGTTTTGCGGCCCCATTCTGTTCGGGTGTGTCTGCAGCTGAAATTTGGCAAATTATACCTCTTTCGGTCACCAAGTCTTTGCACTCCTGAATCATTGAAGTTTCCCCATCTAGTCGAATAATACGAACTTCATATTTCCATTGTGTTTTAATTGGCTGGAGAACTGTCCTTACTGTAAGCTTAAAATCCGTTTTAGATTTGCAAGTAAACGTAAAGTTGAAATGGCTGTCGGGACAGTAGAAGTGGCTAATATATCTATCGCTATTGTATGCTTCTTCTATAATTATGGCATCCCAACTTATAGAGTGGAATGGACGCCCACTGCGAGAAATCTCGGAGCCGGTTTGTCTTGATACCAGCCTCTTTGATTTGGCTAACAAACATGGGATACACTTATTTGTTTTCGATGATAAGTCAGATTTGTCTATGTTAAACTTAAAATCGGGCCCATTTATATGTGAGACAACTTGTGGGCTGGCGTGAGCAAGAGTGTGGTGGAGCTTAGCTTCTGTGACAGTTTGATCGAGATGGAATCCGTTTTGTCGATGTACCAAGCTCGTTGGTGGCGTTCCAGGTTTCTGTCATGATACAGTATCTATTGTTAAGATGTTTCGAATCTAACTTTAGACTGTTATTTTGAGATATGGTAAGGAAATAATATAGCTACTAGCGGGTCTTACATGTAGATAAATAGCCTCTTGATCCATCTAGATGAGGGGGTGCGGTTTAGGTTCATTCTTGAGAAATATACTATAATCATCATCATAATTTATTACTTTAGTGATTTATATTTGTTATAAAGTTAAATGGTGATGTGGGTTGGTTGGCGACTTGTCTAGTGATTGAGCTGTCCTTCGATGGAATAGTCAATGGTGTGAATGAATGGTAAGTACGATATAAATGATTATACTGAATGCGTATAGTGGATGGAATATCGCCTTGATGGTCACGATGGAGACTATTACTCTTGCTGCTCTGACTATGGCAGTATCTATATACATCTTTCCTCCAATATCAAGTATCCGATGCCTACTATGAAACTACAATGCGAGTTCTATTATTGTATAAAAGAAGATGTTATACATGACTCATTAGTTTCAGCAACTCTGTCACTTGGCACGTTATCCATAAGCTTCAAACTCCAGATATCCTTGATTCATAACCGAGTCAGCACAACAATATTGTCTCAAGTACCACCGTCACCAAATTTATAACTTCGACTTTATATATCACGAATTGTTAAAACATACATCGCGATAATAAACTTTTAAAATCGAATAATTATAAGATGATGCTCGATATGATGATCGATTGATAGATATAAAATTCTATGTAAACGATAGTTAACTAGATACATGAAGGCAGACCTCTTTTACTTTAATGTAATACTCCTTGGTTGCCCGGCGACAGATACAGTAGCTTACAAAAGCGGTCAAATAAATCACCAAATCTAATACATTTGACCATCACTTTACAACATGATCTTGAAATGAAAGTATTACAGCATTATATGAGAATTTAATTACATTACTATTGCTGAGACAATTTTGAAGCAAAAAAAGAGAATTGATTATTCTATTGTGGTCTTGGCGTTCTCAATTACTCAACCAGTTTTGGAAGCATCAATTTGATACAAGAACTCAAAGATTTTTTCCCAACTAGCCATCCAATCCACAACATATTTTCTCTTGCATTCTGTAATCTCTTATTATCTGTATCTTCAAACAACCATGGAAAATGAATCAACCGATTTCTGAGCTAATATATAGATGAATAGTGAAGATACGACCTGTCAATTAGGTAACAGCTACAGAAGTAGTGTTATTTGAAATACAATCGAATCGATTGGTGAGTGTTATGTGTTATAGTTATGAGCTTATGGAGGACAGGATGTTGGCTACTGAATCTATTGCAGTATACACAGAGGATGGTGTATACTGATGATGGCAGTATACACAGAGGATGGTGTATACTGATGGTGAGAATAGATATAGAATGAATACTGTATGCGTATTATAATGAATGATCTGATAATCTGCCTAATGACATGATGAGAGAAAGATATGTCTTATATACATTAAGATTCTAGTTGCACACCGTCCCATTACTCCTGATCATGACCTCTGGAATCTTCTAGCATCTACTTGTGTTCTCTATAGAACAGAGTCGATGCTTCTACTGACTTCCATGAGGTTCCATGTACTTCCATCTCATCCAAGCACAATTATCATTACTGATACCAGCACCTCAGCCGAGCCAGCACAACATTATGACACTTAAGGCAAGACAGGTAAGAACTCAGATAAGAAGTTTAATAAAGCTAAAGAGCTACTTTAAATCTACAAAGGCAATTTATATTGGTCATCTTTACGCGAGCCGTGAAGTGTAAGCAATGCGCAGTAAGTCCGTTATTCCGTAGGTATCATCCAACACTGTGCCCTTACATACTCCCATATTACCAATAATTAACAGTGAGGTAATAAGTGCATCTGTAGCGTAATTTGAATCTCAATGGAATTCAATTGATTGGAAAAGATAGAGTTTGAAGGCGTAAAAGAGCTCCGACCATCATGTAAAAAGGAAACATAAAAGTCAGATTAATTGTATTTATAGGAATCATTCAGCCTCAAGAATCAAAATTATTTAATCAATTGATTCATACTTATATTTTGAAAATACTTCTACCCATAACGAGATTATTTGGGATTTCTATCAAAGTAATCTTTTCTTTAAAAATATGAAAGAGATATCTCCCGACCAAATAATATCCATTGCAAAATTAGAAGGGAAATCAACGAATGAAATTTCACCAATATTAGGACTCAGTCATTGTTGTGAATATGGTATGATGAAGGATGTGGCTACTGAACTTAAGATGATGATATTGCCCTTCTTTCACGCAATTGAATATATGATGAGAACGATTAGATTGATTGTATATACTGAATATGCGTATATCTCTGATGAATCGGTGATGAATCGTCTAACCTATTACTGACAGGTGAAAGATGGTACTATATACATTATGGTGAATATCTCTAGATCATTCTACCCTCTTCTACCTCATTCCATCTTATTCCGTTACCATTCCAACATTACAATTAGATGTTTCTATGATATTCCTTTATGGGATATGGTGATTGACAATAATGATTATTGTCTCGGTCACTTCATTATTCCGTTCCGTCAAATCCCTGCTAGTCTATGTGTAATATCCGAGCAAGCATAACAGTCATGCCACTGTTGTAAAATACCAAAAGATGATAGTGAAGAAGCACCGAAATTAAAGAATAAACGGCCACAAAAACTATCAGTTAGAGACAAGCGAGAAATCGCCCGTTTAATGGTAAATGGGAGCGCTAAGACGGCAGTAGGAGCGTCTAAACTAGTAAATTCAGAAAGAGATGATCAAGTTTCCGCTCAGACTGTCCGGCGGGCTTTAAGGGAGCAAGGTCTGAAGCCGATAAAAAAGAAGAAACTAAAGTTGTCAAAAGCTCATCAGAGAGCTCGCGTGAACTGGGCTTAACGCCACGAAAATTGGACGAAAGAAGACTGGAAAATGGTAATTTGGTCAGACGAAACCAAAATAAACAGGCTAAATAGCAATGCGGTTAAATCTACTTGGGTTAAAGGCCCAAAGAATTTGCAACCAGAAGCGATCGAAGAGACCCTGAAGTTTGGTGGGGGCAATCTAATGATATGGGGGTGTATGTCGTGGTATGGTCTAGGTGAAATGGGCCGTATAGTTGGACGAATAGATTCTAAACAGTATTTGGAAATCTTGGATAATTTTCTAGTACCTACTATGGATAGAATTGCCAGAGAGCCCGACTCGGTACCTGCAACTGAGCTCATCTTCCAGCAAGATAACAACCCAGAGCACACATACAAGAACACATAAAGCTGGATAGCTTCTAAAAATCGCAAGACAATGAATTGACCCCCTCAATCGCTGGATATGAACCCGATTGAGCATCTTTAGGGTCGGCTCAAGTGTCGACTCGGTGAGTATCCAGAGCCACCGAAAGGTATACATGAATCGTGGGAAAGACTTAGGGAAATTTGGCAAAACTTAGATCCCATTTTATGTCAGACTCTAGTTGAGAGTATGCTGTCGCGTGTTGCAGCTGTAATAAAGGCCAAAGGGGGTCATACTAAGTATTAAAATGATGCTTCCAAAACTGGTCGAGTGATTGAGAACGCCAAGACCACTATAAAATAAACAATTTGTGAAAAAGGTATCCCCAGTAAGGTGATGAGCCTCTAAAGATATAACTATAAATGTCACAGTCTAGACAAGAGCGCTTGCGCAGCTAAACGAATAGAGGTAGTTTATATTCTATCTGAAGAGAAAGCAATCTATCTCGTAGTCCTACAAATATATACAAAGCTCTGCTCCTCTTGGATAATACCATAGCCCTAACATCAATGAGGATTCCTAAAATAGGAGTTTGCCACGGAGTAGAAGGTTGCCGCATGCCAGGAAGCTCTTATGTCTCAGCTCCATGATCCATCTATTTTGGGAATTCTGATATATAATGTCTCAGCCAAAATTAACATCAGCCACTATATCTGCCAGTGCATAATGCACTACCCCTGTTAAGCCTGTGCACGCCTATTTATAACATAGGCTACAGGAATTATCCAGCTTACCAGCTGTTAAAATAAAGGCCGATAGCAGCGGATGTGCGAGCTTATATATGTCTGATAAAATACAATATCTTACTTACTTTCCCTTCACTCTCTACGTGTGTTTATATACATGCAGGGATTGCTTGGAAGTATTACCTAATCAAAGTATTACCCTTGAAGACATTACCAATCGCCGATCGTCAAGTCCTTTTATTGACATGCCCCTGACAATATTCTTAACACTCCCCCTCAGGGCGTGTCTATGTATTCCGTTCAGAAAGGGATCTCATTGTTTCGCTATCGATAAACCCAAGTTGTTCACGGAACCTCTGTTGGGCTATCCGTGCCAGTAGTTTGGTCATCCCGTCAGCAACCATATTTGACGTCGGGATGTATGTGACTTCTAGTTTTTTCTGTTCTGCCAAGTCCCGTATGGTATGGTAACATATATCTATATGTTTTGAGCATTCATGGAGATTGGGATTTTTTACAAGAGCAAGAGCTCCTTGATTATCTCCATACATTTAAACTGTACGTTCTTAGTTTGAGTTAATATAATGTGGTACACCAAGGTCCTTCCAAACCTGCGCTACCCATTGCCCTACCTTAGCAAAGGTAGCCAAGGCAACATACTCCGACTCTGTGCTTGAGGTTGACAATGAGTTCTGCTTCTTTGAGGCCCATGCAAATGGTCCACCATAGAAAATTCTGACTCCACCTGATATACTTTTTCTATCCATTTTATCGCTTGCCCAATCCGCATCAGAATATATTCCCATAGTATTTTGATGAACTCCCCCTGGACCGAAGCGTAGCCTTTGTTTTAGTGTAGATCGTATATACTGTATTAACCATTTCAAAGCATGACCATGGCGTTCAACTGGATTTTTCATGAATTAGGACAAACGACCAAGAGTATGGGCAATATCCGGCCGCGTATAGACCATACCAAACATGATTTTCCCAATTATCCTTGAGTATTGAGTTAAGTCAATTGGCACTTCATTGTCACGAGCAGCTAACAGGCTATCAATATTTGATGCAGGCGAACTTCTCATCTTGTATTTAGCTTTAGTGATACCAAAAGAGTTACAAACCTCTTCGAGGTAAAGTTCCTGATCCATATATAGGGTATGATTTTCACAATCTCGTGTTGCTCGAATGCCAAGAACTTTACTGATCTCCCCCAGGTTCCTGGTATTGAACCTCGTTGATAATTGATGATACAGCCAATTAAGGTTATTATAGACTGGGCTCACAGCGATAATATGGTCAACGTAAACGAGCATCTTTATATGTCTTTCTTCATGAATATATACACATGGATCGGCTTTGCTTTGCCTAAACTTGCGCTCAATTAGAAAGTTGCGTAGCAGCAGATTCCAGTCGCGCCCTGCTTGTTTCAGTCCGTATAAGCTCCGTAGTGCCCTAAGCACGTGGCCTTTCTTAACTTTTAATCCTTCTGGCGGGGCCAGAAATATTTGCTCCTTTAGATGCGATTCCGTGAATGCACTCTTAATGTCATATTGGACGCATTCCAAATTCTCTTTTGCCACCATAGCGAGGAACATTCTCAATGACTCAGCACGTACAGTTGGAGCGAAGGTCTCAGTGTAATCAACCCCAAGCTGTTGGCTAAAGCCCCGTGCTACCAATCTTGCTTTGAATCTTTCTATCTCTCCAAAAACATTTTTCTTAACATCAAAAACCCATTTAGTAGACACAATATTTGCTCCATCTGGAAGTATGAACTCTTCCCAGGTGCCATTTCGTACTAAGGAATTAATTTCTTCTTGTATTGCCTTCTCCCATTTCTCGGAATAAACGAGATCATCAATTGCTTCTTTATAATTCCGAGGTATCTCTATACCATTAACTATCTTCTTCTCTTTTAGCGAGCATGTATAAGCACTTTCATTGAACTCCTCTCCATGTTTCAGAGCAAAGAGAAAGTTTTTCTCAATTTGACTTGTTAGAATTTTTCCATGGGTACGTAATCGCTGTGTGGGGACTTCAAATGATGGGAATGCAATTTCTTCAGCCTTTCTCCCCTCATCAATCCAAGCTACCATCGACCTGATTATCTTAGCATCACGCTCTTCTACATAATCCTCCTCGTCATCAGATCTTCTCCTTTTTGGCTTTCTTCCTCGGAAATAATATCTGTTATTTCCTTCATTAACTAACTTTTGTCTTCCATTAGTGGTGCATGTATCCTTAACCGATGTGTCATCTCTTATTATCTCTTGGTTCATATCTTGAATAATGCCTTCCTTCACTAATTTCAACTCAACCTGATCATTCATCCTATCGGATTTAGTACCGATCTTGTTCACATTTTCATTGCTGTCTGTAACTTCGGAGGGTTTGCTAATGGAACATTGAGTTGGCAGTAATACAGGATCCTCTTTTAGGATCGCTTCATGTGTATTTAATTTTTGTTTCTTGCCATCCACGAGTGCAGATTTCTTAAGTTGATCATTTGTTATCTCGTTTTCAATAGATATTGGCTGTGGCGGATAGTATTCTGCAGGTTTCTCTGGAATTAAATTCGGGTGCACATCGTCTATAACGTCACCCATCTTGATTTCCTGCAATTCTGGTATGGCCCTTGACATCTCAGGAGGACCTGGTTCATTTCTTTCGAGTTGTTCATTTTCCTTTGATACTCCCTCGTTTATATTGCTGAGTTCTTCTCTCCGTGATCTACCCCTTCTCGCTCTATCTGCAGCATCTACAGGTGTGCCATGGGGCCCACTGACGCAGTCCCTGAGCCTAAGATCGACAGATCCACCAGGGACCGTTTCATCAACAAACAGGCGGCTGCTTCTCACAACGTAGCCAAGGTCAGGAGCATACATTCTCAGATGTTTATCAGTATCCTCTGACCAGCCCATAAAAACTCCTTCTCTTCCTCTCATCATCAGTTTGTCATGACGATCATTTTTATGCCTCGTCTTAGGGTCGACATAAGCGTAACATTTACTCCCCCATACACGTATATTCTCTATACTGGGTTCAACCCTGGTGTAGGCTTGTTGGGGGCAGGTAATTTTTCCATTGATAGTCAGACCTCTAGGTTGTAGGTTTCTTATCTGCGCGTTAGCTACTGCGGCTTCATCCCAGAACTCTAAAGGTAGGTCTTGGACTTTAAGCATTGCTCTTATGCTTTCTTCAACAGTTTGAATGTCCCTTTCTTCTAGCCCATTTTGGTGTGACCTTGCAACTGTCGTCGATTGATTCTGAACACCATCAGTTTCCTCGAATTCGTCCAGTAATTTCTTCAGTTCTGGCGCATTATCTGATCTAACCGCTTTCAACTTCAAGCCTGTTCGGAGTTCTTTTTTTTTCCACCTACGCATTGTGTCGATTTCTTTATCTTTACTACTTAACGGGAACGGCCATGTCTTATTCGTTGCACTATCAATAACTTGAAGAAGAAAACGATTTCCTGAGATTGATTTTGTGAATAGTCCTGCAATGTCAATATGTACCAATTCTAGTTTTTCTTTCTTTTTTTCTGAGAGCTCCTTATTTGTTAAATTTCTCATCTTTGAAAGTTTACCGGTTCGACAGATGCGACGATTAGATGGGGGGATCTTGATTTGATTCTCCAAAGAAGTGACAATATGTAGTTTTCTTAACATCCCTGGACTACAATGATTAAAGCGTCGGTGCATCAAGCGGTACCAATGCCTTTGTGTTTTCGTCGTTGCTAGTTCTGGTTCTGAATCATCTGGATCAAAGTCTGTTAGTTCCTCGTCAAACGATAGGGTAACAGCTGCTGTGCCTTGGAAATTTTTAATTTCTTGAGATATGATCTATAATATAAAGGCCACTCTTTTGGTTGGCCGTAATAACTATATCTTTCCCGCAGCAAATCCAGAGTTTCCTAGCGTCAAAAGACCCCTTAAGCCCATTTTTACAAAGCTTTTTCGCTGAAATCAAGTTCACTCCTAGTGAGGGAACGTAAAGCACATTTTCCAAGTACATAAATCTACCATTTGCTGCATCTACACGCGCTATACCCTTTTGATTTAAATAAAGCCTCCCCCTCTCCCATTTGTATAGAGACGCGTGGCGTCGACTTCAAAGATCCTTCTTTAAACAAGTGGAGTTGGTCAGTCATAGGTGAACTAGCGCCTGTGTCTAACGCCCAAATGTTGGGAGAGCTCTTACTTAAGTCTTCCTTGGAAAGTGCCACGATTTGATCATCAGTTTCTTGGGGGTCTGATTCAGAGGTGTCGACTTCATTGGAGGAAGTTGCAGAATCAAAAGCCGCATGACCTTTTCTTGGTCTTTTAGTTGGATTTTTCTTTTTAAGACTTGAGGTACCCCTACTTTTCTTCAGCTTGGTATTCTGTTTCATTTTTCTGCTGTTCTCTTTCTTAAGACGAAGTTTACGAGCATACTCATTACTTGCTGCCTGATATTCACAGTCAGCAACAAAATGCTCCTTCGAGCCACAACAGTAACACTTCATCGTTAAATCTTCCATTTCGACATCAGAATCGTCACCAGAGTTTCTTCAATCAAAAACCTTCTATCGTCGCGCGGCAAGGCTGGTGTCTTTTACTAGTTCCGCTTCCCTGATCTGAGATTCTTTTTCCTGAAGGATCTTTAGGCTTTCTTCAACAGACAAATTCTGTTTCATAAATCCATCAAGTACACCAATATATCTTCTTGCTTTGTAAAGAGCAGATGTTAAGACGTGAAAAAGAACGTCATCAGGATATGCAACGGCATAGCACCTGTTGGCAGCAATAACCTTCCGACGGTAATCTTTCAGCTTGGTCCAGGAGCTGTCGATCGTGGACTCCTCAATGTATTCAAAATTTTGTATCGCGGACATGTTGATCCTTGCCGTCGACTTATCAGTCTTACAATATTTTACTCTAAGTTGAGTCCAAACTGCGGTAGCTGTTTCGTATTCGTCAAAAAGTACGGCGTCATCTCTGTCCAATCCATCGATCATTATTCCTAACGCCTTTGCGTCCCATTGATCAAATTCTTTCTTCTTCTCAATGTCCCACGAGCCTCCTTGGCGGGCAAATCGCAGTGTTAAATCTTCAATTGAATCCTTACTCTCTGACGTTTTTCCGGTATCTGTGTTCGTTCTTGGGGCCTCGGTCGTGTGATTTGCTGAATTTATCCAGGCGTATTCCTCCACAGTGCTCTCCACAGCCAGCCAAACTCCCTTTTCTCTTATCTTTAATTTTGCTCTTCTAAACCAATCTTCGTGGTTGTCGCGCGTCAGGGTCGCAAGCTTGCCGCTTTCTTTACCCATCTCTCGGTAGATTAAGTAAACTTTCTTAAAAGTTCCAGTACACTTGCTTGACCGGAATTCACTGAAAAAAAACGCTAACTGTCTCTCCTTTCGCTGGGCTTTGCCAAACAGTCTTCCTTATCGTTTGGGCCTTATGCTGTACTAATCAGTCTACGCAAGACACCGGGTTCTCATAACCTGTGAAAAAGGTATCCCCAGTAAGGTGATGAGCCTCTAAAGATATAACTATAAAGGCTGATAGCAGCGGATGTGCGAGCGTATATATGTCTGATAAAATACAATATCTTACTTACTTTCCCTTCACTCTCTACGTGTGTTTATATACATGCAGGGATTGCTTGGAAGTATTACCAAATCAAAGTGTTACCCTTGAAGACATTACCGATCGCCGATCGTCAAATCCTTTTATTGACATGCCCCTGACAATATTCTTAACACAATTCTCTTTTTATTTGCTTCAAAATTGTCTCAGCGATAGTAAAGTAATTAAATTTTCATATAATACTATAATATTTTAATTTCAAGATCATGTTGTAAATTTATGGTCAATTGTATTAGATTTGGTGATTTATTCGACCACTTTTGTAAGCTACTGTATTATGCTTCTCTGAGAACGTGGAATTCTGAAAGGTTCTACCTAACTCCTTGGACAGTCGTAGAGATTTCGGAGAAATTCCGTGATCTTCTCTACGCATCATAGAAGCTTTCATTGGCTTCTGGACGATACTTAGAGCTTCCTGGCACTATACGCGGGCCCATACTTCTTAAGCAAAGTTATGTGAGGTAAAACTATGGTAGATCAGATCCGGCTGAGCGCCAGATCATGTCCCGGGGCTCTAGCTCAATAGCAACGAGTGTTCTTAAGAGTTTGCAACTTGTTCCAATTGTATAGGGGTGCTTTTAATATGCGTATCGAGAGATGACACCATAATTTCCTCTGATAAGAGATCGAGGTCGTGGAGGCTGAGAAAATAGTTTCAATAGTGCGCCTGATAAGTCATCGTTGCAAAAGTAGGTGCTAGAACAATATTTGGTTGTTGGAAGGAGGAGGGCTGATGATACATCCGAACAATAGGATTTGCTAGAACAGAGTTTGCGCTCTCGAAAACAAGGAGTAGTTTCAAGCTTGCGACATCTTTTTTCTAGACAGGTTTCACCGAAAGTGAGGGTATTCTCCTTGAAACCTATAAACGGAGCAAATCTCTCTATCCATGGAAGGTCCAAGATGGAGTCTTGTTTACAGGAGGGATATCACATAGGCTGTTATTATTTCGGCATGCCCGGCTAGGCTCAGTGGCAAAGATACTTTATGGATAATTTAGGATCTTTGCTTTCTGTTAAATCCGAAAAAATTTGTCGGGCGCAAAATTTTAGATAAACTTAGGTTGAGCGTTTCGCAAAGTGATTTTGAAACGAGGGTATTTCCAGAAGCGCCAATGTCAAAAAGAGCAATTAGAGGCATATGATGCCTTATTGCATTTGGATACACGTGACGTGAACTTGATACCCACTCCGCGCTGACCTGTCCTACTACTAACGACTCCAACAGGCGACTTACAGCTGGAGTTAGTCTTTTAACTCCTCTATTTGGCCAGGCGTTTCAATGATTACGGCGAATGCAATAGTGCAGGAACCTAAAGGGCAGTTCCTTGCAATATGTCCTGGCTTATTGCATTAGATACATCGATCTAAGCCACGACGTCCTTCTTTGGTTTGTGAAGTGAAACGTCTGTCTATGCCTTATTTTTTGAACCCGTATCCAAATCCATTGCTGATCCTTCTCGAGAAACGGTTAGCTTAATGTTGATTGGCTTACAAGGCGTCGCCAGTGGGATACTCGGCTCTTTATAAATTGAGGCGGGAAAAGAGTTCGGAAGTAGCTTGGAGGTTAACATACTTGAGGAGGTTGTCCTGAGCTCACGGACACAAGTATCATAATCCTCAGATAAACTACATCCTCTTCATCTTCTCCTGGAGTATCCGAAGCAGACAGTAAATCTTGATAAGTTTCTCGGAAAGACGCAGCTCTTACATTTTTTTCCATGTAATCTTATCCACATTTTTATAGGTAGAGTCAATAAATTATCTTGAAACAAAGTTATGAAATCGTGAAATCTCACATTCCCTTGCTTCATTGTTTCACCAGCGCGGGTGGCCTTACATCTTCGGTCAGGGTCACCACATTCTGGTTTAAGAGCCGTCAATGATTTAGTCATCGTTATAATTTCCGGTTTAATTGATGAGTCTTGAAAACATCGAAATTGGGACTTCATTTCTCTCAGAGCTCCTGGCCCCAGACATTTATGAGCAAACGGGCCGTGGAGAGTTTGTTTGGGAAAAGCTGACTTTATTCTTGCGACTGATTTACAAGTTGCGAACAAAAGTAGCGTAGATTACTCGGGGATCCATCGTATAGAGCGATCAGAGAAGCAGTGAGTCTCACCAAAAGTGTAGAGACAAAGGTGTGAGAAGGAGGCGTAGTGGTTTCTGGGAATCGAACCGAGCTGCTGCTGGCACGGAGTCCAAAAATGGAGCTTTTTTTACGGTTCCAGGGATCTGAAGAAGGTATGGAGAACTCTAGAGTTCCAAGAGAAAGAAATTTAAAGGCGATATCTGGTTTGTAGGTATGGATAGATCTTGGTCTACTTGTGGGTTCAAGGTGATGTAGATGCGGTGCAAATTGTTGCTCATTGTGTTGGATATTTCAGATCCTGTAAGACTTAAGCAGGAGTTTCCGGTACAGTCAATATTCGCTCCGGTGAACAAAAATCATGGTTCACTGGTGTGAATCACCGAGCATACACTCCCATTTTTATTATTTCAGCACCCTCATGTGACTCGTGATAGCTGTGATGACGTAGCGCCCGCTGATCGTAGTGGCTTAGTCAAAGCTTTTGACCATTCAGCACCTTAGTTTTAAGGCGTCCTGTGACCATCTAAAGCATCTATCCTAAGACAGGTTTGCTGCAGACGTTAAACGTAATCAAATCACATCTACAGGGGGACCAGGGTAAGTTAACAAAGGTTAGGCAGTATATTTTGCTTATTTCGATAGTATAAACATATGAGTATAGTGCACATAACTTATTCTCTAACCTTTGTTAACTTACCCTTCTCCCCCTGTAATTATGTTAAGCGAATAAGTTTGAGATGGTGAAAGGCGTCTCTTTAATGAAGATTGCGAGTGGATTAAACCAAAAATTTCACCACAGTAGAATTCGTCAGAACCCACAGTGGGCCCCGAGTTTAATTATCATTAAGATATTTATAATTGCTGGGCCTTACTTTTGCAACAATCATCCCCCAAAGCCATTTTACGGGCATGGATCAGTATTGCAAATATCAACGGTAAAATTTCCATGAATCTTTCCAATAATTATACCGGGACCCACTATGGGTTTTGATGGGTTCAACTATACGTTATACATTCACTGAAGCGAATATTGACTGTTCCAAAGATTCAAAAAATCTTGATAGATATTGAGCTTGGGACCCATCATGCATTTAGATATGTATCCTCTTCCGTGAATACCTACCATACGAAAAAGCGAGTAAAACCTTTGGTTATCTGAGCATGCTTTCGTCATGCTACGAATACAATATAACCACGAGAGAAGTGGTGTGCGGGTCTTGCTGGATTCGAACCAGCTTTCTCCTGTCTCGGGTGGGGGATGTGTCCAAACTACCCAGACTCTAATTAGGAGAACGACCCAGACGATGTACCACTGCACCATTCGACCCAATATAGCCACTTGTTTAGATAACGTAGTGGTCCCGAGCGTTATTTCGTGCATCATTCGTCGTTGATCCCGAGGAATCCATTTTGGAACACCGCCCCTCTTTTTCCGTATTCTTCTTTGTGGAGGTTCGTGAGAATTTAGGTGTGAACGGTTAGAGCAAAAGGTCACTGCACGCAAGCAATACTATAAAATAAGTTATATTTTTCTATGTCCATCTACAAAGGTAGGACAACTATTATATATACTTAAAGACTAATTACCTCAGTGATCCTGACCTCTGTGGTCATCTGTAAGTGGCCAGTCCCCCAAAGTTGTCAACTGTAATTAACCAGCTGATAACATGTAATTAATTAGCCAGCCTCGTACGTTGGTGTTGTAACATACTAGCCTCTGCCTACAATGCCAATCATTGTATATAGTATTCACGTGTCAAGCTAGGACCTCTAGGATCCTAGGAGTAAATTGAGGGTATCACCCATAACACTAAGTAACCACGCTTTTAGAGCCCTGAAGCTCAATCCCGACAGATCTGCAGGAATTTCCTTCTCGAAGGAGTTGAACGATTCGATCTCGGGTTGTAGAGAACCGAGCTTGGATACAAAGGTAGTTTAGCGTACATCTGAGGTGATTTGTAAGCAAGGGGTTTCGTGCACAAGACGCGTTTGTAGACAGAGCTAGGAAATATCATCCCATTCAGACTAGAATTATTTTGTGTTGTGAGACTTAATCTAGGCATTTTGGTGGAAAAAAAGTACTCACATACAGCCAACTTGGGCTAAAACTCTCAAATCTGTTGCAGTATGTACTAACAAGTTTTTATTCGAGATGAGATCGAAAATTTTAATGGAAGCCACGGCTTACGTGCCTGCAAAAGGTAGTACAGTAGATCCCCTCTTAGCTAATAGTGGGTACCGGTATAATTACTGAAGAGATTCATAGAAATTCAAACATTTACATTTGCAATACTTACCCCTACACGCAAAATGACCTGTAAGGGTAAGTGTTGCAAATATAAAAGTCCAAGTTACAATGAATCTTTTCAATATTTATACCGGGGCCCACTATTAGCTAGGAGGGGTTCTACTGTAGTGTAATACAGTCGTCCCTCTCTAACTCGATAGTGGTTCCCGGTGTAAGTGTTGGAAAGATTTATTGTAACTTGGACTTTTATATTTGCAACACTTATCCTTACAGGTCATTTTCCTTGCAGAGGTAAGTATTGCAAATGTAAATGGTTGAATTTGAATGAATATTTTCAACACTTAAACCGGGATCTACTATCGAGTTACAGAGGGACGACTGTATCCTATTAACCCGTAACTCGTTTCTACCACATTCAGATCTGTACATATTCGCTGACCTCAATTTTCACTAAACATCTGGAACAACATTTTACTTCATTACACAAAATTTACCAAATCTTTAGCGCGATATAAAATACAATGGGTTTCATGCGATAAATACATCATCATCATCATCGTTATCACATTAACATCACGAGATACCCTATGTGGATGCTTTGCAACTCCATGACTGAGGAAGACGCCATAATGGATCATAATAACTCTTACGCGTCATCATACACTAACTTTCATCCTGACCACCTCAACCTTAACAATTACCCGCCTCCCCTCTGTATCTCCGAATACAGGCCCTCCGAACGGCGTTATGGGTTTTACTAGCGCGCCGTCATCATCGACGTCTGTCGCACCAAGCGACAAACTACATCCAAGTCTTCTGCCTATTGCTACTGCAATGGAACAATCTGAACGCGAACTCAAGCAGAGAATGGGCCTAGCTCAGCGTTTTCTGCAAACAATCGACGCTTGGGCAAAGTCCGAGACGGCAACGGGTGCCGCTAATATAGTCGCGCCATTTATCGACAAGATTTCACCTATTGTAACAGAATTTGCGATTGGTAACACTAATTCTGTGAAATTCCCATGGTGACAAAAACAATTGAGAAACCTCCCCTTGCGCTGCCACAAAAGCCGCAGGTGAGCGCGTCCCCCTGGGCCACGGTTGCCCGAAAAGCAGCTAAGCTGCCTGTAAGGTATCCTGAAGTCGTCGTCTAGGTATTGGTGCCTGAGGTTTATGTTATGTTTTGGTCTTGCTTAATATTTCCTTTTGATGTATACATGTATAAGATGTCGCCTTGGATAGTTTGGGCTCTACACGCGTTGTCTTCCGTCTTCACCTCATTGTTAGATAGATTTGAGTAGATATTACAATCCTCTCTTCTCATCTAGGTGCCCCTCTGTGACCGCGGTCACCTCCTGTCCCTTTTCCACCCCTAGCGTGTCTGTGACCACTGTCACCTCTTCCACCCAAACCTTTTCCCGACACTTCGACCTCTCGTTTGAGACCAGCTCGCCAGCCCGCCCTCCAGTACCCAGTACCCAGTACCCAACTCCCAGCTCTCCGACCCTCCGCTCTCCACTCCCTTCTGCGCCCCCACTACCCCAGCGCCTGACACTGCCGGACCCACCAGTCAACCGGGAAAAACGAAGTCCTGCGACACAAACCAAAGCAGCACGACAAGATCCCCCGAAAGAGGTCAAACGACTATTCCTTTGAATAGGACTAGACCACCCGTGGCGGAAGCTTTCACCTGTCACAATGAAGAAAATTGTCACCGAGAGAGCTGGGGTCGCTTCCTCAGCAATCATAGCGATGACACAAGTTAGGTCAAGCCTAGCAATCGAGTGTGCGTCAGACGCACTCAGAGATAAAATACTGAGGGTAGGGTCTTTTCTTAAAAGGAAAACATGACAATAGAGCCTGCGTCAGACTGGACCTCAGTCATTGTCCCACATGTACCTTTATACATCCGAACTGTGAGGGGCTGTCACCAAAACAATGTAAACAAAGTAAGCTGGCCGAAATAGTGTCTATTTCTAAACATATGAGGAAGAGTATTTAGTTACATTAGAGGAGCTGTTTAACCAACACAAGTCCAAGTTGTCATAGCAACTATTTTTGTTCACGTGACCAGTTCCCATCTCGTTTTCGCCTCTATCGCTACTAGTACAAACTAGTGACAAAGTAAGGCACAGCCTGTAACACGAACAATGAATGCAAGATTAGAAGTTACAAGTGATATGGTCAAAACAGAATGTTAGGCAGTCTGTGGGGTCACGCCCATACAGGTGCGCCCAACCTGCGTCAAACTAGGGCAGTATTCCACTAGCTGGATCATACACTTCAAACAGGTATCAGCGAATCTAAAATTCAGACTCTTCGACGAAAGCGGCCCGGCGATGCCATTCTCTCGTCGACGCTCTATTGAGCAATGCCAACGATGCTGGCGTTACCATTCAACAAGAACATGCGTCAAAGAACAGCGATACGAGAAATGCTCGGGGACGCATCAGAAGACAGAGTGCACTGCCAACATTCCTAAGTGTGCCAACTGTGCTGGACCGCACGAATCCACCAACTTGGACTGTATGGCCCGATCTAGCCGACAGCATGGTCTAGTAATGCATCGCACCCCGGCTGAGTTACGAATAATTCGAGAACGCGGTCACCGAGATTTTAAAGCAGCGGTTTCAAAATCCGAAGGGTAAGGCAAAGCCCCGGAGGGCACTAACACATTAGCAGAAAAAGGTATGACTCCTGAGGTCACAAGCATACCGGAAGAAGAAATGCATGAGAACGAGTAGGACACCAAATTCCCATAATCATCACGAGAAACTCGACAATCTTCTATTTCACTAAGTGAACGTCGGACAGGCTGGATCAAATATGGATATAGCACCCCAACATGCGTGGGACGCAGAAGCACATGTAGTCATGATGCAAGAACCTTGGACTATGCGGAAAAACGGAGATTTCATTACGAAAAGCCACACAGGCTTCGATAGCTTCATACCCTTCGGAAATAAGGGACCAAAATTACACCCACACGTCAATACCTTCGTGCGAAAAGGACTCCGAGCGACTCAAATTAGTCCCTCCACATCTAGCCAGACGCCGGACTACTGTCTCATGCAGGTCAACGGCCTCACTTTTATTAATGTCTACCGTACCCCAGGCAACAGTGGGACCTTAGAACCTTTACTAAATTGGAAGCCCCCAGGCCCCTCAGTAGAAGGAGGTGACTTTAACTCCGTTTCCCAGCACTGGCAACCACTCACCGAGCGTCAATACGGAAATGGTGACCTCATCATGGAATGGGCCCTGGAAAATGATATGCATCTAATAAGTATCGTTGGAGAGAATACTCACCGAGATGGCAATGTTCTAGATCTTACCTGGAGCAATACAACTGCATTCGCATCAGCATCAAGTCGCTATCACTGCACATCAGATCACTCAACAATTGATGGATCAGTTAACATACCTAGTAATTCGGATCTATCTGGGATCCCAAGACCAATAAGTGTGAAAGACAGCGATCTACAAGACTATGCTCGGTGCGTCAATCATTGGGTAAGACACGGCCCCCTGAATAGTCCAACCAACATAGAAAATTACACGAGGAGTTTGATCCGAGGACTTCAAGACACAGTCAAACATGTAGGGCGAACTCCTGCAGTAGGCAGAGGAAGAACAGCACTATGGTGGGATGACAACTGCAAAAATCGTCAGATTGACCATAGAATAGCTAATGTCATAAGCGGTATGTAGACAGCGTGGGGAGACACAGAGGACAAGAGGTGGGTGTCAGGCTAAAGGTTGCCATCCTACATGATACACGAGATAGATGCATCACCACTCGGCTAAAAGGCCAGACCAGAATCATAGAACACTATGACCTGGCAATCTCCAGATATATATTATACAGTAGAGGCTTTCCTGACAGCTAACATCTGAAAACGTAACAGGCGCACGAAAGGTTTTCCTAGCCGCTGTGAAAGCAGCAAAACGTGAATACTGGACAAAGCAAGTTGAAGCGATCGAGACGGAATCACAAGCGTTCAAACTGATGAGATGGGCCAGGCCAAGGTCTGCAAAAGAGCCGCCTCCTCTCCAGATATCTCCAAACCAGTGGCTCTCAGACCCACTCCAGCGGACGACTGCACTACGAGACTCTCTCCTGGCAAGATTCAGTGCGGGAAATGATTTAAATTCGTGGGAAGAAATTCAGCCTGAACGCATTCCATGGGACAAAGAAATTTCACTGGAAGACGTTACAGCGGCAACCATTGGAAGCAAAGAGACTGCTCCGGGCAATGACAAAATAACCCTTCGACTCTTAAAGGCCTGTTGGAGTACGATAGGTACGCATGTCAGGGACCTCTTTCAGGCATGTCTGGACTTGGAATACTATCCTACACCATTTAAGATAGCCGAAGTTGTTCTACTCCCAAAGATAGGACGCGATCTCTCTAGTCCAAGGAGATGGCGACCTATCTCTCTGCTTTCTAGCTTAGGTAAAGGACTAGACCGTCTTGTAGCAAAAAGAATGTCCTGGCTGGCAATAAAGTACGAAGCAGTTCCTATTATAAATATAGAGTAAGTGTAGGTGGGCCTTGTGAAAGTGTGTATTTAGTAATATATAAAAAACTCATGTATGTGTATCGAATGGTGCTAAGCTATGTGATTATATACACTAAGGATTGGCCTGTGCTTCAATCCCATTATACCTACTCTGATAATACGGTATTAATCGTGTATAGGCGCTAAAATTCGACTTTTACAGGGTATATAGGCTTTTACTAACTTGAATTAGCATGACGATAAGTAGATCTCCCCACCTAAACTTTAAATTTGTATGGCAAAAATTTCACAACGAAATATTCGTTGGTTTTGCTTTTTTGGTCCATTATAGCCCTCTATTCACTTTTTAATTCATTAATACATTTCATAAATAAATTATACTTCTATCTAGCTAATAATTTACATATCCGCCTTCAGCTTCGTAAACGGCTCTGATTCTTCGGGGCATCGAATCTATCAGTTTCTCCAAGTCATCCCCATTAAACCCCAGATCCCACGCCTCGTTCACTATTTGACGAAGATGCCCTTGACTCCGCTGCCCCCCTTGATCCAACGCTGGATAAAGACGCTCCATGTACGCTTTCATATAACTCCACAAAGTTTCTATCGGATTTAAATCAGGAGAATATGGCGGCCACTCCATTAGAGAAATATTCCTCCTTTCAAACTCACGCATAGTTTACCTCGACTTGTGAGGAGGGGCGTTGTCCTGCATCACATCTAGTCCTGGTTCCCGAAAGACCGCACTCTCTATGAGAGGCACTATCCTCTCGCAGTAACTGGCCGCAGTGATATGGCCCCACTCCTTCTCCCAAATCAGGCAAGGCCCCTTCTGTCGTCCAAAGAAAGATCCCCAGAACATCCACCCAACTCTCCTCCGCGTCTTGGCTAGGACACAGGTATCTTCGTACTCTTCCCCAATCTTTGACTTAAACTTAGCTCAAGGGAACTCTAAATCTTAGGAGCCTTTAAGGGACTACTGACCTTTCTTGTGACCCAACGATCACTTTGCCGACCATTCATAGCCCAAGTCTCGTCGGACCAGAGGACTCTCATCCAATGTTCCTTCCGCCAGTGGAGATGTATTCTGGCAAACTCATATCTCTTCAGTTTGTTGACTGAAGAGATAGGAGGTTTTAATCGTGCAATCCTGCGTGCATATCCCATCTTTGCCAGTTTACTTCGGATCACATTCTCGCTCACACCAAAGTGCCGAAATCTAAAATGTGCAAGTTGGAAAATGACATCCGACGATTTTCCGATGATAAACAGACGAAAAATTCTATTTCATCGACCTGGGAACTACTTAGAATAGGTGGCCTACCACTGGAGTACTGAGGCTCGGTATTTTCAACGCTCATGGTGTATTGTACCTGTCGCCATGTAATCCCAAGGCGTTGAGAGATTTTGACGTAACTGTGTCCCTCACTGGCCAAGGTTCTAACCTGCACATGTTACTCTCTTAACCTTATCAATTTGTAGATTTCAGACTTACTTGAATACGTTGAGTTTGTGTTAGGCGTTTTGCATAAGTAGGAGATGCTGATGATGGAGAAGGTTGTTGAGGTGAATCCATCTTTGCGGCAATCTAGTACAGTAAATTAAAATCTTCTAAAGTAGTTGACTTAAGGTTCAGATGCACTCACATGAAGTAAAAATTAGATAGATGAATGAAATAAAAGTGTGCCGTTGAGCAAAATAATAGTAAATAGCTGACAATGATTTAAACGAAACGACCTCAGGTGTGCGCGAGTGAAGAAAGGTGCAGGCATGAAGGTGGGCGGCGTTGGACTTCATTTATAGATGCATATCTCTTATGCCTTAGGCCATAAGATTTTAAAATTTGAAGCTAACAGGGATACTGTGGATCTATCGTGAGGTAACCTGGAATATCACCACTTTATCTCCACTTTATCCCCGCTTTAACCCCTGTACCCTATAAGAAGCGGATCAACGAACAATACCCTATCATGAGAGTATATCCGATTACTGTCACTACATGTTACTCGTATCGAGTTGTGCAATCTAACCGATCCTGACTAGTGAGACTCATTGCATAGATCGAGTCTGCACAGCGACACCGATGATCAGTGCTCAAGTCCATGCATGGCTCATTAAACACCCTGGACATGAGCGGTAATTACAACAGTTCCAGCATAACTATTCGGTGCACTTCCAGGACGCTCAGCAGTCGACTTGGTATCCTGTGTTATACATCACGCTGAAGCAGCTATGAAGTCTAACAAAGTGACAGCGATGGTTACGCTAGATGTCCAAGAGGCATTCGACGCGGTACTACACAATCAACTTCTTTCACGCATGCGCGGACAAGGCTGGCCCCTTTCACTTTGTCACTGGGTAGAATCGTTCCTAACGCGGCGAAGGGTATTGGTAAGATACAAGGAAGGTGTTACTGACGAGAAGTATGTAGAGTGCGGAGTTCCGCAAGGATCACCACTCTCACCACTGTTGTTTATGCTATACATCGCAACAATCTTCAGTGATGGCGCGCCAGACTGTAGATTCGGGTACGCAGACGACATTGCTATCATCAGTATCGGTAAAAGCGCTTGCAAAGCCGTAGAGGCAGTTCAAAAAGAAGTAGATATGATCACCCAACTGGCCCTGAAACATACGATAAGTTTTGACCCTTCTAAGTCAGAGCTTATTGTTTTCGGCGGAGGACCAAAGAGGAAATTAGATTCATCCCAACTCGCAGTAAGAGTTGGTGAACAGACAATAACGGCATCTGAACACATTCGGTGGTTAGGAATTTGGCTCGATACACAATTAGTTTTCAGGCAACATGTTCAGAAGTGGTGCAGCAAGGCACAACGATTGTCCCAATTTTTACGCGGTATCAATAGAATTCAGCGAGGTGCAGCTTCGGGAGCTTTAATCCGAGCAGTGAATGCATGCGTAGTCAGCACAGCAACCTACGGCACTAAAGCCTGGTGGCCGGGACTTGCTCGTATCACGACGGTAAAAGAGAAGAAAGTAAGCACTGGGGTCAGTTGGCACTTCAAACAATTAGATCGCACAATTTTGACAGCAATTCGAGCCGCACTACCAGTATGGCGAACAACACCAAACATGGTGCTCCACCGGGAATCAGGAATATTACCCGCCGAAATACTTTTGCAACACCGACAGCTTCGAAGTGTAGCCAGAATCCGCCGGCTTGACTGCCGTCAACCATTGTCAGCAAGGACTATCGAAACACCAAAGCAAACGATTAAACGTCTGAAACTACGTGAGGGGCAAAAAGAACGCATCTTTAAAGTTTCAGAGCGATACCACACACGCCTTCAGAATGGAAATCTAAACCTGCCAGCATCAGAAGGGCCCGGGCAGCTTTATAGACCAAGAAACGCAGATACTACAAACAGGGTCAAGCGTGACAAGAAGAAAGAGACCAGTCGGCTCAATATGTGAATAAGAGACCTACCAGAAGAAACGCTCTGTGTCTACTCAGATGGCTCATCAATTGGACCAGCCCACTCAGCATATGGCTACGCCATAAACAGAAACAGTACGCTTATAGAAAGCGGTGGAAAATTTATCCCTGGAGCTGAAGTCTTTGATGCAGAAATTGCCGGAGCCCTACAAGGCCTAGAGACAGCAATAGAAATCGGAGACAATGCAGATATCAAGGTGCTCCTTGATAATCAGGAGGCAGTAAATGCTCTAAGAAGCGGTATATCAAACTCCTCGTAAACTAAAGTAAAACAATTCTCAGAACTATGTAGGACTCGACTCGCGGTCGAGGTCCGCTGGATCCTGGGACATAGCGGTATTATAGGGAACGAAAAGTCTGATGCGCTAGCTAAAATAGCATTGGCATCAACTAACATGATACATAACAGATTGACCTTTGAACCAGTAAGTAGCGAACATCATGACCTACTAACATTTGCGGCACTCAAACGACAAGTCACAATACGTTTACAGGACTTGGCGGAAAAATGGTGGCTTAAAAATAGACCATTTAGATACGAAGACCTGGATCTAAAAATGCGACGAAAACGGCCTCAAGAGTTAACACTTCCACGATAGGCTTATCACCGCCTAATAGCAGCACGAACTGGACATGGTGACTTTGCGAGCTATCACAGACGTTTCGAACACGAAAATAAAGAAATGTTGTGCAAGTGCGGCCGAGAGAAGCGGCCATGGCATTTTGCCGAATGTCGCTTGGCTGTCCAGAAATGGCGGTCGAGTGCCAAAACAAACCTATGATCAGAGATATGATAGGAGAAGACGGATGGCAGACCTTTTGGCGCTTCCTAACTGTAACAAAGTATTACAGTAAGAGTGATATTTAAGCAGGAGTATGGAGCTACCACTGAAGCCCCTTAGTGCTATGTTTTATTTTTATTTTCAAAATTTTATAGCGCGGGGAAAAAGGTGTAGTACAGGGCACTAGCTCCTTAGATATGGTGTTTTTATTTTTTTCCGTGGTACATTAAAACTAATCATCTAGGTAGCGAACTTAGATTCAGACTACCCGTGCCTTGCCTCCTTGGTGCTGGGCTTGCGCCTGACCACGTTAAAAATATCAAATCAAATCAAATCATGCGTTCAATACAAATATGCAATTTCCAATCAAACAGATAAATGTACCTGTATGCTAACAAAAACTTTAGCAGAATGAATACTCAAATTACTCCATCGGTTAGTAAACGTGCGCCCTATCTTACTCGAGACCAAAGATTGCAGGTGATTCCAGGAACTCAACTATAAGAAAACTTTCCCACTTAAATTAATTACATTTAGATACTCACACTCCACAAAGCCGGACTCTCTAATAGAGAAATAGCAGATCAACTTGAAGTCACAACCCTTCAAGTTCGGAACACGATCAGATCTGGTCGTGCCTCTCCCCAACCTCGGACAGGACGTCCACAGCTCTTAAGCTCAGCCCAAGTTAACGAGCTGGAGGCATTTGTTTGTTCTTCGCGGGAAACTAGGCAAATGTCGTTTCTTGTACTGGCTCTCCACTTTCGTCGTTGGAGTGCCGGAGAATACGCAATTCGGAATGCGCTCAGAAAACGAGGTTACGAGCGGCGAATTCCAAGTAGCTCTCCCCTGCTTTCTGGGAATCATCGTGCGGTCCGAATACGGTGGAGCGAACCGCATCTGAATTAGCGTTAAGAGTGGTCACGAGTTCTTTGCATTGACGAGACATGGATAAACGATAGCCGAATAATGTCTGGATATGTTACCAGAAAAGTTAGTCTAATCTTATTCATTTTCAAAAATACCTCGGACTCTACTATCGTCAAAAGAGGGTCCAAGACTTTGATGACACTTGTTTTATCGATCGTTACAAGAAGAACAACTCTTGGATGTTCTAGGGAAGCTTCGCGGGAACAGAACGAGGTCCTTGTGTCATTTGGGAGCGGGAGCGGGAGTGGGGGAGTATGACCTCTGAAGGAGATAGTGAACATATCCTCCCAAGGATAGGTAATTGGATCAGAGAAAAGAGAGAAGAGACGGGCCATGATTATATCTTTATATGCACGACAACGCCTCTGTTCATAAAGGACGTCTGGCTAGGGAGTTTCTCGATGCCAATGGAGTTGAATCTATGCCTTGGCCTGCTAATTCCCCTGATTTAAACCCGATCGAAAATGTATGGAGTGTGATGAAATACTACTCACAAGAACAATACCCGGAGTTTGAGCGGACGAGACAGCGGAACAGGGCGGAGACTCGACCCATTATGCTAGAGGTATGGTACCATAGTACAACAGAGGAAAAGCCTACACAACTGATTGGGAGTATGGCTAGAAGATGCGAGGAAGTATTGAATGCAAATGGGAGTCCTATTTCATATTAGACTTAAAAATCTGTATCAACAGCAAACCTGAATTGCAAGTTTTAATATGACGTATGAACTCGATTTTTTAGGCTTAGTGCGAAACAAAGTGGAGAGAGACAGGCGACTTCACTTTTGTCGACCTCAATTTCTCTCGCCTTATTTTTGAACAGAGTCTTAAGCTTTACCATATTCGGCCTCGCTTAATCGTAATCGTCACGGTAGATTACTATGTTTGGGTAAACATCGGCAAAAAACCCTGTAAATGACAGGCGACTTCACTTAACCTTGACCCCCTATACATGCTAGTAAAACTAAGTGACCCTGAAACTCGATATAAGCTCCCCTTTAAATGACAGGGAGACGAATTTTATCGTCGTGACATACTCTATTGCAGGGATAAATAGTGAAGGAAACCCCTGAATGCCAAGATTTGACAGGGATTATACAATATGCCATTGGCTGCAATATTTTGACCATACCAAATCCGACAATAGCTGAACCTTATTTGTATGGGAAATTTTGCGTGATAAAAGAAGTGTAGGAGATCCCTGTAACTCGTTGAAATGATGATATTCTATTCAAAAGTGCTAGCTTTTATCAAGTATTAAATACATTTTTACCAATAATTAAGCATCATTAATAAGGAATCGAACCTCCTCTTGCTCTGATGACTGCCTGGCACCTTTCTGGCATGCTCTCTACAAGCGTAGCCAGTTGCTCCTGAGAAATTGACTCCCATGCCTCTAGGAGTGCATTACGGAGCACTTCCTCAGATGGATTACCAGAATCAAATTCTGGGTGGTGGTCTTCAATATGGGATTTCATCATATCCCACCTTGACTCAATTGGATTCAGGTCTGGGGAATATGACGGTCAGACTATGAAATCTACCCCCCTTGATGACAGCTCTCTTTTCGTACGTTGTGCAGAATGGGCAGGAGCACCATCCTGCATAAAGAGAAGAGGGCCGTGAGAGTCAATTGGTTGTGTTGCCGCGTGGATTAAAGGAACAATCCTCTGGTAGTAACTCTCCGCTTTTATAGTCCCCCAATCCCTACTCCAGAAGAGGGCAGGGCCCTTCTGGTTCCCATAAAAGGAGCCCCAGAACATCCAACCACGCTTTCGAGGACCTTTTCGAACCAGGCAAGTGTGATAATATGTCTCCTCGGGCTAAAAAATTAGATTAATGCAGTTGATACATGGCTGAGATCTGGACTCACCTTCCTCGAAACCCATACTCTTGTGTGACGTTTACCAGTGACCCAAGTCTCATCAGACCAAAGAATTTGGGACCACTGTTCAGGTGTCCAAGAAGAGTGTTCTTCCGCCCACTCTAATCTTTTCCTCATATGTGCAGGCGTTAGAGTAGGCTTCGCTTGAGCAATGCAACGCTTGAACCCTCTTCTCTCAAGAGCACTTTTGATTGCGATTGGCCACAATTCCAGTGGGAAAACTTAGCAGCAAGCTCCAGGTGGCTCATCTGGCGGGCCTCACTTGAAGACGTGACAAACTCTTCAAGCTCAACTTCCTGCTGAGCGTTCAAGGCGTGGGGTCGGCCATTTCGCTTTTTGGGCGTCAGACATTGCCTTGCAAGGGCATATTGTACCCTTCTTTCGGTGATACCGAGTTGATTACCGATGGCGAGATGAGTAAAACCAAGGCCACGTAACGTGTATATCTGGACTCGCTGATCCCTAGAAAGCTGGCTCCGTGATCTTGGAGTAGTGGGAGATGCTGGGGTGCTCATTTTTCTTCGCAGTTTATCGTGAGGATATAGGTTATTCGATATGTCGTGTCAACCGATTTAGTGTGGTACGAGGTTGCTGTGCAGCTATCGAACATAAGAGAGGTTCAAGGAAGAAGGAATGCCTCGGTTGCCTTATTGCCTTAGTCTAGCCATTTTTGTAGCGCTAAAGTCGGAATGTCAGGGATAGCCCATGTAAATTACACAGAATGTGGGGCTACACTTCTTACCCCTGTAATAGAGTACAGTAGAACCCCTCTTAGCTAATAGTGGGTCCCGGTATAAATGTTGGAAAGATTCATTGTAACTTGGACTTTTATATTTGCAACACTTATCCTTACAGTTCATTTTGCGTGCAGGGGTAAGTATTGCAAATATAAACGGTAAACATTCTATGAATCTCTCCAGTAACTATACCGGGACCCACTATTAGCTAAGAGGGGTTCTACTGTAATATAACAGCCGGATCCATCAGGGTTTTCAAGAAGATGGCCACGATGTTCCAAGATACAGGGGCACAAGGGTAAGTTAACTAACTGGTCATTTATAGGGGATTTTTTGCCCATTATTGTCCATATTAGGTAGTTTTCAATGATAATCTTGTTTAAGCGAGGCCTTATCAGGAAAAGCTTCAAACTTCATTCCAGAAATCTCAAAGATAACGTGAGAGAATTCGTGTCCGACTGAAGTTAACTGCCCTGTCATTCTCCACTTAGCTTCACGCTAAGCCGAAAAATCACATTCATACGTCAGTCATGTTTTGATTTCATATTGTAATTTTATGTAGTATCACTAATTTTTTCTAGTAGGGGATGGGACCACCGTTTGCTCCAATGACTTCCTCGCATCTTCTCGACATGCTTTCCATTAGACGAGAAAGCTTTTCTACCGTCGTGCTTTGGAACCATGCCTCTAGCACAATAGAGCGAACCTCCTTCCTGTTCCGCTGCCTCTTCTGCTCAAACTCTGGATACCGTTCCTGTATATAGTATTTCATCATACTCCATACATTCTCGATCGGGTTTAAATCAGGGGAATTAGCAGGCTAAGGAATAGATTCGACTCCATTGGCGTAGAGGTATTCCCTGGCAGGACGTCCTCTGTGTACAGCCGCATTGTCGTGCATAAATTAGACTTGGCGGCCAATCTCTTCGGACTTCGCCCTAGTCCAATCTACTACCATCGGGAGAATACGTAAAGCGTATTTTTCGGAGGTCAAATTTCCCCAATCCCTCTTCCAAAAGATGCATGGGCCCCGCTCAACTCCCGCAAAACTCCCCCAGAACATCCAAGAGTTGTCCTTCTTGTATTGGTCTAGGACACAAGTATCATCAAATTGCTGGCCTCTCTTTTAACATAGTTAGAAATTTTCATACCTTGGACAATAGATTGGTCTATACTCACTTTCCTGGTAACATGACCAGACATTATTCGATCGTCATTGATCCAAGTTTCATCACTTCAAAGAACCTGGGACCATTCTTGACGCCAGATTAGGGGCAGCTCTGCCCAAGGAATGCGTACCGAGCGATGGTTTTCGGTGAAGGGGGGGCATCTCCCGGGTAGACGTCTTTCGTATCCTCTCTTGCGCAACGCATTCCGGATCGCAAATTCCCTAACGACCCACTGACGAAAGTGGACTGCCAGTTCGAGAAACGACATCTGTCGTGTTTCTCTACAAGAACAAACAAAGACTTCCAATTCATCAACCTGAGCAGAGCTCAAGGAAGATGGCCGTCCGGTTCTAGGTTGAGGGGAGACGCGGCCAGATCGAACTGCTCCCTGAACTTGTGTGATAGTTACTCTTAACTGATCTGCTCTTTCCCTGTTCGAGATTCTTGCTCTGTGAAGTGCGAGTATCTAAGTCACATTAATTTATTAGATTATCCATATCGTTGCTGAGTCTTATACTCACCTGTATTCTTTGAACACGTGAGAGAAAGGGCGCGCGTCTGAGGACTATTGGGGAGATTGTATTATCCGTCCTGTCATGATATTTGTAAGTAATAAATAAAGCAAGCAAACGAACAATAGACTTACTAAGATGAGTAAATTACAGGTGATTTTTTTGTGTTAAGTGTGCTGATCGAGTAAGAATTTGGAGTTATTCTTAACGGTCAGAAACAATGATGACGATATCGGAATGCAAGTTTATGGGCGAAGCGAGGAGAAGCGAACACAGAGGACATAGTTGCAAAGATGGGACTTGCCAAAAACATTATGTAAAAGGACTGGGATACCACGCAAAAGAATTTCACCGTGGCTTTACCGCCTACTTATTTTGGTAAAAGCTACCCCTGTCGTATAGCCCTTGTCGATAGTTCCGTTTGCTAACTTACACCTCTCCCCCTGTACTCTCGTTGATAGGTGCTGAATGTCAAACCAACTTTTTGACCAGGGTCTCGCCATACAAATTTCTATAAGAAATATTTATCTAGGCCCACTATGGAAGGGATACTCGAAAATTTGTGTGTATTACGTGTACTCGAAATCGCGAATGTCAAAAGGGAGGGCCTTGGAGCTTTCATGAGACTAAGCTTAATCTGGTAAATTTTATAGCAGATTACGCGCTAAATACGACTAAAGTCAAAGCTAGTGACTAGCCGTAAAAACAAATCTTCAATACCTCGTAGCTCCCCCACCAGCTACAATCACCGCCTGACATCGCGCCGGCATACTTCCGATGAGATGCTGCAAAGAGTTATGACTTATAGAATCCTATGCTTCCAGTATGATAATGCGAAGCTCAGCCGAAGACCGCTCCCGCCCATCCTCGAGTTCAGGATATTTATTTTCAATATAATCCTTCATCTCGCTCCACACAGCCTCAATAGGGTTGAGGTCTGGGGAGTAAGGAGGCCAGTTTATGGGCTCAATATTTTTAAAACTTAAACTTTCCCGAGTGAAGGCCGCTTTATGTGGCGGTGCATTATCTTGCATGAATTGCAATTCAGGATTCACCTCCATGTAGTCAGCCACATGGGGAACAATGTGTTCGCAATAACTCGGCCCTGTTATTGAACCCCAATTTTTTTCCCAGAATAAGCAGGTCCCTTTCTGAGTTCCGTGAAAACTCTCCCAGAACATCCAGGCTGTGCTCTTTCTAGTCTTGTCGACGAGGCAGGTGTATTCAAGCTCGTCACCAGGCTGTATATTATTAGCCATCTAAATCCTAGCTGATGACACGCGCTACAAACCTTTCTCGTTATGTAGGCATCTCGATGTCTACCATCTGTTACCCATGTCTCGTCGCTCCAAAGGATCTGACTCCAATCGTCAATGGTCCAGTGACGATGATTTAGAGCCCACTCTAACATTTTTATCATGTTGACCTCGGATATAGGTGGCTTTGCTCGAGACAAACTCCTAGAGTAACCTCTATCTTCGAGCGCACTTCTGATCGCATAAACCCCAGCGCCCCAGCAACTAATCTCCATGGCAAGCTCTATAAACGTCATCTGGCGATTCCTTCGAGAGAGTCGCACAAAAGTTTCTAGCTCATCAGCTTGGGCCTGATCCAGTTTTCGTTTTCCACCCGGATTTCTTTTGGGAGAGGTAGTGCCTCTATTGATGATGTGAATAACTTGTTTGTAGTTCAAGTCGAGGATAGATGCAATTTCGCCTCGTCCGTGGCCAGCATTGTGTAAAGTAATTACCTGGAGTTATTTAGCTGAGATCTTTCCAAATCCAGTAAAGAATGTCCTGAAGGCACTTATCTGCTGAAGCTCTTCTCTAATAGCTACGCCTCGCAGGAGATGTTTCCTCGCTGTTCATCTATCGCTACAATTGGTACGATATATAGCGTTAGGGTCATTTAAAGCATGCCTCACTTTCAACAACGATTCAGTGTAAGTCGCTCGGATTTTTGACTGGTTTAAAACTAGACATTGGCAATATATTCTTGTTGGGTGACTTGATGAGGAGCAGGCGTTATGTCAGATGAATGGATAATTACTGTAAATTAGCCCGTAGATATTACTAGGGGTAGACCCTGTACAAAGCCCAATGGACAGGGAATACCCTTTTGACATTCCGGACCCATGTATGAGAGTATATCGGTTGTCAAGCCACCAAATTATTAATACAGTATTGTTGGATCGCACACTTACGAGCCATCTCACAAGTCAGTCATCTATTAGTATGCAGATAATTTGCTACTTGGAAGCCTGCTGCCTTCTAAATGCAAGAATAAATCTGTCGGTGGTACTCATCATCTTCATCATCGAGACCAGCTCTTATATTTCACGAGACATGATCTGAGCTACTCTTTTCCCATGGCTTGCAATCATTTGTGGATTCAGAGAAACTTATGTCAAGGGGAAAACTGAAAGATTATCACGTGATATCTCTTGTCTGCCACGTGTACAACCTTTGTAAACAAAGTATTTGATAGCTCCGTAAGAGTTCTGGCTGGCAAAGACGAACTCTTCACCTTCATGCGGTGCCGGCTATATTCGCCCAGTATGTTCACACATCTGGGATAGCCACGAAGAGTCGCAATCAGATTCCGACTTCACGTACACGCTTCATCACCCTCAGTCAAATTTCACCAAAGCGTCATTAAATCCAATCCGTAGAAGCCACTTTCACTAATCTGCCGTCTTCCACCTCCCGAAGTATCGAACTACGAATTCCGCCAATGACTGCGACGACCGGAATGTTACGATCTTCTGCGTTGCTTCGGCGCGCCTCCATCTACAGACCCACGATGATACGAATACCCGACGGAGGAAGAAATTCGGAGGGCACAAAGATGGAGAAGTTGTTATGACTTTCGAAGGCCAAGTAATGGTGGGAATCTATGAGAAAGGGAGAGTCAGAGAATTTGGCAGGGAAAGTATAAAATGGTTTTTGAAGGGAGGATTTATGAATATGCGGTGGTATATCTGACTTTGGGAGTGTTGTGTGTGTCAAGGTTTTTTGGTTCGATTAAATGCTGCCACCACTATTAAAACTGGCTGCGCTTCCTTTTTGGACGCGAGACATGCGACTTCGGTCGTGACGACGGTACTCGGCGCGAGCTGGGGGACTGTTGGGAAATCTCTTTTGTTGCGTGGTCGTTCGCGGCGGAGAAGAAGGGGGAGATGCAGGGCGTCGGACCTTTGGCACTTTTGTGTCTTTTTTTTAGCAAATATTGGCTTGTATTAGTCAGGGAATTAGGTAGTTTAGAGTCCCTGGAGATCGGCTACCCGTATCACGCCTCTTGGGTGCAGGGCTTGTGCCTGATACGCCATGAATTCAATCAATCAAGCAATCAAGCAATCCGTAAGAGTTCCCTTCTCTCCTTGTAGATAATCTAATTCACCTGATTTGACATCGTTAATCGCGCCTGTTAGCATACCGTGACAGCTCCGTGAGTAATAGCGGTTTTATCAGTGCGCTAGATGCATGCACTTCGATGATAGAATAACGGGAACTTCCCATCCTCTGGAAACATTTAATAAGTCCGAAACTCATATTTGAATGAACTCCATCGAATATTGCTTTTTCAATTTTTTCTTTCGGTACACAATTACTGATCGATTGTTGAGTGGATCTTTGAAACTATTGTTCCCTAGAGAATACGTGTCGTGAATCTGAGATTACTTGCCACTGCTCACGGATAGGCGTGAGTGAGGAATCATCATTGGTAATCCAACGGAATGAATTCTCGAGTAACGTTGCTTGAGAATTTGTCAGAGAAATTTGTCGGAGTGTGCATCATTAATGACAATGTCCATGAAATGTGCGACTTCGTTGGCGGTGCCTGATCGTCGGCTCATGCGTATCTTGCATCGTAATCAACAACTCAAATATTTCGAATATTTTCGAATGCTTAACTTGTGAACGTTACTTAAGCCAAGATGACTCTCAGCGGCATCTTCGATATGGTACAGGTTGAAATCATGATAAGTCTGTGTAGATTGAATGTTTCCCGAGATCCTCAGGATAGAACGGTCTCACTCGCGTGTACAATGTTAAGCATTCAGTACTATTTGTCGAAGTTCCGACTAATTGTGGCATGGCGATACAGGTGAGAAGAAAGTATTACACCAAGCGTCTGTATATATTACATGTAAAGAAATTCGTTACGTACCGGAACTATGTCACATGTAATTAGTACACATACGACATGTACACCTTAACTGATATGGTGCCAATCGTGCGAAAAAAAAGTAGCTCGTTGTCAACATACGGTTGCTGAGACTTCGGTACAAACTATAGTTTTATCAGATGGAAGCATTACAACAGCGGGTGATGCCTAAAAGTCTTGAAACCAAGCAAGCTCCCATCTCACGTACTCCAATAAAATAATAAGGTCGAATGGCGGAGTGGTGCACCGTTCGGGTCGTTCTCCCATATAGAGTCTGGGAGTCAAAGGCACATACCCCACCCGAGATAGGAGAAAGCTGCTTCCAGCCAAACAAGATCCTCACCCTACGATTCTCGCCTGATTAGGTGTGTGATTATGACGAAGCTACACTGGGTACTTGAGATGTCATGCTTAAAGCGGTGGCTACTTCAAGTCTTTTGTAGGACAGATTGATAAGTACAGTTGACTCTCGTTGTAATGATGTGGGGTAAGACCTAAATAGGGCTCTTCATTGGAGGATGTAATTGGATTGGCCAATGAAAGCCCTTGTTTAAGTCTTGCCCCACATCGTTACAAGGAGAGACGACTGTAAATTGAATTGTTTTGAGCAACGTGACAACTATTTGGAAAATTCGTTTTCGAAGAAATTTTCTACGTCATCCCTGACCACCCAATGACTAATCCATAATTCCTGTCTAATTAATTCCAAAAGGTTGAGTTCCTCCAATCAGAACGAGAGACGACATATGCGAGAGTACACGGTGGGATAAGAAATCGAAAGTTCCTGTAGTCCCCGTCTGCGATGGTTTCAGACCTTAATTCTATCAAAATGTATATAATACTAGGAACAAAAATAACAACTAAAAGGGACGTCAGGAAACTTCGATTTCCCATACCATAGTGTACTTCTATAAGATAGCTGTGAGTGGCTGGAATGCATTCCTGCGCCAGACGTAAACACTTGAGGGTAGGAGAGGCGGACAGGCGCCGGACGAGTGAAGTCAAATGAAATTCGAGTGCTAGTGGCCCTCATGTCATGTGGAGTCATCGCTCCATACACGATACCAATGTCATTCTTTTTTTTTTTTAGGTCATTCTTGCGTATGCAGCCTGAGGCTATGACGCGCATGATTACGGAAGACATGTACATTTCGCAGAATGACTCAGTTTGACGTTTGGAACACTCATACTCAGATTTCATTTGCAGATACCACTATACGAGAATAACGCCTTACGACATGTACCCTCTTCCATGAATACCCACCATAGGGAAAAGCGAGAAAGACCTGTGGTTAACTGTGCATGCTTTCGTCATCCCACGATTACAATATCACCGTAAGAGAAGTGGTGTAAAGGTCTTGCTGGATTCGAACCAGCTTTCTCCTGTCTCAAGTAGGGCATGTGTCCAAGCTAGCCAGACTCTACTTGGGAGAATGGCCCGGACAGTGTACCACTGCACCATCCGACCCACCAATGTCATTCATGTCATAGTCTAAAGTTGGTAGACACAAGAATCACTTCAATGTAAAAAATATAAGTATTTTTCCACGTGACCAACATGGAGTACACGCGGTTTCAAAGTTAGCACGTAATTTAACCTTCCAGATTGAGATCTATTCTGTAAGCTATGAGGCGCTCATTGAGGTTCTCGGCATTAATAGACGCATGCCAACACAACTGCGCCCGTCATATTCAAATTAAGTCAGATCATGTGACGTTAAACAAGTACGGTGGCATGTCGATCAGGGTAGAGTAACACTTGCTTAACTAAAACGCGCGAACGTATGACCGATGCCAGGAGAGAACTGAGATTGGACCAGCAGCAATCAAAGTTAATTGAAAACACGTCAAAGTTTGGTTCATGTACATTTTTGTATGGATAAAAAAGGTTCGACTGTGATTCAGAAAAAATGGCCTTTTTTCGGGTCCCGCGGTTTGGGCAGTACTTGGTCCGTACATCTCACCTCGAACTGCACTCGTTCCAGCGTTGTTTGAGACGACCAGACCCGCATTCCTAGAGTTTCTGTCTCCCATATTATGATTCATGGAACTATATTTTCCTGACTGACTCAGTTAGATCTCAGCCTGAATCGTAAGATGGTATCAAGTCGTAACTGATGTGCTTCAGATTGAACCCGACTTGAATTAATAATACCCACAAAGTGTGTGAAAGTGGTAATGTAGCGATATTAACTTCAAGAGCTGATTCATCCTTTCTGTAACAATCAGAGCCTGAAGTAAAGTGAGGTTTGACCAAGAAGTCCAGAATGAGCCAGTTATTAAATCGCTCGACATTTCTCGTAGGATCGGTACTGGTACCGGCGCATATCGGAACAAGACCATCAAACGAAGCGACTGCCCTAATAGATATTCTGACAGTCAGATGTACGGCCTGTCATAGTTGCATGGCGGAGATATCCCTGCAAACTTAACTAAACATGTCATTTGTCACTGATTGGTCCAAAATTTAAGGTATTCTCCTTGTCAGATTCGGCTATCTGAAATTTAGCGAAGCTATATTGACTTGGCAGAGACAAACATCGTCTGAGATATGAGTTAAGGACTAAGTCCAATGACAGTATGACCTTGCAATGTACGACAGAAGAAATTGCACGGGTCTTATCTCTGGGCTGAACGAGCTTAGAGATGGAGATACAGTCTTGTGAGCGAAGGCTTGAAATGGAAGCTCCAAGCTTTGCCCTTGCCGGGGAAGTCCCTTGGTTCATTCGTGCCAGTTCAAGACGAGATATAGATCCTAGACTTACCCCTACTCAAATAAATCGACTCTCATTGAAGATTTCTTCTTTTCTACTACTTCCAGGAAGATCCAATATGTGTTGAGGGAGACGGAACAAAGGCAAGAAAGAAGAAGATGAAGCTTTTTTACTTTGCCTTAGCATCAGTGTTGCTTAGACGTGGTGGATGTTTGCCGGGAAGCCAGACGATAAGGGAAATACTACTCGGCGGTACACCAACAATACATCCTTGTGCCGAAATAAGTGCATCTGCAAGTTCTGCTTTGCGGGCGACCCCTAAAGGTATGTGAGAATCCGAGACTGAGAAATCACGAGATCAACGTGCTGACTCTCCTGCCGCACCAGCAAGTCCAAAGGTGAACGCGAAGCTTGCCTACGAGTGCCTCAACTCGGTTCCAATAAATCCAGTTGATGCGACAGCACTAGTTAAATCCATCCTTCCGTATGTGGAATGGCAATCAGATCTGTCATATCTAAAGAATCCGCCACGGGGATATTTGATGCCACCCGTAGATGTACTCGGGGAGCTGCGTCAAATATTAAAAAGTATTGAACTTAAAAAGTATGCGACAGAGCATGAATTTCAAATGGATCTTTTCAATGTTTTTCAATCAGTTCATGATGGCCATTTCAGGTACATACCAGATCTTGTCGGATCAATCCTGTTTCGACGACCTGTGGGAATTGTGAGTGTCAGCAAAGATGGAGTCGAAATTCCTAAAATTTACATCGACGGTATGCCCCCCATGAGTTCACCCAGAAAAGAAGTAAAAAAAGAGACTAAGAAAAGACAGCGGATATCAAGGCTTACGTGCGAGCAGGTAGCTCAACGATGCCATCAGTGATTACGCATATCAATGGGAAAGATGCGCTTAGTTATGTGACCAAGTCTATGTCAGCCACTAGTTTGCACGACCCAGATGCACAGTACAATAATATGATGTACGCAAAGGCTCACGACGCACATCATACCCGAACCAACTATCAGGGGTTATTTTCACTGATAGGCCTCCTTGGTCACTATTACCCCGGGCCAACGACGACGATTCGTTTCGCAAATGGGACGGAAATAGTCTATCAAAACTATGCTTCTGTGAGAGCAAAATTTGATGGAGTAACGGATGGATTATCGTTGTATCAGAAAATTTGTTCTGGAGCTCAAGGGCCGGCAGATGAGACGAACGGGACCAAGACAATAACTGAGCCTGACACGGAAACTGATTCGGACTCGGAGACTTCAGCGAACACCGAGCTTCAGTTGCCCGCAAACAGAGCATTTGGCTATCCGACTCCTGAGATTATATCAAAAGATAAGATGGTCTCGGGATATTTTCTCCAAGATCAAGCACATAAAGATGTGGCGGTGCTGAGTATATTATCATTTCAAACCAATTCAGTTCCGACATTTCAAACCATTATCCAGGATTTCATTGCGAGCGCAAAAGCTGCTGGAAAAACAAAGATTCTCATCGACCTCTCATCAAACAGCGGGGGAAATCTCCTGTGTGCTTACGATACATTCCGACAATTCTTTCCGCAGATCGAGCAAGATGGTTTTACGCGGATCCGGTCACACCCTGCCCAACAGATCATCAGTCAACAAATATCACAGCGCTCGTCTAATTTCACCTTGGAGAGTACTGATTCGTTGGATCATGAATACTATCAAACACCAATGAATTACAGATACGATCTTAATCTGACCAATCATCATTTCCCTACCTATGCCGATAAGTTCGCCCCTCAAACGTTCAACGGAGACAATTATACCAGTATTTTGAGATGGCAAGTCGACGAGCCAATGTTAACCCATCATAAATGGGGCATTGGTGCAAACATTACAGGATATGGTGATCGCAAAAACTTTACGCAACCTTTTGAAGCCGAAAATATTGTGATGCTGTACGACGGTTCTTGTGCATCAACTTGCGCCATATTTAGTGACTTCATGCGGATTCAAGGTGGTGTGAAATCGATTGCTATGGGAGGGCGTCCAACTAGAGATCCTATTCAAGGAATCGGAGGGACCAAGGGAGGAAATAGTTACACTTTCGGGAATCTCCGGAAGCTTGCTAGTCTTGCTATCAATACTGGCACGCCTGAACAAGTTGCTAGTTGGAAAGTTTTAACAGATATAACTGATCTACCGATAAATCGGAGCAGAGAGGCAGCTGTGAACTTTAGAGATATTATACTAAGGGATAATTTGAAGGATGGAATTCCGGCTCAGTTTGTGTATGAGCCAGCCAACTGTAGGCTATACTACGAGCCAAACATGATGATTGATGTTCGGGCTATCTGGAGAAAAGCCGCGTCAGCTGCATGGGGAGACGTGAAATGCGTCTCGGGTAGCCGTAAGTCGGAGACAGAGATAAAAAATATGCCCATACTTAGCCCAGAAGTCACCGAGCTGAAGCTTAGACGAAAACGCTCTTTAGCCCGTAGAAGAAAGGCAAGAGCTATAAAATTCAACACATTAGGTCGCTTCAGAACCTAGATCTCGTTTAACTTCAAATTCTTTGAATCCCGAGAACCCCTTTGATTTTAATCCCAGGGTCGCAATGATATCAGCGTGGTATGCGAACAAGGGGGGATTACAACATCGGTCTACAGAAAGGTCTCATAATAAAATCCGTGGGCGCGCGCAAGACATTTTAGCACATTTTCCTTCGCTCCTGAGCGGGTTAATGGGCATGGTTAAAAAGGGAATTTGGGGAATAGCTTTACATATGTATATATACCTATTAATATATGAATCTTTCTGTACATGGGGGGATAATTTTCGAGCGTATGATAGAATATATAATAATGATAATTCGAGCACGACGTAGCAACCCTCACGGCTGGAGAGAGTTTGACATGGCGTAGATCTATTTCCATCGCGCATACCGAAATGTTTGATTATTTGCAGAATGACTCTGTGTGAAGTCATGTAGATGACGTCAGATTAATTCTTTGGCCGCTATCCTGTATCCAATTGAACACAAGCTCCTCACCCAATCTTGATAGATACAGGCTACGCATGGGTCACGTCAAGGTGTCTCAAGAAGGGGGTTTATGACTGTCTAATTTGGGAATATACTGGTGTTTACATGCACTAGATTAAAATTTCATGCTTGTACTCCGGCACATGTAAGTTGATTTCCGCCTCAAGAGAAATTGTGATTTGACTCTGATTGGTGCCAAATCAATTGACGTTAGTGACCATCGAGTAAGTCTAAAACGAGAATCAGTTCATCATTACCAAATGCTGGAGAAATCTACGAGGCTTTTTTTCTCCCTCGTAAATTACCATCTAGGTAGGTATCAGCCAAATTATAACTAACCACATGATAATTCGCCATCCCGACGCCAGTCTCGTAGATGACTAGCCTCGCGGAAACCGGTGGTCTGAAGCTTCCCAGATCTGGGCTTGCTTCAACCTACACTTCAGTGTCGAGAGACACGCAAGGGAATAGGTGAGATGGTATTGTAACTGCCACGTTTAATTGGATACAGACACACGGGGGAGCGTTCACGCTGGACACGCGGCTCGACACCAACACGTCGTGTCTGACAAAAAAGCCCCCAAGTTCACGATGCGGCAGGCGTGCTAATGTCGATATGAACGACCTGCGCCGGCGCACACCACATCGAAGAGTTGACCAGTGCTCTGATCGAGCCATGAGAGCAGTGTCTAGCCCGCATCTTCCGGTATGAGAAAACGACTCAAGATCATGTCCGGAGCAAGGCGAACCAGATCATCCGATCTGCCGTTTTGTTCGTTGGAGTTCCCGCAGGTGACCGATCGGGCGACCGTCGTGAATCACTTGATGTTGCCAGGATTACCAAGGTTCGAAGATTCAATGGTGCCAGTGACATAACCCCGCCAAACGCGAAGTCACGATCTCGTGTGCTTCGCGCCTCTGCGATCCTTTCTCTCTGGCTGGACATGGTTCGTCTTCCTCGTACAGTGTGTGTTCCGTTGACCATATCCGATAGAGTGACAAGGATACATGTGATGAACATGAGTCGGATCTGATAGAGCGAGGTGACGCTTGGACCATAACAATCGTGAAAACTCTTTGTTCTATCTCTGTTTATCGCATGAGTCTAAATAGCGCATTCCGTGCTGAGAGGGAGGGAACATGTATTTCGCACTTCACGACGACTGACTTTCTTTCTCCCACGACGTTCCTGATGCACTGAGTAATAGCAACTTTTACAAGTCCCTTTTCCAAGTGCATTTACAACCATTCCCATGCCTTTGCGCGGATGCCTCCTATATTTGCTTCATGTTCAGTGCACTGATTCGACGTCGTTTGCCACTCACTCCAAGTCACGTTCCTCGTATCAAAATTAGATCTTTTTGTCCTCCAGATTCGAGTTCGCGTTGCGACGAACATGTCGGTGACGGGTCCTGTTTGAGATCACTTCAGAGCTTGGGCTGGATCTGTCATGTTCCGACTGACACGACTTTCTGGGCTTTTTTTCACTCTGGTCACACCTCCAATGTTTCTGGTCGCTGCGCGGTGGCTTCACTTCATCTTTATCTCTAATAAATATCATAGAATAAATCCCTGTAAATTGCCCAACGTGTAATGGTCAATCAACTAGCTTTAATCGCAACTGTAGAATATCTAAATTCTTGGGCTCGCTGCCTCATAGACTCGTGTCCCGTGGGATGTTTTTCCGTGTACCGATACGGGATCACCCTCTGTTATAATCTCTCTGTACGGAGTTGATTTTAGCAGGCGTCTGTACATCAGAACTTTACTACCGTGATTTGGAGTTTGAACTAAGATATACATAAACAAAGTTATGATGCCCACACGATAGAATAACTTGGAGAGGAACAATAGCATTGTGGATTGTTCGGGAGTAAAGGAACTTGTTGTGCTATCGACATCTGCGATCTACATAACCGGGATACTCGCGCCTTCGAGGCAGACAATAAGTACGCCCCCCTTCAAGCACTAATGTCGTCTCTCCGATCCGTTGCAGGTAATAGGACGCAGCAACCCAATTTGGCCTTGGCTGCGTCCGTACCCACAGGTGAGGACCTAGACCCCAATGAGTACTGTAAGAAATGTTGTCATAGACACAAAAACAGGTATTGTCACAGACTACACCCTGAACTGGCACCCCAAAAGGGCAACCATAGTCGCAAAGGAAAGGAAAAAGGGAATGTTGCTCTAGAGTATGAGTCCAACAATTCTGACTCTGAAGCCGACGGTATTATTGTAGCATGTTCTAGACTCAATACAAACCGTACCATCTATGATACCGGTGCTTCGCACCACTTTATTACATGTGAAAAACTTTTTTGTGACATCCAGAAGCTATCCAAACCATTCAAGTTCGACCAAGCGGTAGGCAACACTTGCTTGAATAGACAAGGGACAGCAAAGCTGAAAATTGGAAGCATTGTTATAAAACTCCATGAAGCCCTATATTCACCTAGTTCATCCTGTAACATTGTATCGGCAGGAAGACTTCAGAGATTAGCTAACGTTTATGCGAACAATGACAAATCATTGTTGATACAGAGACATACATCTGGCCCTGATATCCCAATATCCCGTTTACTATGCAAAAACGATGTGTACTACATCAACCCGTTGGAAGCTGACACACCGCGCGTAAACCCCATAATAGCGCCAGGCGTAGCCAGAATTCCAGTCACCACAAGTGCACAACGCTGGCATCAGCGACTGGGTCATATAGGACAAGGCATTTTGAAAAAGACCGCCCAATACGCCAAAGGCATGAAGGGCATTGACATGAGTGAATTGTCAATGTGCGAGACATGTCATCTAAGCAAAGCTCAGAGATTTGTCTCCAGAGAGCCAAGGCCCACACCACATTCACCATTAGATGAAATATTTGTTGACACAGTGGGTAAGATCGCCCCTGCAATAAACGGCCACCAATATGCCGTAATTATCACAGATGCTAAAACACGAATGCGATGGGCAATCACAACCACATCCAAAGATAAAATCGCTTCACTTCTAATCCAATGGATCGAATTCCAAAATTCCCATTTCGGAAAAAGAATCCGTGCAATCTTCCGAGATGGTGGCACCGAATTCCTTCGCATGCAATCCTACTGTGAACAGCACGGTATACGCACTGACATCTCTGCACCATCCACTCCAGAACAGAATGGGGTATCTGAAGCCGCTAACAAAGTTATACTGAGATTAGCCAGATCAATGCTGATTGACGCACGCATGCCAGCTACATACTGGCCATGGGCAGTCGACCACGCATGTCTCATTGCCAACAGACTATACTGTCTTCGGACAAAGCAAATTCCTCTAACTGACTTCATGCAGGGTCTTAATCAACCCCATACAGGTCAAGTCGATCTCAGATATACCCCAAGATTTGGATGCAGAGCGTATAAGCTAATAACTCCAAAGCCAGGAAAGTTTGAACCCAGAGCCACGAAAGGATGGTTTATTGGTTTTCAGAAAAATACCAGTAAAAACTTCATCGTATACCATCCCCACTACGCCTCCACGCAGGGGTGGAAATGGATCGAAAGCTTCACTCCGCATGCATCTTTCAACGAAGATGTCATGTTTGGCGACGAACTACCATCCACTATTCAGTAACACACACATAGTTACTGGGCAAACAATAACTCCTTATTCAGTGAAACAAATATTAACACTGAACGTAGCAGAAATACGTCGACTCATGATTTCCAAACGCCAGAGCCGTTTGAGGGGGAGAACCTACCATCCACGCCGGCAGTCGACCCTGTCATAGCAGATGACCCACCAATGCCAGCTGAATCAGAGGAGCAGTCATCACAGACTTACTCCCGCAGTCCAAGTCCAGCTTCATGCGATAATGAGCAAAGTTCACCAGCTGAATCTCACCATACTGACCAAACATCACAAAGTCCATCTCCTCCATCCACCCCTTACTGCCACTCACAAGAACTCATCTTGCAGCCAGGAAATCAGGGGGAGTCAAGCGCAGAGGAAGACTTAGAAGAAATAACATATGACCAAGTCATGACTGGCTGGGATCCCATACGCCCTACTGCTGGGCAAAAACGAGCGCACTCACCCGAAAGGGACCATAGCTCAGAGGAAGACCTGGAAGAAACACCGTATGATCAAGTCATGACTGGCTGGGATCCCCTACGTTCCGTTGCCGGACAAAAACGGCCGCACTCACTAGATAGAGAATACTCACCGCCAAAAGAAACTATGACAACCAGACGAGGCAGGCAGGTTGTGAAGCATGACTACAAGCGTCTACACTATGGCAAGTCAGCGCAAATCTCCCCCGACCCGAAAACATGGAATGAAGCAATGACGTGTTCAGAAGCCACGCAATGGAAGAAAGCAGCAGATGAGGAGTTCCGCTCCCTCAAAGATAAAGGAGCCATTAAGATCATCCAACGCACCCAACTCCCTCAGGGACGCAAACCAATGAAGTGTAAATGGGTATTTAAGAAGAAGTTCCAAGCAGACGGCAGCATTGAGAGATGGAAGGCTCGATGTACAGCAAAGGGCTTTACCCAGAGACAGGGCATAGATTACCAGGAAACTTTTGCACCAACCCCACGCCCTGAAACCGGCAGAATCATGCTCGTGTTGGCCCACCAATTTGGTTGGCATCGAAGACAGGGTGATGTCCCAACCGCCTTCCTAAATCCTGACCTTGACATAGATCTTTACATGGAGATGCCACAAGGCTTTGAGAAAGAAGGATGCATTATACTCCTTCGAAAAGGACTCTACGGTCTGAAGCAAGCTGCCGCACTATGGTACGATGACGCAAAAGCCACGCTTGCCAGACAAGGTCTCCATCCAACAACATCAGACGTGTGTCTGTATACCAACTCCCACAAGGACCTTTTTGTGGTGATGCATGTAGACGACTTTCAAGTCATGGGACCCAACTTAGGGAAAATAGAAAACCTGATGCAAGCCCTACATAAAAAGTATAAGCTAAAGACAGTGAGCATAGACCTATTTCTAGGCATCCACATCAGCCACCCAAGGAAAGAAATCCTTGCATTATCTCAGGGTAAATATGCGCGAACGCTAATCGACAGGCACGGTCTGACAGACTGCAAACCTGCATCATCCCCCATTGAGCGTCTAATGCTCTCGAACGACCAGAAGAGTGCATCAGAGCACGTAACAAAATACAACTCAATCATCGGTGGCCTGCAGTTCCTTGCGAACAACACACGACCCGATATTGCTTTTGCAGTAAACCACCTAGCACGGTTCTTAGTTAACCCTTCAGATGAGCATCTCCAGGCAGCACTTCGTGTATTGAGATACATCGCGAAAGAGCCAGACCGGGGAATTATCTTTACTAGATCAGTGGGCAAACCCACAATTGAAGCATACACTGACGCAGATTTTGCAGCAGACCCGTCAACTAGCAGATCGACTTCAGGGACACTAATATTGCTATCGTCTGGGCCAGTGAGCTGGCGATCGCATCTCCAACGAGAGGTTGTCCTGTCCACCACAGAAGCTGAATACCTTGCAGCCACGGAGACCTGCCGATAACTTCAATGGACAAAGTCATTGCTACAGTAACTGAACGTCACTGATCGCATCACGGGAGCAAAATGCACAAGGCTTTACGTAGACAACCAATCAGCTATATCGCTCATTAAGAACCATGACAACCACAGAAGATCAAAGCATATTTCTCTAAGAAACTTCTACTGTCGTGAGCAACACCAGAAGGGCTTAGTTGAAATGGCCTATGTACCTACCTCGAAACAGTTGGCCGACTGTCTAACCAAGGTAAAGTCACCAGTGCAGATCCAGTAGCACTATGAGTCGTTACCGACAGGGGGAGTGTTGTGCTATCGACATCGGCGATCTACATAACCGTGATGTGGATCGCATCAGGTGCACCATACCGCACGTGTGAGGTCAGGTGCTAAGTGGATCATAATATGTTTGATGTGTTTGACACGGTGGGTCAAACACTAAGCGAGAATATTCGTATATAAATAGTGGGCTCTCCGCACAATGTATTTAGATATATTCATCATCCATTACACATCAATTATTACACATTATCTTCTCATACAATCTCCTGCAATACCATAGTGACATCTTTGCAAAGGTCAGCACATGATGATACCTCCCAAATCTCATAACTGTAACAGAACTTGATATTGTTGTTCACGTGCAGTGGGCTGTATAGGCGGTCAAGGTTAAGTGAAGTCGCCTGTCATTTACAGGGTTTTTTGCCGATGTTTACCCAAACATAGTAATCTACCGTGACGATTACGATTAAGCGAGGCCGAATATGGTAAAGCTTAAGACTCTGTTCAAAAATAAGGCGAGAGAAATTGAGGTCGACAAAAGTGAAGTCGCCTGTCTCTCTCCACTTTGTTTCGCACTAAGCCTAAAAAATCGAGTTCATACGTCATATTAAAACTTGCAATTCAGGTTTGCTGTTGATACAGATTTTTAAGTCTAATATGAAATAGGACTCCCATTTGCATTCAATACTTCCTCGCATCTTCTAGCCATACTCCCAATCAGTTGTGTAGGCTTTTCCTCTGTTGTACTATGGTACCATACCTCTAGCATAATGGGTCGAGTCTCCGCCCTGTTCCGCTGTCTCGTCCGCTCAAACTCCGGGTATTGTTCTTGTGAGTAGTATTTCATCACACTCCATACATTTTCGATCGGGTTTAAATCAGGGGAATTAGCAGGCCAAGGCATAGATTCAACTCCATTGGCATCGAGAAACTCCCTAGCCAGACGTCCTTTATGAACAGAGGCGTTGTCGTGCATATAAAGATATAATCATGGCCCGTCTCTTCTCTCTTTTCTCTGATCCAATTACCTATCCTTGGGAGGATATGTTCACTATCTCCTTCAGAGGTCATACTCCCCCACTCCCGCTCCCGCTCCCAAATGACACAAGGACCTCGTTCTGTTCCCGCGAAGCTTCCCTAGAACATCCAAGAGTTGTTCTTCTTGTAACGATCGATAAAACAAGTGTCATCAAAGTCTTGGACCCTCTTTTGACGATAGTAGAGTCCGAGGTATTTTTGAAAATGAATAAGATTAGACTAACTTTTCTGGTAACATATCCAGACATTATTCGGCTATCGTTTATCCATGTCTCGTCAATGCAAAGAACTCGTGACCACTCTTAACGCTAATTCAGATGCGGTTCGCTCCACCGTATTCGGACCGCACGATGATTCCCAGAAAGCAGGGGAGAGCTACTTGGAATTCGCCGCTCGTAACCTCGTTTTCTGAGCGCATTCCGAATTGCGTATTCTCCGGCACTCCAACGACTAAAGTGGAGAGCCAGTACAAGAAACGACATTTGCCTAGTTTCCCGCGAAGAACAAACAAATGCCTCCAGCTCGTTAACTTGGGCTGAGCTTAAGAGCTGTGGACGTCCTGTCCGAGGTTGGGGAGAGGCACGACCAGATCTGATCGTGTTCCGAACTTGAAGGGTTGTGACTTCAAGTTGATCTGCTATTTCTCTATTAGAGAGTCCGGCTTTGTGGAGTGTGAGTATCTAAATGTAATTAATTTAAGTGGGAAAGTTTTCTTATAGTTGAGTTCCTGGAATCACCTGCAATCTTTGGTCTCGAGTAAGATAGGGCGCACGTTTACTAACCGATGGAGTAATTTGAGTATTCATTCTGCTAAAGTTTTTGTTAGCATACAGGTACATTTATCTGTTTGATCGGAGATTGCATATTTGTATTGAACGAATGAAGCTTGTTGTATATTTCTATACCGCGCTAGAGATTTGGTAAAGTTTGTGAAATGAAGGAAAATGTTGATCCAGATGTCTAGTGAAAATTGAGGTCAGCGGAAATGAACAGATCCAGATTTGTTAGACATGAGTCGAAAGGATACATTAGAGGAAATGAAACTTGGCACAGAAAATTATGTATTTTAGTAGTAGTTTTGTTTATTCGTGCTCTGTAAAGTCCAAGACTATTATAACACTAGGGCTCCTCTCTGACCCAGGCCACACCTTTTACAGTGCTCCTATTCCCTTTTACCTCGAACCTAAGATCATTGATACATTGACCCATGACGGGTAGCCATTTAGCTCAGTAATTGTAGAACTTTGTAAGAAGATTTGATTGAATTAATCTGAGAACTGAGGTCTATCAAAGCAATATATATATATATTTCATTCAAGCTCATTCCGCTACGTTACCCAGCCAGCTATGACCAGAGGAATGTGGGAGATCGTTATGAGGTCTCCGAAGGGTGGTCAACAGGATTCTTAAGAGGATGATTAAAAGGATTATACGCCCATTACAATAAAGCAACTATAAGAGATATACCCAGTGATTATCTGATCGGTACAAATTTAACTTATGTCGGATGTTCGGGTGCCGGGTTGTACAACGCATTGATTCGGCATGGGTTGCGCTGGAAGATGACCCGATATTATCCGACTCCAACAGTAATTACCCGTAGAATTCAACCACCTTTTCTACGGAACCTTCTGCTCAAAAAAAAATTGAAAAAGAGCAGCCGTGGAAACCGGTACGCGGGAAAAAGTCTCAAAAAATCTGCAACTCCAGCCAGGCGAGGCCTAGACACCAGAGCCACACGAGGTGCGTATCCCCATCTGTATCTCCCTAATATCTCATAGTCCAGATATCCTCCTTATACCGACACCACCAGCGCTCAGGTAGCGGTGCTCTTTCCTCGGGAGACAGTGTAATGCCAGAATATCTGTAAACAGTGAGAATTCATCTTAGTAAAAAGGGCTAACTTAGTCTGATCCATCACCACCATAACGGGAACTGGGTACGCCCCGGGAACTCGTTTGGATGACTTTTCCTCCGTGACCAAGTAATGCGTGTTTCTGTTGGCTCTAAAGATAAACTCCAGGTTCGTAGGGGACACCACGTACAGGTAGAAACGCCGTCTTCGTCCCCCGAAAATTATGTATTGGTACCGGGATGCCCTGTTTGAGGAACTTCATCTTGCCTTCACCGCCTGCTGTTTAAGGCTGATAATACCCCTACACGCCAACCCATGTCGATTAAGCGAAGACTTCACTTACACTTGACCCCCTTTATATAACAAGGAATCTACACCGGCCAGATGAATAGTTTTTATCTACGTATCGAATGAATTGAGAAATCACTGCGAATACAGAAATTTCCTCCTTGTGATGACCATCTAACTTCGTCCGTTCGCGTCAACCGTCATCCCGCTACTCTTCATTACCTATTTTTTTAATAAATACCCACCAAGTGGCGAAGAAGCGCGGGAGCCCTTGCGTCCTGCCGGGTAGATATTCAAAGGTCCACGTACTTACTGTGCCACTACGGCAAGTTTTCCCAGCTCCACTAAATATGTGTGTCTCGACAGGGTATATATGCTTTCGCTAGCCTAACCTGGAAAGCTTGGCAGTTAATCTATGAAAATTTATGGAAATACCTGAAAATTTTATATGTGAAATTCCTCACACAAAATGTATCGCAGCTTCTAATTTTGGTTCAAATCAGGTTATGAATTCATTATTCTAATTGTCCAGTTCATAATAAGTTATAGAGGCTAGTACTTTGTCGGGCCACCTTGAGCTTCATCCATGGCCCTGCCCCAAGCTTCTGCCACAATCCTTCGAAGCTCATCCTGCGACCTTTTATTTTCCGGAACTAGATCAGGATTTTGATATGTGATGTAGTCCTTCATCAACTTCCCGATATGCACTATGGGGCTCAAGTCAGGGGAATATGGTGGCCATGTACAGCAGAACCCCTCTTAACTAATAGTGGGTCCCGGTATAAGTGTTGAAAATATTCATTGAAATTGAACTAATTATATTTGCAATACTTACCCCTACACGCAAAATGACCTGTAAGAATAAGTGTTGCAAATATAAAAGTGCAAGTTACAATGGATCTTTCCAACACTTACACCTGGACCCACTATCGAGTTAGAGAGGGACGGCTGTATACCCTGCACAGACCCACCTGTAATAACTTACCGTAGCGGTACAGTAGGGGTTAAGTGTTGCAAAAGTAAGTACGGTAGAACCTGCCCAAACCCATAGTGGGTCCCGGTATAAATAAAAAATAAATGTTTCTATTATCCTATTTCGGCGCCTGAAGGCCCACGTAGGTGTTTTCGGAAGATACGTATTCTTTGTTATAGAACGACTCATTTTGACGTTAGGGACACTCAGAGTCAGATTTCATTTGCAGATACCACTATACGAGAATAACGCCTTACGACATGTACCCTCTTCCATGAATACCCACCACAGGGAAAAGCGAGAAAAACCTATGGTTAACTGAGCATGCTTTCATCATCCCACGATTACAATATCACCGTAAGAGAAGTGGTGTGAAGGTCTTGCTAGATTTGAACCAGCTTTCTCCTGTCTCAAGTGGGGCATGTGTCCAAGCTACTCAGACTCTACTTGGGAGAACGGCCCGGACAGTGTACCACTGCACTATCCGATCCTCCCGGTATAATTACTGTAGAGATTCACTGACACTTTATTGTTTATATTTGCAATACTTACCCCTGTACGCAAAATGACCTGTAAGGGTAAGTGTTGCAAGACTAAGCTCCAAACATTCAATAAATCTCAATAATACTTAAACCCGGGACCCACTATCGGCTTGGACAGGTTCTACTGTACCTTAAATCCACATTGACAATTGTTCACTTGGGACATAGCTGTTACATGCTACATGAACATGATGACCAGTCAAGATTTGACTTGACTGCCGTCTATCGTCAGCTTAAAATTTTGGCAAGAATCTTGCCCTCTCTTTTTCAATATGCTTTGTCCACGACCAAAACCTGTTGAATGACCATTGAGTGCGAGGATTCTTCATATCGTGCTATTCCAGGCTTAGACACCCCTCTAAATCTGTCTGAAAATGTAATTCTCCCTTTACAGAGTATATTAAAGCAAAATGTATTGTACTAGGTATGGGATTCAGGTGTACATAAACATAATGGTAGAACAGTCTGAGTGATTACAAGAGCACAAAGATGTTGCGAAGAATGTAGAAAAATGTAGATAATTTTTTTGATTGCTCATTACGTCGTGCCGACGCACAGCACATGGCCCTAAGAATCATGTACCGGTTAGCTCAGTCTATTTAGGGCTACCCGACGCGTTAGTCTCCCGAAAGATTCCAATCAAGGAGATGTTCCTTCCTCACCCACAGCCCATGAGATTCCCCCGAGCCAGTTCTATCTCTCGACCATCTGTCCCGGGTCATAGATCCCGTGGTTTCTCAATTACCAACTGCCCTTCCCAACAGTTGATCCAGAAGTGACTTTTCAACCGGAAAACTCTGAAACAAAAAACCCATTGACTGAGGTGGTGCCGTTCCACGAATGTACTTTGCCAGCAGAAGGAACACCGACAATGTAGATCTCAGAGCGATTAAGATACATCGGATTTGTGCAAGTATTTAGGGTGTCGGCGCACTTTCTAAGACATTGCTCTGGCAAACGCACAACGCATCGCAGTCAAATTTCCCCACGATTCGCTCTCCAAAAATACACTGCCTCCTCTCTCGCATCTCAATATTAGTCTATTCTTTTCTTGGGGAAATTCCTGCAGACCTCTCCCCAAAAGTGATCCGTATATCACATCACCCTTCCCAAATTTATGCTCCACGACTTAAATCCTTCGTCGGGTGCCCATGACGTCGGGAGTGAGTATGCGGGTGCTTATTCAGATAGATGATGACTTTTTTTTCGGGTGAATTTCGGAGAATTGGGGCTCCAGTTGATAGGATATCTGGGCGCGAGAGACTTAGGGTTGGTTAGGTTCTTGGCTGAGAGAATGGTGAGGAGCCATCCACCGAGAGTGCCTTACGGGCCCTAGGGGCTGTGACACGAATGACACTAGCACGGTACATGGAGCGACGACTCAGCATGACATGAGGGGCACTCACACCCGAATATCGTTTGAAAACATCACTCAAAGTCAGGCACTTTACACCCGCTTCTACCCTCAGCCGTTTACCTCTGCCACAGAGGCGCATTTCAGCCAATCGCAGCTAATCGATGTGCCTTTGTCATCGTCACATTCATGGCCAAGCGAGAAATATGGTGTGGAGGTCTTACAGGAATAGAACCCACTTTCTTTTAAGGCATGTGCCTCGGGTATCCAGACTCTACTTGGGAGAACGGCCCGGACGCTGTACCACACTACCATCCAAGCCTGACTTAAAGGTTACACGCACAAGAATAATTTAAAGAAAAACCAATGTCGATCGCTTGTGTACCAGAGCGTAGCTGACCTAAATGTCGTAAAGTTTACACGCTCTGATTTACGCCTCACTTCTGGTAAAGAATATCTGAGTGGACTACTTGTCGATGATCTAATGAGAGACCCACGACTCAGATTGTGCTATTCAGATGCTGTCTCGCAAGGCGCCCATAGGGCAGTAAAGTCAATGAAAAGGAATCTTCGGCGTACCTTTATTTTTGGCCAATATAATGAGGGCGCATGAATTGTGGGAACAACTCGAACACCTTTGGATGCCTCTAAAGAGCAGTACGACGAGGTTAAAACCCGAGACTGTATCAATATCAGTGGCATGCAAAGTAAGGACGAGTAAAGCCCTTATTCTAGACTCCCATCAAACTCAATAATATTTCTCGTGTACTTGCTTCCACAAATCCAACTTGCTGTCCACAAATGCGTAATCATGATATCTTCAAATTCTCTCAAAATTTCATAATCCAGCTATGATCGAAATATTTCTCCTGACCTACACAAGTCATCAAGCTAATACTTAAACCGTGATAGATGCAATACGCGTGTAGTACGCCGTCACTAGATGTCGTCTGGTGCTGTAATTTAGGATCGAAGAGGTATCGCATAATCTGTAATGCTTGAATCTTCCGAAACAGCACACGAGAGGCTACCTGCATCGGCCTGGCCTTCTCTAAGACTCAGGAGTCCTGATATCTCATGGGAGCTAGATAAACGGATGTGAATTTTGATAATGAACGAGTAAAGTAGTGAGGAGAGAGCCAGGTAACTAGCCAACGCTGCTTAGATCAATGCATTGAGTACTGCCTGACGAACTCGCAACCAAACTTAGATTTGCGCCAAGTAACACGAAACGAGAGAGTTATCTAAAGGCATCTCATGTCATAGAGTGCCTGTTAGTCCGAGTATTTATGTTGATTTCATTGAAAAGACCCAAGAAGATAGGTAAAGATTTGTCTTATTTTTTCCGATGTATCGACAAGCTAGCTACTCCAGACACTTATGGCTTTTCAATCCTCACATAGATTTCATTGAGGTTTACCAATCTGGTACATATAGATGTTCACCCTAATTCCCAAGACTGTGTTGCTAGGTGACGATAGCTAATCATTAGGGGCTACAGTTCAAGGATTATGACCAGGCAGTGTGAATAGTTTTAGAAGCTAGATCCTTGTCCACCTAGAGTCAAGACGGCTGTCTATTCCATAAACATTGCTGTTGGCGCCATGAATATTGTACTTGAATGCAGGTCCTAAATAGTCACAAATTAGTATAGACTAAGGATGTTGAAAAGAGCATGGTGTAGTGCATTTGGGAAACACAATTAAATAACCCTCTTCCTATGGTTAGAATTCATTGATATCTCGTTGATTAACATTGATTTATTACGAAGCCTCAAGTAAAATTTAGAGCTCTCCTTCAAACCCATTTCCTTCCATGTTGACATCCCATCACCAATGGGTCTTTCTTTCTGCCACGCAGATTATTATTGCGACATTATCCAATCATTCGAAGGTGAGGCAGATCTCTAGTGCAAATTCAGCACGCGAAGATCTGATTCCTAAATAAACATTCTAGCGTCGCTAACGTACACTGTAGCTTGGCCAAGTGAGATTGTACGATTTCCAGTGTGCGAGAAAATACTGGAATGCCTAAGGCAGTAACATTTCAGACAACCAAAGGTATGGCATTGGTAAAATGAAATGAGGTCGGGATGAATTGGAGAAATACTATAAGGTTGATGACAGAAACTAGTTTGGAAGCCTAGAATTCCGTTCTAACTACAGCGTATCATAGTGATCTCAGACGTAAAAATTTGACTTATGTTTAAGGGTGGAATGACCTGAAGATTGAGCAATAGGGTTTCCTCGTTGATGTCGTTACACAAAACTGTGTCCAAGTCAAGATTTTGGAACCTTTTATAACACGTGATCAATCCAGCCTCATTCAATGTAAACACCATGGAGCTTGATTGTGACAGCGCGAATGTTCAACAGCAAATACCCAGCAAAACAACCTTGCGACTCCTCTGCACGTCTGAATAAAATCACCATAAAATACCGATCTCCTTGCGATCCTTGCGCCGATTTTATTTTATCGTGATAATTACTCCCGCCTGACAAGACACCCTCGCCAGCAGATGTTCATTAGATTTTTGGATCAATGACTGCCATTCTTCGAGCTTGGAATCCTCTCGAGTCTTTGATAATGAGTCAACCTGTTTCACGGAGGAGAAGCAAGCGTTTAGCAGGTAAGACTGCTCCGGGTTTGCGCGAAGGTTTATTCAGGACCTGCTTTAACATTTCACAGCATATGATGAAGAAGACGGAGATTTCATTTTCACGCGCGGTGCCAAAAAAGCCAAGATAAAACATCCAGAAGCAGAAGCCCCTCCTTTCTCCACACCCTCTGCGCCGGTTGTGAAGAGGGGTAGGAAACCCAAGGAACCGTCCAGAGAACGCGAAAATGGGATTGGCTCGACACTAAAAAAAGATAAAGACAGAAAAGCTACTTCTTTGACATCTACGCGCGGCCTCGACTCATCTATTGCGCCGAGGAAGAAAAGGACTACACGTTCATCTATCGATAAGACCCAGATCGAAAATGCCCCCAATCAGAGCTCAGCGTATCATGGCAGTCAAGCAACGGCGGACAAAGCTAATTTTAAGTATGCTGGAGCTCAGTTTCAGCATAAGCAATCAACGATAATATCCTTACCCTTGAGTGACACACCCGTAATCAACCGTAACAAAGAGCTCAGAAAAAAAGCAGGCAACAGTACAAGGAGAAGCAGCCTAGGACTTCGAGGTCGGAGGGCTAGCTCGTTAATTGATAACGGGCATAGCGCGATTCCGCACCGTGAAGTTGAGACGTCCGATTTCTACAAGCATATCGAGGCTGATGGGTTGAGTGAGCCTAGACGAATGAAGCAGTTATTGACTTGGACGGGAGAGCGGTGCCTTGGGCCCAAACCTCTGCATGGAAACTCAGAAACGGCCGCAGAACTAGCAGGTAGAATTATGGTTTAAATTTAGAATCTCGTGACTGACTTTGTTACAGCGCGGCATGTAAAAGAATCTCTGCTGAAGGACCTATCGGAAAAATCCGAACTTTCAAATTGGTTCAATCGAGAGCTTGCTCGAGCAACGGTAGTCAAAAAGCCAAATCCCAGAAATATTGAACTAGAGAATGGCCTTCAGGCAATCGAAGCACGGCTCAAAATGTACGCTGACCTCTAAATTCGCTCAGGAATGCGCTAATACATTGAGCCAGATTACGTGATGAAAAAGACAAATGGAGAGAACTGGCGAAACCTCCACCATTACTTCCTCCAATCTTACCTCAAGGTACCATAGAAATAGACGCTTCACTCATAGATTCATCTCTTCTTGATCCTGAACAAGCAGCCATTCTAGCCGAAGTATCATCCCATTCAGCTCATGATCTCAGAAAACAAGCTTCTGATAGACTTAAAATGCTACAATACAGGCTGGAATTACAAGTTGATCAATTGGCAGACGGGTTACATAAGATTGATATGTACCAAGAAACTGTCGGGAGGGTTGCAGACAAGATACTCTGTTTTAGTGCACTTAAGCTAGAAGAACGAGATAAAAGAGAAAAAGAAAAAATTGGGACCCGAGATATACCAATGCAAGAAGTTTTACGAAGTTTAAGTCGAATTTTACCGGAAAGAAATATTCAGAATTGATAGGAGTTCTCAAATGTGTGTGGCGTTAGTTCGTGATGCGTGCAATACCAAGGGATTACTTATGGGAATTGGGTTAAAAGGAGGTATTAAGCAGCGGTGTTCTGGAGTATCTGAGCGACGGACTGTAAATCTTCACAATTCCTTTCGACATGATGTAATGGCGATCCAACTTTCTTCGAATTTACTACTGATTTCTTGAGACGACCTAACTTGTTGGGGTCGATTGAGTGGAGTTTTTGTTATGAGAACACAGACCGATGCTAGTACGTGTAGTCATGTCGCATCGCAGGGAGGCCGAAAACTGAGAATTTTAAAGGACACAATGTAGTATCCTAGCTGAGGAAGTAATTCTGGTCATGATTTCCTTCTCTCAGACGAAGATATAAAAACGAGTGGGCCAGTGTGTAACACGGTATCAGTATACATAGTATCCTCAATGTGCAACTTGATCGTTCATGTCGACGGAATCTACAGCTGCTTATGAGCCGGATATCGATGCTAGGACCTGATATCGGCATCTATTTCACCTAAACCTTACGGCACTCACGCGCGCGCACCACTCCATGAAAGCCCGCATCCACGACAACGTACATCAGAGTATCTGAGTTAAAAAACTATCTACATCGGCCAGCGAACTGCTGGAAGATGTGCACCAGAGCCTTTCTAGAACGACACGAGCGGCGCGTCGAGGATCACTGTTCTCTGCGATACCCTCCCTTCGCCCTCGCGCTTTTCCCACGACCCGTAGCCACTCCGATTCATTTGATGGAAGACTGTCTCCCATTCACCCCGCACCCCGCTTCTGATCCGTCGCATGCAGCACACGGAGAGACTACCCACGTCTCGTGCTAGCACTAGCGCTACCGGGCGCCTGATGCGGCGTGAAGAACGGTGAGATCGACGTTAGTCCGAGCGCCGTACCCAGCCCGCGATGCGGTGTGCTCGGCATGTCTGCTTTTTATTTACAGTCACCCCTCTCTAACTCGATAGGGGGTCCCGGTATAAGTGTTGAAAATATTCATTGTAACTTGGACTTTTACATTTGCAACACTTACCCTTACAGGTCATTTTTCGCGCAGGGGTAAGTATTGCAAATGTAAATGGTGGAATTACAATAAATATTTTCAACACTTATATCGGGATCCACTATCGAGTTAGAGAGGGACGACTGTACTTCTGATCTCTTAATTGCACACGCGCTACTAGATAAACCGTGACACGTCAGGACTCTATCCCCTCGACAGAGCAAGAGTCTTCCGAAGCCGGCAATCTGACTTAAACAAAAACCTAACACAGGTCCAGACCGATGTAAATGAGGCTTCTGATGTGGTTGAATCACCAAGAACGCCGAAAAAGTCGAGGAATCTGTTGTGTAATCAAGTGTGCAAGATGCAAATATGCCACACCACGTAATTACATGAGTTTGTAACAGTCACGTGAATATTGAATAGAATTGTTTGTGTAGCGAGAATAGTGAAGCATACAAAGTAGGCGTCTCGCCATCTTGACTAGATATAGACTTCCTCCTCTACACATCAATTATCATATACTATCTTTCTCATATACTCTCCTGCACTACTATAGTGATATCTTTGTAAAGGTTAGCACATGATAATACTTCCCTAACTCATAACCGTAATAGGATCTCTCAAAATTCGACTTGTCCGACTCAAGATCTCCGAGTTCCCTTAGGCAATTTGCCAAAGAATAGTCAAACAAAGTGGGGGAGGAGTTCGACGACAAAAATACGATAAATGCCTCACAATAGAAGGGGATTAACCAGTCAAAGGTTCAACTGGAAGTTTGGAGGGCTCGTAAGAAAAGAAAGCTTGAGCCTAATCCAAATCAGACATTTGTACACATAGGGGTCATTTAGTGATCAGCTCAAATAGCTAGCCGAAATACCTTTGAAGGCGCAGCAGGTCTACGAAGGCATGAAAATGAATTTGCATCGCTTTGGTAAGAGTTTTGGTTGGGTGTGTGAAATATTGGGGAAGTGAGAGAATGTTCAGTTTTGTGTTCTGCGCAGCTTGGGGAGGGGGGTTGACATACAAGATAAATGATAAGGGAAGATCCGCATTTTAACCTGTGAAGTACATACCAGGTCTGAGGCTATAATTGTAGACTCTGCGCGCGACTGCGGATTCAGTGGGCAAGATCATGACAATAGTTATGGATTATGGCAAGATTATATTTGAACAATAGTCAGTTCATAAGATTCAGGTTTGAAGAGTCTCTGGGTACTCAGGGAAGACCATTACTTACACAAGTCTAACTCGAACTTTACAGCAGCGATCTGGCCAACAACCAGGCCATAATAGGACGTAGAAGACTACCAACTGCTAAAGAATATCGAAGATATCCAACGATTATCACAAGAACATGATTATCGTGGAAACCTATAGGAGCTCAGACAGAAGTATAGAAGTTTCTGGCAGAGTAAATCTAGTCACAAGGTTGGATGATGTAGTGGTAGACCATCCGGGCCGTTCTCTCAAGGAGAGTCTAGGTAGCTCAGACACATGCCCCCCATGAGACAGGAGAAAGCTGGTTCAAATCTAGGAAGACCCTCGCACCACAATCTCTCGCGATGGTACTGAAATCCTAGAATGATGAAAGCATACTCAAGAAACCGTGGGTTTTTCTCGCTTTGCCTTATGGTGGTATTCACGGAAATAATTACATAACCGTAAGAATTAACATCATACTAGTATTTACAAATGAAATCTAAGTATGAGTTTTTCAAACGTCAGATTTAACATGGTCCACTGACAACACGTATCTTCCGAAATACCAATGTGGGCCAACAAGCAGCCAAATCAGGTTAATGAAAAAAAGCCCTAGTCACACGATAACACGTGAGTGGATCACAACTAACGAGATACAGTAGAGCCCCTCTTAGCTAATAGTACCATTCTCATTGAAGCTTCTGACATTCCCTACAATTCGATCCCACTAAGTTTATATCCATTAAGAGCACTTTAGTTTGGTCATCGCGCTCGTGATGGCCAAATCACAACAACCACCTCCCCTGGCCCAGCGCGTCGCTGAAGAGCTCGAGCTTGTACAGCGCGTGGCAAAGGGTCGAGCTACCTGGGTTCAAAACTTCCACAACAAGTTTTGGACATCTGTCGAAGAAGCTGACCCTCTTATCAAGTCCTTCGTGCGCGAGCAGATGGACGCGTTCCTCTTCGCAGTTGCTTCTGGGCAACCTATGCGGCATGACACACCGAGACAGCCCAAGCCGGCGAGCTCCTTACCCAAACCCAGCCATAACCTTCCTTCCCGACCTCCCGTTCCAATCACAAATAAACCTCGAAATTGGGCAGCGACCGCCGCAAGCCCACCCGCCTCATTACCCTCGGCTCCAGCTCAACCTAGTACCAAAAATCGACCCACTCGCACAGCTGTCCAAAAACCTGCTGTGAAGTCCAAGGGCCCTAAAGCAAATTTCCGCCTGACTGAAGATGCCCCTCTCCTTAGAGCAGACGTTACATCAGTCAAAGCTGCCTTCATAAAAATCGTCCCTGGCCTTAAAGACGGTATCGCTTCCGTTTCCCGAAACTCTAGCGGATTCAGCATGACCTTTTCATCCGAGGAATCGCTGAATCTTGCGATGAAACATGCCGATTCCATCAGGGCCTCTCTTTCAGGAGCCTTACATCAGGTAGAGGACCGGTATGGATATGTCGTCAAACGCATTCCCCGCACCATCTGGAATCCCGTATCCAATCTGGTTTCCTCAACCCTTGATGACGTCAAGACCATTGCCCAGGCACAGACGGGCGTCGCCCCATCCAGTGCTCACTGGTCGCAGCATGAAAATAGCCACGATCCTTTTCATACGGCGGTCATCTTCTTCCCAAAGGAGGTTCCTACATTCCGAATAGTTGACAGCGCGCCATCCCGGCGATATGTTCCCAACCCTAAGGTAGTTCAGTGCGAAGCTTGTTTCGGGTTTCATCAATCCTCTCGCTGCCGGATCCAGGCTTTGTGTGCCTTCTGCGGCACTCCCCGCCACCAAGGAGAATGCTCTCACCATCGCCGATGCATTAACTGTTTAGGACCACATCCTGCAGATGATCACACCTGCCCCATTCGCCCTCGTCCTTACAAGGGCAAACTTATTCAGCTTTCCGATAAAGAGGTTACTGAACTTCGCACAAACAACCGCAACAAGCTCTGTAAGACACGGCGGGCTGAAGCTGCTACTGCTGCTGCCACAGCTGCCTCAACTGCCTCCGACCCCGGCAACACCACCCCTTCTGCTAGTCAGAATAGATTTACCTCCCTCGAAAATTCCTCCTCTGGATCTATGGATGTAGATTCGGAAGAGCAAGCTCCCATTAATACTCTTAGTCCTACTCTCCATGAATAATAGAGCATACTTTAGGAGTACCCCCCCGCCTTGTCTTCACTTCCTTCAAGCAAACGTTGGACGTGGTGGATCTGCGCACCTTATTCTCTTACAAGCCGCTTGTCAGGGTAAGTACGACGTCATCTTTGTCCAGGAGCCTTGGACTAAAGTTATAAACTTCAAAAATGTTACCAAGTCTCACCCGGCATATGTTATCTTTACTCCTCCTGATCGGGACTGGAAGCTTGCGCGTCCACGCGTACTAACCTACGTCCGGAAAAAATCTAACCTCCGTCCTATCCAGCTGGACAGCGGACCCTCACCAGACACTGTAGCCCTCCTTCTTCAATGTTCTCGCCCTATAGAGGTTATCAATGTCTATCGGCAGCCTCAAGCCCATATGCCTGAGAGTCTGGACCCACTCCTAAGGTGGCCGGTCAAGCCGAACTCCATAATCGTGGGAGATTTTAATCTTCATCATGAGTTATGGGAGCCAAATGTATCTCGCTCGTCCGGAGTTGGCAGCTTTGTAGACTGGATTGATAATCATTCCTTAAGGTCGGCTTTACCATATGGGGCTCCTACCCATCGCGCTGGCCACGTCCTTGACCTAGTTCTAACAAACATGGACGGACTCTTGGCCCGCGTGGACCCCGGGTCTCATTCGACTTCCGATCACGAGACAATATCTGGCCTAGTTCATCTCTCTTCAGCTCAAAGGCGCTACCCGTCAACTAGGCTGCCTAAACTTACCCCCGAAAAAACAGAAGTGTTCCGACAAGCACTCATAGCCACTACTCCTCCTGTTCTTCCCTTCGAGGAACCTACCCCCAGCTCTTAGATTCGGCAGCTTCCTCGGGCATCGCTGCCCTATCAGCTATTCTACTTTCAGTTAACCCACCGAGGCCCGCGTGTGTGCCATGTAAGGATTATTGGAACCAAGAATGCTCTGACCAACGCCGCCGGTATGTTAATGTCCGTAACAGTGGTGATACAGACCTTATCAGCGAGGCACACCGTAACTTCCGCAAAACCGTTAAGCGAACCAAACGAGAGTACCAGCGCTCTAAGCTAGATAGTGTGTCTTCAATTTTGGAGGCCCATAAAGCGGTTGGATGGCGAAGATTCTCCAGTCGCTTCGGTCCTCCTCCAATTCTATTTCAAGGAGTCACGTACAGTACCCCGACTGAGCGTGCTGACATCTTTTTCCGCACGAAGCTTGCCCGCTTAATCAGACAGCCGGATGTCTCCGTGTACACCCCTACCTGCGCATTGCGAGAGGTTCCTGCGCCACCCTCCCTGGACGAAGATGAAGTGCGACACTGTCTTCTTGATACATCTTCCACAACCCCAGGTCACGATCATCTCTCGGTTGTAGCTCTTCGCCACGTCTGGGAAGTCGATACATGGCGCACGTGGATTGTAAACTTGTACAGTCTCTGCTTGACATTCGGACATCATCCAAGCGTTTTTCGCCGCGCTGAAGTTGTGGTTATACCGAAACCTTACAAGGATGATCTGACTAACCCCGCCAATTGGCGACCAATCTCTCTCCTCCCTGTCCTTGGGAAAGGGCTGGAACGCCTCTTTGCGCGTCGTTTCGCCTTCTGGGCGTTGTCGAGCTGCGTTATCTCTCCAACGCAACTTGGAGCTCTTCCTGGAAGATCGGCTATGGACCTCGTTGAGTGCCTTGTTCACGATGTCGAGAAGGCATGGGATATGAAACAGGTGTGTACTTTGGCTACTCTTGACGTCGAAAGCGCTTTCGATAGCATTCAGCCTGGCCGCCTGTCTTTACGGTTGCGCGAACAGGGATGGCCAGTACCGTACGTTAACTGGGCTGCATCTTTTGCTTCAGACAGGAAAGCTCGCCTCCGAGTGGACGATTTTGTGGGCGAATTTTTGGACATTCCGCACGGGTTGCCTCAGGGATCCCCTGCTTCACCCATACTGTTCCTCCTCTTCCTTGAGCCTTTATTCAAATTCGGCTTCCCCACTTATGGATATGTAGATGATGTAGCGATCCTGTCGGTCGCTAAGAATCTAGTCGAATCTTCGCGCCTCACTGTTGCTAGGGTTGATGCAGTCACCCAGTGGTGTAACAGGAATGGACTCTCGTTAGCTGAAAATAAGATGGAGATTCTGCATCTTCATAGGACCCGTCAGCCCTCTCCTTCTTTAACCATCAACGGCATCGTGAGGGATGCAAACCCAACGGTAAAGTGGCTAGGCGTTCTCCTTGACACCAAGCTTTCCTTCAAAGCGCATGTACAAGTATGGAGTGCTAAGACGCAACGGATCAGCGCGCACATACGTCAGCTCGGCAACACCAATCGTGGTATACCCACCGCCTTTCTTCGCACCGCAGCCCTGGCTGCGGCGCTACCTGTACTTTTGTACGGTGCGGAGGTCTGGTGGCGCGGTCATACTTATAGCCGCCGCGGTCGCCAAACTTCAACTCGGTCTCAACACCTCGTAGATTTGGTCTCTAGAGCCCTCGTCACCCTAGTCCGAGCAATACTCCCTGTATACAGAACCACCCCCACTGCAGCTCTTCTGAGAGAAGTTTGGCTCAAGCCTGCTCCTATATTACTTGAGGAAATGCGCCTCCGCTCTGCCCTTAGGCTAGCTGCTGCGGACATCTTTCACCCCACGGTTAGAAGAGCAATCAACTCCCGAGCACACACTCGCCTCACCGAAAAGCTGAAGCTCGTTCCGCCCTTCCCTCGCCCCCAACTCTTAGCACCCTCCTACAAAGCCCCTTTTAACCGCTCTCGAGCAGACTTATCTGCCGAAGAATTTCTCGAGCGTATCAGAGCACTGCCATCATGGGACATTCTTGTCTTCTCAGACGGCTCAAAGCAAAAAGATGGGTCTGCAGGGGCAGGTGCCGCTGTTTTCCACAGGGACATCACTCTAGCTGAAGTGAGAGTGCCTCTCGGGCCCGATTTCGAGGTCTATGATTCCGAAATTATCGGCGCCCTAGCTGGGCTTAAGGCCGCTGTAGCGGCTCCTTCAACGCACCTTGCAACCAATATCCACGTAATCTTGGACAACCAAGAAGCAGCACAACGCCTTCTGGACGTCTCACCTTCGAAGTCCTCCCAAAGAGAAATTTTGGAGTTTCGAGATCTCGCGTCACGCTGGCCTACGAGGAGGATTCTTCCATTGGCGGCTCCTTGCAAAGTCAACGTAATGTGGCCTCCTGGCCATATGGGAATCCCAGGCAATGAGCTGGCTGATAAGTTGGCCGGTGAGGCTGCCTGTCAATCGGCCCCCTCTGCTGCATCTCTTGCCGGAGCTCGCGCTAAGATCCAAAGGCAAATATGGGATTTGACCACAGCATGGTGGCAATCTTATGCTCCCTCTACCTATTGCGAGTTGGGGATGCCTTTTCCCAAGAAGCCTCCTGAGGAACTATGACTCCCTCGCCGTTATCTCGGATATTTAATCCAATGCCGCACTGGACACGGTGACTTTCGTGCTTATCACGAAAGATTTCATCATACTGATGCTCTTCTGACTTGTTCCTGCGGGGCTGACAAGTCAATCACCCACTTGGTTTTTTGCCCCCTCGTGCGAGAGAGACTGGCTTCGGCTGGTCACCGACGAAGCCTGGGCCCACTCGATTTTCTTCTCGGCACATCTCATGGAGCCAAGCGTTTCGCCACCATATTGGAGAAGGTTAATTTCCTCTCAGAAATCTGCCCAATCCGTCCCATATGAGCTAGTCATGTGAGGAATCCGCTGCATAGCGCTCACTATATCTACATGTATTTTAATGGCCTCTCTGCCACAGCACCTTGTTCGTACTACATATAGAAGTCATCATGTCCCCCCAGGGATGGGGCTTTAGTTGTAACTAGCGCCCGGTAGACACAAAAAATAAATAAATAAATAAATAAATAAATAAATAAATAAATAAATAAATAAATAAATAAATAAATAAATAAATAAATAAATAAATAAATAAATAAATAAATAAATAAATAAATAAATAAATAAATAAATAAATAAATAAATAAATAAATAAATAAATAAATAAATAAATAAATAAATAAATAAATAAATAAATAAATAAATAAATAAATAAATAAATAAATAAATAAATAAATAAATAAATAAATAAATAAATAAATAAATAAATAGATAAATAAATAAATAAATAAATAAATAAATAAATAAATAAATAAATAAATAAATAAATAAATAAATAAATAAATAAATAATAAATAATAAATAAATAAATAAGAATAAATAAATAAATAAATAAATAAATAAATAAATAAATAAATGGATAAATAAATAAATAAATAAATAAATAAATAAATAAATAAATAAATAAATAGATAAATAAATAAATAAATAAATAAACAAATAAATAAATAAATAAATAAATAAATAAATAAATAAATAAATAAATAAATAAATAAATAAATAAATAAATAAATAAATAAATAAATAAATAAATAAATAAATAAATAAATAAATAAATAAATAAATAAATAAATAAATAAATAAATAAATAAATAAATAAATAAATAAATAAATAAATAAATAAATAAATAAATAAATAAATAAATAAATAAATAAATAAATAAATAAATAAATAAATAAATAAATAAATAAATAAATAAATAAATAAATAAATAAATAAATAAATAAATAAATAAATAAATAAATAAATAAATAAATAAATAAATAAATAAATAAATAAATAAATAAATAAATAAATAAATAAATAAGGATTATGCACAGGTTGACAACACTGCAGATACATTCCGTCGATTATACAGCATACTCTATTTCATTCTGGCTCCACTAAGAACCTCCCTTCATCTTAACAAGTCATCTGCGGTTCTCAGCCACCGCAGGCCGCTACACAAACCTCCTATTTCATCCAAGCCTGTATAGTCCCTTAAACGTGTCTCGCACACAACACGGCCAACAATGGCGACCGACCAGGCTCAGTTGCCTGTGTCGGTCAGTCCCTATCATTTGCACATGGACTGGGACAGTCCTTGCCACAGCCCAGCACACGAGCCGGTCGGACTTCTTCAATATGACAATGTACCTCAAGGCGACCCTTTCACGGATCCCTCCCCTAACCCCCCTATCTATAATGCTCTAGCCAAAGGTATCAACGCAGCAGAAACCCGCGCTAAGGAAGCCCGGAGTCTGTTTGGCGACGTTGTAGACTTTCTAGATAATCACTGCATTCCCTCATCACTGCCTTCAAACCAAGCTCTGGCACTAAAGAGCTTCTGTCAAGACCTTGCCAAAGTTGCTTCACGTCATTTTGAAGCATACCTGAGAGGCGTTCCTCCACCCGTGATTGATACAGAATCTTCGACAGAGTCAGAGCCCAGCCGCGACAAGCGGGCGCCAACTACTGCATCTTACGCAAACATAGCACAACGTGCTCCCAACGGTCGTAATGGCCGCTCCAATCTCCTTTCTAAGGCCCCGGCCACGCTCAAACTCAACCCTAAATCCCAGCAACAACGGCCAGACGATCGCCTCTTCATACGGTTACCAGAAGGAGATAACCTTAGGGAGCTTTCCGCGTACGCGCTTCAATCTCATATTAGAACCAAACTAGGAATCGACGGTCAGCTACTCTCCAACGTTCAGGCAACAAAAACTGGTTTTGCCCTATGTCCAAAGGACGGGGATACGGCTAAGCTTAGGGAAAAGGTCTCTGCCACTGGAATCTTTGGTAACGCAACTATCGACAATGCCTCGCCTTGGACATCCTACAGGATTAAGCACGTTCCCGTACATATGGCAAAATTAACGATGATATGAAGTATTGTCATAATCCAGTAACTACAGATGCAATGCACCAAGCGCTGAGTGAGGCGGCAGGTGTTGCCCCAGTGGCCATTCAACCATCACGCGATAATGAGTTAGACCCGAACTCTCCTTCTACGTCTTGGATTGTACGCTTCCCAGAGGAACACAGACGTCTCCAGCCTGTTCTTTTTCTGTTTGGTTGTAGGACGCTCACGAGAGCCCTTCCTAGGCGGTTCACAACTGTGCAGTTTTCTCGGTGTTGGCTTTGGCACAACACCCGGACCTGCGCGTCTCCCCTTAGATGCCGACTTTGCGGGTCCTGCTCGCATTCTGAGAAGGATCACGGCAACCAGTGTGCAGGCTCATCGGAACATATATGCCCTCCGCGATGCATTCATTGCCATGGCCCTCATCCTGCAGATGATCCCAACTGCGAGCTCCGCCCTATACCCTCAGGTCCAGCAAAGTTCAAGACACAAGTCACAGCTACCCGTAAGATCTTTGCAGAGGCTCGCTTGCAATGCCAAATTGTGGCCGGGTGTAAAATGCCTGTCAAAAAGAATTCCACCACACACAGCTACACAACCAACACCCAGGGGGAGGCAACAGACAAGGCTCACCCTATTCGCGTAACACCCCCGGCAAAGAATTCAAAGTCCACCCCAGCTACCAGCTCATCTCAGTCCAACAATCCCTTCACTGTTCTCAACAACGAAGTGACTCCGAGCAATGGCGAAATCCCACTTTAATGCCCAACCCACACCGGAAAAACAAATCATCCAAGCAACTCATAATTCTCTCGCTAAATGTAGGCCGTGGCGCTCAGGCACATGAAATCGCTTTAAACGAAGCACACATGAATTCCGTGGATATTGTGCTTATACAAGAGCCATATATCTTTCGCGACCGCTCCCGTCGTATCACCAAAAAACACCCTTCCTATGAAGCATTCTTCCCAAGTGACGACTGGGCCATTGCTCGCCCTCGTGTCATGTCATACGTCCGCAAAGGTGTAGGCCTACATTCGCAACAAGTCTACCCGTTGTCATCGCACGACCTTATGGTTCTACGCTTGTCAAAAACTGACGGTTAATCAATTGATATCTGGAACATTTACAACGCCCCACCAGGGTCACTGGGTACAAACATTTTACAGTCCCTGCGCACCCTTGACACGGCAACATTCCGCGACAATTGTCTGCTACAAGGGGACTTTAATTTGCATCATACATGGTGGCAGCCGTCGTGGCCTCGCAGCCCATCTCCAGGTGCACAGCCCTTCGTAGACTGGATAAATTCGTGCAACTTTTCTCTCCTTTCACCCCCAGATAAGCCGACACACAATCGCGGCAACGTCCTCGATCTCTCCTTTGGCGTAGGCCATCTTCTGGCGGACGCAACCTGCAGGATCCCCCCTCATATCAATTCAACTTCAGATCATCTGCCTCTCGCGACAATAGTTCCTTGGGAGCGGTCCCAAGACACAATGCGAAGGCTGCGCTTGGACACTCTCGATGAAACATTATTCACCCGGTTACTCACTGTAGCTATTAGTAGAATTTCCGCGCTCTCTCCTTCTCCTCCACCCCAAGCACTTGATAGTTATGCCGAACAGATAATAGAAGCAGTACGCGATGCATATGCAGCTTCAGCCCAGCGCTCACTGGGTCACGGGAAAGGGAACCCCTGGTGGGATAAAACTTGCAAAGATGCCCGTCGCCAGTTTAAGCAAAGCTTGAGAGCAAACCTCTCTGAAGACTCAGTAAAAGAAGTACGTAAGGCATATCAGAAAACCATTAAAAGGGCCAAAGAAAGTTTTTTTCGCTCAAAGATCGAGAAGGCCAACTCGCCAAAAGAGATATTTTCTGCGACAAAGTGGCATAAATCCACAGGAACATTTCGCTCGAGCCCTCTCAAGGACCCCAGATCATCGGAATCCCTCCCTGCGGTCACATTAACTGAAAAGATTAAAGTGCTGGTAGATAATTTACTCGTAAACTCGGCGGAGGTTGGCGACATAGAAATGGATTGCCCTACAGTTGCTCAGACCGCACTCCCTTTCCCTCCCCTCACCCTTGAGGAAATTAGAAGGTCGGTTCTTAACGCTGGTAACACATCCCCAGGTGCAGACGAGGTCCCAACTGCAATATTAAGGCTAGCTTGGCCTCTGATTGAATCCCACGTTCTTAATCTCTTTACTGGCTGCCTATCCACTGGCCATCATCCAATGTGCTTTCGCAGAGCTATACTAATTGTCTTACAAAAACCTAACAAAGTCGACTTATCCTCTCCAAGGTCTTACCGACTAATTGCTCTCCTATCTGTGCTCGGAAAAGGACTAGAACGAACTTTAGCAAAGCGCATCTCTTGGATTTCGATCCGCGAGAAGGTTCTCGCCAGCCAGCAGTTCGGCGCCGTGCCCTGTAGGTCAGCAATCGATTTAGTCGCATGTCTTACCCATGATGTCGAGCGGGCCTTGAATGAAGGACGCACAGCAAGTATGCTCACTCTCGATGTTAAAGGTGCGTTCGACGCAGTTCTGCCAGGTAGACTCATCCGCCGGTTACGTGAGCAAGGATGGCCTCATAACTTAATCAATTGGATCAAGTCATTCACCACCGGCCGTTCAGCCCAAATCAGGCTTGATGGTGAGATGGGCCCACTACAGGATATCTCCTGTGGCCTACCTCAGGGCTCTCCCGTATCTCCAATTTTATTCATGCTCTATGTGGCGCCCCTTATGAAAATGGGCAGGGCTTCTAGCAGATTCGGGTACGTTGATGACGTTGCTCTATTGGAAACTCAGTGTTCGCTCGGTGCGAACTGCGAACAACTTTCAATGTCACTCAAGGAAGCACTCGATTGGGGTCAAGCCGAAGGCATCACATTCGACCCTGCAAAATCGGAGCTGCAGCACTTCTCTAGACGCCGGGATGATAAAGACCCAGGGCAGACTCCATCCGTATCAAACGGAATTTTCTCCGTATCAGAAAACACAACTCGCCCCTACACTAACTGGTTTGGGATTCACTTGGACAAAAATCTCACCTTCAAATGGCATGTTCAGCTTCTAACCGGAAAAGCATTAAAGGTCGCCAACGCTTTAAAATTTCTTGGTAATAAATCGAGGGGCGCGCCACCTCGGCTACTCCGTCAGGCCACAATAGCCTGCGTACTCTCCATTGCGTATTTTGGGTCCGAAGTCTGGTGGCCTGGCCGCAATAGAACTACACCCAAGGGCCTAATTGTGTCAAACCGGGTTGATACCCATCTTGCTCTGATACGCAAAGTCGTCTTAACCAGTGCAAGGGCTATACTCCCTGTCTATCGTACAACTCCCTCAGCCGCGCTTTTCCGCGAGGTAGGTCTCTTCCCTCCGCTTATCGAACTTGACAGAAGGGCTCGCGCGGCTGCTCTACGTATACACAAACTGGATCCTCGCCACCCACTTAGACGCCGTGCCCAGTGGGTTGATACTTACAACCGCCGTGTCTCACGCTTATCAGGGTGGATTCTTAGTCTTCCCACGACAGAGTATATTGATCCCTTAGTCCTACCTCCGTGGGCTTCAATTGAAGGCTGGTACGCTAGCATAAGGCGCGTCACACAAAATTTAACCCAACTCCCGACATCGATCCCGTTTAACGACCTGGTGGCGTATACAGATGGCAGCCGGTTAGGCCCAAATACAAGTGCTGGTCTCGGAGTAGTAATTCACCAAGCCGGTCGTATCGTTTATGTAGAGAGCAAATCTATCAATCGCTCTTTCACGTCTTTCGATACCGAAGTCAAAGCTGCTGCTGTGGCTATGTCAGCTGCTCTACAGCTCCCTTCAGCGCGCTTTGCCAATGACTTTTGGATCCTCCTGGATAATCAAGACGTCGCGAGGCGGCTTTTCAGCTCCCCGGTTTGTTCTTCTCAAACTGAGTTCCTCCAATTTGCAGATAAGGCAAAATCCTGGGGCAACAGACCCCGCCTACCTCACACTCGTCCAGGCCAAGTGCAGGTCGCTTGGATCCCAGGCCACTCGGGCATACCTGGCAATGATCATGCGGACAACCTTGCCAGGTCAGGTTTGCCCTCTAGCTCTTCGCCTTCAACTTATTCCTACGATGCAGCCAAACTATGGGCTATAACGAAGACCGAGTCAGCGCTCAAGGAATTCTGGAACTCGTATGCCCCTCAATCATACCGGGACCTTCAAATCAACAACTTCGAACGCTGCCCGAAAGAGCTCTCTCTCCCAAGGCCCTTGGTGGCTCATATTTGTGCCGCCCGTTCAGGACATGGCGATTTCTCCTCTTATCACCTCCGGTTTGGCCATGCGGATGCGACAAACGAGTGTAGCTGCGGATACCCTGAATCCCCAAGTCATTTTATTTACTGCCGACTACCCAGCAAACCTATCCCTCGACCTCCTCGCAACATCCCTAACATTTTTCAGTTCTTAATCGCCTCTAAAATCGGCACGCGTAAGCTGATCACATGGCTCGAAAACACCAAATTTTACAGTGAAATTTGCCCTAAATTTAGCCCAGTTTCTTTGTCAGAACCCCAGCTGGTGCCGTAAAAACCTCTGTTCTCTGCAATTCGCGCATCCAAACGCTCAAATCGCAGGAAATTTCCTATCGGTAGTTTTTGTCTCCTTTATCAAGTTTCTTTGTTGCTGGGCGGACCTTTTATCCCTCTGCTTTCTGCGTGTATTATTTCAAGTTTCATCTTCTTCTGTGAAGCACGATGTAGCATCTGGTTTCTGAGGCAGTAAGCCTTGGCGTCTTGTATCCCAATTGGGATTAGATTTAGGTCGGCCAAGGCTCGGCTAGTTTAGACGTAAAACAATAAACAAACAAACAATAAGGATTATGCAGGCGATGTATTGAATTGTTGTCACACTCGCAAGACACTCTCATCACTCATCAGAAATCTCGCCGCGCCATCATGTCGAATCTTCCCCTTCCTCCCCCTTCACTCCCCCCTCCACCCCTACATGCTTCCACCCAGATGGGTGGGGGGTTGTCGTTGACAGAGAGTTTATTGTCAACCACCTCCGCCGCTGACGCCAGGAATCGTGAGGCCACTCTTATGTTCTAAAACATTGCAATCGTACTTGATGAGGCGATTGGTGATAACGACACCTTACCCCTCCACCTCAAGAAGAAATTCCGCGAATTTGTCACGGATCTTAATCTAGTAGCTCGACGTTACTTCGAGTGTCATGTCAGAGGCTCACCCCGTCCTCCCAATCCATACCTGGCAGCACAGGCAATACAGACAACACAGGCAACGCAAAAGGTTTCCCAATCAACAGCAAGCCTAGGCCCAACCTCGCAACCCTCAGGTAAAAAGCTGTTCGCTGCTGTTGCGGCAAACCCAGCTCCGAAACCAAGCCGCCCGCAGTCTTTATCCAAGCAAGCTGGCCCGCCTAAAAAGCTTTCCCAAAATACGAACAGAGAGAAACTCGCAAAGCCGCTTGAAGATAATAGACTCCTAGTTCGAGTTTCATCTGGACATCCAGCGCTGGATATATCTCCCTACGCCGTAATGGAACAGCTCAACAATTTTCTAGACCAAAAGCTCGTACGCGAAGTACAGACCACAAAAACTGGCTTCGCAATTTGCCCAGCCTCTGCAGCAGCTCAGGAAACGCTAGCCTCTAAAATTACCGAGATTCAAACGTGCTTATCATCTCGGGGACAGTGCATAGTTGAGAAACCGGAAAGTCATTCAGCCTACAGGATTTCTGGTGTTCCTCGCACCTATGTTGGGTACAACAAGGAAGGCGCAGTAGTGGCAATAGAGATCAATGAGGCCTCTCTTGCAGAAGCTTTCACCGTCCTCACTCACGTCGCCCCATTGAACGTCCTCGAATCCCGAGGTACAGTAACCTCTGATTTCAGCCCTTGCAAGAGTTGGGTAGTTCTATACCCCAGAGGTACGAGCCTATCAAGATCTCTCCCACTCTTCGGCGTCCGCGTGGTGGCCAAACTATTACCACAAAGAACAAGAATTCCTCAGTGCGGACGTTGCTTCAGCTGGCACAGTGAACGCGCGTGTGCTCGAGTTCCTCGCTGCAGAATTTGTTCCTCAAAACAACACGTGGAGAGTGGTCATGTTTCCTGCAACCCTGCGGTCGCCCACAGTTGCCCTCCAAAGTGCGTAAACTGCCACGGGCCTCACCCTGCTGACTCCTTAGAGTGCCTCGTCCGTCCAAGAAAAGACAATACATTCCCTTCCAAACAACAAACCAGCGCAATCCGACAAGCTGCAGCTGCTGCAAGACTGCGCCTCAAAGCTGCTCACTGCGGGATAATACGTACGCAGCCAACAGAAAATACTAAATCTAATATTTCTACATCATTACAAGATCGGGGGCTCTAGGAAGAGCGGGTGAAGCGAACTGATTGATCATCAGTTAGGAGCTCGGGGGGGTCTCCGAAATTATGTAACCTTGTGTAAAAATTTTTCTCCTGTGCGCAGTTTCATACAACGCAGCACAGCCATGTTATTCAGACTTGGGAAAAAAGTCAGATCCTCTGGGGCTTTGGCCTTAGCGTCCTATGTCCTGCTTGGGATGGTTAGTCGCTTTTTCGTAAGATATAAGGCTAGCATTCAGACGTAAAATAAAAATAATAATAATAAGGATTATGCAAGTCGAACCAGCTTGTGTACCGAGTCGTGCAGGACCGAGTCACAGTAACCGAGTCATAGTAACCGAGTCTTATGGAGCTGGGCATCTATGCAATATACGGACAGTGACACTTTTATCTCAGTGTACGACAATAATTGTGTGGGATAATGGAATTAAAGGATTAGGATGTGAGCCACTCTATGTATATAAGTAGGACATATCACTTGCATAGAGTAATAAGCTTAACCATTTTATTATTACATACCCTACTCACTCTTACCCATTCATTCTCGTTCCATCCTCACCGCAAGGAAATCATAAGTAACAACTCACAAGTTAGTATCATTGCACTACTTCCTAACTCATAGCTGTAACAAGTATGCCTGTATATAATACTCTGTAAACCAAAGTGGGAGTAATTAACAACTCCTCGCTTTTGTTCTACAGATTCTCTACGTATCACCAATCTCTGACTATTGTGATATTTCTAACAAGCTTAACATCTTGACGCTTATATCCCTAGCATATTTCATCAGGTTATGACCCGGTGCCCTAAAGCACAATTTCTTTGAAATATTCTTCTAGAGATTTGAGCCTGAACATCTTGCCTACAAATTTTTTCAACAGATTAAAAACCCTACATTAATATGTCTTCCAAACCCAGCAGCTTCTTCGCTCTCATGAACCAAGAACGTACGAGTCGACCGAGTAACTTGCAGAACGTCGTACAACTCACTGGGCCGGAAAACTATAATTTGTGGGTCAACTCAATGATCATTGTTTGGAACAACTACAAGTTGTACGAGGCTGTCGTCGAAGGCATAGTACCCGAAGAACATAGTCCTTCGGAGGTGAAGGCTTACAGAGATTTATCGATGTTTGCCAAAAGCATTTTTATCAAGGTTGTCTCTCAAGGCATCTTGGACCATCTTCTTGAGTTGGAAACCCCGCATGATATGTGGGCCTATCTACAACCAACTTACAAGAAGAATGGCCCTAAAGTGCTGATTTACCAACTCCTTGCTTTCACGCTCCTCGCCAGTGCATACGATACGAGTCTCCCTTTCTCTAATTTCATTGGAAATTTTGAGACCGTGTACCAAAGGCTCCTGAAACTTGCCAAGGATTCTCCGGACAAGCACAGGAAACTATTCAGTCAGTTCCTTGAGCATGACATGACCAAACGGGACTTCTTGTTGGCGTTTCTAGCCCAACACCAAAAGAACGTTGTTGATAATCTGTCCACGAAAGATAATCTTTCTTACACAGATGTAAAACAACGTTTGTTGGAACTGGACCAAGAAACACCATCCCGAGTGGCATTAGTTACTCAATGACCTTCGTGCAGACCTTCTTCGATAAATTCTACCATGCCTGAAAAGGTCTCCAAGCAAAAAAATTGTACATACTGCAAGAAGCATTATCCTTCTAAAAGTATCGGACATGTTTATAGGAGGTGTCCTAGGATTCATCAAAAGAAGCGTGCCGAAAGAAAGGCTAAGAAACCTGGTATCCAAGAACAAGCAAACACAACAATTACTCAAAACCAAAATATCACTCAACTCTTATTCTGCTTTGACACTGGTGCAACATCTCACATGTGCTCTTATCCAGACCGATTCATCAGCCTACGGTCCTGTGGCGGCTGGGTGAACTCAAGCTCAGGACAAAGGATGACAATCATGGGAAAAGGAGTTGTGCAGCTTAACTGCAAATTGTCGAACGGTTCAGTTTGATCGTTTTTGTTAGAGGATGTATTATATGTTCCAAAGTTAACTTTGCCACTCTATTCTTTTAGAACCGCTAGTGCGAAAGGATTTCGTTTAAGTGATTACAGTGAAGTTTTGTCCCTCCATAAAGACGATAAAATATGGTTGGAAGCGCAGTTCGACGGTCCGCTACCAGTGATTCCGGAAGCGGAAATAAATGAATATGCTTGCGCAACCTATGAGTTTTGGCACAAAGCCCTATGTCATTCAGCTCCAACTACAATAGCTAAGACAAAGAACTTCATTAATGATCCAAGTATTATACCCATCGTCCCAGACAAATTTTCTTGTTTCTTGTGAAGCATATTTATATTCAAAGTCAGTCTATAGCAAACCCTATTCTTCTACTTCAAGAGAAAGAGGAGAGCACATTTCATTCTGACTTATGTATGTAACAGCTGGTAAGTTGGATTATTCATGTAGCCTATCTTATATATAGGCGTGCACAGGCTTAGCAGGGGTAGTGCATTGTGCACTGATAGATATAGGTAGGGGCTCCTGTACGTCATGGAATACTTATATTCTATATCAGGATTCCCACATTAGATGGATGATGGAACTGAGACATAAGAGCTTCCTGGCATGCGGCAACCTTCTGCTTCGTGGCAAACATCTATTTCAGGAATCCTCATTGATGTTAGGGCTATGGTATTATCTACGGGGAGTAGAGCTATGTATATATTTGTAGGACTATGAGATAGATTACTTTCTCTTCATAGACTTGAATATAAACTACCTCTATTCATTTAGCTGCGCAAGCCCTCTTGTCTAGACTGTGTCAATGTGGTCCTTTTGCAACTCGGTCTTACGGAAATTCTCTATACTGCATTTGGTTTGTTGACGATGCGACGCGCTTCGCGTCTATCCAAATGCTGAAGAATAAGTCAGAAGCGGCGCAAGCTACTACTGAATTCATTTCTAAGCTGGAAAGACAGTACGCTTGCAAGACAAAGTCATTACGAACAGACAATGGTGGTGAATATGAAAATTCCACACTCTCTCATTTCTTGGCTCAGAAGGGGATTTATCATCATTTGACCCCTCCATATTCCCCAGAATCAAATGGCGTTGCTGAAAGACTTAATCGCTCTATCGGCGAAGGAATACGAGCAATGATGCTTCCAATTAACGATAAACATCTGTGGGCTGAGGTAGTCAACACATTTATTTACACGAAAAACCGACTATCTCATACCTCGGTGAATGGGCAGACACCATATGAGGCCTTCCATAAATTTAAGCCAACCATTAAACACCTTCAACCTTTCGGAAGAGAATGCTTTATTCATATACCTGCAGCTAGGCGGCCAGCAGGGCGTAAGCTTCTGCCGAGAGCTGAGAAAGGTATGTTCGTAGGATACACTGAAGTGAATCATCATTATAGAATATATTTGCTAGACCGAAGATAAGTCTACGCTTCTGGAGATGTTAAGTTCCCTCCATATAGATCTAAAACTCTCACTGAAACACAGACAAACTTCACACAGATGAATGATACACCTCAGCAAAACTCACTGCATGCTGCAATTTCTTCATCAAGTGCGCCGGAAGAAAATTTTCTGAATGTCTCTCGTCCAATAGATTCTAACCAAGTTGTTCTTAATGAATCTGATCAACCGTCAATGACTTCTGACAACAACCCCACACCAACCACATCTCCGCAAAATATTAGTCAATCTGATGAACAAGCTGACATGCTCATAAATTCAAGGCCTAGGCGCCCCAAACGTACTCGTACCTACGAAGACTCGATTACGGGAGAATGATGGAACACTAATCCTGTTCTTCATGGAGCCGTAGAGTCCGATTCGGATAGTGTGAACGATACAGAGCATGCCATGGTCAGCATCTATGATGAATCAGAGCCGAAGTCTTACAATGCTGCTAGAAAATCTTTCAACTGGGAGAAATGGAAAGCGGCATTCGAGGCTGAAATGTCTTCGTTCAAAGAAAACAATGTTTGGGAGATCGTGTCTCGTCCCTCAGGTCGAAGGATTGTTGTTGGAGATAAGTGGGTGTGCAAAATCAAAAGGGATGCACTAGGCAAAGTTGAAAGATATAAAGCTAGGTATGTCGCCAAAGGATTCTCACAAGTCCAAGGGTTAGACTACGAAGAAACCTAAGCTCCAGTGGTACGGTTTGATTCTTTGAGATTACTGTTGGCTATCCTTGTGGCAAAGTGTTGGAAGCCTAGACAACTTGATATAAAGACCGCATTTTTGTACGGAACCTTAGACGAAGATATTTACATGGAACTCCCTGATGGGTACAGGGCAGGAGATCATGTCGCTAAATTAAAGCGATGTATCTGCGGACTCCAGCAATCACCAAGAGAGTGGCATTTCAGGCTATCTGACCATATCGTGCCGTTTGGTTTTGTTCCATCCCAATTTGATTCTTGTGTATTTGTCCATCACACAGGAAAATTATTCTTAGCGGTCTATGTGGACGACATTGTACTATTTGGAGATCAGGACGACTTAATGGATAAAGTAGTAGACTGTAAGAGGCCCGTCCTCGAATAATATAAAGTAGGCGTTCAATATAATAAATTAAGAAATGCGCGAATATCAATGGACAATCAAGTAGCCCTATATACCTTTCTTCAAATTCCATATTCTTCTAGAATCTAACCAACCGAAGATCATCACGACCGATTGTACAAACTACAGAATTAGAACGAAGCTATAAGAATTATCCTCATCGCCTAAACGCCATTACAACATCTTCACACACGCCTATCATCATCTCGCTTGGTATATGTATTTTGATAATCATCAGCAACGCTTTAGCAAAGGTTCATTAGTTTATTGGCTGCATCCCTGTTTCCTAAGCGTTCGATTTATATAGTACATGTACATGTACACAAGCTAATACTGCGGGTCGGATAATGCAATGGTACACTGTCCGGGCCAGTTAGATATTTAATCATAGTAAGTTCGATTCTTAACAGCGCTGGCTCAATGGTGAGGTGGTAATTTATCTGGCAGCGCTGTTATCCCAAGTCAGGTTATCCCTGCGGCTCTCCAGAAGTAAACCCGCAAGCAATAAACCTTGTCCCTCATAGTGCAAACAAGTCATAAGTCTTAGGTCACTGAATAGTTCGCCCGGTGGTCTCACTTGTGGGTAGGGGTGTAGTTAGATATTTAATCATAGTAAGTTCGATTCTTAACAGCGCTGGCTCAATGGTGAGGTGGTAATTTATCTGGGCCGTTCTCTCAAGTAGAGTCTGGGTAGCTTGGACACATGCTCCACTTGAGACAGAAGAAAGCTTGTTCGAACCCAGCGAGACCCGCACACCACATCTCTCGCGGTGATATTGTATTCGTGGGATGATGAAAGCATGCTCAGATAACCACATGTTTTTCTCGATTTTCCCTATGGTGGGTATTCATGGAAGAGGGTACATGTCGTAAGGCGTTATTCTCGTAGTGGTATCTGCAAATGAAATCTGAGTATGAGTGTTCCAACCGTCAAACTGAGTCATTCTGCGAAATATACATGTCTTCTGTAATCATTCGCGTCATAGCCTCAGGCTGCATACGCAAAAATGATTTAAAAAAAAAAGGGTAACACTGCACGGACAGTGGCATAATTATACAAGGGTCAGGGCCCGAATTCCAACAAGGGTTCTAACCCTCACATAGACCATTTGAAATCTGAATTTCATGTTAACGATAAGGGAACAGTCCACTGGTTAATCAGTATCGAAATCGAGCACTCTGAAACAAGTATCATGATCTCGCAAACTGCATACATTGACAAAATACTCCGAAGGTTTGGCCTGAGCGATTGCAACCCTGTATCTATTCCCATCGAATGTCACCAGAGACTGGTGGCAGCAGAAAGTAGAGGCCCTAGGGCTAAAGCATCCTCATATCAGCAAATAATTGGTTCAATCATTTATGTAGTATCTGCAACGAGAGCTGACCTGGCTTATACCATCTCTCACCTATCGCAATACAACGCTGATCCATCGATAAGCCTTTTAAGAGCAGCGAAAAGAGTCCGAAGATATCTTAAGGGGACAAGGGATCAAAGACTAATATACAAGTCAGCCTCCTCCCTCGCACTCAATGGATTTAGTGATACATCTTACGCGAATTGTCTTGACACTCGTCGAAGCTTTGCTGGATATCTTTTCCAACTTGGTGAATCTACTATTTGCTGGAAGTCGCGGAAGCAACGCACTGTGGCCCACTCCACTTGCGGAGCTGAGTACATGGCGATGTCAAATGCTGCGAGGCATTATATTTGGCTAGTACGAGGCATTGACCAGCTTACAGGAAAGGACACATCAAGGGCTTTGCTGACGGATAACAATTCTGCAATTGATCTCACAAAACATCCAAAAGTCAATAATGCGACGAAGCATATTGATGTCACTTATCATTTCACAAGACAACATGTCTTAGATGAATCTATAAAGGTGTTGCATGTACCATCTGTTGATAATCTCGCGGACATCTGCACAAAGGCTTTGCCTGGCCCGAGACTAAAACATTTGTGTCCTCGTATCTTTGATACAAAATGAGAAGGGGTGTTGGAATTAGTGGTTCTAAATAGGCAAACAGTCAAAGAGCGATCTATCGTTACTTATACAGATCAACCAGACCATAAGTCGAAAGGTGCGCTTTGATGTCCAGTTGAAGATCACGTGGCTCAATGTAACACAGTATGCCTGTATAGTCGTCCCTCTCTAACTCGATAGTGGGTCCCGGTGTAAGTGTTGAAAATATTCATTCAAATTCAACCATTTACATTTGCAATACTTACCCCTGCACGCAAAATGACATGTAAGGGTAAGTGTTGCAAATATAAAAGTCCAAGTAACAATCAATATTTTCAACACTTACACCGGGACCCACTATCGAGTTAGAGAGGGACGACTGTATATAGTACTCTGTAAACCTTAGTGGAAGCACCTAACAACCCCTCACTTGTGTTCTACAGACTCCCTACGTTCCACCAATCTCTGAATATTGTGATATTTCTACCAAGCTTAACATCTTGACGCTTATATCCTTAGCAGATTTCAACAGAATCAACCTCGAAACTGGGCAGTGAGCGTCGCAAGCCCTCCCACCTCTGTTCCCCCGGCTCCGGCTTGCCCTATTAACAATCGTCCACCTCGCTCAGCTACGCACACGCCTACAGCCATCTCCAAGGGCCCCAAAGTTATCTTTCACCTATCTGGTGAAGCCCCTTTCCTTAGGGCAGATGCAAGAACAGCTAAAGCTGCTCTCATCCAAATTGTCTTTGGCCTTGAGGACGGGATCACCTCCATTTCCCACAACTCCAGCGGCTTCGGCATAACTTTTGAGTCTGAAGAATCGCTGAAACTTTCGATAAATAATTCTGACTGATAAAGGCCTCTCTCTCTCTCGGGATCTTTACATAAAGTAGAGGAACGCATTGAGTATGTTTAAAACGCATACCACGAACAGTCTGGAACCCAGTGTCCAAACTGGTCACTACTACGCTCAATGATGTTAGGAATATTGCTCAGGTGCAGACGGGCGTCGCTCCACCCAAGGCTCGCAGGTCGCACCACGAAAACACGCACGACCCTTCTTATCCGGCCATCGTTTTCTTTTCAAAAGAAATCCCCAAAGTTCGAGTTGTAGACAGCGCCTCATCCCGTCGCTACATCCCCAACTCTAAGGTAGTGCAGTACGACGCCTGTTTAGGATTTCATCTATCCTTACGCTGTCGAATTCAAGCTTTGTGCGCTCGCTGCGGCACTCTACGCCACCAAGGAGAGTTCTCTCGACCTCGACGGTTTATCAATTGCTTGGGCCCTTACCCTGCTGATGATCTCAACTACCCCCTCTGCCCTCGCCCATACAAGGGTAAACTTATTCAGCCCTCGGAAAAAGATGTTACGGAACTTCGCACAAGGAACCGCAACAAGCTCCGTAAGACTCGGCGCTCCGAAGCAGCAAAAGCTGTAGCCGCAGCTGTTAGAAAGTGTGACACGAGTCAATCAATTACTAGGCTGTAGCCAGTAGCTAGCATGCCGTCTACAATACCACACTGGTATTAGTAAGGATCTTTAGTACAATCCACCAAAGATGAAATCTGGTGGCGGGCATCCTCGGAAGTAACTCGACGCACGCTAGAGGTCAAGGTCTCCGGAAACCTTGTATAAGGTCTCACTATGACTCAGTGTTCGATTAGGGAACTCAAGATAAATGAGAAGTACCTGGTTAGTAGTATTTGGTCAGGCAACTCAAGATAAATGAGACGTACCTAGCTAGTAGTATCTAATCAGGGAACTCCAGATGAATGAGATGTACCTGCTTAGTAACAGCGTAGTAAGGGAACTCAGCGCATAAGTACCGCTGAGATGTACCACTAATAAGATAACACACTTTTTGACAGACAAACTATTCTCAAGCTCCAATAGTATACTAGTGATTTATTACTCTAGAGATTGACACCTCTAATCGCTAGACTTCCATCAATTTATTTTAACAGCAGCCACTACTACTTCTGAGCCCAACAGAAATGATGATTCAATTCTTCCCGCGGAAGCCTCCATTTTCCCTCCACAAAGTACGCCTACTCCCAGCCGAAATAAATTTACTAGCCTTGAAAATGCCTCGTTTGGATCTATGGAGATAGATTCAGAAGTGCAAGTCACTAAGAATTCACCCAGTTGTACACTCTAATGTCAGGATCAGCGGCTAATCTACCTACTGTTGTCACATGAGTAGCAACCGATTCACGGTTGTCACTTGATGATTTCACTCTTCTAGAAACTTCTATACATCAGTCTGAACACCAGGGATTTTGGGTTAAGGTTCTATAGGTTTCCGTACTATTCTCTCTCTTGTAATGGTCAATGGGCTTCTACGGCATTCTTTAATATTCTATGTATTTCTAAGATGGCCTGGTCGTTGGCCAGATGGCCCTTGTAGAGATGGAGTTAGGCTTGTATAAATAGTGGCCGTCCTTCTGTAATTAGAGGTTCTTCAGACCTGAGTCTTGTTATCTAATCATTGTTTAATTATAATCTTATCTTGATTCATAGTTATTGTCATCGTCATTGTCTTGTCCATCGATTTTACAGTCCACGCCCTCAGTCCATAGCCACAGCCCAGTCAGAATTATCAGCTGAAGTCCACGTCCAAGGTTTCAATTATCGTCCATTGTAACGACCTTTACATCTACAAACAGTAGAGCTTCTTACAGGAGCGTCCTCCCTCGCCTTTTCTTCATTTCCTCTAAGCAAACGGTGGTCGCAGTAGATCTTCTCATATAATTCTATTACAAGCCGCTTTCGATGGCAAGTATGATGTGATCTTTGTCCAGGGACCCTGGATAAAAGCTATTGATTTTAAGAATGTAACCAAGTCTTATCCGGCCGACGTCATCTTCACTCTGCTCAATCGAAACTAGAAACTCGTGCGCCCGCGTTCACTCACATATGTTTGAATAAGATCTGACCTCAGGCCTTTACAGCTAGACAGTGGATCATCATCAGATATTATCGCCCTCCTTCAGAGCTCTCCTTCAGAGCTCTCCTTCAGTAGAGGTTATAAATATATACCAGCAACCTTAACCCCATATGCCCGAGAGTCTTATCCCGCTTCTAAATTGGACAATGAAGCCAAACACTATAATCGTGGGAGATTTTAATCTTTATCACGAGTTATGGGAGTCTAATGTTTCGCGTTCGTCCGGAGTTGGTAGCATTTTCGACTGAATTCATAACCACTCCTTAAGGTTGACTTCACTATTTGGAGCTCCCACCTATCGCGCTAGCTGTGACACCTCGAGGGAAGAAAGACAATTGGCGAATGGTCAAAAGCTGAAGTGGACTCTAAATCATAAGAATCTAAACTAAAGGGAAAAATCTCCAGTCGGGCACAACTCTGTGTAAATGTACATGATGCCTCCTGATAATATGAAGCCACGCTGTCAATACCAAACTTCCTATCCTTGATCTTCAATGAACTACAGCTTACATGTCAGATACTGCCTTTGTTACAAACCTGTAGAATCATGGATTGTGGCTGATTAGTCTCCTTTTTAGGCTTACAGGTTTGAAACAGGTGGTGTTGAGGACTAGGAGTGATAGTGTTTCTGTTTAACCCAAAGATCAGCCCTGTCGGCTAACCAGTAGTTCGAGACCGATGCGCAAGTGACTACTAAACTTATCGGAGCGTCACACTAGCCACGTCCTTGATCTAGTCCCAACGAACATGGAAGGACTGTTGGCTTATGTATACCCCGTGGGTCATACAACTTCCGATCACGAGACAATATCTGACTTAGCCTATCCCTCTTCAGCTCATAGGCGTGATCCGGTAATGAAGCTACCTAAATTTACGATGGAAAGTTCAGAGATATTTCGTCAAGCACTCGTAGCTGTCGCTTCTTCTATCCCTCTTTTTGAGGAACCATCCGCCCAGCTATTAGTTGCGGTGGACTCCTAGATTATCGCTGCCTTATCAGCTATTCTACTTTCCACCAACCTTCCGAGGCCTGCATGTGTGCCATGTAAGGACTATTGGAACGACAAATGCTCCAACCAACGCGGACGATATGTCGAATTCCGCAACATTTGAAATCCAGAATTTCTCAGCGAGGCGCACCGTAACTTCCGCAAAAATGTTGAGCGTACAAAATGAGAGTATAAATGCTCGAAGCTCGATAGTGTATCTTCGATTTTGGAGACTCATCAAGTGGTTGGATCGCGAAAAATTTTCAGTCGCTTCGGTCCTCCAATTTAAAGTCAAGGAGTCACGTACAGTACTTGGACTGAGCGTGCTGATATTTTTTTTCGCACAAAACTTGCCTGTATAATTAGGGAACCGGACGTCTGCATGTACACACCTACTTGTGCATTGCGAGTGATCCCCGCACCTCTCTCCGTGAGCGAAGATGAGATGCGACACTGTCTTCTTGATACGTCGTCCTCAACCACAGGTTTCGACAAGCTTTCGGTTGTTGCGCTTCGCCATGTCTGGGAGATCAATTCATGGCGTACATGGATTGTAATCATATATTGCCTCTGCCTGGTATACGGTCAACATCCAAGAATTTTTTGCCGCGCTGAAATTGTGTTTATACCCAAACCTCACAAGGATGATCCTACTTACCCCGCCAGCTGGCGACCAATTTCGCTCCTTCATGTTCTCCGGATAGGGTTGGAACGCCTCGTTGCACGACGCCTCGCCAACTTGGCTCTATCAAGTCGCATTATCTCTTCAACTCAGCTCGGAAAACTTCCTAGGAGATCAGCCATGGACCTTGTTGAGTGTTTTGTTCACGACGTCGAGAAGGCATGGGGTGCAAGGCAAGTATGGACTCTAGCTACTCTTGACGTCGAAAGCGCTTTTGATGTTACAGTCTGAGCATAAGCACTTGGGTTACTTAATGGTCAGAGGTTGTCAATTTTCTATCTATGAAGTGCTACAATACAACAGAAATCCTCAATATGTATCCTTTCCCCTGACTCAAGGAATGCTCTAAAATATTTCAATTACCTGTAATTATACCTTACCAGAAGGTTCTCTTGAGCTTTACGATTCTCCTGCGCTCCTAGAGGCTTCAACAGTATGTTTCTACAACCTTGCAGCAGTCTAAGCGAGTGAGCTTGCTAAGCCTGCGCTAACTAGTGCAGGCTACAGGAATATACCGGCTTACAAGCCGTCACATTTAATAGCACCCAGCCTGGCTGTCTTTCCGCCCGGCCACGCCAACAAAGATGGCCATTACCAAATGCTAACTGGGCTACATTTTTTGCTTTTGGGTAGGAGAGCTCGGCTTCGAGTGGACGAATCTGTCGGCGAATTTTTAGATATTCCGCACGACTTGCTGCAGGGATCCCCGGCTTGACCCATACTTTTCCTCCTTCTCGAGCCGTTATTTAAACTCGGCTTCCCTACTGTTGGATACGTTGATTATGTAGCTATCTTCTCGGTTGCAAAGACCCATGTCGAATCTTCATGCCTGACTGTTGCTAGGGTTGAGGTAGTCACCCAGTGGTGCAATATGAACGGACTCTCGCTAGCTGAAAATAAGATGGAGATTCTGCATCTTCAAAGATCCCGTCAGCTCTCGCCCTCTCCAACCATCAAAAGTGTTGTAAGGAATGCAAGCTCAACGGTGACATTGTTAGGTGTTCTAGACACCAAAATTTCCTTCAAAGAGTATGTACAAGTATGGAGTGTCAGGACACAGGGAATCAGCGTTCACATACGCCAGCTCGGCAACGCCAACCGTAGTGTACTCACTATTTTTCTTCGCACTGCAGCACTGGCTGTGGCACTACCTGTGCTTCTGTAGGGCGCAGGGATTTTGTGGCGAGGTCATACATACAACCCCCGCGATCGCCAGACTTTTGCCCGGTCACAACACCTCGTGGATATGGTCTCCAGAGCTCTAGTCACCTTGGCCCGAGCAATTCTACCAGTATACAGAACTACTCCTACTGCTGCACTTCTGAGAAAGGTGTAGCTCAAGCCAGCTCATATACTACTCGAGGACATGTGCTTCTGCTCCGCTGTTAGGCTAGCTGCCGCGGATATCTTTCATCCTTCGATTAGAAAATCAAAAGATCCCCGCGCACAATCTTGCCTCACCGAAAAAATAAAGCTCGTTCCGCCTTTCCCCCGCCCTCGGCTCTTGCTCCTCTCTTTCACGGATTGACATGTTTCATGTTAAGGAAGCGTCAAGGCCGTTACAAGGGGTTGATATTTGACAAAGGATTTACCAGGTTTCATGGCAAGTCGTTAGCATGCCGTTGCAGGAATTTTGGAGTCGTTCTCTGAGTTTCATATAACCCGTGTGAAGTTATTGTTACGGTCTCACTTAGAGATCAAATGTACATATGTAGACCTGATGTCGCGGGGTTTTCTCTCCACGCAACGTCTTCTGAATATAACATTATTCTTCGATTATCCTCTTCCTCTATGAAGACCGCTGTCTGAGTACACTTCTCTTCCGCTCCGGAAGACCGCTTCTACTGCCAATTCCTCTCCTGCTGTGAAGAGCACTTCCCGTTTCTCACCCCTCACCCATACCCACACCCACACCACCATCTCACCCCCATCAAACGAACTTTCTAGTCCCGCTTCGTACCCCGTGGAACAACTGCTTCTTATATCCGTGAGAATCTCCTTTGAAGCTCCGCTTAATCGTACTCGAATAGACTTCTCTTCCCTCCCATCTAATGTTCCCAGAGATAGCATAACTCGGAATGCTCTAGAAGCTTCTGGAGAGACACAAAAGTACTAGCTAGGTACCCCTGCCTGGAATTATCTATGCAAGGCGTACCCACTTATTATTATGCACGCTTATGCATAGCGTAGGCTACGGGGATTCTACAGCTCACCAGCTGTTACACCTGGTCGTTGGGCAAATGGCTTTTGTAGTGTCAGGATTCTCCAGACTGGATGCCTCAGGCTCAGCCGTTGGTGTTAGTATTACCTCATTTCGCTTCGGGTTTTCCTTATATGTATTTAAGTAATTTGCTCCCTAAACTCTGGAAGCTTTACGCTTTGTTTTCTATCTTTAGGATTAGTTGTAATCTTGACAAACCTGACCTTCGTCCTCCTGCCTCAGTGACCTTCTGTCACCTCTTGGTTTCTGTCTCCCCGAGTGCCCCTCGTGCTCCTCTATATTCCCTAGTCGCCCCCAGACCCGAACGCGCATCGCGTTCCTCGTATTTCCTCATCCCGAGTCGTTACTGTTAGACTTCGCCCCGCGCTCCCGAGAACGGCGCCTGACATGTAGAGATGGAGTTTGACTTGTATAAATAGTGGCTTTCCCTTTGTACTTAAAGGCTCTTCAGACCTGAGTCTTGTTAGCTAATCATTGTTTAAATATAATATTGTCTTGAGTCATTGTCATTGTTACGACGTGTATAACTTGAGGGTTGGTGGCGTCGTCTTCGGAGGACCAGAAGCAAGAGCCAGCTTACTAAAAGGTATGACGAGTGAGTTGGAAGCCAAAGAGATATAATTCTGAGTGTGAGATAGTAACATTGGTCTAGCATTATCAAAGCAACAGACAAGAAGCAAACAAACAAGGTAGATACAAATTGCGAAGCTGGAGATTATCTACAAGTAGAATCCAGCTTCTTAAGGAATGCTAGAATCCATATCCACGACGTGTCCTCGTCCAGCAAAGAGACAGCGTACTCCCAAAACCGACCTGAACCAAGAGCCAAACCAACACCCTGGTAATTGGATCGTAAGCCAAAACCATTAATCAAACACGTAACCCATAACGCCTTAAATGACACACAGCCTAAATGATTAGAGCCTCTTTGCTTTGGTCTGCCTCAGGCCAGATAATTATGAGCCTTAACAGTCATCGTCATTGTGTTGTCTATCAATCTCACAGTCCACGCCCTTAGTCCATCGCCACAGTCCACATCCAAGGGTTCAGTCATCGTCCATAGTCACGACCTTGACAAATTGCTGTTACTGGCAAAGTCCAAGCCATGTGGTCTCCTGATTACATGGGGAATTCAGGTGTCTGGAATGCTTCTGTTTTATAATATAATATATTATTATTATTATTATTATTATTATTATCAACGGTTAACGCCAAGAAGGCTCGCGGGATTGACCCGGCCTCTTGTCTCCCATGGGACGTTTGGCGTGCTTGCGCGGCTGTGAGCCACCAAGCATGTCAAGTTGTCTAATTACATCGAAATTATCTACACTAGCAACCCGAGTGGCTCTATAGCTGCTGAGGAGTGTTTTATTCCCGGCACAATGTGCATAGATACACCAAAAAAATAAAAATAAAAGTATATCTGGCCACGGCTACAAAATGTCCGACCGCTCTGTATTCTCTCCCCCCACAAACAAAAAAACAAAAACCTTATTCTTTTTTTTTTTGGTTAAAATAAGTAACTCGAATGTGATAAGAATCCTAACATCATGATTCATAAGGTCTGTCTGCCAGCATCCAATTGTGAAAGGCTTGAGCACCGTCCTTTGTGCTGAGAGTCCAATTCACGTGATCTGCTAAACAATGCCCAGTTGGTTTTCTTGGTTGGTTGCCCTCGCGTCTTGAAAGCGGACAGGAAAATGGATGTTCTGGAGACTTTTCATGGCCGCAGGAGCAGTATAAATTAGCCTCGCTATGCTTGAATCGACGATGGTACTCTGCGAAATCGCCATGTTCAGAGCGAGCAGAGAGAAGTTTCCCTAAACTGCGTCTTGGAAGTAGGATTATTTCTGGTGGGATAGGTGAGCTCATCCCAATTTGGAGGTCCTTGTACCGCTTGGGCGAGTTCAGGGCCTAATATGAAGCTAGGACTTCATTATATCTTTCTTATAGTAGCCTATTTGCACATGCGATTGAAGCCTCGGACTTAGTCGTCTCCAGATCGCAGGCCTGGTTAGCTAGGGTGTCCGCGCGTGTATTCCCAGCAATTCCTTTATGGCCTGGGATCCACCTTTAACATTTCCGATGTTGGTAGCCGCAGCTCTTTCTCTGCGTGCCCATGATTCACGAAGTGTCTGAAATTTCGCAATTTGACGGAAGCTTGACGGGGTGAGCCAACCGCTGTGAAGGCGAATAGCAGCTTCTTCATTATCTAGACACGCCGCTACGTTAGTCGCAAAGCGGGCGATGAAGTGAGAGCAGGCAGCCCGGAGGCCAGCGACTACCCCAATAATCTATGCGTCGTAGATTTGTGTGGTATGTCCAAGTGGCACTCTTCCACAGAGAATTTCTTGCGAGCCCCGGTAGACACAATACCCAGCTCCTGCTTTCCCGGCCTTGTTTACTGAGCCATCCGAGAAGATCGTCAGGTCGAGTGAATTACGTTCCCGTGCCCACCTTTTGTAAAAATCTAGTCCGTTAAGGCGTCCCGAGGCACCGAATTGTAGTCCTAGAGATTCACGATCAAATTGTATCCAGGGTGGTCTGTAAGTATCAGTGGATAACTCTAACTTCTGGCGTCGGCGAATCCATCAAAGTGGGAAGAGTTCTATCTGTGGCGAAGGGGATGCCCTGAGTTAGATGCGGCAATTCTTACGGCTAGGCGATCATGAATGCGATTTAGCCAAGCATCCACTGGCCCCCATCCTGCTTCCCGTAGGAGCGCAGGAATAGGGAATGTCTTGTAGACTGGAAGTACTGCCCGGGCAGCCCGGTTAATCGCGGTTTGCACTTGGTTTAGAGCCCACTGTGAGGTTTTGGGACTGTACCAAGTTTCTGCCCCATAAAATAGTGTTGCAAACGTACAGCCTTGAAAAGCCTGCCGAAGCAGGCCGGGAGACGCACCGCGGGTAGTGTTGCTTATTCGACGCACATGATCCGTTACTACTCAGAATTGTTGACAGGCGAGTCGTATGTGTTCCCGGAACGAAAGCTTTCTGTCAAAGTATACCCCGAGCCACTTAATAAGTTCTTTCGCAGTGATTCCGACGTTTCCTGCCTGTAGTGGAGGCTCTACAAATTTCCGCTTTCTATGGAAGTATATCAGTTCCGTCTTTTGCATATCAAAGAGAACTCCAATTTCTTTTGCCCAGACCAGCGAGAGATCCAACTGTTTCTGCAGCTTTATCTGGCATTTTTTCAATGTTCTACCTGATGAGAGGAATGCGGCATCATCGGCGTAGCCAAAACGTCCGCACGATGGCCTTAAAATGGGTTCCATGTAGAGAAGAAATAATATTGGTGAGACGGGAGATCCTTGTGGGAGTCCGCACAAGATAGGTGGTGGTTCAGTTGTGACGTGATCCAGACGGATACGTACCTGCCGCTCGGAGAAAAAGGAGAAGACTCATTGGGTGAGACTATTGGGCCAGCCTTGGGAGCGTAGTCTGGATATCAGATGGTTTCGAAGAACTCCATCAAATGCTCCCTTCATATCCACTGTGAGCAAGCCAGCCATCTTGTTTTTTTCCAATGCTCCACGCACATCACAGAGAAGTGCAGTGGTAAGGTCAACGACTGAACGTTTCTTTACTGCACTACATTGGTCGCGGGCAAGAATCTTGTGTTTGATTGCTATATAGGAAACACGACGGGCGACAAGCCGCTCAAGGCCTTTTCCTAGACAAGACAACAGAGTTATTAGACGATACGACTTCGGAAGTGTACGGTCTCTTTTCCCGGATTTTGGGGGAATAATAACCGTGGATGTTTTAAACGCGCATGGATGGTTCCCAAGGTTGACGCAGTGGTTAAATAAATTGGTGATACGATCACCTAAGATCGGCCAGGACAGACGCAATATATCAATGGTTAGTTTGTCCTCACCGGGGGTTGTTTGAGTGACTTGGCAGGTGGCTTTAAACGCCTTTGGTTTAGAAATTGCAACCCAAAGAATGCTACGACATAGAACCGTAGGACTATCGAGCAGTAAGTCTTCGGCCTCGAGGTACCTGCACAGTAAAATTTCGTGTAATAGTCGAGCTTTGGCATATGGGTCAAATACCGGATCACTCAAGCTATCACTACGGAGGGGTGGGGACTGATACCTAGGGGCGGCATTATGCCAACAGACAAACTTGTAGACATCAGTAAGTGATTTTGAGTCTTCGATGTGCAATTTCCAGTAGTTCTTCTTTGTCTGTCGTACGACCCTCTGTAGTTCAAACTTCTCGAAGGATGCAGGACCTACTCGACGCGCTCTATGGTAGTCGTGAGCCGCCCGTCGGCATCCATCATTCCACCACGGAGTACCAAAGCTTCTCGCTTTTTTCTTGGGACAGGCACCATGTAGTGCAGTATGAATTAAATTTATAATATCATTAGCTTCTATTTCTAGTTCTTCCAGGGACGTGATCGCGTTAAAACTTTGGTTGTTATCCAAGAGATTGAGAAAGAGTTTGCTGTCCAACACCTTGTACTGCAACTTGGCGTCAGTTATGATTCGGCGGCCCCAGCATAAGGTTGAGACCAGGGTCTCGTGGTCAGAGGTGGTGTGTAGATCCGTTCGCATTTCGCACGTTGCCCTCTCATCTACATAGAAGGCCAGGTCAAGCGTGCCCCCGCGGTTATGTGTGGGTCTATTGGTCGGATTGAGTAGCCTGAGGCCTTTGCAACCATACAAATCAATGAGTTTTGTGCAGGAGGATCGAGATTCAGTGACTTTTGAATCCCAAAGTGGGTGCCTGAGGTTGAAGTCACCACCAGCAAAGTAGGGAGATTCTGTGCAACTGAGAAGTTTAGACAAACCCTCTCCTGCTCCCTCTGACCACGTAGGAGCCTTGTAGACATTCCATATTGGTACCTTTGCGTTATTTTCAAGGGTCACTAAGATCTGCACTATGTCTCGAGATGAGTCCGCAGCAACCTGAAATGGTCTTAGTTTGGCTTCCTTTCGAACATAGGTGAAAGTCCTGGGCCGGGAGTGCTAGGATGAAAGTGAGGAGAACGATTCGAATGCTATGTGGGCCTTGGATCTCTGCTGTGAGAGATCATGGAAAACCCAGGGCTCCTGTATGAGTAAGATGTCTAATTTATTTTCGTCTGCTAATGAAAGCGCAATATCATGTGCTGAAGAAGATCTGCCAACATTCACCTGCATGATGCGGAGAGGTGCAGCTCTCCGCTGGTTTCGTCTCCTGACCATATTTATTGTGATGATGGGATGGCTTCTGGCTCCGAGTTTGGTGTATGTGTCTGGTCGGCGGTGGCAGCTTTTTGCTTCAGCGATTTAACGAACTCTCTATCACCTGCGACGCGGATCTGCTGCAGTTGCAACCCCATCGGGCGGCCTAAGACCCCATTCTTGCGTCGTGGCCGGGCGGGGTAGGAAGTATCTGTGGATGGGTGAGGACCCTTACAGTTTAAGCACCTGGGGGGTTTTGTGCAAGGGTTCTCGTGAGCATCAGTTCCGCATACACCGCATTTGTTAGCCCTAGCACACGTCCTGGAAGCGTGGAGCCTGTAGCATTTGGTGCATGTTAAGACCTCTTGTCGATTACGAATTCTCTGCACAGATACTACTGCACCAAATACGCGGGGCCTGGAAGGAAATCTACTAGCTTTGTAGTCTGGAACGCAAATTCGAATAGAGCCAGTCGGCTCCTTGTTCTGTTGAGAGCGTAAGGTCCAGTTCATGTATCTAATGGGAACTAGTCCACAGACAGTAGCGACCTCCTCTTGTAGGAGACCCTCGAGGGGGTCGCAAAGTCTGTCAGACTGGCCATCGTGGCATTGGACTTTCTTCTTGATGGGCCCTATGACAAATGTCGTCCAGGATTCTTGTCGTTCAACAATAGCATTCCCAAAGCGGTTTTCAATTGCGCTTTTTGCCTATAAAATAGTAGCAGCCTTTGCTGGGGTCGGCGCGAGTATAGCGACGCCTGAGGGTACTGACCACACATCAGAAACTAATGTACTATCCAGAACAAGCTTCTGTATGACTTGTCAAAGTTCGTACGAATCTGCCTCCCTAGCTTCATGATCGGGGCCTAGCCGTATCATGATACGACGGTCCTCACCACCTTGTTCTTGGGCAGGGGTTGCTCTCATAATGGGTTTCTTCAGAGAGAAGACTTTCTGCTCCGAGTTTCGGCAGGCGGTTCTTTCCGCCCACGATTTCGTTTGATGTCCAGTAGATAGGGGCTTGTTTCGGTTCGTCATAGGAGCGTATACGCGTTGGCCGCGCATGGCTCGGGATGCGCCATCTGCTAGCAACGCGAGAAAATCAGCACCAACATCAGGATGCTTGTTCTCAAGTTCTCGTAAGTAGTCATTCGTCAGGTCCAAAAGTCGCTTGATTGCATCCTTAAGAGACGCTGAGTTGCGGGGAGTGCTGGTAGTGTCCCAATTGTTACTCGATGCCAGGCCATTGTCTGTTGTATTGAAATCAACATCAGCACATACGCTGTCGGTGGAATCACTCAATGGGACGTTCGGAAGTACATCCATTGATTCATCCAATGTTACGCTAGCATCAGGGGCGGGCCTTGCCACACTGAGCGCTCTCTCGATTGCCTTGGCCTTAAGGCTGGCCTCAGCTGATTTAATTGTCGAGCGGGCAAATAAGTTACTGCTGCAACTCATGCTCGACGTAAGCTTCGGTTTCGAGACGCGATTACCGGCGTCTGGTGGATCGGGGGGAAGCGCACGCTTGGGGACCAGAGGCGGCGCCATACTCTCGCCAGATAAAGTAACGAGTATCCAAGATAAATACGGAATCAATTGAAGTCGGAGCTGGTTGGCTCACATTGAGATGTGCTGGGATATTGTTTTACAATATATATATAGTAGAACCTGTCATAACCCACAGCATTTTTGGTTCACCCTAGTGGTTCCCACCAAAAAAAGACATAACCTGTTATCCCCCATGACCCCCCCCAAAAAAGAGGCGCGAATTTAATCTCATTTCCTTTTTGTTCTTAATATTTTTAATTTAATGGGGGCTCCGGGAAGGAGTGGCTGAGAGGGCTGAGTAATCAACAGCCACGAGAAAAGGGGTCGTCTCAAACCATAGAACGGTAAATGCCATACTACAATCATCTGGGTAGTTTCAAATAATGTCACACAGCAAATGTATATAGTTCTCTTACTACCAAACCCTCAAGAGCTCCGGCTTTAGCGTCTTTTGTTCCCAATGGGAATTTGGGGCACGTGCTTCCGGGTACGTGATCCCATGCACAGACGTAAAATAAAATCATCATCATCCCCCATAACCCACGCAAGCTGGTTGAATACCAGAAAGCTACCAATTAGAAGAAAGGACAGATAAAAAGGGCCAAAGCAATAGGATGGAGGGCAACAGTGTCAGAAATTACTAACGATCCAACTAAAATCTGGAAACTGGCCAAGTGGGCAAGGAAAAGTGGCGAAGAAAGAAATAGGTCTCCTCACATACCCGATATTAGAGATGCTGAAGGAAACATTTGCACTGATAATAAAGATAAAGCAAGAGCAATGGCAGGACACTTCTTCCCCCAACCCACGAAAGCAGATATCCATGATATAAGTGATGCGGTATATCCGGCGCAGTTAGAAAACATCTCCAACAAAATGACTGCAGCCGAAATTAAAGAGGCCATAGGGAAACTACCGAACGACAGAGCACCGGGCCCAGACAGAATCCCCAATGTGGTCCTAAAGCAATGCAAAAATGCTCTTAGTAAAATCTTATCCGAGGTATACAACGCGTGCCTACTGAAGGGATACCACCCTAGAGGGTTCAGAGAATCCACCACCATTGTGCTCAGGAAACCACAGAAGCCTAGATATGATACCCCCAAGGCATATCGGCCAATTGCACTTCTGAACACTATGGGTAAACTCCTAGAGAAACTCGTGGCAAGTCGTATTTCCAGAGCAGCCGAAGAATTCAATCTCTTCCCAGAAGAACAGATGGGAGCTAGACCGCAAAGATCCACGATCTCTGCTGTGGAGCTACTAACTGAGCAAATACACACAATTTGGGGTAAAGATAAGAAAAGGGTTGCATCTCTCCTTAGCCTCGATATATCTGGAGCTTTCGACAATGTATCTCATCAAAGGCTCCTCCATAATCTCAGAGAGAAAGGAATCCCTAGATGGTTAGTCAAATACATTGAGTCATTCCTCGAAGAGAGAACTACATCGATACAGCTAGGATCATTCAAAGGAGACCAGGTAACGACTAACACAGGTATACCCCAAGGCTCATCACTGTCTCCAATACTCTTCCTGTTCTTCGTCAGCACACTCCTACCGATGTTACAAACCCCGTTCTCCACGGCAGTGGGATTCGTAGATGATACTAACATCCTAACATGGTCAAACTCAACTGAGCAAAATTGCCTGCAACTAGAACAACAGCATCAGATCTGTGAACAGTGGGCCAGAAAGCACAGCGTCAAATTCGCGCTAGAGAAGTATCAGCTAATGCACTTCACAAGAGCAAGAAAAAGACACAACCTCAAGTCAACAGTCAACATACAAGGACATAGAACACTACCGCAAACCACTCTTCGAGTCCTTGGCATTTACTTGGACCCAAAGCTTAACTGGGGAGCCCATGTGAAGAACGTACAGCAGAAAGCAGAAACACATGTACAGGCTTTTAGCAGGCTATCGCAGTCGACGTGGGGAGCGACTTTCAAGAAAGCTAAAATTATATATAGTGCGGTAGTCAGGCCGGCCCTTACGCATGGATCCTCTATTTGGGCCGAGTACGGGAGCACGGGGAACACCCCCGAAAGGATAGTCAAACCTCTGAAGTCGATACAGAGAAAATGCTTACTAAGAATTACAGGAGCATATAAGTCCACCAGCACGAGAGTGCTGGAACATGAGACCTCCATCCTACCGATGGAGATCTACCTAAAGAATAGGAGAGTGCAGCACGCCGGGCTCACTCGCAATTTACCGGTCCAAAAGACCATAGAAAAGACCTGTCAGATGATCAGGCAACAAACAAGAGGAAGTAATTATTGCGGATCTCTATCTAAGAAAAGAGATAGAGATGAGTGGGCTAGAATCTGCGATGGGGAAGAGTCCATTAAGGGACAGAAAGAGATGGGAAAGACGGCCGCGTTCCAAGAGTGGGCGAACTCTTGGCAACATCAAACCCGGAATATCGCCCTAAGACATAGAGCCACAGCCGACCCCGAAATCTGGGGAGCAGCCCATTTTATTACAGACAAACTAACTGGTAGGAAAAGGGTAAGTCTTAGAGGCACACCATGCGCGATACATAAAAACCTCAAAAGGGCCCAAAGTAGTTTAGCCATGCAGATAAGAAGCGAGCATATCGGCTTCAATTCTTATCTGTACCAAAGAAAAGTCCCCGGAGTCGACAACCCAAGATGCCCATGTGGATACATATCGCAAAACGTCAAACACATGATAATGGCCTGCCCCTTATGGTCCAAAGGGAGAACAAAAGTCTGGCGTAAGGCCAAAAATCGGTCATTTGAAGCAATGATGAGCAACCCAGAAGATATTGAAAGAATCACACAATGGATCTTAGAACAGGGATGGATAGAACAATTTCGACTGGCTGGGGAAGTTGAGGCGCAACTAAAGCAGAGAGAAGACTCACAAAGGAACCAAAGAGGTAGGTAATTGACGAGATGGTAGCTACACTGGGCATAACAGTGTAAACGCACTTCCTGAAGGAGACCCTGGGAAAACCAGGAAAATGTAAAGAATTTAATCATGCAGAACCAAGGGGTTTTTACCGGGAGGTTTCCCCTTATGTATATGTACAGCAATAGTCACCTGCATGGGCCACAAGAGCTCCCTATCAGGGTAATGAAATCAAATTCAAAAACCCACGCAAGCGACCGCCAGAGCTTGCCTTACCGAGATGAGCGTACCACAGGTTGATAGCAGCTAGGACAGGATACGGCAATTTCGCCAACTATCATGAAAGATTCAAGCATGAGGATATTGATGGCAAGTGCGAATGTGGACGAGGAAGACGCCCATGGCACTTTGCAGAATGCCGAACAGCATTACAACGTTGGAGAAGTGAGAAACGGGAACCCCCTCCGAAGGCAAGAGAGATGCTTGTAGAAAATGGATGGGAGAAATTTCTCAAATTCGTGACTGTAACCAGATGTTATAGTGCACAAAATACTAACCAGGAGGCTTAGGTTCTTCTAGGGATATCTTTTATTTTTCCTTTGTTTAATCGTTAGGAAAATTAGGACAGGGCGCAGGGCACGCTCGTTCGGACAGAATATTTTTGTTTATTTATTTATTTTCTTTCTATGTCTTATAGATTATCTGGCAAGTTAAGCCATTAATGTAGGTAGTAGTGAGTCCGTATGGATCACACACCCGTATCACGCCTCCTGGGTGTAGGGCGTAAGCCTGATACGACTAGAATTCAAATCAAATCAAATCCCCCATAACACATGTACCCTCACAATTGTTTGGTGCACTACCAGGACGCTCTGCAGTCGACTTAGTCTCATGCGTTATATATGACGCCGAAGCTGCCATGAGAAGCAACAAAGTCACAGCTATGGTTACCCTTGATGTTCAGGGAGCTTTTGATGCGGTGCTACATAAACGGCTTCTCAGACGTATGCGGGAACAGGGCTGGCCATTATCACTTTGCCGCTGGGTAGAATCTTTTTTGACACAGCGGAGGGTGCGTGTGAGATATAAAGACGGAGTCACAGATGAGAAACTGGTCGAGTGTAGAGTCCCACAAGGCTCATCAATTTCTCCTTTACTTTTTATGTTATACATCTCAACTCTCATACGAGATGGCACACCAAACTCCAGATTTGGATATGCAGACGACATTGCCATAGTCAGAATCGGTAATAATCCCCGCGAAGCAGTCGCTGCAGCTCAGGAGGAAGTCGATAAACTCATCGAACTTGCCTCAGCACATATATTTGGATTCGACCCTTCTAAGTCCGAACTTTTTGTTATTGGAGGGGGACCCAAGAAGAAACTAGACGCATCGGATCTCTCAGTAAGGGTTGGAGATCAGCATATCACACCCTCTCCGCATATTCGATGGCTTGGGATTTGGCTTGACTCTCAACTAATCTTTCGGCAGCATGTCCAGGAGTGGTGTAGCAAGGCGCAAAGGATATCACAGTTCCTGCGCGCGATTAACACTGTGCAGCGGGGTGCCGCTCCCGGGCCTTTAATCCGCACGGTGAACGCATGTGTGGTGAGTACAGCAACTTACGGCGCCGAAGCCTGGTGGCCAGGCCTTACCCGGGTCACAACACAAAAAGACAAGAATGTAGGTACAAGTGTCGGTTGGCATCTCAAGCTACTAGATAGGACAATTCTTACGGCAATCCGAGCGGCTCTCCCTGTTTGGCGCACAACACCAAATATGGTCCTCAACCGAGAATCAGGGATCCTACCTGCGGGAATACTGCTACATTAGAGGCAGTTACAAAGTGCAGCCAAGGTCCGCCGACTTGATGGCCGTCATCCTCTGGCGACAAGGGCAGTAGAGACACCTAAAGAGGCTATTATGCGTCTTAAATTACGCGAGGGTCAAAAAAACGCGTTTTCAAAGTCCCCGAGCGATATCTAACGCGCCTTCAGAATAGCTACCTCAGTTTACCAGCCTCTGAAGGACCTGGATTGCTCTACCGACCGTCGAACGTGAAAGTGAACGTTAGGGAGGGCAGCAGCAAGAAAGAAAAGGCAGATGAAATCAAATCTTGGCTCAAAGATCTTCCCGCAGGAACCTTGATTGTTTACTCCGATGGCTCATCGACAGGTCCAGGGCATTCGGCTTACGGATTCGCCGTATACAAAGACAGAGAATTGATAGCAACTGGTGGAAATCTCCTCCCAGGAGCAGAAATTTACGACGCAGAAATAGCCGGGGCTCTAAGAGGCTTAGAGGTAGCGTCAAAAATTGGGGCAAATATAGGAATCAAGGTGCTTCTTGACAACCAGGAAGCAGTGAAAGCCCTAATTAGCGGCAGAAAAACATCTTCTCAGTCGAACGTGAAAAGGTTTTCGGAATTGGGCAAGATTTTATCAGGAGTAAAAGTTCGCTGGATTCCAGGACACAGTGGTATACAAGGGAACCATAAGTCCGACGAGTTAGCAAAAGCAGCACTTGCAGCAAGCCCCAGTCATCATAGCCCGGGCGAAATTCAACACGTCTTAACTTTTGCAGCTCTCAAACGAAAAGTCGCCACGATCACACAGGAACTGGTGGAAAAATGGTGGTATAAATACAGACCTTTCAGATACGATGATTTGGACTTACTTATGCGACGTAGACGGCCACCAGAGTTAGCTCTCCCTTGATGGGCGTATCACCGCCTTATCGCGGCAAGGACTGGGCACGGGGATTTTGCTAGTTATCACAGACGTTTTAAGCATCAAGATGAGGAAATGTTATGCAAATGTGGTCGAGAGAAACGACCTTGGCATTTCGCAGAGTGTCGCCCGGCAATCCAAAAATGGAGGACGAAGACACAGGAACCACGACCTATGATAAGGGATATGATAGGACAAGGAGGATGACAGATTTTCTGGCGCTTTGTAACTGTAACACACTGTTACAGTCGGAATGATTCTTAAACAGGGGTGCTGTGTCCCACTGTAACTTTCCTTTGTCTGGGATTGTCTCTGGCGCAGGAGTAAGGCATAGTGCAGGGCACTAGAGTCTTAGATGTTATTTCTTTGTTTCCCTTTGTTCTTCCATATTTTATCTGGCTTCGTTAGAGCTGGTCATGTCGGTAGTTAAGAGTCTATATATATAGAACTTAACGACCCGTGCCATGCCTCCTAAGTGCAGGCCTTGTGCCCGGTCACGTTAAAAATATCAAATCAAATCCCCCATAACCCATAACTTTTTTGGGAAACATGGCTTTTTTCCCGTGACTTTTACGTAATACCAGCACCATTGCCATGGCAACCAATGTGTATAGTATCACTACCCTGAAGATTGTTAGTTTGCATAAACGACAGGCATTAAAGTGGGTTATCTTGAAAATCTTCAGCTTATTAGGAAATGATCATACCTCTTTGCCGAGACATCCTGGAAACACTTTACCGCATTCGGGACAATATACCTTGCAAAAGCTCTATAGATAGGAAATTTTTCTTGGCGCCCAAATTTTGTTAAGCCTTGTATTACTCAGAGATATTCTCAATATTTCTTATCTACAACTTAACAGAGCTACCATGCATTTAAAGATAGGACAAAGTTAATCGTTAAAAATACATCAATACGAAGCAAGACCTCCTTTTGCTTCTTTAAAAGCCTGACTTCTTGCAGGCTTGCTGGCGACAAGTCGACCGAATTCGTCAGATGAGATTGAGTCCCAGTCTTCTCTTGTGGCTCTTTTAAGCGTCTGTTGAGATCTTTGCCTTCCTTCATCAGACTCTGGATATCGAGCTTGAGTGTAATGCTTCATCGATTTCAGTACAGACTCGATTGGGTTTAAGTCGGGAGAAAAGGGAGGCCACACGATGGGTTCTACCCCAGCTTGGAGTAAAGCTTCCATGGAATTCCGTGCAGAATGGCAGGGAGCACCATCTTGCATCAGTAAAAGTGATGGATTAGCTTCTCGTGTCGTTATTATCCTTGGTAAAATCCACTGGCAGTAGGACTCCAAGTTCAATTTCCCCCAACTTTTTTCCCAAACTAGATCACTGTTTTTTGGTTCCCATGGAAAGATCCCCAAATATCCAGCAATTTATTCGAACTTAGGAGATAAGTATTTTTCGTCAAACTCCTCACCAGTTTAGACTTCGTAGAAAACCCGAATTATCAATAAGCGAACTAACATTTTTGGTGACTCACAGACGTGTGTGCTGACCGCCAGTAATCCAAGATTCGTAGGTCCGTAGGACTTGATGCCACTGCTTGATGGTCCAACTTAAATGAGACCGAGCGAAAAGTAACCGTCACCTTTTATTTTCTTCGCTGGGCGGAGACTTTCTCTGGGAGACAACGATTATATCCCTTGCTTTCTAGAATATTCCGAGTAGCTTTCTCACCGACTTACCGGCGAGAAAACTGCACTGTACCAAGTCCCAAGTAGGTCATAAACCAACCGACTCGTGAACTACAATCAAAATGTTCAAGCTCATCAGCGAGAGCCTCACTCAAGACTGAAGGTCAACCAAGACCACTGGCTTCTGCAAGTTCACCACGTTCACAGCGCACTGAACTTTTCTCAGCCTTAGCCCCCATTCATGAGCGATGTCAAGATATGAAAGTCTGTGCCTTCGAAGTGTCTGGATTGCGACCCGCTTATCCCGATTAAGATTCTGGCGATGAAGTCTCTTCGAAGACTGGTGGGTGTGAGAATTCATTTTGATTTTTCAGTGATAGGATCTCATTAGGAGTAAGTTAGAGATGTTATGGTCAGGTTTTTGTGGCTGCAGAATTTGAACGGATAAGTTAGAAATTGATTTCGAGAATATGAATGTGGGGTCAATAGAAGGTTTTGCAGATGTATCATTTGCAACAAGTGTATGATTTAGACTGAATCTGCAAGCCCTTTTGGGAATGATCAGCAGAAAAATGTAAGGATAAGGCCTTTCATTTCGAGATTTTAGGTTAAACCATCGTTAGGGTTAAGACACTGTATTTGATTGCCAACCTCTCGAAGTTAGGTTTAATATGTACCCCGAGACTGAAATACGTTTTGTCTCCAGTCCCATACTAAATTATATGGGACTGGTGACAAAAACCTGTTCTAAATTAACAGTCCAGCATCCCACGTGATGCGGGCTTCTTACTAACTCGCACACTGTCACATGCTACCATTATACTGTTGTTACACTGGGCTGTAAAGATCTTTCATGATTAATGCTAATTAATGTTCCGTAAGGATTACAATTCCTGTATATAGAAAGCTCTCTTCTCCTTCAGATTTCCTCAGTCAATCTCATTACTGAATATATCTGAAGGAACTTCTCTTGATCATCATGTCTTACATATTTAAGCACTACGCGGCTTTTCTTAGATATAAACATCTCACGTTGCGCCACTCCGATATATCTCCCTTTTTACAATAAAACCATCCTGGTGTAAGTATACATGTACCGGTACTTGTACTTTTTTTTTAATTCAATTTTGTGTATGCAGTTTTTAAGCTATAACACGATTGACACTGGTACGGTACCTGGAGCGGTGACACAACTTAATATGAGGGGCACTCACACCCGAATATCTTTGAAGACATAACTCGAAGTCAGGCGCCGTACAGCCCTTTCAACCCTGAACCGTTTATGTCTGCCGCAGGAACGCAGATCAGTAACCTATGACTATCCAGCGTGTCTACTTCATCGTCACATTCGTGACCACGCGAGACATGTGGATGGAGTCGTGCCGGATTCGAACCAGCTTTCTCCTATCTAAAGTGGGGTATGTGCCTCGGCTACCCAGACTCCACTTGGTAGAACGGCCCCGGACGGTGTACCACACCACCATCCGACCCGGTACTAGTACTAGTATGTACAAAGATCTACTATTTTCCCATTTTGTTTATGGTTTGCCAATCATTCGGATTCAGCTTCTCACTCCATTTTGATTCAAGCGTCCATTGTTGTCACAACAAAAAGTTATTCCTTTCATGCTATTCAACATCATGTCTCCACATCCCTCAACGATTGCCATTTCAGTAGTTTATTCCCTCCAAGTAGCAGGTAAAAATACAAATGTATTTAATTTAGAACAACCAAATGAACTTCAAGCCCTGCAGATACAATTACAGGCATTCGTTTTTGTACATGCACGTATATATTTACGTGTAACTGAATGTAGCTAGTGCCATTCGCCGTAGTGGTAACACGTGATGACTAAATTTTAGCGAAGTCAAACAACGCTCAAATCTACAATTAGAATACTATTATAACCCACAACCTGTCCAAACCCATGGCAATTTTGTCCACCGAGGAGTATGGGTTATAACAGGTTCTACTGTATGGAAATTACCTGACTATGGTATTCTATGATTCTGGTATGGCCTCTTATCCGAGTGTTGATCCATATATCTCGTGTACCATGTCGGATGGCAACCTATAGCCTGAACCCCAGTTTTATCTTCTCTGGCTCTCCCACGCTGTTTGCATACCGCTCATGACACCAGATATTAAGTTGGCCGACAATTTGGTTGGAGATACTGCCACATAATCGACCCCATCTGCTGCATCTATTGCAGGAGTTCATACCAAAATACGAAAACGTACATGCGATATGACCGCTGAACGGTTGTAGACCCATGCTCCCTCACCTACTGTGAATCGGGAATGCCTTTCCTCACGAAACCCCTCGATAAGCCTCGACTCCATCGCCGCTATAGTGCAATCTCGCTATAACAATGTGGGGCAAAACTTAACCAAGGCTCCCGATTGGAGGATTCAATTGAATTGGCCAATCGGGAGCCTTGGTTAAGTTTTGCCCCGCATTGTTATAGCGAGATTGTACTGTATCTTTGAAATTTGATTCAATGCCGGACTGGACACGGTGACTTTCGCACTTACCACGAAAAGTTTCACCAAGGTGCCCATATGACTTGTTCATGCGGAGGTGACAAGACAATCACTCACCTGTTTTTTTGTTCCCCCATGAAATTGACGCCGCTCCTACCTTGTCGAGATCCCCAGATATATGCCCTCGATGATATGGATACCCGACGGAGGATGAAAGTCGCAGGGCACAAATTTGGGAAGGCAGGTTGCTCGTGACAATCGAGGAAGGATACGGTTCTAGTGGGGAATTTATGAGAGACGGAAGGACGAGTAAGCAGGATGTAGAGGGAGGATAGAGTTTTTGAAAGGGGAATTTGAGGGGATGTTTCGACTTCGAGAGCTTTGTGCGTGCTACGGCCCCAATTAACAAAAGATAGTGTTGTGGTCCGCTATCTGGGTCATGTCTAAGTTGAAAGTCCTGTGGCCTGAACATCCGCTACGACAAGATACGAGGACGTTGTGAGATCACACCTCGCGCGGTTGCAAAGGACGGGATAATGAAGCATACAGAGGAGTCTGAGGTTTTTTGTTTTTTTCCTTGGACAGATACTCAGGGTTGAGGGAAGCGGGGCGTAAGTCTCAACAAGTGTAACCCTGTAGTGGTTCCGGCGAATGCCTCCTGAGTATGAGTGTTCAGCGTCAAGAATGTATTATCTTAGTTCTAGCGACTGAGGATAGCGTACGCTTTCTGAGGTCTTGCGTCCCAGTAGGGAACTTTAGGGTGCGTGGCTGCACGTTATCCGTAGACCTAATAAACGTCATAACAAAATAAAAAAAGAACAGGTTTTTTGTCCCCTCATTCGCGAGAGATTGGCCGCAGGCGGTCTCTGACGAAGCCTGGGTTCACTCGACCTTCTTCTCAGCACCTTACGTGGTGCTAAACAATTTGCTTCTATATTGGAAAAGACTAGTTTCCTGTCGGAAATCTATCCCATCCGTGCCGTTTGATCTAGTCTCGTAAGGAATACGCTGTACAGCAACCGCCATATCTTCTGTAATGTTCCTAGGCCTTTCGCCAGTCACATAAATCCAAATGTACAATAGAATTTATCAGTCACCATGTCCCCCTAGGAGTGGGGCTTTAGTTCTAGCTTGAGCTCAGTAGCCCGTAAAAAAAATTAAATAGAATTTTTCTAAGCCGAAAGTGGTTCCGGCATTAATTATTGAAGAGATTCATTGCAATTTACTGCTTCCACTTGTGAAGTTTCGTGCGGTATGAAGAATATTCTGATAGAGATTATAAAGATGAGTAAGTTCACTAAACAAAATAGTAAAGTTCAAATGGTTCAATGAAGTCGTAGGATCTACACTATATTCTAGATATAATGAAACCCGTGGTGACTTCCTCCTCCCCAATCTTCGGGATACATAGACATTATAATCACAACTCATTCAACACACGTCATCTAACTCCAGCTCCAAATATTTTCGTATTCCTTGTTGTGCATTGGTCTGATCAGTTGATTAGTCTAGGGGGAAGTACGGTTTCGAGATCTGCGACTTTGTGGCGATACGAAAGCCAAGTATGTTACGTAATATCGCTAGCGTTAAGCATAGACATTTTAACTGTAAATGTCTTCGTAAGTATCACGTGTTCGGAACCTCACTTGCACCACTTACCTATGCATGTAAAATGGTGTATAGGGATAAGTGTCGCAAAAGTAAGCACCAAAAATTTCGTAAATCTCAACAATAACTAAACCGGGTTCACTCTCAGCTAGATAGGTTCTACTACAGTCGTCCCTCTCTGACTCGATAGTGGGTTCCGGTATAAGTGTTGAAAATATTTATTGAAATTCAACCATTTACATTTGCAATACTTATCCCTGCACGCAAAATGACCTGTAAGGATAAGTGTTGCAAATATAAAAGTCCAAGTTACAATGAATCTTTCCAACACTTACACCGGGAACCACTATCGAGTTAGAGAGGGACGACTGTATATTGGTGGGTTGAGAGTTGTCCCTGACGTCGCCGAATGACGCAGTTTGATATTCGGAACACCCATGTTTAGTTTTCATTCGCAGATGCCACTACGAGAATAACGCCTTACGATATATGACCTCTTCTGTGAATACCAATGACTAGGAAAAGCGAGAATAACCCGTGGTTATCTGAGTATACTGTCGTCATCAAGCGAATACCTTACCGCCGCGAGAGAAGTGGAGTGTGGATCTTGCTGGATTCGAACCAGCTTTCTCCCGTCTCAAGTGGGGCATGTGTCCAAGCTGCCCAGACTTTACAGAGAAGAACAGCCCGAACAGTGTACCACTGCACCATCCGACCTTCTTCCAAGAGGTCGAGGTGCGAGTGACTGTCATATTCAGCTGCACTGACTTTGGTTAACATCGAGATAGGGAAAGCCAGGGCGGGGAAGGAGTATAAAAAATTGTACCGGAAAACATTTCATAATCGATCGAGTTTACAAGGGGAGCAACGAAGAAAATATCTAGGGAACGTTGTGAGACCGCCTAATCAATTTTTGCGAACTCCCTCTCATGGAAAATTACATTTGAAATTACATCAAGTGTATTAAGATCCACAGAAGGAATTAAAAATTATATTGAACGATACGTGACCATATGTAAATTTTTGAGATTGCCAGATTTACAGCACGCAATCATAGGTAAAAACTTGATAGATATAGAGCTCTCTGACCGAGGATTATTGATCCGTATTAGTTCTTTTGCCCGTCACTGAAGCTTAGGAGATATTTGGTTGCCTTCCAGCCCAAATTGGTCTCGTATTGACAGACGGAGGTAAAAAAGGAGTCTCCCGAGCAATCAATAGAACGACGTGATTCGACGAAGTAAATTGAAAAAATTTCATATTTATACCAATTCGTTAAGATTGATCCAATACCTTATAGATCTGAAAAAGACTTTGCCCGGCAAAGAATCTACAGTGGTAACATAAATTGAGATGGAGGAGAAGATCCAAAAGCGTTTGATATAGACACAATTACAATCGGTGCCAGAACCTCATAGAATGGACCTTCCTGCTCCCTGACTCCTTCCCACTCCACCATCTGAACTAGGCTGAGATTCCATTTCTCACGCGTGCAGCCATTTGAAAACATGTAAAATGTATCCATATTTCTTATGGTCGAAGACATGAATATGGTAACATCTGGAAAAAGCGTGAGTAGCTCTTTCAGAATTTGTAATAATGCCGTTATTCCCATAGCTTCATAGGTTAAATCGGCTCCGAGTACGACATCGACCTTATTGCCTGAATGGAATTCTGGATTCCGTAGCGAGCTACCCAGCCCGTTTTCCCAGAGTAGTAATTTGCTACTGATTTGGTGGGCACCGAGGCCATTTAGTTGAAAGTTACGGGCGTGGTCGGCAACTACTGCTGGTGTGCCATCTGTGGCAACAACGTAGGAAACCTCGAGATATTTAGCGCAAAGGATCGAAAGGTAAGCTGTGCCGCTTCCAAGTCTGTGACCCAGGTAGATCAGCATTTCTCTACTCTTGGTAGAGAAAAACTCCAAAGGTTGAGCTTAAACACATGAAGTCAACCAAACAATTAGGAGTGAGAAGTAAATAGGGGGTTCTCACTCGAGGACATTTTTCTTTCTTACTATTTCTGGATGTGAACAAAGATAATTTCCCAGTTGTAGAGATGCCTCCCATGTCCGAAGGCCGGTAGTTCCTCCAGCAGCTAAGATAGAGCTAGATTCGAAGAGTGTAATTGTTGGGGCAGCATAATTTGAGGGGGAAAATGTTTCCAATTTAGGAAATGAAGGTGCTTGGGGGTTTGGCTCCTTTGAAAGGCTTGAAAGAGTATAGGTAACATGAGCTCTATCATGCGTTGTAATATATTGCGATGGTATTTGGGACGCGATAAGAGTAGAGAGTAAATTCATGAGCTGATTGGATATGTCCTGAGATATTCGGGTGCGTTAGAGTGATGGTGTAAACGATATAGACTTACGTGGTCGTAGAGAGAAGGCATAGTAGCTCTATCACGAGTTATGTATGAGAGAGGGTTTTAGCTTGAGGGTAATCATACATATTTGTCCCAATCAACAATACTCCCCTCAATTCTACGCACTAGTTCCTTCAGTACCCGAAGTTGATATCCGACTGGAATTTTGAATCTCAGAGCATTGGTGGCGAAGAGCCTTTCGTACAACGCATGCTGGAAGTTTGCGTCTCTCAGATATCTGCCGTCCGGATATTCTATTTTGGTGTAGAGCTGGAGAAACTGCCGACAAAAACGATCGAATTGCTGCACCGAACTTGTGCCAACCTGGCCAGGGTGGCTCATTTTTTGGTGGCCCCTTATTTGAGACAGAGAAATAAGACTGTGTCAAGGGACCATATACAGTCTGGCGTTCACTAAAAATAATCAGAGTCTTACTAACGCATGTAAGCAAAGTAGGGGAATGATGTTGACCATGAGTTCAGAGTAGTGGGAAGGGTTTTTGAACAGCAACGCTTCTTCAACGGAATTATCTTTATCCGGGTCCGTTACTTCAGCATGACAGAACGTGCTACGCTATCGACGACCAAATATCGGTTGTTACGCATCTCCACCCCCTAGTCTCCGATAATTCTTGCAATATTAGGGAGTCGCATCGAAGGGCAAATATGAGAATCATTGCTTATCGTTTTTAAGAACTACTGTAGCTCATCGCCCCCTTAATTAGTTACAGATCTCACTAGCTGTCTACGTTTGCGCGTCATTGAAATTTCCACAGGCTCAAATAAAGTAGCGATCAAAAATGCGCAACAATACCACCACGCTGGATAAATTTTACGATAACTCTACAAAAACTACTTAAAAATTGATCATTCTAGACTTGAGTGAACTATCACTCACTCCTCGATTGCTGTAATACCTTTTCCCGTTAAAATAATGATTAATTATACAATTTACAGGGGTCATCGCTCTGCTGTACAGACCACACTTTTGGTGTTGTCGTCACTGAGTTTCGGACGGAGCAGTGGTAGTCCAATCAGGCCGATCTCCCAAGGAGAATTTGGGTATTATGGACACATACCCCTCTTGTCAAAAGAGGGATCTGGCACAAATCCAGCCAGATCCTCACACCTGATGTCGTGCGGCGACATCGCTACGGTGGGATGACATTAGCAGATTCAAAAAAATTTGGGTACCTTTCGCTTTTTCGTGTGTGTATTCATAAAAATGTCATACATCGTTGGGCTGTCATGTGACAGATACCTTGGAACGGTGTTTGTCATGATTGCTTGGAGTTTAGTGTAGTGTTCGCTTAATTTGTATATTTAAATACTTTCTTGTAGCTATATCTTGTTAGCTTTATTAAATCTTACAAACACGAGTTCTTGCCTGCCCACAATGGGATTCCTAACATGGGCATTTTTCTCGTATTGTTGTCTGCAAATAAAATCTGAGGATGAGTGTTCCTAACGTCAAACTGAGTCATTCTGCCACATATACGTAGCTGCCGTGATCATTTGCATCATAATCTCAAGCTGCATACGCAAAAATGATTAAATTTAATGCCACACAATGTATGATATTTTCAGGGATACCCGCACGACACAGTGGAGATAACCATATCTATATGGATCTGCCAACGTCATCCCACCGCAGCAATGTCGCCGCACGACATCAGGTGTGAGGATCTGGCTGGATTTGTGCCAGATCCCTCTTTTGACAAGAGGGGTATGTGTCCATAATACCCAAATTCTCCTTGGGAGATCGGCCTGATTGGACTACCACTGCTCCATCCGAAACTCAGTGACGACAACACCAAAAGTGTGGTCTGGACAGCAGAGCGATGACCCCTGTAAATTGTATAATTAATCATTATTTTAACGGGAAAAGGTATCACAGCTATCGAGAAGTGAGTGATAGTTAACTCAAGTCTAGAATGATCAATTTTTAAGTGGTCTTTGTAGAGTTATCGTAAAATTTATCCAGCGTGGTAGTACTAAAGAAATTAAAATAAAATCAAATCAAATCATTCAATTATCCTATTTCGGCGCCTTAAGGTCCACGTAGATATTTTTCGGAAGATACGTATTCTTTGTTATAGAGTGTTTCATTTTGACGTTAGGGACACTCATACTCAGATTTCATTTGCAGATACCACTACGAGAATAACGCCTCACGACATGTACCCTCTTCCGTAAATACCCACCATAGGGAAAAGCGAGAAAACCCCTATGGGTATCTGAATATACTTTCATCATTCTTCGAATACGGTATCACCACGAGAGAAGCGGTGTGAGAATCTTGCTGGATTCGAACCAGCTTTCTCCTGTCTCAAGTGGGGCATGTGTCCAAGCTACCCAGACCCCACTTGAATGAACGGCCCGGACAGTGTACCACTGCACCATCCGACCCGCGTGGTAGTATTTTTACGCATCTTTGATCGCTACCTGTTAGATTATGCGTTTGTGGTTGTCAATATTGATCGTCTAATTTTAGCCTAGCTCTCGCTAATTGCCTATTGAAGGCATCAATTGTCAGTCGGCATGGGCAAAAACCAGAATAACAACAATAACAGCAAACACTCTGATATTCTTTCAGTTATGAGAAGGAGTAGATGCAATGTTCTGACTTGCGAGTATAATGTATGATTTCTTAAGTTGAGGAATGAATGAGAATAGATAGAGGTGTGTAATTGTATATAGATTTGACTTGTCCATTTTTCTATGAAGGTAAGACGTCCTACTTATATACATAAAGCAATACTTGTCATATCTTTCTCTCAACTATCTTTAGATACTGCACCAATCTACCACTGTCTAGTCAGTCAATTCATGAATACTACTTAATCTATTACGACCAAGGGAATGTCTGCCTCACACGACTCGTGTCACCTGACTAGTATTATCTGATCTAGTCTAGGCGACTCAAATTACGCGACTCGGTCCTCATGCCTTGATGCACCCGTTCACACAGATCATCCTCGTCTATTCATGGACCTCGCACATCTCTAATGTCGCTATTCGTAACAGATATCTTCATACAAACATCACGGCACAGAATAGCCAGGTTTAATACGGCACAAGTGTAAGAGCTAAACTGGGTTGATACCAGTGATTCGAGATCCTTTATTTTGAATATACGAGACCGCACGTCTGAGAAGAAAAATATTATATTCTCAACATAGATCATCATCTCCTGAGTTTACTCTATCAATATAACAATATATTTATCTACACTACTCCAAATCCCTAGCACATTAAAAATTGATGGGGAGGTTAGCGGAAGCAGCATTCTGTAGACAGAAACTTAGGCATGCGGCTCTGCAACATTAGATCTGCTATGAAGCCCGATCTCAAATGCAAACGCAGATTTTTGTGAGTGTCAGATAGACTGATTGCTCGTATCTTTAAACTGCATGATGGAGAGAGACGTACATGTGTTACCAGAACAAACGTAGATATACCGAATACACTTGCCAGGCTTCTACTTTGTTCCTGAAAAACGAAGAAATAGCATGCCAACAATCTAGAACTGTGTTATTCAATAAATAACGAGTAAAATTTTCTAGTAGAGTCAAATCTGCGGGTGTAACATCGTCAACTGGCATCCACACTAGGCGCCTAACTAGACTACCGCTTTCCCTACAAGCGGCATGCCATTCTAGACCATAAAGTCGCCGGAAAGGCGATCAAGAACCAGCAGTTACATTCTGACTTCTAGCCAGTCTGATAACGCCATAGCGTCCAAAGAACTCCGGAAAGAGGGAGGTTTTCTCATGCAAAAGACGCTCACGCCTGACAAAAAATTGAGTGATCTATTAATCCAACCGCAACAACCAGTCTCATCCGTTATAAACAATATTCTCTCAGAAATCAAGACCTCTAGTTACGTTGCGAAATTCCTCGACATGAGGCTTATTTGGCCTGGCTTCATACATGTGTGTCGCTCGAGCTTATGGATTTCTACGGAGAGTCTTAAACATAGATGTACTCACAAAGCATTTAAAGCATCTATCTGCTTATTCGTGGATCAAGGCTGATAGCTCATCTCTTAAACTCTTACAAATCTCCCGGCCTGCAATCAAAACGTGTGTCTTGGTTGCTCGCCAGTCGATTGAAAGCAACAACTGAAGATAATCCTGGGACGCTAGATCTAGACTTTTGCTCAGCTTTGCGTTTGTGTTTACTCCAGACAAGGTAGATGCCACTTTATTAATACGCCGACATATTTCTTGAACTGATACTTTGCATTGCCGCGAATTTGTGTGATCATTATGCTAAGATTCCGAGCCTGTGTCGCCACAGCTTCCCGTGCCCTTTTTCACGTATCCAGGGTCAAATTTTGGAATGGATTTAATGTTGTAGAGGCGGATGCCGAAGTTCATGTCTAAAGAATGCTTCGTTTGCTAACTTCCCCATCGATACATAATGTGATTGGGATTTATCGGAGTCTTTGGGAATTTCTTTGACGCGAAAACGTTGACAGTTAATTAGATCTGTAACTAACCAAGCGGACGCTGAGTTACTACAGTTACTACAGTTACTAGAAACGATATGCAATGATTCTCATAATATCTTCACTTCAATTTGAATCCCTGTTATAAGGTTAAATGGGGATGTGGAGTGGTTGGCGACTTGTCTAGTGATGGTGCTGTCCTTCGATAGAATAGTCAATGGTGTGAATAGATGGTAAGTACGATATAAATGGTTATACTGAATGCGTATAGTGGATGGAATATCGCCTTGATGGTCACGATGGAGACTATTACTCTTGCTGCTCTGACTATGGCAGTATCTATATACATCTTTCCTCCAATATCAAATATCCGATGCCTACTATGAAACTACAATGCGAGTTCTATTATTGTATAAAAGAAGATGTTTTACATGACTCATTAGTTTCAGCAACTCTGTCACTTGGCACGTTATCCATAAGCTTCAAACTCCAGATATCCTTGAGTCATAACCGAGTCAGCACAACAATCCCCAATATCGCAAGGACTGTTGGCGACCAGTGGTGGAGTTACGTAACCCCTGATTACTGCAAAATCTTCAATTACTTGACTGCTGATGTAACAAGTCCATTAATGAAAATCTAAAATTTAGAGAGTCATATGGACTGTAGCAGAGACTAATATGAACACCAAATGGAGTGAAGTCGCATAAATTGCCTATAGTAGAACCTGTCAAAACCCATAGAGAGTCCTGAGTTTAATTATTGTTCATATTGACTCAGTTATTTGTACTTACTTTTGCAACACTTATCCCTATAGGCTATTTTGTGTGGATGGGTAAGTATTGCAAATATTAAGAGAAAAATTTGCATGAATCTTTTCAATAGTTCTACCGGGACCCACTATGGGTTTTGATAGGTTCTGCTGTATGTACAGTGTCTCAGCCCTGAAGATTGTTAGTGGCTGATGTTAGTTTTGTATGTTAAGATGAGTATCTGCAAGGTGTAGACACACAAAACCAACATCAGTCACCAACAATCTTTAGGGCTGAGACACTGTATGTACAAATTTGTTCTATCCTAACCTGTTTGATGAAACTATTTACACAGGGGGATATCATTTTAGTATTCAGTGCACAGATATTTACGTAACCCAAAATAACAGCTCCAGATGCCGTTTTTTTCTTCTGTAGACATCCTCTATGAGTCTAAAACTATGTGGGATGTCCAAATACCGTTGATACAGTCCCGGAATAATAACTTTCCTTCAAAGTGGATAAAGGCTAGATAACGACCAACTGAAATACTGGAATGTCTATTTACAGTGAGTGTGAGCGCCACAATAAAAACAAGTGAGTATATGACTTATCTCCATGTATGAGCTGTTGAAAAGTTACGATATTGTGGAGTGGAAAGGTCTGATGAGTTAGATGAAGATTAGTCGATGATCGTTCTAGTCTAGAATACACCACAGTAATATACAGCTATCTCTGTAATATCGCTATGGTTATGGTTACAATTTTAGTATACTAAAAATTTACTGGACATGTAGAAACAGAGGATATTGTGCTGAGCGCATAACTTGTCTTATTGGTCCAGGGTTTTCTAAGAACCGAGAGAAGAAGGTGAGACATTTTGAGACATCAAAGTTCAGGCTTGTGGCTTTTCTTTTGAGTCGATGTACTTTTTGAATCCCTGACTATTTGACGCATTGAATTCCTCTCTGATCCAGGCCACACCATTGCTAGTGTTCCTATCTTCCCTCGCTATGATGTGAGCTTCAAGAGATACATTGACCCCCGAAAAATAGCTATTCAGCTCAGCTTTGCCCGGAGAATTCGACCTCCTTTTCTACTAGGAACAAATAACCCGAGCGGTAGCTATGGAGACTACGTGCGCGGGGAAAATCTCTAAAAAACCTGCAGCTCTAGTCAGGCGAGGCCTCGACATCAAAACCACATGAGGCGCGTCTATCTAGATATATCCCTCTTTGGTCGTGATCCAAATATCTTCCTTATATCAATATCCCTAGCGCTCAGGTAGAGATGCCTTTTCTTCGAGAGACGGTATAATGCCACAATGTCTGTAAATCATCGAGAGTTTATCACAGAAAGCGAGGCCAAGCAGGTCTAATTAATCACCACTGTGGAGGGAGTTGGATGCGCTCCAGTAAACTCTTGTGGCCGATCTCTTCTCCATGATCAGCTAGCGAGCGGCGTTTTATATCTCAATAAGCTTCTCTCTCGCCGATGAAAGTCTCTCATTATGCTTCCCTAATTATCCTAATATCCTATCCTTTGTTTCTCAAACCCCATCTATAAATTTTTCTTGAGTTGCAGATGCTGAAAGGAAGTGGTTCTGGTCGAGATCAAATTTCGTTGCGAGAAAATTTCATGAGGCAAGAAGTTTACGACTGAGATATTGCTTCATGGATAACCAACTTTTCTTGCTTTGCGACCCTTCTTGGCTTTCCCAGATATGCCGGCATACTGGGTGTTTACAGCCGGCACCGCGTGAAGGTTAAGAGCTTGACTTGACCAGCCGCGTGTGACATCTTTTTTGCACCAACCCTGGAATAATTTGGTACTCCGTAGATTTACTTTTAGAGATGGTGACACTTCCGAAGGAAATTGTATATCATAGCATTTTTCCCCTATAGGAGAAAAAAAGAATGAAAAAAATATCAATCTTATAAGACATTTCGACTCCAATGTCATGATATTAACATGTTACAGGCCTAAACGATGCTCAGAACATGGCAAGAGATATTATTTCTTGTCTCAGTACTCAAGAAGTTCGTCTCATAGTACGAAACACGAATGTGCTCAAGTGTAACAAGGCCATGTTTTCAACATAAGCAAACGTGATCTTTGATATTCATAGGTTTGTGCTGGGCTCCTAATCAATAATTTTGATGAGGTCGGATAAAAGGACGTATTTAGCAAAGAACTCTCAAGTTTTCTTCAAAGAAATCATTCTCCTGTTTATATTAAGCCTCAGTTGAAAAAGAATGACTGCATTTATTATAGCTCATCGACCGATAGCCGAGTCAAAATGCCTAAACCACTTCACAGAAATGCCCCTGAAAGGAATCACCTCTGAGCGCAACCTCTGCCCCACTCGAAATTGTGAGGTACATATGGGGCCTGTAACCAAATTAGCTCGATACTTCGCTCGCCGAATGCTTCATTTATCCAGTAGCTTCTTTTGACAAAGAAACTTACGTGATGGTTTATATTTACTTTGAAATATACCGCATACAAGATATGCTAAAATGGCTCGTTAAATAGTCTACACAGGCTGGGAGTCATTTAAACTATTTGCAGCAATCGGTCTGTCTTCTCAAAGCTAAGTGTATATGTGTATAGTTTTGTTATATTACTTATGGTTTCAGCATTGTTCAATGATCATATGAAATATCACAGAGCTATATTCCCGGGGTTAAGACCTTATTTCTAATCCAACAGATGCAGAAAATGATCATTTACTAAATCTTTGATATCAAATTGTAGTTTCAGAATTTTGATCTAATTTCGATTCGAGATACTTCAGGGCAACGGGTTGGAGTAGATCTTGTATTTGCCAGTCAGTAAAATGTGATAATTTTTAAATCTATGCCAAATAGCTGTTCGCCCTGCTTAACACTGGCTTACTAAATTCTTACTACAAATCCTGACGAAGTAATTCTTCCCTGTAATTGTGGGTTTCAGTGAGAAAAATCAGATTGGGGTAGAATGGATGAGCTCTACAGAGCTTTTTACTGTGCCTGACACAAATCATAGCTCTATCAGGCGCATAATAGCTAGTATTAAGAATACGAGAGCTGGATCTGAACTAGTTTCGACTTAAATGTGTAAAGAGAAGACTAAATTCGCTTATGTGACAAGATGATAGCTCTGACACCTCTCTTCCTGCTTCCCATGAAGGCAAAGCTCTTAAGCATATGACGTAGTAAACTGGAATGACTTTGGTACTCGACATGGGTGAGATGTAGTAGCGTAAGGTCAGCGACAAGATGAATGATGGCTATTTTCTTTTCTGTTGGAACATGTAGGAAGAGAAACTTGAATTTTTTGACGAGCAGAATGCTCCTCCAAGCAACGCTGTATTGATTTTTTTTCGTGGCTCTCAGCTTTACATATCTAGCTTGAAATCGGCAACTCTTCCCCAGGTTTAAAATGAAGGCTCTTTGTTACTAGGACCTAGCCTGGTTGCACGAGTGCCACAGGAGTACATCGCTGACGAGATAGTCTCATTTTTTAAAAGACTTCTGTTTGCTACGTGAGTTGTCCTAAATGTTTTGAAAACCACTGATACACATGAGCTATTACTTTAGGGTCATGGACTGTCTTTCTCCCCAACTGAGAGCCCCTTACAATTAGCGTTAATTTTCAGTGGTATCACTATAGACTTGAGTAAGTTTGATATTAGAGCAATCTGCATTTAAGATGCACGGAAAGAAGGACATCGATAGCTCTCTTAATGTATTGATATAATGGGTTACTTAATTAAGGTTCTTACAGGTCTAGTTGGGTTACATCGCTTTGAGATGCCGATGCATACGTTGAGCATGTAGCCGGCAATGGTGCAGTTATGCGCAGTAAAGTCATATGAGAGGCGGTGGTAATGCATCTTTGCCAATACAGTTTCAGCTCGACTTAGTATATCCCTACTTATCGCAAAAGCTGATTCCAATTTATGCATGTTTAAGATACATGTATGCAAATGGTAATCTGTTTCTGTATGTAATGCCGTTTTGAAGATTTAATACTTTGCCGGGAGCTTATAGATAACAGAGAGCAAGTGGAGTCGGCAACCTCTAGTAGACTGCAGGGCATCGGAGCTTTAACTATTCCCAAGGGTCCGGGCTTAGACTCATATCTAGGGTATTCCTTAGTAAAAAATCACTGTGGAAAGGGTACTCCGTAGCCTAATGAGTGGCCTATCTTGGGAGAAAAAACTGTTGGGAGATACAGAGGATATCTTCGAATAATGCCTACGGCATATAACCCAATAAAAATCAGCTTCCATGGTTTGTGTTTTTACAGTTTTCTAAGCAATTTTCACAAATAAATTCTTCTCCATTCGCCATGATCAATGACCCATCTATTATCCCTCCACGCGACCCCGTTGTATTATTCTACAACACAGAAGATCAGATATTTGGAACCTTAATTGGCGAAATATTAGAAATCATTTGCCGTATCATCACTGAATGCTGAAAGCTTTGGGATTGACTGATCCTGTATCTTCGCCTAAGGAAATGGAATTCAGGGGGCTTAATTCTTTTCGGTAATAGTGACTTCGGTCCGATAATTGATATGCTTAAGTCGTCAACTATGTAGAGGTCATTTGACGGAGATAGGATGATGATTTCCATAAGTTGGATGCTTCTCGGTTGGGGGTTGCTGATATTGATGCATGATGGTCATCAGTCCAGTCTAACCATTCGAATGCAAGGGAGAATAGGGGGGACATGGTGCGGCGCAAATTATGGCCCAATATAGTTAAAGCCCCAGTCGACGGATATTTCTTTATATTAGACTTATTCTTGCGTGTGCTGGAGCGATGGTGTAATTTAGTTTACAAGTCCAACTTAATTATAACAAGTATTTTTCATGCATTTCTTATTCGTATGCTAGTAAGATCCTTTTTCGAGAGTTTGTTGGATAGCTCAATTCTAGAGCTATGAATCTAAATTAATTGAAAATCTTTTACAGAGCGTGACTGTCATGAGATTTTAATATTAAACTATGATGAGTGCATGCCGTTTTCATAAATAGGGCTGATATTGGTACTTTTAGACATCTGTTTACAATCAGATTTCCAAAATCGCTCTTGTATTTTCTTAGCTACTGGGATCTAGAAGATATGCGTGTTCCCTAACCAAATTGAGAATATCAAATCCAGAGCTGCGTCAAGATTTTCAAGTCTGATGATCGTCCTCTCCCATCTTATTCGATCTAGCTTGTGCGACTCGAGATATTTTATCTGTTTTCAGTTGTATGGAACCAGGTTTAGTAGGTAAGCAGCACAAACCAGTTAATCATGCCTGTTTTATTGCACAGGGTATCCAATAAGCAGCAGAAACAGGGCGATACACATCTAATTATTTAGAAAATCAAGGAGGATTAGAGAGACCAATTGGAGCGATAGACAAGCCAAGCAAGGACCGACTTATTGTTAAACAAAGATTCTAGATCGTTAGAAGTCGTTATTTTGCGGTCGTCATCGTGCATACGGTCTTTATCGACAGGGAGAGCTAGGTATTTGCTAGAAGTAAGTTTTAGATGGTACTTTAAATCGTACAAGGTCCAAGCTGGCTATAACTAACAGAAAATGGATCGAATTTATCAGCATATTTTGAATGTTTCTGTGATCATCTAGCCAAGAGTTGCGAGTAACAAGATCGCTACCGAAAGAATAGCCTCTTGAACATCTCGCTCGAGACGCTCAACCTGGTGATACTTCGTTTGAAGTTACCGAATTTGCACGGCTTAGTTCGGAAAGATTCATCTCTGGTAGCCATGAAATCAAGGCCCTCCTCTTTTTCTGGATCATGCATACTGCAGAAATGCTCCCTCCATGTAACTTGAGCCTAGGAATTGCCTTTGATGAGACGCACAGCATAATCAGAAACCTCGATGTCTGCACATTATACACCATGTAGCATTGAAGTGCTTTGAACATTACATGTTTGATGTGATAGTAGAAAGTCACATCTCGTCGGGGGTGATAATTTTCTGCTTAATCTAGATGATTTGGGACAGAAGAGTCCCTGGTCATTATTGAAAATCCGATTTGCTAGTCATCAGACATGCTGGCTTTCTACACTAACCTTAACTTCAACCAAGATACACTTTTTATTAACTATATACGGTTGAAAATTGTATGACTAATACAAGGTTAGCTTCTTATCACAAATATAGAGGTTAATAGATTGAAATCCTTGAAGTCTTCTGTACCTTTACGGTGTTTAAGTCTACTCATTGGCTGTTTTATGATTTTACAGAAAGTTTCAAGTCATTAGAGATAAGTGAGATTTTTATCACGTAGATGTAGTTGCACTCACACCCTGGAGTTGTCGGTTAAAGTTGTAGGTTAAAGTTGACCACCAACACTTTCTAGTTTATCTTATGAGAATTCGAAACAAGGGTACAGCTCCTTTCTGACTTCTACCCTTTTGCCACTGCTTGGGAAACTGATTTGAGTTTCTATATATAAAAATTGAACCAATGCAGGGGCAATTCTTCACAATCGTTGTCATGATGATCTCCTTGGCGCTAAAGATAATAGCGATTCAAGCTTGCCTATAATGTCATTTTTTTGATCAGACTTCTAGCAGCACATAGCCCATAGGAATAGCTTAATCTCCGGTAACATGTGTCCCAGGGCTTAGAATTATTTGTGATTGCTTGACTTTTGAGGCTATTCTTGAATTCTTGATGATGGAAAACAAAAATTTCCAGATATTGAAACGCCTCTTCAGCTCGTCGTTGAATTTTCTTTATGATTAAGTCAAGCTAGCTTCAGGTCTATGGGCCTATGACGTTTGGGAAAAATAAGATAAACACTTCAACTGAGTATTGAGAAGATTTTTTGCCTCATTTTCTATTCTGACCTAATTTTGAATAGGGAGCAACTTTCTAGGAGAGGTTTTTTTAGTAGAATAGGGTTACTCACCACGTGAGATTCCGAATATCATTATCAGTGACTTTGTAAATATATGGTTTCGTGACCTGTCTCCCCGAAACACTTACTAAAATAAGAATTTAATCCACCTCAGCCAATAAAACTTTTAAATTTATAGCACGACTATCTGATATCATAAGACGTGCCACTTATTTTGCTGTACAATGAAAGAGTGTTGTTCATGTTTGTGGGAACTTTTCTCGAAGTTTTGTCCTCTTTCATTGACAATGGAGTCTAGTTGAAGGTAGATTCATCCCAGACTAGCGCTGCGTAGAAAACTTTTCACTCATCTAGCCCATAGCTCGAGGATAACGTTGGAGCCAGTGTGCGGCATGCTGTTCTGATTGATATTACTTATTACGAAGCATGATAAAAATGAACATTTTCCAAACCTCATTGATGATACCAAAGACTGGTAGAGTATACAGCTTTCCAGCTTGCCAAAATTGATAAATTTTATTATTGCAAGCCCCGCAAGCATTTCAATACTAGCGATTCCTTGGATTTATCATGTGACATCAAATTCTTAGAGCGATCGGGAAGTTTTATTTCCACATCAGATTTCCTGGTCGATTTGAAAATATGAAGATAATTAGGCGTCGTCTGTGTCCATTTTATCTACCTCTCACGTCTTTCAGGTGAGAGACTGGGCCAACTGGAAGCACAAGTGAAAGTTCGAAGTTTTTCTTTAAACTTACAAGAGATCTTCTGAGTAGGAAAATCAAATTCATAGAAATGATTTTCAGTATAAAAGAGGCGCTGAGAACATACACTTAGCTGTTCTCCTTCTTTCATCTGGAGAATCTCAAATCTGTCGTCAAAGATGTAACTGCTTGTTTTTAGAGGCCTCAAACTAAGCAGATTTTTCTACTCAAAACTTTAGGTGGGAATGAAAATTGATGATCACCGAAAAATTTATCAAAAAAGATACGGCTTGAGTTAGAGGCTTTGCTATCCAGGCGAAGGGGCCAGTGACGGTGTCACAAAATAACTCAAAATGCTTGTCGAATTGAATATCCCTTCATCAAATAAGATGTTATAGCAGTCTGCATGGCGTTCTTTTGTTGTTTTAATTCAAGAAAACCCTTACTGGGAAAGTGCCAAATATTTTGCTGTTTTCCCAGCGGTTAGCGAGGATCTCTTATTTTATTACTAATCAAGGAGAATTATCTCAATAGTGTTAGCCTCCTTGAAAATTATGTGTGCGTAAGGCAATGCCACTTGGGCTGGCTGAAATTGTCTAACAGACATGATATCCCTTGACACGTGGTAGTCTATAGCAGAGCTTCACAATATCTCATTTAGTTCTATCTCATAGATCTGATGGGAGTTGGACCATTTGAGGTTGATACACTCGCTATTTTAAGGAACAAAGTTACTAGTGTGGAGACATACAGAAGACAAGAAACTAAAAAAATAGAAAACGTTTACAAGTAACAAGAAGTATAGAAGACACTCCTCTCAGATTATGCATCCTACAAAAGTCTTGGTCTTTTATCGGATTGAAGAAGAGCAAAACAAACTACTTTAGGGACAAGAAAACAGTCATCAATGAATCGTACACATCGATGATGTCTATGTAGGACTCACATAGCTGAAGTGTATATGTACCTTTCGGAGCCTGTGAATAATTAATATTCAGCTAAAATCACTAGTCTGAGTGGGTTAAATGCGTCAAAATCCGCAAAATTGAAATGTACATCCACATAGAAATAATTCATGTGAATTCACAATTAAGTTTGGACGAATTATATGTCTATTACAGGAAGATGCTATACAAATTTAATTTTAATTTTGATATACATTATCCTGGCGTGAGCGTACTGATTGTTGGCAGGAGTAAAACTTTGTTAGTGTTTGACATTCATTTTGTAAGTCATAAAGCTGCATTTTATTATAACGACATACAAATTAAATTCTATCTATGGGTAACGTGTGCTGGTACATGAATATTGTCTCTGTCCTAATATTGTTAGAAGCTGAAGCTTGTGTTATACGTCGTCTCTATATACATTCATAGAATATTGTCTAAATTTACGGTCAGCTCCTAACAATTATTAGAGCTGGGATGCTGCATCTGTAGTACACGTGATTAATCGTACCAAAGTACACGCGATCCAAATGGGCCCCTCGAGGAAAAACCATGAAAATCTTTCTTCATGAGTATTGGATCTTCACAATGCAAGTCGGTCCCGTTTCAATCATAACCTAAATTTTCTCCCTAGTAAGTTGGATCCTTCTGCTCTCGGTCAAAATGGTGCTGAACCTTTTCAGGCAAATGAAGAATTATGAAGTCTCCCTGAGTGGAAAATCGTGGGTACATCCATGCTGGTACCTGTAAATTAGCTATCAGTATGTATAATTCTAGATCTTACAGCTAAGGTTAAGCTGCCTCTATACGTATTTTTGAGGTCCTGCAAAATGCGCTTCGCAATCGATTAATGCGTCAGGCAATTCAAACTATACTGTAACAACTATAATACGCATTAAATCTAAGAAAAGCAAAGACTTATTGAACTGAGCTCGAATGACGATTCCAGAAACAAACCTCCTGGGAGAGATTAAACTCGATAAATTTCTATCCACGTCTTATCTAATACTTGCTCTATGAATGGGGTCATATCACCCCATGCAAGATGTGGATCAAGGGTCTTCTCTAGCTTAACCCATGGATCAAATTTATCATCGGGAAAGTAATCAACGTTCACGAAGCTGAGACAAATTCTCAGGTCAAGTGCCAGGACTTCCTCAACAAATTTACACCAGATATTCATCATTTTGACGTCTTGACACATGTTGCGTGAAATTTAGAAGATATTGAGATGGCTCTAGCAGTATGTGGAAAAACTATACTAATCAGTACTTCTTGAAAAAGAAAACCAGATGTGAAACCTCCCTGAAGATTGAAGTGAATTTACCAATATTATCGAGGATATACAGATACCTACAGCCAGTCAGAATCTCAAATTGGTTATGATATTCAAGGGCTGCCATCTTTTTATGCCATTTGGTTTCTGCATCATCCAGCATCCGTCTAAGTAGCTGTATGCCACTTCTGAGAACCGCTAGGTCTTAAAATCAAATCAGCATAGAGTGGCTATAGCAACTTGATTTATCCGAAACGGCATCAAATGGCTAGAATCGATGTCAGAGTCCCGACCACGGCTGTAGCCATCTGGATCACAATTTAATCATCTCTTCTAAGCAGTCTAATACAACCATGTTCCTGGGTTTAGCTAAAAAATTTTTCCCAACATATTGCCGTCTTTGAAGTGGACCTTTTTCTTCCCGTAGGAATTTAGGTTGCTAAAAATAGATCATGGAGTTTTTGTACCTCAATGACGCTGCACATTTAAAAAGAAATACTTGCTTCAATCTTATAACAACCCTAAGGATCAGCACTTGTTTTAACGTGCCATTTGATTAGGTTTGGAGACCACTGGTCTGGTGACATTGAACACGCAAATTCGTTTGTTGTGTTTGATTCCATGTCTACTCACAACTCGTGAGGAGTAGGAGCAAGTAAGGTCAGTGTCAGGAAAAGTGATCAGCGCTATGGGGAAGACGTTAAATTTCTGTGAGACGAAGAAATTCATTCAATTTTTAGCAAACCCGGCCCTGATGTTGAGACTCCTTTGAGCTAAATTGGCTGGGCTCTCCAAAAGTCTAATACCAGGATAGCTGAGCAAGGTCACAAATTTTGTTAGCCTCTGATCATAACGGGCACTTTGCATCACACGCAACCGTGAGAGCAAGTCCGATTGGAACTTACTTCGAGATTTCTATCACTGAATGATGTGAGAAGACACTAGCAGGGTTTCGATTAGATTAGTTGAAGAAGACTTTTAGGGCTATTAATTTTGCAAATTTTTCGATTACATCATATCCAAGTGATCATGGGACTTCACCTACGTGACGAGTTTCACATATAAATACTTTGCGAGCATTAACGTAGCCTAGAAAATAAAGAACACAATCCATAGGGTGTACCACGACGGCAGTTTTGAGATTACTTGATTTATCTTTCCGATGATAAAAGGCCTATGTTCTGGCAATATCTCTAGCGGCTTATAGAGCGAGCCGCCACATTGACCAATTTGCATAGCTCATCCACATAATCGTAACTGTATGTATTATCAAATTCATTACCAAACTGAGGAAAGGCTTGTTGTGTGTATACAAGCATAATTCTGCGGTGAAAGGCCGTAACTTTTGCAACAATTTACCGTGTACTTGTGTTATAATGTTCTAAAGCCATAGTTGAAGTGTGCTACGTGTGATTATTTTCATTAATCTGGTATTCTACGATGTTGCGAGACAGCAGGGATCAAACATTGTGTCCTTTAATGGATCATTTTCAAGCTTTGCTGATCGCAGAAGTCAACCAGCACGTCTTAAGGCTCCTTTAGTCCAAGTGCTCACTGGAAGCCTTGTACTGCAATATTAGGCGGCCGCACGAGGCCACAGTAAACTTTCGGACGCTTGAATAAGAAATGGGCATCGGAAGTCACTGATCTGATTGGCTTGGTTTAGGCTAAAGTCTCCAGAGTTCAGGTGAATAATTGATATAAACCAGCCCTAAAAAATATTAGGGCAAGCATACCCTAAGACGCACCCAAAGGACCAAATTAAGCGACCCTTTAACCTAAAATGGCTAAGTGCAGCACAATATTTTGATTTGGGCGACAAGTGCGAGACAGAAGAACCAGGCCAAAGACATTCGACATTTCTGATCAACGGCATCGCAAACATGGCTGACCGCGAAGCGCCTGTAACTCTGAGAACGCGAAAGTTCATTCGAAATGTCAGATAGAATAACGCCCTCCGCACTCCATCTCTAATGCTAATCTATCTGTGTCAGGCCCTCCTTGGTCGCAAGCAAATGGTTGTGTACGTTGTCTTTGATTTTCGCGAAGTCGTGCCAAGAAAGTGATTCCGATGTGGAAGCTGGAAAGTCTAACAGTGGTGTTTCTACAGGGACATTCTACACCCAAATCGTGCCAATATTTCCAAGGACGAACTGCGTGGCAAGCTAGCCGAATTATACAAGGCAAATAAAGACCAGGTGAACGTCTTCGGTCTTCGGACTCAGTTCGGTGGTGGAAAGACAACCGGCTTTGCGCTCATCTACGATTCACCCGAGGCTCTGAAGAAGTTCGAGCCACACCACAGATTGGTCCGCGTTGGATTTGCTACCAAAATAGAGAAGCCTAGCAGACAACAACGTAAGTCGCCTTTCCTTTACCCTAACCCTTCTCCGGGAGAGGGCGGCACTATCTACTCGTTAAATTGTATACTTATCGGATGGGAAATCTAGGCAAACAACGTAAAAACAGGCAGAAGACGCTTAGAGGAACAGCGAAGGTCAAGGGGGCAAAGAAGAAGAAGAAGGATTAGAAGAGTCCGTGAGGACCGGAGTGGAAAACTGAGGTTAGTCGGTGTTGCGGGATTTGACTCTTATGTCTGTACGTATGGCTTCGTAATGGTAGGCGTCAGACAGGAAATATGGGACATGGATTTTATTACATATCCAAGTTTCTAATCACTAAAAAGTCGCTTACTCGCGACCGGTTGTCAGAATCTTACACACTTCGGTCTTGAATCCGCCTTTGCCTAGCTAATGATACGAATACCCGTGCCAAATCGAGTACTTATTACTGTCCTAATTGAGTTTTATTCGTACCACTCAATAATATTGAAGACCAAGGTCTTAGCTGATCTTCTGTGAACGGCGGATCGAGTGATCATGAGCCATTCATTTTCATGCAGTCTCCTGGATAGCCTCATCGTACTAGCTTAACCCCCGACTACAAATACTAACCCGGCGAGCCAAAGCTTCAGCGTGTAGTGCTCCAACATCAAATGTGTAATTGTGTCTAGTGGTTGAAATCACTCCCGGATCACCAGTAAATATATCTCCGCTCCTAGCATCACAAAAAGCGTGTAGTAGCATCACCACAGTAGGAAAACAGCATACGTACGATATATCCACACAACTCATGCCCTCTGGATCTCATTCGTAACGTGCACAATCCACAGCTAATCAAGTCAACGCGCATAGAGCTAGTATCACGTCCGGCCGCAGAGTCCAGAGCGATACACGCGGTCAGAGCCGACGTCGTAACTAGGTCTGAGCCGTCTGTCTATATCCGAACATACTATTTCCTCATGTGCTAGCGATCACTGGGAAGATTGAATTCAACATGCGGAACCTCTAATATCAGAATATTCAAGGTCCGGTGTCGTAGACGACGAAACCATCTCGCTGCGTCGGCAATGGACATCGTCCGAGGAGCGCCACGCTCTGGTCCATACGGAGGCGACCACACACGACAATCAGCGTGGGACCCGCCTCGCGATGGGCGGCTGTGAGCCAGCCATCCCGAACGATTCCTGCGAGTCGCTGTCGCAGGCACTGACCTTTCCATCAAGCCTCCGTAGGTGAGAGTGGCGGGACAGTATTGTACCGCGCCTGGGGGGTGGTTCAGTGCGCGGATGGCCATCGTCGTGTGAACGCGGTGCTGGCTCTACATTTGACGTTGCAACGACGCGGTGAGATGCCGACCCGGTGGATGGATGACGACGGTCCGGGGGACAGAGCTGAGTCGGTACGCGGAGCGACGACCACTAGCCGACCAACGCCGTCGACGACGCCGTGACGCACTGCTCACCCACTTCACCCTGACTCACGAATCTGCCGACCGGCACGCACGACATGAACGAAGCAAATAGACAATCCCTGAGCAGCCACGCCGACCCATCCAAACTCGGCCGTCGATGACACCGATCTCATGTCATTGTTTGTCGCTCATTTACCTTGAAGCGGCAACACACAAACGCGCCAACGGGGCCCAGCGAGCCGGGGACACAGATGCGAGCACGTGACTAGACTTTTCACGCGAGCACCGGACCCGGACCCCGAGGGGCACCTCCACTAGTCCCTGTCGGGAAGGAGAGATGTCAGGGAGAGGAGCAGCGCGACCAGTCCTGACGCAGGGATAGGAGCCCCGGGCTCTGCGCGCGCCGATCCCGGAATCCCAAGCGCTCGTCCTGCCTCGCTGAGGGCCACGCCAACGCAGGGAGAAGGACGAGAAGTGAGATTACGTGTCGATCGCGACGGCGACCCCGAGACGACGACGTTGGCGTCACCGCTGCGTCGGTCGCGAGTGACGCGCGGCGTCGATCCCGCGCGGCCGCGGACCCCTTCGGAATGGCAGCGCCTCTCGCTCTCGGTCGGGATTCCACGTCCCTGATTTCGGCAACGCAGTGAACGCCGAGAGCACCGGTGGTGGCTGGCGTCGGTCTGGCGCCGCATGCACTGTCTCGCGAGTGGCGAGGAGAGTCCGGCCCGCGCGGATGACCGTCTGTCGGACGTGGCGCTGGGAACGCGGTGCGGTGCGGTACGGTGCGGTGCGATTCCTCCGTGAATCAGGGGAGGCCCGGAAGCGAACCATGTTGGACGGGCAACGAAATCGCACTCGAGTTTGGCGAAGAAATCCACGCACGTCACAACGTTCGACTGGGATAGCAATCACATTTCAGTGCTCGCTTAACCAGCGTCGATCGGCTTAGCTGAACGCAGGGAGACCGACGTCCATGATCGCGACGCCTAGTATCATGCTCTGCACGGCGCGCTGCTCGGGCGACTTTCGCAGTTGCTTATCGGTGGCGCAATCTGTATTCTCCGCACGCTGTGCGTCTTCGTCTCACAGAGGATCTGGTGTCGACCACACTAGCCATGTCAGGCAAGACCCTCGTGTTACATACAGATACACAGCATCTATTTTTAATATTTATCGACAGGCCCGGTGGAACGTTTGCTTCTGTAGTGTGTAACGTGAATCCTGGAATCTTGAGTTACCCGGTCCCTCCTCCCTTGTTGAAAATCTGTGTGGAGAAATGTCTCTCTCAGACATGGATGCCTGTATGCTTTGAAAATCATCCATCTGATTTCTTATTACATTCTTCCCAACCGGTAGCTCTTCAGTTTATACGTCAGAGCTATTAGAAATGCCAGTTAGTAGACCGCTGCCATGATTTCATTCGAATCCCCTGCTGGTTAGATCGAATGTAAGGGATTCTGGATTGGACTAGGATGGTGCGGCCTCGGTGTGATGCTCATCTTGGTTAATCTGAGAGGGTGATTATTCCCCCGTCATCAATCAAACTTGGACTGAAAGCAATCACCCGGTAATTTCAGCTCCATACTATTCCTGATCGTCTACAGGGTATTCACTCATCGATCTGATCTTTTAAGGCACTGGCAACGATTACTGGAACTAGCACGATGCAAAAGTAAAATTAATCCTTGCAATGTAAACAATAGATGACCTCAAATTTCATTAATGCTGGTTTCTAACGCTATAGGACTTGTGATATTAAATCGACTGACAAGTATCTTTAGCCATTATGGGCCTTGGTAAAACATCCCCCCTGAGATTGGTAAGGGGCCATGGTGGTCATTTCTAAAATGGGGCTCCTTGACTCTATACTTGGTGAGCTGTATCTCCGATCATTGGGGTTTCCAAAGTTGTTGATGTTGTATGCTAATGGCGTGTTCAAAATTTGTGGCGAAGGGGTGTCGTAGGTAATAGTGAACTCAGGGAAATTATATGAAGTGCTTAATTCGAACATCGAAGGATATGGCCTCATATTGCTAGGTAGATTTGGAGGGTATTGTTGGGTCAGGTGATTTCGATAAAGAGCCCCATCTAGCGGAGGACTTTGAAAGGCATACATTTGCGATTGGGTAAATGCTACGCCCAAGTCCTGTTGCTCTATTGGTGCCGTAAGATCGCTTCTCATAGCTGTAGCTTGTGATGATACCTGATTTGAGTCAGTAACTATAAGGAATCTTCACAAGAAAGGGGCTATTTACCCGTAGATATTCACAAACGTTACAGCCGCTCAGTAAGCATGCGTCGCAGGGAACACCATCCGGACGTTGGCCACTGCAACGGATCTTCCGCTGGCGACATCTTCCACACTTAAATTTTGTTAGTTTTTATAATTACTTTCTCAAGGGAGTCTTACAGCGATTGTTACCCGTCTTTTTGGTTTTCCGTCAGGCCCGAGTTGAGGTCCCGTTACCCGTCTGGCTCGGATAGACAATCCAGTTTGTCTCACACGACGCCTAATACTTCCCCGTGCAGATCGAACTTGCCTCCGACAAGACATTCTGTTGGAAGATTTTTCTCCAACGTATGTTATTTGGGAATTGTCTGAGCCTTGTGAGACAATTAGAAGAATTGAGAAGTTTCAGAATTGGAATTTCTTTTCTAGATTGTAAAATTTTACTTATTTCAAAGCTGTCTATCCGAAAAGATTTTTGAAGAGCCAATTCTGTTATGTATTTGATAATTGGATAGAAAGATAGTGAATAATGTGAAGGCGGAACAATAAGATATATGAATTCTGATGTCAAGAGAAAGTATAATTTCTATGGTTTTAATTTAAAATTGTTTCGAGGCCTGACCTGTGAGGATGTGTTATATTATGTCACAGAAGGCGGTTGTACAACTTTACCTGAAATATTTCCTGACAAACACGCTACCCATGTTCTTTATATTACAAATTTAAGGATATGCATTATCTCCAGGCTTTTCATCACCCTAAAAAAGCTAGAGACTCAGTCTAGCGACCTATCAGAACCTTGTCTTCAAGAAAGTCGTAAAAACAGCTTTACTGTCCGATCATACTACTGTTGATCCTCAAGCTAGTGATGAACCAAAGCAGGTGATTGTCAATCCGAATATTTTCAACGATAATACTTTTCGTGAACAAGATATCATTGAAGTGTCTAGTAGATCTTGAAAGCCAATCGGAGACTTGGATTGATGCTTGCTCAGCAAATAATATTGACTTTCTGAGGTCTGGAGAGACCCTGAGAGACTGACTTTGGTGTTTGAATGCTCGAGTCGATTAAGTCATCGGCTATGAATGGACGATTTAGCATGCATCAGACGCATGTATTCAAGCAGAAGTTTAGAATCCATGTACGGACAAATTCAACGCTGCTTTCAGAACATAATAGCTTATGCACTATGACCTCTCTTCTGTTTGATATTAAGGGTGTGGAATAGAAAGAAAATTAACAGAGAAAATTAAGTGGCAAACAAAGTCCAAGCTTCTGGACTTCCCAACGCCTTGGTGCTACTGGTCACAAAAACATCTATCTGTGACAGATCTGTAGAACATTCCAATTCAACAGACTTCCCACTGTGAGCTAGCAAAATCTAAGACGACTCCTTCTCGGCGATAAAGTGAGCACCCCCGGAAATTTTTCTAAATTCCTAGATCCTGAATTAAAAGATGAAGTTTTTAATTTGATTAGGTCCACCACTTATGTCTGAAGATACATGAGAATATTAATAACTCTTGCACAACTTCGCAAAAAATTTTCTCGTAACATGCAAAGCTTTGGGGTTGATCAATAGAAATTTTAGTGCAGAGTTATCTTGTGACCAAGGGTCAAGCAAACTTATTTTCAATGCAATGTAGATTTTCTAGTCAATTAGGAACAAATGCTACATATCTTTCATCTGTTTGTTGGTGGGAGTTATTGTAAAGCGATACTAGAAAATAATCCTGCAACAAGGAACTTTTCTTCGATTTGATATGTATTCTGATGGTAATGCTGTAATACATAACCGAGGAGAGATATTTGCAGGGGCTGCAACCCAGTCCAAATTTCCTTTCGGTCAAAAAGCTGGAAACCCGAATCAAGTCTAGACCTTTGGGATCAAATAGCGCTGTACGTGACTATGGTTGATCTTCCAATGGGATAATAAAATTGAAATCGCTTTAATTTAAATTATTCGTATATCCTTAGTTTCAGCTCTATAATCGAATGAAAAGATAATCGAAATTACAGATGATATGCAATGATGGAAAAGTTCCATATCACCGTAGTAGTAACAGCAGCATAAAAACAAAAAGCACCGTGATACGTAGGCGGAGTAAGGCCTCTTCTATATCTGAGACGCCAGCTATAGTGTGGAGTACCAATTTAGACTGCCGATCCAAGGACTTGTCTGCGAAATTAAGTTTCGAGAAACTAACTCATTTGGGACGATGATGGAGAGTAATAAGTCTAGGTACCGGGTCTTTCTCTTCTCACAGCGAAATCATGGTGTGTCTCTATTCCATAACGATCTGAACAGATCATCTCTGCATGCTGCAGTTACTGTGCTACATCTTGATTTGCCTCGAGAGCCACGTAGCAGCTTCTGAAGTCGGTGCAATTTTTTATCGTTCTATCGAGAAGCAGTCAGCGAGAATACGAGGCCACAGAGCTCGCCGAGTAGTTTTGGAAACTCGAGACGACATACGCCGTACAAACACACCACGTGGATTCAATCGAGATAACCTTGGATAGTCCCACAACATACTCTGCTGATAAATTAACAGTCAAAATTATCTGAATCCTGGATAGAGACTAGGGGACGAAACAATCTGTGATCGACAACTTTATCTGAGGATGGTCTTCTCGTATCCAGTAGCTGCCTTTCTGCCGAGTTTGACAGTCAGCAAAAAAACCCTTAGGAGTAAGCGAATATTAAGTCCGAGTTCGTCTAAATCTTCTTAATTCCTTCACATGTGCCTAAATCTCACAGATTTCCAAGAAGCAAAGCATGGAGCTGGCAGCATCCCTTCGCTCATTCGCTGGAAGGATAATGTTTCCCAATCTACAGCGTATGTGGAGTAGTCTCCTCCATATTCCGGAAATGAATAGGCCTTACAATCTCTCTTAGGAGGCTTGAAAATACAAAAGCGCCTCAAAAAAATGGTGTCTGAGGATTTTTCTGACCTCTCACGCTGCTAAGTCCCAGCGATAGTTTGACGCATTATTCCGATATCTGAGAAGATCTAGTGCTGACTTTAGTTTAAGAAATCATGGTGTAAATCAATTATCGACCAGTTCTCATCCGCCAGCCTTGCATCCTTCGCGTGTGAGGCTTTGCAGAGGTAGACTTCAATAAGAATCTGTTTTTCAAGGACACTATTTACATTTGGCTCATTAGTTCATCCGAAGACTTTCCTTAAAAAGATGTTGGGAAGAGTAGAACTTCCGTTCGAAGTCCTTTTCGTTGGCGCTGCACTGCGGGGTGGGGGACTTTGAGTACCAACTGCCTTTTGAATTGATGCGGGAAGAGGAATCGAAGATCTTTTGGAGAGACAAATCAAAAGCTTCCACCGATTTCTAGCACAATGCAAAATTGCCTGAAGTCAATTATCCCCTCAAAAAAACTTCATAATGAAAGTTGTGGCCTTGCGAACTGTTTCAGATCGAGCCCCACTTCAAGGTCTTCCCGGGTCGATTTTTGTCACGCGCGGAACTTATAATGGCGCAATCATCATCAAACTCCCGTTGACCTTATTTAAAATTTGATATGGATGTCGAAAATGGAAATTCAGTACATTTACAAGTAGACCGTATTTCATAATTAATTCGGATAATTCAATCTTTATCCTGTTTGAATCCTTGCACGACTTTCTGATCCTCAACTTGTACAACAAACATCATCGCTCCATCAGAACATCCCAGCAATTTCAGGAATTCTTTGTTAGACCTATTTTTTCCTCCGAATAATTATTTCGTCAGTCATTATGGACTCAACGGCTCAGACAGTTAATTAGTGCTTCTCGGTCTACTACTGAGTCATCAGCCTGCTCTAGTTTCTTGAATTCGCTGAGAAGCGCCTCTTTACTAAATATTCAGTAATTGTCGGACCATTTTCCAACGACGCGTCTTTAAAAGCCAACTACACCCAATTTCTCGAAATCTCAATTTAACAGTAATCTTGGGGGGTGAGGGATGAGTCGTAGATTCGGAACTTGAGCTTATTGGAGCACTCGTTCAGAATTCAGCTGAACGAATCTGAAAGCTGTATGAATTTTTGGAATAATATCCAACATTTTTCTCTAGAAGTAAGCTCCGTACATGAGTCTTTCTAACGCCGCCTTCTTCTACACGACGGTAATAAAGAGTTTACAGACTGATAATGGTATCTCACAACCGAGGCGAGCACAAATCCCAAGGATAGGGATGAATGAGCTGGAAATCTCTGGCACATCTTTTAAACTTGTAGAAAAATTACCTGAAATTAAAGTTGTGATGTCGGCGGTGATCTCCAAGAATCAAGAATTGAGTATGATCGACCATGTACGCGAAAAGTATAAGCGAGAACCAAACAAAATCATTACCAATCGTTTTTGAGTGTCATCAGTTCTCACCACTACTTCATCATCAACTTCACCAGTGTTATTGGTACTTTGTCGTAGTGTTCAAGATATTGTGCAAATGCCGACTTGCTGAACGGTGAGCATCTCAGAGTTATCTTACGAGAGTAGTGCAACAGTGGTGATACCCATATCCTAAACTCCAAGATACTTGAAATCAAGCTTCAAGAAGCCTCATTCAATGAGCCGCATGCTATATTAGTGATTAATAGTGGGTGATCAACCCTGCAGGATTCAAGCCCCTTCCCAAAAATATGATGCTCGAAGCATGACGAGAGAAATGATTAAATGTAGCTGATCGTTGATTCTTCAACCAGTCACTGGCATTTTCAATTCTCCTGGATCATGTCCTGGTCTAACCAAACCGGTTTAGCATAACTAAGTTTCCTCTAGTCTCTTCTTCTTTGATATTATTAACGATAGAATTTCTGAATCCTGGAACTTTCTCGTAGCAGCAGCAATGGAATACCATCAATGACCTGAGTTCACAGTCAATTCAATCGAGACCATGAAGTACTAGTGGCACAGCATACGCATAACCAACAATATGAAGGCGGGTGTAAACAAATTATTTGACACTCTTTTTGATGGTTCAATGAACAAAGGCTCGAGGCGCCTCCAACTTGAGTAACATGATGTGGACGATGATGAAATGATAAATTTGTGAAAAAAGCGCTGCAAATGATGAGTAATTGGAGCCTTCTTGGATTGAGAGAATACCTGTATTCATAGATAAACGATGACTAATTAATTACAATACATAATCAGACCTTGTCCGTGCACTCAATAGCAAGGGTGTAACTTGTCAGAGGGGAAAATTAATTTTGTGCGTCAATAGACTCAAAAACACGGTAATGATACACAATATTAATTCAGCCACTACCTAGTGTCACCTCTGCCACCCAGTACATGTCCTCCGATATAAACTGGTATGCACATGTACCGGTATGCGATATCGTACTTTTACCTGTTAATTGATTACCGCGTCGCGTCCGTCAGAGGCAAGTGTAAACATGACCAACCCGGCAGCTGCGTCCACTGCCCGGAAGAATAAAATCAAGTTTTCTCTTAGATCGATAGATATTGATGTTTCGTCCTGCTCAACCGACAGCACACGAAATACCCGAGATCTTAGGAAAGGCCAACTATAGAAAATCGACGAAAGAGATGGATTAAATTCTCCAATCACTTGTGTCGAGAAATCTGTGAACATATCGGTATGGATATTAATATTCAACTACCTGACAAACATTGCAGAAATCACGAATTCTAGATCTTTGGCTGGTCAATAGACGCTCTGGATCCCTGAGAGTGATCCAGAGATTCTCGCCAGAGACCTCCAAACTTTCGTGCGCCCATCAGCCAAGATGAGATCGACCATAGTCACCGTTCTCTCTTCGAATTGAACTCCTACCGGATTGCTTGGATAATACTTTGCGGATGAATAGCTTGGCGGCATGCCAGACTTTTGGACAGTTCATACTACGATCTCGAGTAGGGATTATTTGCCAATGGTCGGAGCGACATGTTCAGCAAGGGGTATCAATCAAAGCTGGTTGTCGATCTGAAAAGATACTGAGTCTCATGAGAACTCGACATTGTGATACAACAGACAAATCGCCATGGAAACTCAATTAGGCGATGCTGGTCGATATGCTACAGAAGCGTAATATTGTTATGAGTACGTGTACATGGGCTACTCGTCGACTACCACTATTGGAAGATGTACTGGTAACGTTACACAGAAGAGATGCACAGGCAGAGATATTTCGACTCACAGTAGAAAGAACTTTTCTCCAAATTACGGTATTGTTTGTAAATACTTGCAAAACAACGAGCTTCCGATCTTGAATTTCTGTTAACTGATAGTTGTATTGGTGTACATGTCAATCGATAGATGATTGGTCCGACTTGCCGAAGACTCCATTGTCGTACATGTACATACTGTAATCATCAGAGCATCTTAACCTACAAGCGCCGTTACGGCACAGCCAAGTTCACAATCACTACACGTACTACACTTCAGGGGATAAACTCGTTCCTACTGAATCAGGATAGGGTTCGAAGACGAAAGCTACTCCAAGTGAATAATATCCAAAATGAATATCAACAAGCAACAATTTAGATCTTTGTATGATTGTATACTTATGGTGTCGGATATCCAAATCTAGCAATTCGTCGCGACTTTAGAATCCTTGAGGATTTCTCAGCGACACACTGAATGCATCATTCTCTATCTTCATCAGTGGACAAGTACCTTAATATTAATAAAGCGCAACAAATTCCACAACAAAAATATATTGGGACGAGCCTTAGGGATTTTGAAGTTCAAGCAAATTGTTGAATATGGATTTCCGACACTGCACAGTGTTACAACCATAAAGATTTTGACTAATGAGCGTTAACTTTGTATGTCATTGCCCTTCTAACTACTAGCCCAATCTATAGAATGAACACCTACTGTTAACAATCTTTAGTCCTGCAACACTGTACACGTACTCTATGGTATGGGAAATCGAAGGTCCCTACAGTCCCCGTCTGTGACGATTTTTGTCCCTAATTCCATCAAAATTTGTATGATACCAGGAACAAAATTAATAACCGGAGGGGACTTCAGGTATATTTGATTTCCCATACCCTAGTGTACATGTATTACTAATAGCACCAGTAGTTACTACTAGTGTTACTAGTACATGTAGCGTATGTAGTACTAATATTAGTAAATGTACTCTCCTAGACAGGATTAGAATTCGGGGTGAAAATTCCCGTTGAGGATACAGTTGAACCTTTCTTGATTAATAGTGGGTCTCAGTGTAATTATTGTTAAAATTTAGATTCGACTTACACAGTATTTGTACAATACTTACCCTCAAATGCAAAATATTTAGCAGGGGTAAGTAGTGCAAAAATAAATGGTTAATCTCACATAAATCTTATCAAGAGTTACACTGAGATCCACGATTGAGTATGAGAGGTTCAACTGTATTGACAATTCCTGATTTGTGCATACTTTGGCATCAGGACGAGGTAAAAACCCGACAAGAATGGACCAGAATTGCCTTTTGGAGAATCTTGTCCTAATCATCTCTCCTGCTGCAAAACGCCCAACACCACTGGCTCGGGGGAAGCTAATTTAAGATGTCCTCGCGTTGACTTCATGTGGCCTGGTTGACGTATGCAACAAAAGATGTTCAATGTGTACCTCGTTCCTTGCTTTTAACACGTCAACAAGTCTCTGAATAAACCATGTAGACAATAATTCGAGGTTCCCTTGTTTAACTGCCAAAAATATCTCACAGTGTATTCAAATCCACCTTATACTCCTTCCCTTGCATAGCAATAGTCAACGTTTTATCCCTCCCTGACCTATCTGCTGGGTTATCCACAGAAAGTAAACCCCCAAACCTGCCACAATAGCAACGCTCATCTTCACCAATATCAGTTGAGCAAACGGTATTTCGCTCCGTTAGTGTTGTCGCTCTCTGTGGTGGAAATAGCATGACCCTCAAGTAGTTCAGTTATCTAATTTAAAATGTGCCCAATATGTTATATCGCGAGTATTGCTAACGCTAATTCAACGTCTTATACTGTTAGATAGTGGCGTGTATATGTCCCTGTTACGATTAGGCAACTCAATTGTGTCAATGATTTCGAGGTACAGCGTCTTTTGCTTGGCATCAGAATGCTCGTTGCCGAGGAAGATAAACTCGAGAAGAAACAGTTTGGATGCTTTTTCATGGCGTGCCACGGCATTCTCAATGATTCCATTGTAAGAGACTTGAACCTTGATTATGTTTTGATAAGCTGAAGGTATGACTCAAGAAGGTATGCGCTCCAGCATTGAACAGGTCCGTCGTCGCGAATACACTTGGTACAGTTTAGTGGATTGTGGATCTTGATAGTGTAAAATTTGATACGATCGAGATCATGGGCGTAAAAAAGGGTCATGACTTCAATTATGAAGTTGCGGCAGGTCTACTCAGGTTTTTAATTTCACGATCAGAAAGTGAATACCGTATTGCCATGCAACAAATACAGCTTAGAACATATAACATGTGGTGCGCTTTGTCGTTAAGATGTTGGGATCATAGTGAGGGACCGCAAACCCATAGATATGTATTAGCTTTGGATTTCTTGAAAAATTGATTTTATCTTCATTTAATGGGATAAATTGTAACGAAGTTATGATGGATTAGCATCTAAAGAGATGATAAGGTCAAGTTTTTAAAGGTCAACTAAACTACGTCAACATTGAGTGAAGATTCCAATTTTTTAGATGGTAAATAGTATAAATAAAGAGAATAATGTGACGTTTCTCTAACGTGGCATTCCATTCGACCACCGTAAGTGAACCTACTCATTGCAGTGGTACAAGCACAGTTCCTCAACAGAAAGATATTAATTACCGGGAGATAAGAAGCGTTTGATTCAACTACTTGTGGCTTATTAGGCTGGGCGTAAATTGACTTAGAGGCTATTTCTTGTAAGATCTAGGTAGGACAAGTTAATTTTAGAGAATCTGATGATATTTTTGATGAGTTCTTCGAATTATTTGATAAATATAGAGGCTTGAACTAGCCATGACGCGAAAGAAGTATAGTTTATATCGTTAGGTTTAAGTTTGTTGGCTCTAATATAGTTAGCATCGTTCAGGATTGTAAGTTAAGTGAGACTCAGTACCTTGAATTTCGCGTTCGATCTATTCGTATTCCGAGTAATTAACGGTTTTTCCTTGTAATGATCGTGGGTAGTCGTCATCGATGAGACTATCGTCATTTTTTGCTACGTTGTTGCTATTTATATCCTTATCCTCATTACCAACTCTTTAGAGGCTTTGGCGTTGCTGTTTCCGCTAAGGGATATCTGCTTCCTGTCTGATTATTTGACGCAAAAATCAAAGATTTCGTAACACATCCACATCGTCGCAGTGATAGCATTCGAACCACCTTCCAGCTGGCAAAGTAATAGTATTAAGACTAGTTAGTATCTTTAGTGTAGTGGCTGGTAAGCCGAATGGAGCTAGTTGCATGTGATGAATAATATTTGCATCTGAATTTACCTTCGATCTAGAAATGAAATCCCATTTTATTTGAATTAAATGGAGACATACTGTTGAAATCAAATTGAATCTGACTTTTACTTGAAGTGATGTTCGTATCTTATATTGAGGTGAAGGATTTAGCCTTTCAGTATTGCTGATGAGAATTTTATCTGCGTACGTCGATAATAAGTTTACTGAATCAATATCATATTCTTGAATAAGCCACAAGGTGAATGGTGGAATAAATATATGTGCAGAATTTATCTATGTACACTCCTGGGATTTTCTCTGTTTCTAGTCTCGTACTAATCTATATGGGAATAAGGCTAAAAGCCAGTTCCAAAGGGAAATACATGAGCCGATATTCCTTATCGATGGTATCAACTGTACCATAAATAGTATGGAGAAGGCTTTTATGTTCTTCAACAAAATGTACTTACTGCGAATGCTAGAGGTAATTCCTTGACCTACGCCACATTTACCAGCAATCCTTCAAAACATTCACTAATAAACATTAAAGGTTTTGCTATTTCACTTACCCATACATTCAAAAATAGAGTGATGGCCAAGACAGATTTCTCTGCGACCTCTTCAGACACAGCAGAGAAAAGGAGGCAGTATTTTCGAGGCCATGTTGGAGCCGATAAGGGCTCAAATATATTATTCCGAGCTCTAAAATTGATCTTGAGCTGTGATAAAATCCTGAGGGATTTTACGTGCAGAACGTCCTCTTGACCTATAATCGTGACATGAAATTGTCTTCATCCAGTTTTTCTTTGAAGACTCTGCTAGTGACACCAGACTGCTGAAACAAGTCTTCAAAAAGGGCATCGCGTCACCTACAGCACACCACTACCTATACAATGGAAGTCATATCAAGAGGCACAATAAACTCTTGGTCCCTTGCCAGCGAACGCGGTTTTATCTCCACGATATCCAGAATGCAAGAATTTACCGCGGAGTGAAGAAGAGTTGTTGAAATTTTGATATATCAGGATGCGTAATATTTTCCAGCGCATAATTGGTGACTTGAAGAAGACTAACGCATACTCAAATGCGATCTCGGTCTTTGCTCGAATTGTACGATTCTAGATCTTTTAGGGTACGCACTCTCCGGTATGAGAATTGTTTTTCGGAATCTGGACAGACACGAAAGGTGGATGATTTCTGTCTCAAGGACGTTAGAAATAATACTGATGGCAATGTCAAGGTTGTCACGATAGAATTTCAGGCTAGCGTATTAAAAATTAACGCATCGGCTGATTTTCATTACCGAGTGGCAGAGCGAGCGTGGGAGGAATCTCCATAGAGGGTAATTGATCATCTACAGAGCTAATTTAAGCTTGAACTTTAGTCATCTATGTTATGACAAATTTCATGTGAAAAGGGTCTAAAATACATGTACGACTAAGCCAAATAACTGTGACACCTGTGGAGAAGAGGCGCAGCAGACGGTGAAGACGATGAGGTATTAACAATTATCTTGCCATCTTTACATCGATGTTTTTATCTCTGTCAGTAGACTTAATTCTGAAGCTTAGCTTTGCTAATCCTACGTGATCTAATTCTTACCTGTCGCGCTTTTAGTGTGACGACAATATTTTTCTTCATTTTAGGTAAGCGCAGAAGCCAGAATCAGGACCGCCGGACCTGTAGAGAATTGGGATAGGCGCTTCGAGTTACTTAAAAGTTGTCGGACACGATGAGGTCGCAATTGAAATGCAGGAAGGAACTTGTAGGAGACTGCTGGCGTGGTTGGTGATGTTAGTAGTTGTGTAGTGTAGACACAAGGTAACAAGGGCACGACCTCAAACACACCTTGTACCCTGTATGCAGTAACGAGCAGGCTGAACAGTCGGGGATGTCGAGTCATATATACCGAGTCATATAGACCGAGTCTTATATGCCGATAATACCGAGTCATGTGATATGCAACAAGCGCAACCTATGCGTAGAGGACTCGAAATAGTCTCCAACTCTCTGAATAGAATCTGGAATCTGGAGTGCTAACTATTACTTATTATTATAAAGAGAGTGCAACATCAAGATAGAAGTGACAAGTGAAAGTAATAAATCTTACCTTACACATTCTTCTCCATCCATTCTTGTTCTTTCCTTACCTTCAAGGATCATCATTCAAACTCGCAAATTGGCACATCGCACTGCTCCCTCATAATTGTAATAACTGTAGATAGATCCCGTGAGATTTTGTTAATTATCCATGCGCCAAACAAGAACAACATAAATCTATTAATTCTAACTAAATCCCAACAGTCTTTTGTTCTTTCTTTTTGATCATTCTTGTGTATATAGCCTTGTGGCGATGACGTGAATGACACTGCCATGGTAGATGGAGCGACGACTCAATTTGATATGAGAAGCACTCACACCCGAATATCATTTGAAGACATAACACAACGTCAGGCGCCTTACTACCTCTTCAAGTCTCACCCGTTTACCTCTGCCGCAGGAACGTATTTCAGCCACCTACAGCTATCCAGTGTGCCTCCAAAATAATTGGTCATCATAAGTCAAAACAGACTGGCGTATGACCAAACGTGATGATTTCAGCGTGAAATATCAAACAGAGCAAACTCGTCCCAACTGATTTGCAATCTATGCAGAACTTATCGTATTAGCAGAGCTAATATCAATAGAAGCAAGTTACCTGTCTACTGTTAACATTTCACTTGTAGTTAGCGATCTGTACAAACATCGGGCTCATTACTTACCCTGTGTCAATGTTTGGGAACGTTAGGAATGTAGAGAGCTCATGGTATCAGGGTTGACCTAACGGGAATTGGTTAGCTTGGATAGGGATATGATACGTGTACATATAGCTGACTCTTGACCACGATTTAATATGTGGATGCTTCCGATAATATTCACGATGCCCATACCTTATTTCCTATATTGTTGACCTATTACCAATGGCCTAATCCCTTAGCTTATCCCTTCTCGCCTTTATTCCTATCACGACGGGCCACACCATACTTCAAGTTGTTCGCTATCATCAAGGCTCCGAGTTAGGACCTTACAAATCTTAATATCTACCATGCAGCGTTTCAAACCCGGTACTACTAACAAACCGCTGCAACACTGAAAGCTGAGCCAGCCATTTTAGCACACCCTTCATGGAAGTTTGTATACCGATCTCTGCAAGGCCTGAGACAATTTCGGAATAGCCATCTTTGGGAAGCGCTCGCATTAAAGCGATGTAGCGGCAAGGTTTAAGGGTCTGCATGATTAGCAGACTAGAGATGCAATGTGTGGTGCAAACGACGGCGCTTTTGGCCAGCGTTGCCTGCGATCAAGCAACCTCCAAGAGAGCCCCACAGGTCTTTGCGGTAGACCTATCATAGTACATCAATTACCGGTCTCCGTATGTAACAGCTAGTGAGCTGTGTAATCCCTGTAGCCTATGTATTGAGTTATGAGAAGGAGTAGATGCAATGTTACTAACTTTAGAATGAAATGTGTGATTCCGTGAGGGTAAGAAGTGTATTGGTAAGATATAAGGTATGTATTGCTTGACTTGCTCGTCCATGTAGGTAATGCACTCTCTTTATATACACAAGCCGTTGTTACCCTACTGCGCTCATCCTATACTTGCGCCCAGTACCTTCTGAGTACCGAGTCAAATCTACTGATATCTATTTACAGAGTTGGAGACTGCTTCTGGTATCGTCTCCTTACAGGGTTTCATTTCGCCATACGACTCGTGTCACATGACTCGATCTATCTGACTCGATATCCTCGGTACATACGACACGTACATGCAAGTGCCTATTCTTATTGTTTTATACCTACACTGCATAAATCCAATGTCGCTATGCACAACACTATGCTATGCATAGGCGTGCATAACACAAAGTGGGCGCGTCCTGCATAATAAGCGACGAACAGGGGTACCTACCTTGCCATTAGGCATAGCTCTTTCCAGAAGCTTCCAGAGGTTTCAGAGGAGGGAAGAGAGGAACTTTCTAGTAATCTGAAAATATCTATAAATCCTTGGAGTTGTATGTCTTAGATAGGTAGATACTTCCAGCATAGATTCAATATAGACCACTTATAACCATTAGTTGCCCCTTGCGCTCTTGGTCGAACCGTGACATATATTGAATCTATTTCACCCAGTGTTTCAGTCAGCGATTTCAGTCAGCGATTTCATTCAGCGATTTCAGTCAGCGATTTCAGTTAGCGATACCAGTCAGTAAATTTGGTCCCCAATTTACAACATGTCAGACAGTCAGAATCCTGGGTCCGCGTCAAAAATTCCGCAACAGACAGTCTCTGTGAGCGATTTTCTGAAGCTAAAAAGGCAGCTTGAAGAGCTTGTAACTCGCCAGGCCAGTACTTCTCAGGCAACTAGTTCCTGAGTTGTTATCGAGAAGGATCCACCCCCAGAGTCAGGACAGAAATTCAAACCAACTAAGTTACCCGAATTCCACGGTAACCGAATAAGATATCCAGCATGGCGGGCGGCAGTTCTCGACACGTTCCGTATGGACTGCATTCTGTTTGGATATGATAACTCTCGAGCTTTCCTAATGATTTACAATTCTCTGAAGGGAGGAGCGTCGGAAAAAGCTGGTCCTTTCTTTGAAGCAGGCGGTATTAATCAAACCAGAGACCCGGCCGATTTTTTAGAGTTTTTGGACCGCATTTATCTTGACAGCACAAGAGTTTCTCAAGCCAATATTGACCTGCACAACTTGAAGATGAAAGAGAACGAGCGTTGGACCGACTTCTTTGCATCCTGGTCGAATAAGCTAACGGAGGCTCGCGGAGACTTTTGGGCGGACGAAAACAAAATTTCTATGCTCGAGAATGCTATTAGCAAGAAGTTGACACAAGCCCTAGCCGGAAACCACCTACTACCAGATGACGATTTTAGCCAGTGGGTCCAAATTATTAGTAAAATTGCGATGCGAGTTGAAAGAGCAGAGAGGAAATCGGGTTGGACTCCGGATCCTTCAAATCGAGGACTTGTAAAAGATGCGGACTTGGTTAGGGAAGGTTCAAGTGACCCAGGCCCAATGGGTAACACTTCTTACCAACAAAACTTCGGTGAAACCTTTAAACCTACTGTCCGGGTTGAGCAAGTAGGCGATATGGATGCTTCAGGAGATACCATAATGGGAGGTATCAATGCTACCAACGTGGGAAGGAATATACGGGCCCGGGCAAAGTGGAAGACTCGCGCCGAAATAGATCGGCTGAGGGAAGAAGGGAAATGCTTTCGCTGCGAACGCCGAGGTTGCTCAAGCAAAGCATGTCCATTGTTACCGGCCCGTAGGCCTCAGGGAAGTAGCATTAGGGTGAACTCTGCGGGTTTGTTGGATATAGACCCAGCTGTGTACATAATAGAAAGTAATGCGGCTCATAAACAAGTGCAGGAAAACTAGACGCTCCCGAGTACAGTCGCACCCGGGAGCTTAATGCAGAGGATAGCCAGATTGTTAGACTGAATACAGAACCATTTTTAGTAAATGCTTTGATCAATGATACGCTAATGGTTCAGGCATTGGTTGATAACGGATGCCTTTGCTACGGCATTATTGACGACGATCTAACAACCCAGCTACATCTGCCGCGCATTTCAATTCCTCCAAGATTCCTTGAGACTGCCGAGAAATCAAGCAAAGACAGGCCAGTTGTAAAAGATATCACATTCATATCGTTAGACTTGGACGGCTATTTGACACCTAAGCTTTGGCTATATGTCGTACCCCAAAGCAGCCACTCAATGATACTAGGAAAAAAATGGCTTGAGATTCAAGACACAGTAATTCATTCAAAGGAGCAACGGCTTGAGCTCCGGAAAGGAGGTGGATCTGTGTATAGTGTGAAGAAATGGCGAGAAGGGTTTGGAGAAGTTCCACATCCAGAGAGTACGTCTGCCCAAACTATGGCTTCCATAATGGGATCTGTTCCAGTCTGTAAAGCAACGGTACAGGATATAAGTAAGGCATTACAAGGCAAGCCGAGTCTTACGGTGGAGCAAGCCAGAGAGCGTCTGCCAGATCAAATCAAAGACTTTGCGCACCTGTTTGCGGACGATAGTGGAGCAGAGCATCTACCTCCTTCAAGGCGACACCTGGACCATGCTATCAATCTCAAACTGGAAAATGGAAAGCCTTTATCGCCACCCTGGGGTACCCTGTATAACATGTCTCGGGAAGAATTATTAGTTCTGCGCAAAACGTTGACTGATTTAACAAACAAGGGATGGATACGGCCTAGAAACTCACCAGCGTCAGCACCCGTGCTTTTTGCGAAGAAACCCAGCGGCGGCCTACGTTTTTGTGTGGATTATCGTGGGCTTACCGCGATTACTATCCCAGACCGGTACCCTCTACCTTTGTTTAAAGAGAAGTTAAGACAACTTTCAAAGGCGAAATGGTTCACCAAATTAGATGTGAAGTCAGCTTTCCATCGTGTTCGAATTAGAGAGGGCGATGAATGGATGGCTGCATTTCGTTGTCGATTAGGACTTTTCGAATGGCTGGTGACACCCTTTGGCCTTGTAAATGCACCGGCAACATTCCAAAGATATATCAATGAGCACCTCCGAGAGCATCTAGATCTCGATGCAACAGCTTATGTTGATGACATCTTGGCTTACACTAATGGTACTGAGGAAGAACATTGGAAGACAGTGCGTAGCATCCTCAGTAAGTTAGAAAAGGCAGGGTTATTTTTGGATGTTGATAAATGTGAATTCCTATGCCAACGAGTTAAATACCTTGGTTTCATTGTCGAAGCAGGGAAAAACATCACTGTGGACCCAATTAAAGTGAAAGCAATCTTAGAGTGGAAGGCCCCGACATCTGTTAAAGGTGTTCGATCATTTTTAGGGTTTGCAAATTTCTACAGATGCTTTGTCGATAAGTTCTCCGAAATTGCAGCGCCATTAATCGAGTTAACAAAAAAGAATACAATGTGGCGGTGGGGAAAAGATGAGAACTTAGCTTTTGAGAACTTAAAAAAGATATTTGCGTCAGAGCCGGTTTTAGCACAATGGGACCCAGACCGGGAAACCGTGCTAGAAGCAGACAGCTCCGGGTATGCTATGGGAGGATGCCTCTCCCAAGTAGATGACCAAAATACACTGAGGCCTGTTGTATACTTCTCGAGGCGGTTGAATAGTGCTGAGGCAAATTATTTGATTCACGACAAAGAAATGCACTCAATAGTTTCTTGCTTAAATGAGTGGAAAGCCGAGTTACTTTCTGTTGCAAAGCCCTTTACTATTCTGAGTGATCATAAGAATTTGAATTATTTCACCTCGAAACGTCTATTAAACGAACGGCAAATGCGCTACAATAATATCTTGCAGCAATTCAGATTTGTGTTGAAATGGCGACCTGGGAATACTTGTGAGCGGCCAGACGCCTTATCTCGACGTGACCAGGATAGACCGGTCGGTCTCAGTGATGAGCGCAATGCAGGTCGGGTTTTACAACTTCTTCCGAATGTGTCACTTTATCCTGTTTCATGTGACGTACATAAACAAACTCAGAGGATGGAACCTAAAGCTTCGTTGGATGATGTGTCAGTTGCTAAAATAGGAGATCCCGTCACAGATGTAGCATGTGGGGCGAGAATATTTGATGATGAGGTTCTACAAGGTCTTTGGAGAGAGGGAGTTTTGGCTGATAAAAGTTGGCGTCGCGCGCGAGACTCAGTAAAAATGGGCCAGAGAAGTTTTCCTCCTGATTTGGCTCTGCATCATTCAGCTAATATTGCCGAATGTACTGTAGCAGCAGACGGCGTGCTTCGCGGGAGAGAAAACAGAATTTGGGTGCCGGACTATGAGCCTCTACGAACAGCAATTATGCAGCAAACTCACGACAGCCATCTTGCTGGCCATCCAGGAAGAGACACTATGATAAGTATGATTCTCAGGCGATGGTTTTGGCCCAAGATGAGAGAATCTGTCCGAAGATTTGTTCGCAACTGCGATGTTTGTGGCCGTTCCACTGTTTGGCGGGAAGCAAAAGCGGGGTTTATGAGATCGCTACCAATTCCTGAGCGGATAGGAAGTGAATTAAGTATTGACTTCATAACAGATCTTCCCAAATCTCGAGGCTGTACGAATATTATGGTGATTACAGATCGGTTGTCCAAGGATATATTCTTGTTTGGGGCGGGCTCGATGGCTGCGGAAAAATGTGCCGACTTGTTTGTGGATAAATATTATCGGTACTTTGGGTTCCCACGATTTCTGACCAGTGATAGGGGGAGTGACTGGTTAAGCCATTTTTGGAGAACCTTTTGCAGGCTGACAGGTATCACTCAAAGGCTTACTACGGCTTATCACCCGCAATCAAATGCTAGTGAAAGAGCAAACCAGGAGCTTTACAAATACTTAAGGTCGTTCACCTGTTATTCTCAGGATAATTGGTTTGACCTACTGCCTCTAGCTCAATTAGCACTAAACTCTCGACCCAATTCTGCAATTGGTGGAATGAGCCCCTTTTTCTTGCGCAACGGTTATGATCTTGATCCTATTGGTGAAGCAACAGCCGACCTAGATAAGTGTTGTGCTATCGACATCGGCGATCTACATACTCTCATACTACGGTATTAATCGTGTATAGGCGCTAAAATTCGACTTTTACAGGGTATATAGGCTTTTACTAACTTGAATTAGCATGACGATAAGTAGATCTCCCCACCTAAACTTTAAATTTGTATGGCAAAAATTTCACAACGAAATATTCGTTGGTTTTGCTTTTTTGGTCCATTATAGCCCTCTATTCACTTTTTAATTCATTAATACATTTCATAAATAAATTATACTTCTATCTAGCTAATAATTTACATATCCGCCTTCAGCTTCGTAAACGGCTCTGATTCTTCGGGGCATCGAATCTATCAGTTTCTCCAAGTCATCCCCATTAAACCCCAGATCCCACGCCTCGTTCACTATTTGACGAAGATGCCCTTGACTCCGCTGCCCCCTTGATCCAACGCTGGATAAAGACGCTCCATGTACGCTTTCATATAACTCCACAAAGTTTCTATCGGATTTAAATCAGGAGAATATGGCGGCCACTCCATTAGAGAAATATTCCTCCTTTCAAACTCACGCATAGTTTGCCTCGACTTGTGAGGAGGGGCGTTGTCCTGCATCACATCTAGTCCTGGTTCCCGAAAGACCGCACTCTCTATGAGAGGCACTATCCTCTCGCAGTAACTGGCCGCAGTGATATGGCCCCACTCCTTCTCCCAAATCAGGCAAGGCCCCTTCTGTCGTCCAAAGAAAGATCCCCAGAACATCCACCCAACTCTCCTCCGCGTCTTGGCTAGGACACAGGTATCTTCGTACTCTTCCCCAATCTTTGACTTAAACTTAGCTCAAGGGAACTCTAAATCTTAGGAGCCTTTAAGGGACTACTGACCTTTCTTGTGACCCAACGATCACTTTGCCGACCATTCATAGCCCAAGTCTCGTCGGACCAGAGGACTCTCATCCAATGTTCCTTCCGCCAGTGGAGATGTATTCTGGCAAACTCATATCTCTTCAGTTTGTTGACTGAAGAGATAGGAGGTTTTAATCGTGCAATCCTGCGTGCATATCCCCTCTTTGCCAGTTCACGTCGGATCACATTCTCGCTCACACCAAAGTGCCGAAATATAAAATGTGCAAGTTGGAAAAATGACATCCGACAATTTTCCGATGATAAACAGACGAAAAATTCTATTTCATCGACCTGGGAACTACTTAGAATAGGTGGCCTACCACTGGAGTACTGAGGCTCGGTATTTTCAACGCTCATGGTGTATTGTACCTGTCGCCATGTAATCCCAAGGCGTTGAGAGATTTTGACGTAACTGTGTCCCTCACTGGCCAAGGTTCTAACCTGCACATGTTACTCTCTTAACCTTATCAATTTGTAGATTTCAGACTTACTTGAATACGTTGAGTTTGTGTTAGGCGTTTTGCATAAGTAGGAGATGCTGATGATGGAGAAGGTTGTTGAGGTGAATCCATCTTTGCGGCAATCTAGTACAGTAAATTAAAATCTTCTAAAGTAGTTGACTTAAGGTTCAGATGCACTCACATGAAGTAAAAATTAGATAGATGAATGAAATAAAAGTATGCCGTTGAGCAAAATAATAGTAAATAGCTGACAATGATTTAAACGAAACGACCTCAGGTGTGCGCGAGTGAAGAAAGGTGCAGGCATGAAGGTGGGCGTTGGACTTCATATACAGATGCATATCTCTTATGCCTTAGGCCATAAGATTTTAAAATTTGAAGCTAACAGGGAAACTGTGGATCTATCGTGAGGTAACCTGGAATATCACCACTTTATCTCCACTTTATCCCCGCTTTAACCCCTGTACCCTATAAGAAGCGGATCAACGAACAATACCCTATCATGAGAGTAACCGTGATGTGGATTGCAGCAGGTGCACCATACCGCACGTGTGAGGTCAGGTGCTAAGTGGATCATAATATGTTTGATGTGTTTGACACGGTGGGTCAAACACTAAGCGAGAATATTCGTATATAAATAGTGGGCTCCGCACAATGTATTCAGAAATATTCATCATTCATTACACATCAATTATTACACATTATCTTCTCATACAATATCCTACAATACCATAGTGACATCTTTGCAAAGGTCAGCACATGATGATACCTCCCAAATCTCATAACTGTAACAATAAGATACGCCACCCGGGAGCTATAGCCGGGAAGATATACATACAAAGGCTGCGAGATGCGCAAGATTTTGCTCAAGCTGCTATGGCCTCGGCTCAACAACGTTATGAAGGGTATGCAAATAGTTCTCGACGCCAGCCCGAACGGTTTCAAGTTGGTGACAAAGTCTGACTCAATTTACGGAATGTTAAAACGCCTCAACTATCAAAGAAACTTTCTTGGCTACATGCAAAGTATGATGTTGTTGCGCTCCCTGATCCTTTGACTGTGGAGCTAAATGTACCTGGAAACATACACAATCGGTTTCATGTAGAGCTAGTGAAAAGGGCTAGTGATGACCCGTTTCCAAGTCAAATACGAGACGACGCCCAGAACCCACCTGTTATCGACAACCTAGAGGATCAGGAGTACGAGGTTGAATCAATTCTTCGAGCAAGAACCGTAAATCGAGGCCGCGGTAAACATCAGCAAGCTTTAGTGAAATGGGTCGGATGGGTTGAACCTACATGGGAACTTATAGAGTATATTCAACAGACTAAAGCCCTCGAAGATTTTGAAGCAAAATATGGTTCTATCATTACAAATGATGGTGAAGTAAAGAATCAAAGTGGTAAATTTGTTGGACCAGCGGAACTCCATACAATGCAAAATCGACAATCAAGACGGTTGGCAAAGGTGTCTCCAGAAGGGGGAGAAGGATTGTAACAGCTAGTGAGCTGTGTAATCCCTGTAGCCTATGTATTGAGTTATGAGAAGGAGTAGATGCAATGTTACTAACTTTAGAATGAAATGTGTGATTCCGTGAGGGTAAGAAGTGTATTGGTAAGATATAAGGTATGTATTACTTGACTTGCTTGTCCATGTAGGTAATGCACTCTCTTTATATACACAAGCCGTTGTTACCCTACTGCGCTCATCCTATACTTGCGCCCAGTACCTTCTGAGTACCGAGTCAAATCTACTGATATCTATTTACAGAGTTGGAGACTGCTTCTGGTATCGTCTCCTTACAGGGTTTTATTTCACCATACGACTCGTGTCACATGACTCGGTACATCTGACTCGATCTATCTGACTCGATATCCTCGGTACATACGACACGTACATGCAAGTGCCTATTCTTATTGTTTTATACCTACACTGCATAAATCCAATGTCGCTATGCACAACACTATGCTATGCATAGGCGTGCATAACACAAAGTGGGCGCGTCCTGCATAATAAGCGACGAACAGGGGTACCTACCTTGCCATTAGGCATAGCTCTTTCCAGAAGCTTCCAGAGGTTTCAGAGGAGGGAAGAGAGGAACTTTCTAGTAATCTGAAAATATCTATAAATCCTTGGAGTTGTATGTCTTAGATAGGTAGATACTTCCAGCATAGATTCAATCTAGACCACTTATAACCATTAGTTGCCCCTTGCGCTCTTGGTCGAACCGTGACACCGTAGGGTGAGAGCAAATGCCTGAGAGCTTGCGAGTATAGAAAGGTGCTCCAGCAGGGCCGGTATCAAAACTGCGACCGCGAGGAGTATTCAAAAATTATGCGCCCCACGCGAGGCATCGTCTTTAGACTATTGACAATCCAAGCGACAGCTGCCAGCTTTTAGGTACAACTGGTTGCGAATCTGGTGATCCCTTAGCCCGCAGGCAACTGAGGGGATTGTAGGGTCAGGTATGCACGAAGGTCCATCCTCAGGGTATCTTATTTATCAGAATGTCAACTGTGTTCCGCCCACGGACGGAAGGAGGCTGTTTCGCGACATCTTGTTGTGTTTAGACACATAACCGAATCAAATTGACGATCACGAATCACTAGAAATTGTCTCTGGTAATACTCAACTCAGTTGGGCATCATGAGCTGGTCCAAGAGTGAAAATTGTTACGGATTCTAAGTTGGTCAGAATGTAGTTGATTCCTTAGTCTCGTATGACGAGAAAAATTTATACCACGATAACTAGTTACATTTGAAGAAAAGAAAACTATATGGCGACATATCGACTCGAAGACTTTCTATTTACTTTGTTTAGCTCAGCTCGCGCAAGTAAAGTTGTTCAGAGTATAGAAAGTGAAACAATAGTCTCCCATAATTATTGTATAACTCGATAGGTATCCACCTAAGCAACTGTCTGGGTAAAACCGTAACATAAATTTGGATAAATCTGCCAAAATTGATCAAGTTATTTGATCCTTATTCGCTTGTCACTTGTCACGATGTCCTACAGAATGAAGATCTCTAATATCTTAATATAGCTTACAGCTGAACGTCTAATAAATGGTGTTTATTTAAGTATACAAATCACAGCTGAGGCTGAAGCCGTCCCCTGATTTATCTTGAGGTTAAAATTGAATGGATCAAAAAGCTGTGCGATTGCTTTTTAGCATTGCTGGCGACGAATACCTAAATAAAAGGAGTTTTCAATGGATTTGATCCTAGATGGGGAAGCAAGAGAATAATTTCCTTGCTTTGTCAGAATCCATGACAGGGCCTCTAAAATAGAAAGAGCAAATGAGAATCACGAATCCTTAGGCAAGGAGAGGCTCACCGTCTTCCTGAACCTTTGCCTTTATTCTAATACTAGGAGAAATCTGGATGACTTCAGGTTAGAGGCAGCTACAACAGAAACTATAAAAAGATTTCATGATCTGTTCAATAGGACATACAGAGACCTGAACGTTAAGATTGCCGACATCTGCAGTATTGACCAAATTAGAGTTCCAGTGGGGGTGTATAGTAATCCCAAAATGCTTACAAGCGTTAAACACAAGATGGCTTATGTCAAAAGTTCTGAAGATAGGGAATAGATGTCCATAATCGAGGTCGTATCGACATTGGACAAAAATGAAAGAGTTTGGTAATTTTCAAGGGAAAATTCTCTACACTTCCTAGTTCCCCGGCAAATTGGTCTTTGGTTGACCGTCTAAAATTTTGGCATATATCTAAACGTTAAAGAGGTCAGATGGTGCAGTGGTACACCGTCCAGGCCGTTCTCCCGAGTGGATTCTGGGTAGCTTGGGCACAGACCTTAAGACATGAGAAAGCTCTTTCGAAGCAAGCAAGACCCTCACTCCACACTTCTTATCTGATCATGTAAGTGACAATGATTAAAGTATACTGGTTGTCTGCGGGTGGCTGAAATGCATTCCTATGGCAGTCACAAATGGGTGACGGATGGAGAAACTGTAAGGCGCCTGAATTTCAAATATATCTTCAAAAGATATTCGAATGTAGACGCCTCTCAAGTCACGTTGGGTTATGGCTGCACGTAGCGAGCCGATGGCATTCGTGTCATATTCATACGGCTGCAAACACAAGAATGACGTGGATAACAATAATATAAGGCTAAAAGTACCACTGCATTAGATTTAAACGTAGTTCACTAACTCTCGTTTAGTATCGCTCGCTGTATGTACCCTTTATTCGAGAAGAGCAACACTGGCACCGTACCAAGCTCCTACACCAGTTTCTGGCATTCCTCGCTGATGTCGACTAAATGTCACCAGCTTTGAACACAAAGCAGCAGGTTTGTTCTGAATAAATACTAGATTTAAAAGCTCTGGGGTAGAAGTAACAAAACTGAGAATCTTTTTCATTCCAAACAGGCATTTCTTTCGGTCTGTCAGATTTTGAGATCTGTTACTGCGTCGCCTCGTTCCAAAAGACTCAGTTTCAGCATTTCGGCTCATCTTGGTTAAATATGAATTCAGTTCGAGTTCCGACTAGTTCTAGCGTGGGCAAGACCACATGGTTTCGGAGTGTGCGCGATGTGGCATCTATTTCGACTCGCCATCGCTCTTCATTTTCAATTCTTCTCGCTGGTTGCGGAACGTAAGCGTTACAAGCTCTAAGATACTCGATATTAAAAATTCTCTTCACGTGGTAGAGCACCTTCATTCTCTTAGTAGGATATATGTGTGTAAAAAGGCTCTCATGCGGGTAGTACTTATACTCGATTCGTTTTCCAACGATTCTTTTGACCTAGAAGTTAATCTCGTTACCCAAAGCACTTTTTAGGACCTTCAGTTCCCCTTGACCTGTCCCACAGTCTTCCTCGATTTGCCCTTCGGTCCCCCACACATTTTTTCTTGGAACCTCCAGTATCCTTCGTTATTCTCCAGGCATCCTTCAGCTCTTTATCAGTTCCTCTACTCGTTACTCGGTGCTCCTTTTGAAACGTCACTTGTGAGAGTCCTGTCATCGAATAACTCAAAGTAAAGGTTCAAAATCATGAATTAAGAAGTGCGTGAAGACTATCTACAATCCGAGTAAGTATAATAAACACGTACTTGTCTTAGTCTTCCCCTGTACCAAACCCAACGCCCTACCAAGATAGTTCTCGATTCACCTGCCCCAACGCCTTCAACAATAACTTGTACATGTGCGCTCATTATTCAATTGTGATCGACAACGGCCAGCGTCCTGAAATAATGACGTCCACAAGAGTTGCCACCCGAGTTCCCACTTCCCGAAATACAATCAGCATCTCGAAATGCTGACTCATCGATTAAGCGAGATCCATCGACAAGGGCCATAAGTAGTAGTAGTAGTAAGCATTTAACGCCAAGTAGGCTCACAGGATAAACCCGGCCTCTGAGCCCTCGGGAGGGCGCTTGGCGCGCCTGCGTAGCCTAAGGCTACCAGGCGTCTCCGTCGTCCTATGGACGCCTATTATATCTACATCAGCAGCTCGGAATTTTACCCAGAGTCTGCTGTAGCCAAAGCCTATTTTACTCCAAGTGCCTGGTCGCACCTTGCTCCTCCTTCTTTATTTTGTTATTAGTGTCTTTTTTTTTTTTTTTTTAAATATATTAAAGTTATATACGCCCAAACTCCATGACCACCTTAACCCGCGTCCCCTTGCTTAACCCTCAGATTGTGCCTTTTTACACCAATTTCCAAATGCTCGAGCCCCGGCGACTGACCCAAGAGTCCACTTGATGTTGCCTTCTTGACCTCGCGATTTTTTGGGACGGGGTCTTTGAATACCGCTAAGTCTGCAGCAGACGAAGGGATGATCGGGAGATTTTTCCTCGCCGCAGTCGCATAGCAGGGCCGCCTCTTCGTGCTTAAATCTTCTGTGGTACGCAGCAAAGTCGCCATGTCCTGATCGGGCCGCAAGAAGTGAGCCGAGAATTCTTCGAGAGAGGAATCGAAGTTCGTCGGGTATTCTACCCGTCATCTGGATCCCGAGATACTTATAGCGCTCGGGAGCATTACTCTGCCAGTAGGTCCTTATGCTTGCCTCATATCTTTCATTAAGGAGCCTTGTGGCTCTTGCGACCGATGCCTCGGTGCGAATGCTGGGTTCGTGGCAGGCAATTTTTGCTAGCGCATCGGCCCTTTCATTCCCTGGAATACCTGCGTGGCCTGGTATCCACCGGACGCTTGTTGTTCCAGGCAATATGCCTTGCACTCGGTTCCTCTTGTACCATCCTTCTCGAAGTGCCTGGAACTCGTCGATCCTTGTCGAGCTTGTCGGTGTTGTGTGCCCGGAGTGTAAGCGCAATGCAGCTTCTTCATTGTCCAGACAAACTGTGACATTGGTGGCAAATTTTCCCATGAATTGCGCGACTGCCACTTTGAGACCTTCAGTAGCGCCGATTATTTCCGCGTCGTAAACTTCCACAGTTCTTCCTAGGGGGACTATTCCGCACGCAATTTCAGTATTTGGCCCGCGGTAGACGCAGTACCCTGCTCCCACGTTTTCTTCATCATCCATGGAGCCGTCCGAATAGACTATGAGGTCCAGGATCCCTATTTTTCCTGATGCCGCCCATCTTTGGTGTTCAAGTATCCCCTCTCTGCGACCAACAGCGCCAATTTCTTCCCTAGCTTTGCTTCTGTCAAACTTGTGCCACGGTGGGGTAGCTGTGTCGAGTGAAAGTTCCAGCTCTTGTCGGCGTCTGATCCACTGAAAGTGAGAGGAGTTCCATCTTTTACGTAGTGGATGCTTAGGGTCCGCCGCAGCGACTCGCACTGCTAGTCGATCGTGAATTTGTTCCAGCCACGAAACAGCGGGGCCCCACCCCGTTTCGCGTAGGAGCGCCGGAATCGGGGTGGTCTTGTAAACTGGTAGGACGGCTCGTGCCGCGCGATTGATTGCTCCCTGAACTTGGTTAATGATCCAAGAGGAGGTTTTTGGGCCAAACCATGTCTCGGCCCCATAGAAGAGCGTTGCAAAGCCCACGCCTTGAATCGCCTGTCGGAGGAGGGCCGGCCGAGCCCCTTTGATCGTGTTGTTTAGTCGCCTAACATGGTCCGTCACCACTCGGCACCGCTGACAGGATCTGCGGACATGTTCTATGAACGTTAGTTTCCTGTCGAAGAGTACGCCTAGCCATCTCGTGTGCTCGTTCGGTTCGATGACACTTTCCTCCACCAGGAGAGGAGGTTCTGTGAACTTCCTCTTGTTGTGAAAGTACTGTACTTCTGTCTTTGCATTATCAAATTGTACGCCATTTTCGCGTCCCCAGAGTAACGTCTGATCTAGGCTCGCCTGTAACTTACGTCCACATTCTTCGAGACTTCTGGCTGTCACCATGGTTGTGATGTCGTCCGCGTATCCGTAACGTCGCCTGGATAATCTTAACACTGGTTCTACATAGAGCAGGAATAGAATTGGAGAGGCTGGGGAGCCTTGAGGAAGACCACATAAGATTTGGAATGGTTTCGAGGTTGTCTGATCAAGTCGGATTCTTGCCGTGCGGTCTATAAAGAAGGAGCCAACCCAAGCAATAATATTTTCTGGCCATCCCTGTGACCTTAGTCGGTTTAAAAGGCGATTTCGTAGTACTCCGTCAAACGCTCCCTTTACATCCACAGTCACCATGCCGGCGACTTTGCCCCTTGCGAGTGCTTCTTTTACATCGCATAGTAGCGCCGTCGTTAGATCTGTTGCGCAGCATTTTCCAATAGCACTACATTGATCTCTGGCTAGAATGTCACATTTTAGAGCCCAGTACGAGAGTCGTCTTGCGATAAGGCGTTCTAGACCCTTTCCTAAGCAGCTCAGAAGGGATATCGGGCGATAGGATTTCGGTAATGTCCGGTCACGTTTCCCTGTTTTTGGCAAGATGACGACTTCAGCTCCCTTGAAGGTTCGCGGGTGTACGCCGAGTGACGCACACTTGTTGAATAAGCTTGTGATACGGCTTCCCATGGACGGCCATGCTAGTCGGAGGATTGGGGCTGTTATTTCATCTTTTCCGGGTGAAGATGAGGGAACCTGGCAGGTCGCTCGGAAGGTCTCTTCCTCGGAGAACTTTTGCCAAGGTATATTTCTTCTGGCGACAGTGGGTATTTCTTGATGCGTGTCTGAGGTTTCTGTGTGCCGAGAGAGAAGCGTTCTATGGAGAAGTGATGCCTTTTGTTCAGGGCAGTAGACATCGGCCACACCGTTATCTCCCTTAAGGGGTGGGGTCTGTAGATTCGGGGCTGTATTATGCCAGTTCACTATTTTGTAGACGTCTGTTAGGGACTCTGATTTCTCAATCCGAGCCTCCCAATAGGATTTTTTGGCCCGTCTGACAGTTTTCCGGAATTCTTGTCTTTCATATTCACATCCTCCTGAGCGTTTGGCAGTCTGATACCTGCGGAAAGCCCTCCTACAGTCTTAGTTCCACCAAGCGGTTCCTTTGGAGTTGCCAATTTTTCGGGGGCACGAGCCTAGTAGTGCTGTGTGAATGGTTTGCATGATGTTCTCGGCTTCCGCCTCAATGTCTGCTGAGGTTTCTATACTTGGGGGGTCCTGTCTGCCTCCTAACAGGCTTGTAAAGAGTGTTTCATTAAGAGATTCGTACTGTAGACGCCTTGTTGAGCACTCGCTCAGGTATCCATGGAGAGGAATCGTTGTGACCAAGGTTTCGTGATCGGAGGTTGTGTGGAGTTCACACGAGATTTCACACTTCGCTCCCTCTATAGAACAGAAAGCAAGGTCCAAGGTGCCACCTCTGTTGTGGGTCGGGAGGTCTGTCGGGTTGAGGAGGCACAGGTCTTTTTCCCTAGCCCAGTCGATTAGGGTGGTTGCCTGTGTGGGGTTAGAGGTAGCAAATGAGTCCCACGCTGGGTGCCGGAGATTGAAATCTCCCCCCACACAAATCCGGGTGAGTCCAGAGATTCTACTAGTACTTTTAGACCATCGTCAGCACCTACGCAGTTAGTAGGAGCATTATATACATTCCAGACTCCTATCATTCGTCCGCGACCGCTAGAGACGGTGATTTTTACACAATCTGAGGAAAGGTCTATGGCAGACTGATAAGGGCGAAGCCCTTGAGATTTTCGTACGTAAGTTATGGCCCTGGGCCGCGTATGCCATTCAGAGAGGGGTGCAAAAGTCATGAAATTAGGGTGAGACATTGACCGCCTCGCAGAAAGATCTCTTAGGATCCAAGGTTCTTGGACTAAAAGAATGTCGATGTCATTGTCGTGTGCATGTTGAAGTGCAATACTGTGCGCGTTTGCGCCTCTTCCCACGTTTGCTTGCATAATCCGGATGTTTTGTTTCTTTGTTGATTTGTGCCTTCTGACCATGCTTAATTAGAGGATGGGGGAGAGACGGTCGTGCTTTGGGTTGCAGCTGAGGGTTCTTGAGAGCTTCTTAGGGACTTAGAATGCTCTTTGCGTCCCGCCGCGCGGATGTGGCGCAATTGGGCCCCTGTTGGGCGGACAAATACGCCATGATCTTTTCGTGGGCGGGCCGGGCAGGATACGTCAGTGGTTTTGTGAGGTCCGCGACAATTCAGACATTGAATAGGGTGAGTACAGGAGCCCTCATGAGAGTCTTTACCGCAGGACCCGCATTTCTGCTGGCGAGCACAAGTCCTGGTGGAGTGGAAGCCGAAGCATTTGGTACAGGTTATTAGTTGGCTTCTTTGTCGGATACGTTGGACACTTGTGGCTTGTCCAAACAGCTGGATACGTGACGGGAACTTGTTTGCCTTAGCCTCAGGGACATGTATCCGGATGTACCCAAACGAGTGGGCAGAATCTTTCGATCTTTGGGTCCATGCTATATGCCGAATTGGCATAGCGTCTTTAATGTCTACTATGGACGGTTCTGATTGCAGTAGGCCCTCGAGTGGGTCAACTGCTCCATCCAAAGTGGTGACATTCTTTGGTACGGGTCCAATGACAAACGTGGTCCACTTTTCCTGTCTTTCCACCTTCGCATTTCCGAACCGTGCAGCAATGGTGTCCTTATGCTGAAGAATACTTGCAGCTTTTGCGGCGGTAGGTGCGAGAACTGCAATTCCGGAGGGAACCTGCCAGGCATCTACCACTAGCGTTGGGTCGGGAACAAGCCGTTGGACTTGTTGTCGAAGCAGAAATGGCTCTGCATTACGAGCCTCGTGCTTGCTGTCTAAGCGGATCATTATCCGTTTGTCTTCTTTGCTCTGGTGTTGTGGCGGTGAGGGCCTTCTCGGAGCTCGGCGGAGATCCACATTTTTGTTGTCTTTATTCCCGGCCGCAGCTTTCGCTGCCCAGGTTTTGTTCTGAGGTTTGTCCTCGGCGACCTTGTCCATTGTACTGGCCTTGACGCTTGTGTAAATGTTTTCGCCACGGATAGCTCGAGACACCCCATCCGAAATAAGAGCAAGAAAGTCAGCTCCCGCACTGGGGCAAATGTCTTCCATCTCTTCTAGATAGGGGCCAACTAGGTTTAGGAGACCTCTGGCCATTGACATAAGGTTCGATTTCTGTTTGTTTTCTACAGACTCCATATCCTCGTCCTCATCCTCATCGTCTGACACTAGGTCGGGTCTGGGTGGTTCAAATTGATCCGTAGCTGTTCCTTCCCAAAAAAGTTTTTCATTAGGGTGGTGGGAGCTTGGCTGAGGGAATTCTTCATGTCGCTCGATGGAGCTTGAGGGGCTGTCCACGACCATATCGGCGTCGGCAATGTTCGGATGGGGCAGCACAGCCTGCGGACCCTGATGCGCCGCGATACTTGAAATCGCTGCGTTAATGTTCGAGGCGGAGCGTGTTAATATAGCAGTGGATGACTGCCCTCGCCCCGTGTTGTTGACGTGTTTGTGGATCCGGTTGCTGGAGTCCACAGTCTCGGACGCACCGCGTTTCTTGTCGCGGGCCGGAGGTGCCATATCCTCTTGCAAGAGAATAGGCACGGATTTTTAAATAGGGTTATCGTATGAGCTTTGGGATGCTGAATTTGTATGTGCGTGTGGGACTTTGAGTGACTTGCCAGCATGACAAGGGCCATAAGCCCGAGTCTGATCCAGGAGTTGTAACCCTTACATCACGCGCCTACCCCAAAATTGACAGGGCTGTCAAGAATTGCTGACTCATTTATTGTATTTTGGCACGCATATTATATAATATTGTCGAAGAGCTGGTAACTTTAGTGACAACCTATCTGAAATATACATCATACATTTGTCCCACTCTAAATACGCTCTATAAACTTGACAGGTTATAGCCTGGATTTTCTCTCATCGACCTTCTAATGCAAGCACCTACGTTATCACATTCAACCTCTCATCTAAAGAAGGGCTTCGACCGTCATTGCAAAGATTGACAATGGCGCTAACCACACCTCTTGAGGACTAGTTCAGATTTTTGATGGCACTAACTATCCGCAGTTTGAGTCGACACTCAAGGCCGTCCTACAGGTAGCATGCGTCTGGTCGAATGTTACTGGAGTCGATCCAAAGCCCACTAAGAGAGAGAATAATATCACTAAGGCTGATATTAGAAATTGGATCGCGAGAAACGAAAAAGCAATGTTGATAATCGTCGAATCTATCGACCCGGCTCGTTGCTCTGATGATCTCGATACCGCCCTTAGCACTCAAAGAGCAGCCGATCTCTGGAAGGAAGTAATCAAATTGAGCGGCAGTCCTGACAGATCTTTGAACACTTCTGTTCGAATGGAGTTCTATAACTCCTATTTTAACCCTGATAAGATGTCAATCAATGAATACTACGCAAAGATGACAGGTATGGAGAAAATGCTTCTCGGGACAAAGCGACCTATATCAGATGACGATATCCTTGATCGAATTATGATATCAATTCACAAAATCCCCGAAGCAAAGGTGAACTGGCATGGCGCTGAATAGAGGATAGAGACTGAGGGATTAAACCTCAAAGCGGCGCTGCGTGTATTTAGAGCAGCAGAAAAACTCAACCCAAATGCAGATCAGCCAGCTGCAACCTCCTCGTCAACATCGGTAAACTTAGTTGGCGTCGAAGGTAATAATCATGGTCGAACTACAAGAGGCCGAGGTGGAAGCCGAGGTCGAGGACGCGGAAGAATTAGCCGAGAAAGAAACTACTTTCGAGAAAAAGGCAGTGGCAGGGGGCGTCCAGGAACATTTAACCACTGAGGAAAAAACAACGGCCGCAGCTTTTACAATGATAATGCAGGTTATAGCAATTGCAGTTTCTGCCACAAACATGGTCACCGGGTTAAAGAATGCCAGGATTACTTGAATGCAAAGAAGCAGTTTCATCAGTCACAGAAAAAGGGCGGCACAAATGTTTATGCCGATGTAGTAATAGATACTGATAGGCGCAGAAATGATGAAAATTACTTGTATCCCTGTGCACGTGCAATTCTAGTTGTAGAAACAGCCCTTATGTTCGTATCCCAAAATAAATCAAGCTGAAAAATCAACTCTCGTGCAACACGGCATTTTAGTGGAATACTTGAAGATTTCTCGGGACCCAAGAGATGGTCTTCACCTAGGCACGTATCAATAGCCAACGGAAACACATGTGCATCAGAAGGCTACGGAGCCTGTAAGATTGGAAGGTTAGTTCTCAAAGATGTTTGGTATGTCCCAGCATTCAAGGACATCAGGTTGATCTCAGTCGGAGCCTTGAACAATGATGGGATTTGCGTTTCATTCGAGAATGGAACGGCGACAGCCAAGAAAAATAGGAAAACTCTATTCAACGCCTCCATACACGATAACCTCCTTCAAATCCTTGATCAAGATGTAGAGGCTGAGCCTCACATACAGCACTCGCTCGCAGCCTATCAATCAGGGAGCTCTATGAATATCCCTGTTTCAATTGATGAAATGTCGCGTTTTCCAACCAACGATGCCGAACTCTGGCATTTCAGGCTCGCACACGCGAGTTACAAAACCATTTCCAGGCTACACAACATTCCACAGAAACCAAGACTGTGTAGCAATGCAGAAAATGCCTGAGAAGCGTGTCTAGCAGGCAAATTGAAAGAAACTTTCTCGAGGAAAACAGATAATAGAACATTCAAAATAGCACGCAGACTACACGCTGATATTCCGGAAAATTACCAACATCAATCAGAGGCTACAATTATTTTGTAATTATCATCGATGATGCATCTAGATGTGATTTCATCAGACTTCTTAAAACTAAACGCACAGCCGAGTGCTTACCTTTAATCAAGGAGATAGTAGTTCATTTACAACTCAAGACTGCAGAAAGGGTTTTATTCTTTACGGCTGAAAACGGATCTGGAGAGTTTGGAAAACAGTGGAAAGGTTAGTGTCGGGAACTAGGAATCGAAGTACAACCCTCACCACCATATAAACATTCGCTGAACGGAGTCGCCGAACGAGCCATTGGATTTTTGGTGCAACTTGCGAAGTCAATGATTTTTCATGCTCAACTGAATTGGAAAATTTGCTGGTGCTATGCCATCGAGGATGTCATGTACATTCGGAATAGGCTTCCCACTACGGCTATTCGACTTTAAAAGTTTATTATCGCGATGTATGTTTTAACGATTCGTGATATATAAAGTCGAAGTTATAAATTTGGTGACGGTGGTACTCGAGACAATATAAATGACTAAAGGAATGAATTTTGATGATGATGATAGTATATTTCTCAAGAATGAACCTAAACCGCACACCTCTCATCTAGATGGATCAAGAGGCTATTTATCTACATGTAAGACCCACTAGTAGCTATATTATTTCCTTGCCATATCTCAAAATAACAGTCTAAAGTTGGATCCGAAACATCTTAATAATAGATACTGTATCATGACAGAAACCTGGAACGCCACCAACGAGCTTGGTATATCAACAAAACGGATTCCATCTCGATCAACGGCACTGCCTTTTGGCCCAGAAAATAGTCGTCCCGGATCAAATATAACATCGGTAACAGCATTCTCCGATAAAGTAATTAGTTTGAAAAAGTTGCGCGTATTTGGCTGCTCGGCATTTCCGCTAATACATAAAGAAACAAGAGCTGCGACTTCAAAGCTTGCTGCAAATATACATACTGACTGGATTTTTATAGGTATTCAAAGCAATACTATTTGGGTTCCACTAAATAGGAGAACAAGGGCAGAGCTACGCAGTGTTGACTGCCAATTTAAAGAACATGTTTTCCCAGGTTTAATAACCCAAGATACCAACGCTAATTTGAAGACGATACAGGACATGGAAAGCCGAAATAAGAATCTGGCAACAGATTGTGTACAGAGCACCAATACACGAGTTAGCATGAACTCCGACCCTCAGGATAATAGAGTCAGTGGAGACTCGGGCCCAAATCTGCTTTAACGAAGCAAAATCAGCCATCAGGGGCTCAAGGTGATCAACAAATCCCTATTTCAAATGATTCTGATCTACAAATTGTCACACGCTTAGGAAAAGTAGCAGGGTTTAATCATAATCGTCAGACCAAGAAGGGTTTTGGTCGTAGAGCCGCTTTAATGGTTGAGGCTTTAAATGCCGTCCATATTGAACACAGGGAAGAATCAGCATCATTAGGTGCCCCCGCTGTCTTATTTGAAGCGTTAACTTTAGAACAGGCTTTTTCCGAAAATAGAGAAGCATGGGAAGAATCGTTGCTAGACGAATTAAAATCACTAGAGAAGAATCAAACACTTGAGATAATTAAATCCGACCACTCCTCGGTTAATGAGCGAAAACTAATATCTTCTCGCTGGATCTTGAGGAACAGATTTAACGCTGACGGTTCAATCGCTCGAAGAAAATCAAGAATCGTCGTAAAAGGATACGAACAACAACACGGAATTGATTACTTTGAGACGTTTGCGACTGTAATTCGTTATGCTACACTAAGAGCCGTTTTCTCTTACGCAGCAGTCAACGATCTAGAATTAGATCACCTCGATGTTGACACAGCTTTTCTTAACCCAAATCTCAAGGAACCTAACTTCCTCAGGATCCCCGAACATTTCCATTTACTAAAACTATGGATTAAAAGTATAGCAAATAAATACTATCACAAGCTAAACAAAGCTCTCTACGGATTAAAACAGTCACCTAGAGAATGGTTTCTCGAAGTGAAACGTTATTTTAACGATATAGGTTTCAAGCAGGGCGATGCGAACCCAAATTGGTTTATATCATCACCAATCTGGAAGAGAGGAGAACGGGTGTTCATCATGTTATTTATTGATGATATACTCGTCACTGGTGGCCGATCACTTGTTGACGATATAAAACAAAAGATTATGAAGAGATGGAGTTGTAAAAATCTTGGTCCAGTAGAAACTTTTGTAGGTTTCCAGATAAAAAGAGACCGGCCTAATTGTTCCATATTCATTCACCATGAGATGTACATACGGAAGCTACTTGAACGGCTCGGAATGAAAAATTACAATGGAGCCTCAACACCCATGGTTTCTAGGGCTGTCCTTTAGGAATATGAAAATGACGGGCTCCTGGATGATGATAATGCCGCTCTACAATCTACCTTTCAAATGGCAATAGACCCGACGTCTCGTATGCAGTAGGTCAGTTCGCGAGATTTATGGCAAAACCACGTTTCTCATTCCTACTTCGCGCCAAACATCTCCTGAGGTTTCTTCAACGCACCGTGAACTATGGGATTACTTATTCGCTAAATAATACCATCAGTCGCATGTCACCCAACGTATTCGATATCTATACTGATGCCTCATGGGGAACTGAGAACGACAGGAAGTCTTTCTAGGGGCATGTTGTAGTATATAACAGAGGAGCAATTTCCTGGGCAGCACAACGCCAAAAGGGTACCGCACTCAGCAGCATAGAAGCAGAAATTAAAGCTTCTAGTGAAGGAGCTAAAGAAGCTGCATGGATGGAAAAACTCTGGGATAATCTCAAACAACAATCATTTACTCCGACACTCTGGTGCGATAACGAAGTAGCCAAAGAATTTTGCAAGGACTCTGGAAAATTCCATAATAAAGCAAAGCATATTGAAATTCGCTACTTCTATATTAGGAAAGATATGATTGCCAGGAATCGGTTAAGAATAAGCAAGATTGCCGGAACCGAACATTCGGCAGACATACTAACGAAACAGCTTCCTTACGATTCATTCACGAAGCATTCAGAGACCCTAGGCATTAGGGCGTCTAACATACGATAATTGCAACTCGGTCTCTAATAGAGACAAACAAAATAAAATAAAAAATATGGTGTCGCTCGACACACATCAGGGATACTCTTGTATCAAGGGATACACGTATGCTGAGCTGAACTTCAAGGTAACACAAATTGTCTGTAGATGTAGGCACTGCGGTTTACACCTACCGTCTTGAGAGTCAATGAGGTCTTGATGTGATTTCAAGGAGCTGAATTCTATTAATGGAATCACCAAATTTAGAGCGTTGGGAGATCACGCACATTGATCATTTGATAAAGGCTCATTACGCTGAAGTTAGTTAGCTCAGCATGGGGGTGTGTCAAGAATTGCTGACTCATCTATTGTATCTTGGCACGTACATTGTGTAATATTGTCGTAGAGTTGGTAATTATAGTAACAACATATCTAAAATATATATCATACATTTATCCCACTCTAAATACGCTCTATAAACTCGACAAGGGCCCTTTTGTCTCCTTTACTGTTAAAATAATTCCAGCAAATATTGAATTCGATCTCACCATTTACTGTCAAGGCTGGAATAGTTGACATTGAACGTTCTTGTCATTAAAGACTACCTCATAAGATCCTGCATTTGTGGCTATAGGTATGTTACTTAAAATGAATCAAAGTTGATCTTTACTTCTAACCAACTTATGTTTGTATGGCGATGATTGCCGAAAAAAACGTATCAGTTAAGTCGAGACGAGATAAGTCAAGAAGTAAATAAAGCTGAAACTGACAAATTTCTCGTGAGAGAACCTTAGCCTCGAATTTAGGGACAAATGAAGGATTACATTTACAATTCTGGTCTCCCTTTCATCTCCCTACCAAATTGAGACAGCTCAGACTAAAAGTCTGAGCTGTAACCATGCATGTAATGATCCCTTGACATGTTGGAGACACATACGCAGAATACAGAACAAAAACACCGAAACCACTCGGCATAAACAAAACGAAACACGAGTTAGTGGCCTGGAAAACCCCAACGGAAATATTTGAATCACAATTGGACGAGATTCAAGTCAAACAATTTCTCTTCGTATGTTCTGAGACTAACTCTTAGAGCAAAGAGACGTTTTTGGATTCTAAATCTACTTTTTTTTATGACCAATCACTGGTGCAATATGGGAGTATCGTTGGAAATGTCAATTAGATGTTAGTTGAAAGTCCTGTCATTTTCTGATGTGGGAGTGGAGGAAATGGCGGGGTCCGAAGTTGCACACATAAAGCCTTCGTAGCTGATAAAAGAGTTAACTCTATTCACGGAGACTTTCCCTACTAATTGAACGCCATCAAGCACTTCAGGGATGCAACTATTTTCCTCAAAACTATCTTCAATGACTAGATACAGTCCCAGACTTTGGTAGGCAAGCTTTCCTGAAGATGACATCTCGTTCAGTCGTTCAGTCGTTTAGTGTTATGCTTGAGAATAGCTTCTCCCTGAACCAACGGAGCTTTTCTTAATGTGTTTTGTCCGTTCTTTACTTATGCTTCTTATTGCCGGAGACGCTATTTGCCTAGAGCAAACGCAGCTAAGTATCGTGACTCCTTATACTTGGATCTTGATTACTTAGCTTGGGCTTGACCTTGATAAACAGTCTCTTAAAATACTAATCGCCTGGAACTCTGGGACACTGGTGATAGCAAATGATGTAACGTGGGCTTCTGTGACAAATGACAAGTGTAGATGTGAATGACTTGACTTTTTGAATCCTGACTAGACTAGATGCGTAGAATAAATACATGACTGGAAAGCAGCAGATTTCTCAGTTGAAGGCCTAACCACTATTTATACCTAAAGTCCACCTAGTGCTGGTAACTAGAACTCCATTCCATCGAACGCCAGCGAATACTGTCGAACACCCAAAACACCGTCGATTAAAATAGAATTCCATAGAACTGTGCGATGTCTGGAGTTCAATCGTCGTTTGTTACGATTACCACAAAAAACCAACAATAATAACAAAATTAAGTAATTAGCGACGATCGGCGAAATAATTTATCAACGTCATTGAAGCCACTGATGGCGATAGACAGAATGCATAACAACCCATGCCAATCAATTAAGGACTGTTAATAATAGAAGATGAAAAGCGACCTGTTAGGGTTTCTATCACTTATATCACTGAAGACGTCGAGGGAGAGAGAAGAGTCTGTAATCAACAACTTCCCATTTCACGATTACAGACTCTTCTGTCTTCCTCGACGTCTTCAGTGATATAAGTGATAGAAACCCTAACAGGTTGCTTTTCCATCTTCTATTATTAACAAGGACAATATGTGAATACAATATATGCAAAAGAATTAAATGGATTCAAGCCGAAACGACTAGCTTCAGCCGACCGTTCCGTGACACTCAGTCATAATTCCAGAGCTTAGTTTTTCTCGTAGTAACTGCCAAAAATGTGACCTTCGAGAGGTAAGAAGGTCTCCTGGTCATATACCAAGAAAAAAGAGGTCTTCCCGCTGGTACTTACACAGTCACACAATTTACCAATGGACTGGCATGAAAAGAACAATACTAATCTCCACGGTTCTTGCTGAACAACCAGGTTAAATTTTGGATCTATGTCTAATGACCTTGTTCAATCGTACAGATGGCTCTCCAATTTTAGGCTGAGATTTGTATTCGGCCAAAATCATACATTTGTGGAAGTTGAGCAATTCCTCCCTCAAACTTGACACTGCCAGGGGGACGAAGACGTCGTTTCTACCTGTACGTGGTGTCCCCAACGAACCTGGAGTTTATCTTCAAAGCCAACAGAAACACGCATTACTTGGTCACGGAGGAAAAGTCATCCAAACGAGTTTCCGGGGCGTACCCAGCTCCCGTTATGGTGGTGATGGATCAGACTAAGTTGGCCCTTTTTACCAAGATGAATTCTCACTGTTTACAGATATTCTGGCATTATACTGTTTCCCGAGGAAAGAGCACCGCTACCTGAGCGCTGGTGGTGTCGGTATAAGGAGGATATCTGGACTATGGGATATTAGGGAGATACAGATGGGGATACGCACCTCGTGTGGCTCTGTTGTCTAGGCCTCGCTTGGCTGGAGTTGCAGGTTTTTTGTGACTTTTTCCCGCGTACCGGTTTCCATGGCTGCTCTTTTTCAAATTTTTTTTGAGCAGAAGGTTCCGTAGAAAAGGTAGTTGAATTCTACGGGTAATTACTGAGCTAAATGGCTACCCGTCATGGGCCAATGTATCAATGATGTTAGGTTCGAGGTAAAAGGGGATAGCAGCACTGTAAAAGGTGTGGCCTGGGTCAGAGAGGAGCCCTAGTGTTATAATAGTCTTGGACTCTACATAGCACGAATAAAAAATGGAATCTCGGCGGAGCGGAGCTCCAAGTATATATCCGAGGAACACGTGAGCTTGATTTTCAGCCAATCATGAATTTTCCAGTTTTGAACTGGTCGAATTCAGAAAGATCACGTTCGACTTCGCACCGTTTACATAACTTGCTCATGTTCGTGGGTCGTGGGTCGAAGCGCTTGGTGCTGTGTGATGTTGAAGAAGGAGCTTTCGTTGCACGAATTGATGTTGAAAAAGAAGAAAGGGGTCGCTTACTAAGCGGACCCACCGGCCTTTTTGTTCCAGGGGTTCACAGCCAATCATTTTTAGAGTTCACTAGTTTCACGCTAAAAGTTCCGTAAGTAAGAAATCCTCGTTCCTCGGATAACAAATCTACTACTGATGGTCATGCGTGCTAAAGGGAATGCCTACCTGAGTGCACACATACTAATTAATGCACTTACTAAATGCGCTTAACCGTATTTATCGCTAATCACGTAAACCCTGTTAGTCAGTTTTACATATTGGTAGTATATATAGTCTGGTTAGATTCGGAATGTGAAGAATTAACAACTCCACCGTGCGTTTCTGACAAAAATACTTCAGTCTTATTCTCTCTAAGTGACACGTGATTAATCAATTGACATTGATTCAAAATTCCCTACTCTTTTCAACACCATCAACTACCAATATACTAAAAGACCCATATCTACTTATGATATCTTCCCAGAGAAACTCTGAAAGAATTACAGCCAGAGGGATTCGTAACACTGTGAAGAATTGTGGAGTAGTTAGGAACAGTTTGTTAGAAATGGACTTGGACTAAACACGATACAGAGTTAGAGGGATGAAGAGTCTGTTAATCGTAAGTTGTGGAGTTGTTGATTACTCCTCAAATTAGACACAGATCGCTATGAACAAGAACTATCTACAGAATAAAGAAATCTAGTGATTTATATTAAAACGGTTTAGCGTGTTTACCAACCTCACCACTAATGTGAAGAATAGTATGTGCGAACCATCTTGAGTGCACACGGCTATCTTATGTAAAGCAGGACGTTCTAATCTCATGATAGCAATCATTTCAACAAAAAATGTTTGCGTAAGTAACTCACAGATATTTATCGATGGTCTTAGTAAAGTACCAATTAGGCGGCAAAAATGAAAGATAGCCAGATTTAAGCCAGGGCCTATCAGTAGGTAAAACTTTACTACAGGTATATGTATACCTTTGCATGGCTGAAAGTTTATGAGAACTTTTACTTAGCCTTATATGCAAATCGAATAAATGAAGGTTCCAGAATTTTTGTCAAGGCAGATAACTCCGGGACCCATGTAAAATGTATGACGTACCGGCATGCGAAGAACTTCTAGAATGTTTGATAATGGCTGAGAAGATCCAGGTCTTATTTAGCAGTAACTTGAGGCGGGGGGCCGGAAAACGAAGCTTCATATATAGTAAGCTTGACAGGGCTCGCTGGGAAAATGTGACTCCTAGTCTCTATAATCGACTCTCAACTCTAGAGACTCCTTATATCTCGCGGCGGGATGGCCTCCACGTGGTATTTGTTCGTGTCCCGGAACCCTTGCAAAGGCATCCACATACATATGTTCTTGACGCATCGAGAATCATTTGAACTGCTGCGACAATAAACTCTATACCGCCACGGGTATGTTGTGAACCAACATGTCAGATATCCTCCTAGCTCAGAGATGAGCAACGTAGTCGATTGTGCGTTGTTACAGGCTTCGGCGAACAACGTTTGTTACCCGGTTATCTCATTGACACTCAATAAGTCAATATCGGAAGAGAGTATTGCTGCAGATGAAACGAAGTAAGATTTGGCACTGAAATTTCGTGATATGTGAAGGTATTGTTCGGTTGATGATCGAGAAAGTGACGCAAAGTTGAGCCTGCGACTCGCTGTTGCGCCAGAGGCTTAACTGTAGATATGCTCTGTCAAATGTGCAGTAATTTTGAAGGACAATTTGGCTTTAAAAGTGATTGATGCAGACACATGTGGTCTCATGTTCATAAGTAGCTTGAGATAAACATCGACAGGCGATTTAAATAAGGGGTCTACTTCTTACCAGTACTAGTGATTGGGATTTAATAGTTGAAACTAGTGCTACTAATGGAGACGGCTGAGGCAGAACGTGTAAGGTTATTTCTCCCTTGTTCGCACACGCATTGACCTCGTACCTCAGTGTATTATGAGCATCACTATGCCAGGCAGTACCAGCTGGATCACTATTTTTTTTAATGGAGTCATTCTTGTGTATGCGGCCTTGAGGCGATGACGTGAATGACACTGCTACGGTAGATTGAGCGATGACTCAATTTGAGATCAAGGGCACTCACACCCGAATATCATTTGAAGACATAACACAACGTCAGGCGCCTTACTACCTCTTCAGGTCGCATCCGTTTACGTCTGCCACAGGACCGCGTTCGAGCCATCCACGGCTATCCAGTGTGTCTTTGTCATCGTCTCATATATGACCAGGCGAGAAATGTGGTATGAGGGTCTTACTGTATTCGAACCAGCTTTCTACCGTCTCACATAGGGCACATGCCTCGGTGTCAGGATTCCCTGAGCTGGTAGCCTGAGACTCAGGTATTTGGGTGCTAGCGCCATCTCATTTCGCTCAGCGTTTTCGTCGTATAAGTACATAGCTTTCTGGCTGGGTTTGTCGATCGTCACAGAAAAGTATTGGGTTCAAGGAGTCGATTGTGGTAGTATCATGGATCTATATATCTATCGAGGTCTGACTAGTTCTGTGGACATAAAATATATATTTGATGACTAAGTCAGGTCATGTGATCATCATATGTTCATAGTCACGTATCGTTTTCTGTCTTTAGGATTAGTTGTGTAACCTTGACAACCCCGATAACCGTCCTCTCAATTATATAGGGACCCGCCGTCACCTCTTGCTTTGCATCCCCCTTGAGTGCCCCTCGCGTTCCCTTCTCGCCCTTCCCTCTGAACGCGAGCCGCGTCCCCCTTCGCCCTGACTTCCGAATGCCCATCGCGTTCCTCTTCGTTGTCCCCACCTCCGACGTCATTCGGAGTCCCAGTCCCGCGCCGAGCAGACCTGTGCTTCACACTCGGCTATCCAGAATCTACTTGGGAGAACGGCCCGGACAGTGTACCACATCACCATCCAACCCCAAGTATCGGATTAATGGAGTGTAAAAAGGGGCTGAATTCAAGTACAGACGTAGGCTTAGCCGTCAGGACTTGGAATCGGAGCGTCAGTACCCATTATAACTTGTTTACGTTTCCATATCACCGCAAAGAACGCGGGCTCATGTACTTGAATTGATTCGTTCGCTCCGCGTGAGGCCTAGGTTTCAGAAGCTGTCTCTATCAAGACTCCATGAACACGCTTGGCAGAACTTAGATTCAGACTCGCTCGATTGCCGCCGTACGAAGCCGGAGATGCCCGATACTTTTGGACCCACCAAAAGTATCGCCATGGTAGCTTGGGCGCTTACCCAGCTGGCCTTGCTTTCATCAGTGATTACAAGGATGACGATATGTTTATTAAATCCAACGGGTGGCGTGCTGAACCCGGCCCTAAGGTGCCCTGTCGGGTCAAAAGACACCGAGAAGCAGAATTCTCTCAGTCGCTACAGAACAAATGATACAAATTTGACATAGATCACTTACACTATGCGTGTATCCACTGATAACACTACAGGGTGTCACACCTTGAGGTCTTGCACCCCTTCCTTCAACTGTGAATACCCATCCAAGGTAAAACATACATGTAAAAACCCTTGAGCTACCCCAGTATGCTTCATCACTAAGCTGCATCGACCGCGCGGAAAGGTAGTCTCATGATGACCATACTGGTTACTACAAGGAGTGATCATGAACGGAGTACCCCACGTCTGGTGTAGACTAAGGCGCTAGACCTAATTTGGAAATGGTACCTTCAATTTTTCTGTGTTTTTAGACTTCTACCCCCTTCGTATGACCACCACCAGCCATAGTAACGGCCTCACATCCCTCTCTCATATTATTGATATACTATGCAACGTCAAAGGCTAAGATTTTCTCCCATTTTTCCTCAGAATACTGCCTTACATGATCTTCTGTTTTTGGAAACCTTTTAACAATTCTGTACTTTAAGAGCCGCCATGTAATCTCAATAGAATTAAGATCAGGTGAGTTTACAGGCCAATTCATACGCAACAAGCCTAACTGGCCCGGCTGGAGGTGTAGATCTCACCTAGCTATTGTCGTAAGAACTGGAGCTCCATTCTCCATCAAAATTGGTAGTACACCAAAGCCAATTTGAGCTTGTCTCTCATCCCTCTACTGATGTATGACTGGAACAATCTCTTCCCTGTAGACCTTGCCATTGAATCCGCCTCGCTCCTTGTCAAAAAACTACAAGGGGCCCTTTAAAATTGCCTGCAATAGCACCCCAAATCATCCAAGGGGAATACCCCCTGAATCTAGGTATGAAGCAAGATTCCCTATACTTTTCTTCAACCCTTCGGGTAACATAGGCTTGACCACGGAGCCCAATTATAATTGAGGCTTAGTCTGTCCAGATAACACGCTTCTACGTCTTTGCAATCCAAGTAACATGAGTCCTAGCCCAGGTGAGGCGCGCTTCGTTTTCAGCGTCTGAAAGGAGTAGTTTCTCTATAGCTACGTCGCGGTGGTATAGCTACTTTTCAAAGACTATTATAAAGCTTCGGCGGGAGGTTCCAACACCCTCAAGGTCTGTAATCGCTTCGTAGATAAGACGCCTGTGATAAGCGTTTAGAGTTGCTCGTCGAGTGAGGCGATGGCGGAGAGGTGTATTAAGAATGCAAGGTCTTCCTTTTGGCTTTTTCGATGTTATACATCCAGACTCTAGCAGTTTCTGTTATACAGAGCGATGGATATTGAGGGCTTTACGAATCTGTGATTAGCTGTGTGCATGTAATGTGCTAAGCCCCTATCGGTGGCTAGGCTCACATCCCAGCCTTATATGGATTATATCGATTTATGCTAGTAGAAGCATATAAGCGGGAATACGCAGGGATCCTTAGGAGTGGCTAGTTTGGCAGGGTATCGTAGAAGGATGTGCAGATATGCAGTGACAGGGGTACCAATGGGCCGGGAGGTGGTTTGGGTATAAGAAAGCCCAAACTCCCTCTAATGTAGACTCCACAGGAAAAATATAGATTGATTGTGGTAGTAGCTTGTGCGCGCCTGCCGTGAGCCCTGACCCTACATTATGCAGGGATAATGCATAGAGTGAAGATCTGGACTCGTTACTCGAGGGTAATGCATTCTCAAGGCTTTTCAGCTGACTCTGAAATATCTCTAGATTGTTTGCTGGCTGCTATTGTTGTGTTTGATGGGGAGAGAGTCTAGAAACGCAATAAAATTCGAAGTACCATTTCAAAATTGGACCTAGCGTCCTAGTCTACGCTAGACGCGGGATACTGCGTTCACGATCACCCCTTATACCAGGGATAACGGCCTGGAGATAAATGTAGAAAGGTAAAATAATAATAATAACTGGCTCTACTGGCCTAAAAGTAATAACTGTTGACCACCAAGATCAACGACGATAGAAATAACAATATACTGATCCGAGAACCTCACGTTCTCGATACCCTTTCCCAAAGATAACGCCTTCCTAATATACATCATCATGAGAGCCCTAACCGGTCCCTTTCTCATGACTTCTGTCAGATGTTACAGCCAACTGCTCCTAGTTGCCGTTATGCTACTGTTCCAAAACGCCTCTGCTCGTTATGAAGCCTACTCAGTCCCGGAATACCCCTTCGTCCAAACATGATGCCTTCTGATAATATGCCCCAATTGGCAACATCTCGTGCCTCAGAACATCTCATCTTACCCGGTCGTTTAACTCCCGGGCAATGTTCCACTCCCCTATCCGACCCGGAAATATGTAACGTTTAGACTGCGAACGCCCCGCGTCTTGTCTTCTTGCCATGACTGTGTTCCAGAGAATCAGAGTCTTCACTAAGAGGCGAGTCTTCCCGACAGACAATTTGCTCTTCGTAACATTTTGCTACGGGTTTGTACCGGTGAGATTCTCCCATCTTTTTTCTGCCAGCATCAATTTTCCTCTCGGCTGTGGTTCTTATTTTGAACTTCACCATGGTTGTAAAGCCATCTGTCACTCGGTAAAGTGCCTGAGGCGTTTCTCTCCTGCAAATACCGTTGGTCTTTTAATGTCTGAACCTTTTCTGGTAATTTATGGCGTGTTTATGTCCCGTACTTGCGACTAATAGGTGATGAAGCGCCCATCTGGGTTACGTTTGCAGTAGATATTGGCGGGGGACTCGTTGGTGGGGTTAATTCACATTGTACCCAGCCTAGAAGTTATGAAAAAACTCATCGGTTTGTGGGTGGCTCTTCTAAACGTTTCAAATTACGCGATGTAAACCATCACCGGCTTTCCTGGATGAGAGGATGCCGTAAAAATTTGTTTTTTTATTTTTTTTTCAAAAATTAAATAACTATTCAACTATTACATCATGTCTGTCACTCAGGGGAAAACCTTACAAAGGTATTTTAAAGCACCGACATATTTTTCTTAAAGGTCAATCTGGAGCTCCAATTAAATTTTACAAGTCAAGATCATCAAAAGACGTAGGTCAGATCTGAGACTTGAACTCTCGCGAAGAACATTTAGTCAGAGTCATCTAAATGCGAATAGACTTGAGGTTCCTAACGCAGACACAGCGTGTATTAACAAAAGATTCCAATCCTGATACTTTAACGCAAAACTTAAGGCTTACACTAGACTGATTCTTTACCAGAATTCTTCGAACAGAGAGCCTGGACGACGCTGAGATGTACTCAAACTGACTCCGAAGAAGCGGGGTGGGGGATGATAGGTTCCATCACTTTTCCTAACTGGACAACAGTCTGTACATAGATTTCGGCGACGTCCATGTCAAATTTACCCGAACCATCAAGATAAAGTTGGGACCCAAGGTCAACAGCGTCTTCTGTCGAGTCAACACCCTCAAGCGATTTCACTGCTACGACACGGGTCTCTTCAACTAACCCTTTGAGTCTGACCATATCTGTTTTGCTAAACACTGATTTAATCCCGTCGGAAAAGCCTGGTAATACTTCGTCAGTTGTGACGTCTTTTCCACTCAGCAAGCTCGAGAAGACGTGGTCTAGTTTCTTGAGAAGGGCGAACGTAATTTCTGGTGATGGGAGAAACGCTAGGATGTAGTTATTGACTAGCCCCGCGAGGTTTAGTAGATTTGGTATTTGAAGACTTGCTGTCGTGTATTAGTACGATGAGTGAGGACGGGAAGCTGTAGTTGCATACGGGTTCCCGCAAGCCAAACTACATCAACGAGCTCACTCACATCTCGGGCTACTTCAGTCATACTCACATAACCCTTCACCTCACTTTCACTCGTCGAGCCCGCCTCAGCCGCAAGGAATTTTTTGGCATATCTTCGTGAAATGTGAAGTAGTTTTGATTCAAGATACTGCCGGACAGTGTCTTCTTTCCCTGAGCCCGCTCGAAGTGGTTGGCGACGTGGATGCGGCAGGGGAGGAAGCGAAGTACTCGCTGAACCGTCGTCACCCGTCGTTTGTGTCTGCCTTTTTGGGATGGATGCTTGTCCTAGTTGAGACGAAGCTTGATATTGATCTTCGCTGGGATATCTCATCCCCATGTGCAGAGAAAGGATATTATACCACAATTTAGAACGCGGCGAATACAACTTTGTTCTGATACCCCAACCTGATATTGGTAAGGGTTCGTGCACAGGAATGCATTGCTGTGACTCTGAGTCTAAGCTCGGACCAGCATAGGCGCACAAATGTACTACAGTCCAATCTCATCTACTCTGATACTACGGTATTAATCGTGTATAGGCGCTAAAATTCGACTTTTACAGGGTATATAGGCTTTTACTAACTTGAATTAGCATGACGATAAGTAGATCTCCCCACCTAAACTTTAAATTTGTATGGCAAAAATTTCACAACGAAATATTCGTTGGTTTTGCTTTTTTGGTCCATTATAGCCCTCTATTCACTTTTTAATTCATTAATACATTTCATAAATAAATTATACTTCTATCTAGCTAATAATTTACATATCCGCCTTCAGCTTCGTAAACGGCTCTGATTCTTCGGGGCATCGAATCTATCAGTTTCTCCAAGTCATCCCCATTAAACCCCAGATCCCACGCCTCGTTCACTATTTGACGAAGATGCCCTTGACTCCGCTGCCCCCTTGATCCAACGCTGGATAAAGACGCTCCATGTACGCTTTCATATAACTCCACAAAGTTTCTATCGGATTTAAATCAGGAGAATATGGCGGCCACTCCATTAGAGAAATATTCCTCCTTTCAAACTCACGCATAGTTTGCCTCGACTTGTGAGGAGGGGCGTTGTCCTGCATCACATCTAGTCCTGGTTCCCGAAAGACCGCACTCTCTATGAGAGGCACTATCCTCTCGCAGTAACTGGCCGCAGTGATATGGCCCCACTCCTTCTCCCAAATCAGGCAAGGCCCCTTCTGTCGTCCAAAGAAAGATCCCCAGAACATCCACCCAACTCTCCTCCGCGTCTTGGCTAGGACACAGGTATCTTCGTACTCTTCCCCAATCTTTGACTTAAACTTAGCTCAAGGGAACTCTAAATCTTAGGAGCCTTTAAGGGACTACTGACCTTTCTTGTGACCCAACGATCACTTTGCCGACCATTCATAGCCCAAGTCTCGTCGGACCAGAGGACTCTCATCCAATGTTCCTTCCGCCAGTGGAGATGTATTCTGGCAAACTCATATCTCTTCAGTTTGTTGACTGAAGAGATAGGAGGTTTTAATCGTGCAATCCTGCGTGCATATCCCCTCTTTGCCAGTTCACGTCGGATCACATTCTCGCTCACACCAAAGTGCCGAAATATAAAATGTGCAAGTTGGAAAAATGACATCCGACAATTTTCCGATGATAAACAGACGAAAAATTCTATTTCATCGACCTGGGAACTACTTAGAATAGGTGGCCTACCACTGGAGTACTGAGGCTCGGTATTTTCAACGCTCATGGTGTATTGTACCTGTCGCCATGTAATCCCAAGGCGTTGAGAGATTTTGACGTAACTGTGTCCCTCACTGGCCAAGGTTCTAACCTGCACATGTTACTCTCTTAACCTTATCAATTTGTAGATTTCAGACTTACTTGAATACGTTGAGTTTGTGTTAGGCGTTTTGCATAAGTAGGAGATGCTGATGATGGAGAAGGTTGTTGAGGTGAATCCATCTTTGCGGCAATCTAGTACAGTAAATTAAAATCTTCTAAAGTAGTTGACTTAAGGTTCAGATGCACTCACATGAAGTAAAAATTAGATAGATGAATGAAATAAAAGTATGCCGTTGAGCAAAATAATAGTAAATAGCTGACAATGATTTAAACGAAACGACCTCAGGTGTGCGCGAGTGAAGAAAGGTGCAGGCATGAAGGTGGGCGTTGGACTTCATATACAGATGCATATCTCTTATGCCTTAGGCCATAAGATTTTAAAATTTGAAGCTAACAGGGATACTGTGGATCTATCGTGAGGTAACCTGGAATATCACCACTTTATCTCCACTTTATCCCCGCTTTAACCCCTGTACCCTATAAGAAGCGGATCAACGAACAATACCCTATCATGAGAGTATAGCGATGTGGGTGATCTGTATGTCACTACGATAAAATTCGTCTCCCTGTCAATTAAAAGTGGATCTTAAATAGAATATCAGGTCAATTAGTTTTACTTGCATGTAGTATTGCAGACCTAAGTATTGTTACTAGTCAGACCCAATTAGCGCTACTTAGCAACAATATCTAAGACTGCAATACTACATGCAAAAAAAACTAATTGACTCTGAAACTCTGTACAAGATCCACTTTTAATTGACAGGGGGACGAATTTTATCGTAGTGACATACAGTAAAACTTCTGTAAGGCGATAGTGGATCCCGATTTAATTATTGAAGATTCATTTCAATTTTGCCGTGTATATTTTAAATACTTATCCCTGTTCGCAAATCTACCTGCATGGATAAGTATCGCAAATATACACGGCAAAATTGAAATGAATCTTTTCAATAATTAAATCGGGATCCACTATCGCCTTACAGAAGTTTTACTGTAGTAGATGTGGAGGGAAGAGAAGTGAGTTCAAAGCTGCTATTATATAGTGTGTTCTAGAATAAGGGAGTGCTTTTTTTATTTATTTTTTACGTGCCTAAAATAAAACTAGCCTAATACAAGTAGTGTCGAGGCTGACATAGACGAACTTTCCACCTACACGCGGTGCCGGCTGCAATCGCTCAGTGTCCTCGCTGCACATCTGAGATAGCCAAGAAGAGTCGCAATCGAATCGAAACCAACGCATACGCTCCATCTTCCTCAGTCACTGTCCAGCGAAGCGTCAATTAATCCAAACCGAAGAGACCACTTATACCGACCCGCCGCCTTTCAACACCCGAAATATCGAATGACAAACCCTACCATCATCTACGTCGACCGGACTACACGATCTTCTGCGTTGCTCCGGCGTGCCTCCATCTACAGATCCACGATGCTACGATTACCCGACGGAGGAAGAAAGTCGGAGGGCACAAAGATGGAGGGCACAAAGATGGAGGGCACAAAGATGGAGGGCACAAAGATGGAGAGGTTGTAATAGCTTTGGAAGGCCAGGTTACGGAGGGAATGTATGAGATACTGAGGGATAGGGAGTTTGGCAAGGGAAAGTGACGGGAAGGTTTTGGAGGCGAGACATGTGGCTTCGGTCGTGACGACGGTACTCGGCGCGAGCTGGTGTACTGTTGGGAAATCTTTTTTGTTGCGTGGACGTTCGCGGCGGAGAGGAAAGGGGAGATGCAGGGCGTCGTACCTTTGGCACTTTTGCTCCTTTTTTTTTTAGCATCTACTGGCTAGCAATAGTCAGGGAATTAGGTAGTTCAGAGTCCCTAGGGATCGGCTACCCGTGTTGGAATGTGCCATTCTAGTCAGAATCTATCGGCATTAGCCGGTGATTAGCATGCTTACTGACGACTTGATTCAGATGTCGAAGGATCTAATGATCAGCCACCAGGCATAAACTGGTGGCTGGCATGCTAAAATTTATTCCGATGTATGCCAGGCATTGGGATAATAAGAATCGTAATCTCAAAGGATTCTCTCTGACTTCATGTCGAACAGGAAACTCAAGTTGAATGAGAAGTACCTAGCTATTAATAGAAAAGTATGGGAACTCAGTATATAAGTACTTCTGAGATGTACCATTTTGATAGATAATTAATTCAATACATTTGGCTACTCATTTTACTTCTTGTGATCACTCCACGTGATATATTCTACGAAGTTTACACCTTCATCGCAACTCCACATATCGCCATATATAGACATTACATCTATATATTTTAACAACCCGTATCACGCCTCTTGGGTGCAGGGCTTGTTCTTGATACGTCATGAATTCAATCAATCAAGTAGTGTCGGACTAGATCAGGTTGACTGCCAAGTCTCGTTCTCTGGCTTAACCTAGTGCAACTGATGTCCTGTGCGCTTGACTGCTATCATTCCCAGGCTTGCCTTCTAAATTCTACTGCTTAAGATTTACTCGGCGAAAAATTGCCAGCCTTGTTCGGCCTACAATTACGTCTAACCCTGGAGCACTCCGTCGTCCGCTAGTTTGACGCCATGTGTGACACCTCGAGGGACGAAAGACAATTGGCGAATGGTCAAAAGCCGAAGTGGGCTCAAAATCGCCAGATTCTAAATTAAATAGAAAAATCTCCAGTCGGACACAAGTCTGTGTACATGTACGTGATGCTTCCTGATATTATGAAGCCACGCTGTCAATACCAAACTTCCTGTCCTTGATCTTCAATGACCTACAGGTTACGTGTCAGATACTGCCTTTCTTACAAACTTGAAGAATTGTCGATTGTGATAGAATAGTCTCTTGTTTAGGCTTACAGGTTTGAAAAGGTTCGTGTTTGGAAATAGATGGATAAGTGTTGTTGTCTATCCCAAGGATCAGCTCTGTCAGCTAACCAGTAGTTCAAGACGGATGCGCACGTGACTACTAAAATTATCGTGGTGTCACGCCATAGTACCAGTGCTCTTCGGCATTGGATCAGGTGACCAACTAATTTCTCACGCCCTGTTAAGAATACAGGAGGAGATAAACGATAATCACAAGAATATGGAGACAGAATATACTTGAGAGAGTATATGAGGGTGTATATTATTGTATGGTGTACAGGATAGATAAATATAATTAGAAGTGTTAAGGTCGCCTAGACCTTCTGTTTGTGCCAAGTCTAGCTAGATGAATTATCAAATCTTGACACGCCCACAGTTGCAATGAATAGGTGCCGTTTCATGATTCCAATGGCGGGCAAAGTCGAACTCTTCACCTTCACGTGGTGCATGCTGTAAACGCTCGATATGTTCGCTGCATATTTGGGATAGCGAGGAAGAGAAGCGCATCCAGGTCGCGGCGAGACAAGCATCACTCATTGTTAGGACCAAGCTGCTGTCTAGTCAATTTCTGTCATTGAAGACACAACTCTTCAAACGAATCACCCGACTGCTATCCTTCCGATCATTGTTCTTACCTGGTTAAATCGACTCCCCCATTCAAAGATTATCCGCGCCTAATGGCTCCAACTATACGCCCTGGTTGCTATGAACACCCGACGGAGGATTGAAGGCCTGCGGCACAAAGTTGTGGAGGGTTCTCTTCATTGGTTGGGAAGTCAATTTACAGGAAGGGCAAACGAGTGATAGGAATATTGTGACAGCTGTATAGCCACAGGGATTCCTGTAGCCTATGCCTGGTAGCAAAGGCATGATATGTTGACAGGGTCCGTGCGTAATGTGATAAGGCATTTAGTAAAGATTGCTAAAGAACCTTCTGGAAGATTTCTGTACTATCCTTGTATGTTGTAACAGCTGGTGAGCTGAATTGTTCCTGTAGCCTGTGTGGTGCATAGGCGTGCATAGACCTTACAGGGATAAGATTGTGGTGCATGGGGCAATGTGCGTGGGGCAAGGTAAATGGGGCACGGTGCAAAGGGCATGATCAGCTATGAGATGGCGACTAGCTGAAACGAGAAGTACCCTTGATATGCGTAGGCTTACTGTCACAGGGACCTTCTGATACACGAGGACTTTCAGGAACCTTTATTGATATCAGGGTTGGGGCGAGTCATTAGACTGCAGTGAGGGTTGTATATAGACTTGTTGAGTAGCGATATAGTTTACTTCCTTATAGAATTGAATATTTACTACCTCTACACACTTAGCTGCGCAGGCGCTCCTGTCTAGACCGTGACAAATATTGACAGAAAGACGGTCATGAGGGAGAAGAGGTGTGTCTGAAGAGGGAAATTAGGCAGGACTGTCGCTAAGGTGTAAAACTTTGGAGCTTGTCCGCTAAGACTTGAACGAAAGATGGTGTTGTGATCCGCCATCTGGGGCATTTTTAACCAGGAATTTTTGCAGCCTGAACGCCTACTTTGATTAAAGGGTTAAAGATTGTGAGATTATACTTCGCGCGGTTGCGACGGACTAGATGATGAAGCATGCTGAAGAGTCTGAGGTTTTTACTTTGTTTTTTCCTTGGACAGGTATTCACGGTTGAGGGGAGAAGCAACGGGATGTAGTTTTTAACAAGTGTAACCCTGTAGTGGTACCGGCAAATGTGTCTTTGGTATGGGTGTTCAGCGATAAGGTTGTATCATCTTAGTTCTAGCGACTGAGGATAGCGTACGCTTTCCGAGGTCTTTCGTCCCAATAGGGAACTTTAGGGTGCATGTCTTCATGTCATCCGCAGACCTAATAAATGTCTCATCATCATCTTCATGATTCCAATGACGATAGTAGGCCGCGCAATGGGGTCAGATGGTGCAGTGGTACATTATCCGGGCCGTTTTCCCAAGTAGAGTCTGGGTAGCTCGGGCACATGAGACAGGAGAAAGCTGGTTCGAATCCAGCAAGACCCGCACACCACTTCTCTCGCGGTGATACTGTATTCGTAGAATGACGAAAGCATGCTCAGATAGCCACAGGTTTTTCTCGCTTTTCCCTGTGGAGGGTATTCACGGAAGAGGGTACATGTCGTAAGGCGTTATTCTCGTAGTGATATCTGCAAATGAAATCTGAGTATGAGCGTCCCTAACGTGAAAATGAGTCGTTCAATAACAAAGAATACGTATCTTCCGAAAATACCTACGTGGGCCTTAAGGCACCGAAATAGGATAATTCAATGATTTAATTTAATTTCAAAGTCACTCTCTGACCGATAACTCGTGGAATTTCAAACTGGTCTTTGGCCGCCTGAAGCTTCGGAAGTTTGGGGAAATTATTTTGTTGATCTCTTTCCATTATGCTCATTAATGTGATGGAGCTTATCATGCTTCTTCTATCACTGATCTCAGTTGCAGATGCATCATGACTGAGATGCGATCTAATGATGAGTTGAGTTTATCCGTGAGATTGCAACTTGTGGCCAGATTCTCCAGAACTTTCGAAATGAAGATAAGGCCCAATCTACTTTGGACACCCCCACTTTTACACGACATTATTACTTCTGGAAGAATGGGCTCCATGTTTCTTTCAGCTGCCATATCTATCGAATCCTCAGCTTGTCGGTGATCACTTAGGATTGCTAGACCTTCACACGCGGGATGATAAAGATTAACGTTCCTAGCTAGAATATATTGTGCTGGCTCGGCTGAAATATTATTATCAGCAGTAATGTAACGGGCTATGCCCGATTGATTGATTGATTTTTAGATGTTTTCCGGACCGTAGCCATGGCTACAACCCCATCCCTAGGGGGACACGGTGACGTTTACAAATTACAAGAGACACACATTATGAAGAGCCAGAAGGCCATAGAATAACATCGATAAGGTATTGTGAGCGCTGTACAGTAAGACCCTCACATGAAAACAATTATGCGGCGCGGATGGGACAAATTTCCGACAGGAACTTTGTCTTGTCTAATGTAAAGGAAAAACGCTTAGCACCACGGGTGGAGCTGAGAAGAAAATCGAGCGTCCCCAAGCTTCTATGATGACCAGCGGAGCCTAGTCTCTCTCGAACGAGGGGGCAAAAGAATATATGAGTGATTGATTTGTAACCCCCGCAGGAACAAGTCAAAATGGCATCTTCGTGACGGAATCTGTCGTGGTAATCGCGATAGTCTCCGTGTCCGGTCCGGCATTGAATGAGATACCCAAGATTACGGCGAGGGAGCCGAAGCTCTTCAGGGGACTTTTTTGGAAACGGCATCCCTAATTCGCAATAGGTGGACGGCGTCTGGCTTTGCCACCATGCGGAAGATAGGTCCCATATGTAATTTTTAGTCTTTGCGCGAGCTCCAGCGAGCGATGCAGCGGAAGGACAGGGTTGGCGGGCAGCCTCTCCAGTCAGCTTATCGCCTAGCTCGTTTCCAGGGATGCCCACATGGCCAGGCGACCACATAACGTGAACCTTGCCAGGGGCTGCGGCTAATCTAATGGCATAGCTGAGGCGCGTCTCTTCAAGAAGAATATGTGCCGGTTTGAGCCCAACTTCTCTTAACAGTGTTGCGATCGGAGTGGTCTTGTATACGGGGAGAATTGCTCGAGCCAAGTTGACCAGAGCTCGAGAGACCGTGGCTACTAGGTGTTGAGACCGGGTAAAGGTGAGGCAGCCGCGACGGTTGTAAGTATGACCACGCTACCAAACCTCAGCGCCGCACAGAAGTACTGGAAGCGCCGCAGCCAGGGCAGCGGTGCGCAGAAAAGATGTTAGTACACCGCTGTTTGTATTTCAAAGCTGTCGTATGTGAGCACTGACCCGTTGGGTCTTAGCACTCCATTCTTGCATATGTCTTTTAAAAGTGAGCTTGGTGTCAAGGAAGACCCCTAGCCACCTTAAAGTTGGATTGACGGTTATTGGGACGCCGTTGATAGCTACAGGAGGAGGAGGCTGACGGGATCTGTGAAGATGAAGTAGCTCCGTCTTGCTTTCCGCCAGAAAGAGTCCGTTCTGATCGCACCAACGGATGATGCTTCCAACTCTGGAGGCGGTCAGCAGAGAGGTGTCAATCAGAGTTTTTGCGACCGAGAGGATCGCAACGTCTTCCACATATCCAAATGTAGGAAACCCGAGTTTGAATAGAGGCTCGAGAAAGAGAAGAAAAAGTATGTGTCACAGGCTAGTGCCTGAAAAGTTTTAGGCTAATGCCTAAGGCTAGAACAATGACTCCTTAGCGGTTCCATGTTGACACCTCCCCGGCCGACACGTCTCCCCATACATCAATAGATAACACGTCGCCCCATACATCAGCGGATGACATACGATGAGACTATGGTTTCGTACGTGAAAGAGATTGAGTCATTATGAGACATCGAATCTCAGCAGAAAGGACTCTGAAGCAGGATGGAGTTATGGAAACTAATGGAAGGAACAAAGACTACGCAACATTCACTTGGATCATGCGAAGCAAGACAGGGAAATAAAACATGAGGCATAGATAAATGAAGTTTGCTCTCAGTCTCCTTTTGTTCTTTACTTCAAGATTTTCTGTTGTACGTAGCTCTGGATAGCTTGTGAATAACAATCATCTTAAGACTTTTACAGTATGGGAGAGGCAGGGGATCCTTGTGGCAGGCCATGCGGAATGTCCAAGAAGTCGCCAACAAATTCATCCACTCTAAGGCGTGCTTTCCTGCATGAAGCAAAGGATGTGGCCCAATTGGCGTATGGTAGAGGCCATCCCTATTTACGAAGACGAAAGGAAAGACGGTCAGGCTGAACACTATCAAAGGCATTTTGGATATCTAGGGTGGCGAGAGTGCAAACTTTCTTTGAGACCCGTGCTTTTTCAACATCGTGAACCAGGCATTCTACGAGATCCACGGCAGACCTTCCAGGCAGCGCTCCAAATTGCGTGGGGAAATAATGCAATTAGACAAAGCCCAGAAGGCAAAGCGTCTTGCAAAGAGGCGTTCCAACCCCTTCCCGAGAACTGGGAGAAGCGAAATCGGTCGCTAGTTGGCGGGGTTAGTGAAGTCGTCCTTGTGTAGCTTAGGAATAATCACCACTTCGGCGCGGCGGAAAATGCTGGGATGGTGATCGTAAGCTAGACATAGGCTGTAGAGGTGAAAAATTCACAAACGCCATTAATGTACTCCCCATATTAGGCGGAGAGCTGAGACAGACAAATTATCATGACCCAGGGTTGTTGATGAGACTTCAAGAAGCTAGTGACGTACCTCATTTTCATCTACCAAGAGAGGTGCGGAGATTGCACGCAGTGAACATGTAGGGGTGTTCATAGGGACATCTATTTAGCTAATTGCGCGGGCAAGCTTAGTGCGAAAGAGTATGTCTGCTCGCTCAGTCGGGATGCTGTATGTGACACCCTGGAATATAATTGGAGGGGGCCAAAACGACTAGATAACTTGCGCCATCCAACGACTTTGTGGGCCTGTTGAATCGAAGACAGGTTATCAAGCTTGGATTGCTTATGTTCCCGTTTGGCTCGTCTGACAGCTTTCCGGAAGTTTTGATGAGCCTCGTTAATGAGGTCTTGGTTCCCACTGTGGCGTGATCCGAGGTATTGACGGCGATTGTCCGATCATTCATGATTCCAATAATCTTTGCACGGGACACTTGTGGGCCTTGGCGGAATAGATGAAAGCAGTATTGCCGAGAGAGTGGCGATACCTGAACTTGTCACCGTGTCAATGAGCTTAGATGAAGGGTCCTCAAGGGAGAGGCTAGAAGGTGCGGTAGCAGAGAGGGCCTATCGAAATACTTCAGCATTCTCACTGTTGAATTTGGGCAGCTTTAGCATTGGGTGACGCCTTTGAGATGGCAAGAGTTGAACGAAGCCGGAGATCGTCTCGAGGTCAGAAGTTGAATGTGATTCTGGAGCTACACGGGCTGAGAGTCCTTCCATATTGGTGAGTACTAGGTAAGAACATGGCCGGCGCGATGGGTTGGTACTCTTTAAGGCACTACCGATCTTAGAGAATAATTATCAATCCTGTCACGATCAGGGTCTAAAGTCACAATAATTACCCTGGCCATGTCTGGTATATTTTGTTCTAGCGTTATTTCTAGCTGTTTCGCGTTATTTCTGTGATTTCATTACATTCTACAGCATTCTAGTTGCTTCTGGTGTTGATCGGCGTTTGGCATGAAGCCTTAGGTATCATAGTGCATATATAGGAGTCTTTCTCTCACCTAATCGCTTCTCCAGACTAGTGTCTTGTTAATTTATCCTCTTGTCCAGGTATTCTAATTAATTAATTGACTCTATCTTTCCGACTCCCAAGTTGCTTGCCTCACGCTGCACGACACGCTCCACGTCAGACCCGTTATAAAGAGGACCCTTACAATCCATTCGGTAAAGCTGCTGACGCCGGACGAGCGGGACACGTTAGGCTCCCAAAGTTCGTGGCGCAGATTGAAATCTCCCACAATTATGGTGTTTGGTTTAACCGGCCAGTTTAGGAGTATGCTGAGACTCTCGGACATGGGTGCTTGAAGTTGTCTGTAAACATTGATAACCTCTAGGAGGGGAGAGCTTTGGAGACGAAGGGCGATGACATCAGGTGAGAGACCAGAATCTAATTGGACAGGTCGAATGCTGGACTTTTTCCGGAAATAGTTTAGAGCGCGCGGGCGCGCATTTTTCCAGTCACGGTTGGGAGAAGTAAAGGTGACGTGGGCAGGATGAGACTTGGTCACATTCATGAGGTTTACTGTATTTGTCCAAGGCTCTTGGACAAAGATCACATCATAATTTCCCTGAAATTCAGCTTGTAGAAGAGTGAGGTGAGAAGATCCACCACGCCTAACGTTTGCTTGGAGGAGACGGAGGCGAGGCGGGTACTCCTAAAATAAGTTCTACTACTCATGAGAAGAGCGAGAGGCTGGTCTCAAAGATCTAAATATTCTATTAATAAACTAAGAAGTGCGTGAAGATTGTTTACAAGACAAGGACAATCATATATCGTTATCCTAAGCTGTTCCCACCGAATCCCATCGAACGCCTTAGAACTAGAACATATAGTAATCCATAGAAGATACTGGAGTATTCACAATGTCCCAGTATGCCATTAAACCATTTCAATACTCCATAGAAGGCTTATGAATATTCTCTAATATTTAATAATGATCGTCATAGAGTGGGTAAAGCTGGTAATCCAATTGAGTAAGGTGAAGGATAAATAATAATTAGCGATAAAGTAAATTAAGCGAAAGTAGCCGTGATAACGGATAGCGTTAAAGACGGTGATGTAAGCAAGGGCGCTAAGCCCGAGTTAATCACAAGGGTTGTAACCCTGACAAGAAGTACCATTAGACGCGTGATTGATGATATGCTCGTCTAGGTCTATTTCCATAGATCCATCCTAAGCAGATGTTAATGATGTGAACCGGTTTTGGCTGGCCGAAGGTGCAAATTGAGAAGATGAAATGGAAGCCTCATTAGAGAAAGTCGGCACGCTGGAGCTGCCGGACAAGGTTGAAATTGTAGTGGCGGCAACGGCAGTAGAAGTCTCTACGCGGCATTCCTTCCGGGGATTAGTGCGGTTACGAGATCGTTGTTCCGAAATTATCTTTTCTGGAGGATTAATAAGTTTGCCCTTGAAAGGACGAGGGCACTTAGGGCCGTCTGCGGAATGTAGCCTTAGGCAGTTCTTGCACCGGCGTTGGTGGCAGCATTCACCAGGTTGGCGAAGGACTCCGCAAAGGGCACACAAAGCTTGGGTGCGGCAGCGAAGAGATGGGTGAAAACCAAAGCAAGCGTCGCACTGAACTACCTTCGGATTAGGAATGTAGCGTCCAGAAGGGGCGCTGTCAACGATTCGGAAAGTTGGAACCTCTTTTGGGAAGAAGATGACCGCGGTATGAAGGGGATCATAGCAATCTTCATGCAACGACCAGTGGGTGCCAGATGGAGCGACACCTGTCTGAGCCTGGGCAATACTTCTGACGTCATCAAGTGTAGTGGGGACCACGTTCGAAACAGGGTTCCAGATAGTGCGTGGGATACGCTTGACAACGTACCCGATGTAGTCCTCAAGTTGAAGAAAGGATCAGGAAAGAGATGCCATTGTAGAGTCAGCGTTGTCCAACGCCAGTTTTCGCGATATGTCGGACGAGAAATCGACGATGAATCCATTTGAGCTGCGAGAAACGGAAGCTATGCCGTCCTTGAGCGCAGGAGCAAGGTGAATGAAAGCAGCCTTGACTGAAGTTGCGTCTGCTCTGATGAGTGGAGCTTCTTCTGAGAGGCGGAAAATGGCTTTATGGCGCTTGGTGGTTGCAGTATGTTTAGGAATCGGCGTGTAAGAATGGCGGTGTTTTGCGTTGGGTAGGGCCGAGGACGGCCCCTGAGCAGGGAGATTGGCGGCAGGAGGGGCTGCAGCGGTCGCCGCCCGACTTTGAGGTTACTTTGTAATGGGGACAGGAAGTCGTGATGGTATGCTTTGGCTGGGCTTGGGAAGGGAGCTCGCCGTCTAAGGCTGTCTTGGAGGTTCGTGTAGCATTGGGAGCCCGGAGACAACCGCCAGGAGAAACGCGTCCATTCGATCGCGCACGAAAAATTTAATAAGAGGGTCAGCCTCTTCAACGGCTGTCCAAAACTTGGTGTGAAAGTTCTGGACCCAAGTAGCCCGGCCTTTTGACACGCGCTGTACAAGCTTGAGTTCATCGGCGGCGCGCTGGGCCAAATGAGGCGGTTGATGTGATTTGGCCATCACAAGCCCGATTACCAACATTATAAGGCTTTGAATGGGTTATAGAAGCAGTTTGAATAGAATGGGGTCGGCGTGGGAGTAAAAATGTGCACGATATATTACGTGTAACTCAATGCAGCTTGCCGTGATTGCAACACGTGATACGTAAATTTAAGCGAAGCCAAACGACACTGAAATCTAAAGATAGAAAACTCCCGTAACCCATAACCTGTCATAACTCTTAGCAATTTTGTCCACCGAGGAGTATGGGTTATGACAGGTTCTACTGTACCGGTACTCTAATTGAAGCGACTGACGAAAACTTATAATTTCGCATTCCGATGATTTTATTCCTAGTAGTTAAACTCAAGGAACGTGTTTACCACAAATAACAACCAATGAAGACCTGATTTATATCTCATCTAAATCATCACTGGATAGACAAACGCTTTTACCGAGATTTAAAAAGACTGGCCGTAAGCGAGTTGCTGAGTCAGTTTTAAGGAGTACATCAGGGTTGGTTAATGCAGTGGTATATCATCCAGGCGGTTCTCTCCTGTTAAGTCTGGTAGCCTGGGTACGTATGCCACTTGAAACAGAAGAAAGCTAGTACGAATCTAGCAATGTCATCACACCATAATCTCTTGCAGTGATACTTTATTCTTAGGATAATGAAATCATACTCAGGTAAATAAGGGGGTTCCACTACTTTACTCCGTAGTGGGCAAACACGGAAGAGTTCATTTGCTGTAAGGTGTTATCCTTCTGGTGGTACCTGTGAATAAAAATTGAACATGAGTGCTCTAAACGTCAAGAGCTGCGTTATTCTACAAAAAATACTTCTCTTCTGAAAATGCCCTTATTGACCCATAGGGCACCAAATTAGGTTAACTGAAATTAAAACTAAGGGGGTATAACATAAAAGTTGATAATTCGCCTAACTCAGAGCCATACCATCCTGGAGGCATAAAAATTCTTCTAAACGCGTCAATCCAACTCCCGAATTTGTATATCAATATCTCATCAACTTTGGAAGTCTGACGTATTAACACCTTGTGCCTCACCATCCGAACATTCAATTTTCAGATTTTTATCTGACTATTACAGAGCTCCTCAGAATCTGCCGAAATATTCAAGCCCGTAACATGATTATTCCCGTGCGATGCTTTTCGTGTGGCAAGGTGCGATATCTCCATATTCATCGGAACTACGCTAATCTAAAACTAGGTAATTGGGGATTTATGGGAACGCTACCTCCGGCTTATTGACGCACAAGTCTCTGATGCGTAATATACTGCTTTCAACCGATAAAAGCAGGCTTCATGCTAATCAATTTAAAGCGATGCAATGGACCAGCTCGGATGTGAGAGATACTGTTGTCGGCGCATGATCATGACACACGTTGACCTGATAGAGAAATTACTAAAGTACGTTGGGCCCTCCCAGGCTAATTCAAATCTCCGAATTGCACCTAGTTTATTATGTGACGAATTTTCCTGACGCGAGCTAGGTATAACCCGGCCGAAAGAGATGCCAAAAAGGCTGCTATGAATTAATATTGCTTGTCTTGGTGAGGCGGAGTTATGGCGTATTGCTTATCAAGATGGTAAAAAGATATCCAGAAGATTGGCGTCTGGTGTATTGAAACAATTATTCATATTTATTAATATATCAAAATATAAGACATATCTACACCAAGTTCAAAGATGGTCAATAATAGTCTCATTTTACAGATTGAAGGCGACTCCATTGGTTTTAAACAGGGCCTTAGATGACGAGCATTTTAACAAACTGATGACGTTTGGTGTTCTTAAGGACACTGAAAATGAAATAACAAATCCTTATTATTAGTCAACTCATTTTAGTTTAGCGGCAGGCTGGATACAAAGAAGAAAAAAGCAAACCACTCTGAAAACTACGATGAACTATCAGCAAGAACTGAGAAGAGTCGTGTAGAAAACCTCAGACTACTGGCAGTTTCAGATCCACAAAACCAAGGAGTGGAGGTAAGAAGGAAGCGTAAATGGAGAAAACAAACTAAGGATTATATCGAAGTCTCATGGCTGACTAATACAATTGGCTTCCTCGCTGACGAACTTCTACGCTGCGCAAGGTGAAGAAAATGGCACTAGGGCTTCCCTGGGAGATTTACTTTGTAGAAGCTGGAGTATGTGAAACACCGACCTAGGCTGACAATGTGTTGGTTTCAAACCCGACTGGAGGTATTGCAAACCAAACATCTACGTCATTATGAGCCCTACGCGCTCAACAGACAAAGTTGATGTCAATTCTTGCTCGCCGTTCCTCGAAATCATCGCCTTTTTGACAACCCTCATTTATTTTTCTTTGCACCTTATCTCACATGACTTCAATTACAAATTAATTTCATAAAATTGAAACTAGATTCGGCAGGACAATACACAGGCTTACTTGAATCCGATGAAAATTTCATGAAGATGTTCGTGTAGCGCTCTTCTCTCCGTCTCAAGACTGAATATAAGAATAAATTATTCCCGGTAGACCAATTAATTGTCGAATGAGAGCGATTAAAATGCTGTACTTACGCACGTCTACGATTTGCTGAGTCTGTTGGACGCATATATATTTGGAATCAATTTTGTCACTGTCGAGGAAGTATACCCACGACGGCGCTTGGCAACTTTTCATTCAACGTTGTTTTTGGCGTTCTCATTGTTGATTTGTTTTGAATGCTAATCGTACCAGGCTTACGCCCTACAACCCCGAGGCGTGATACGGGTCTGTGATCAATACGGACTCACTACTACCTACACGCATTGCTTTAATTTCCAGAGAATCTATCAAAATGGAGAAAAGAAAAAAAGAAAGAAAATCTCATGTCCAGATTAAAACACCCCGCGCCCTGTCATACTCTTTCTAGTAAATAACTGATAAAAGAGAAATATCATCCCCAGGCAGACCCTATGTTCCCAGGTCTATGTTTTGACCACTATGATATCTCGTTACAGTCACGAATTTGAAGAAATTTTCCTACCTTTTTTATGCCAGCATCTCGCTGGTCCTCGGCGGAGATTCCTGTTTCGCCCTTCTCCAGAGTTGTAATGCTGATCGACACGGTCAAAAATGCCGCGGGCCTCTGTCCCGTCAATAGTCACACTTCCTGTCGATGATGATATGTCTGAACCTTTCATGATAGTTGGCAAAGCCACCGTGACCTCTCATCGCTGCTATCAGTCTATGGTACGCCCACCTAGGCCAGGCGAGTTTTAGAGACCGCTTCCTGGCCATCATGAGGTTTAGATCCTCATATCGACTAAGCCTATTATCTTGTCTCTATGATGCTATTAGCTCATAAGCAAGTTCCCCGACGAATCTGCTTGTGACCGCCAACCCGTATTTGATTCCTAGCCTCATTTCTGGTCGGTAGGACGCGTTAGTCATGTCATTCGGGAGGTCCTTAAGCGCTGGTTTCGCTAGCCGGTCTGCCTTCTCGTTTCCATCGATTCCTGTTTGTCTTGGTATTCACCGGACTTCTACAGATTGGTGTCTTTGAGTAAGCGCAACGAACTTGTCCACTATTGTCTGGGAGCTTCTTGTCTTACCCCTGCGCAGCGACCGCACTGCTTCCGGGTTGTCCAGGAGAACTTTGATTGGATCGTTTCCTGCCTACAGTATTGCTGTCTCCAGGGCCTTTTAGGCTCCTAGGAGCTCGGCGTCGAATGCCTCTGCCCCCGGCATCAGGTTTGCTCCACTTCCGATGATCCGTTCTCTGAACAGGATATAGTCTCATACAGATTTTGCTAGTCCGCGCGATGAGCCGTCAGAGTACGCATAAACTGTGCTCATTCGCAAATTCTCTATTCAATGTTTAGCTAAGGGATTTTCTAGCAGCTTGTCTAGTATCGCTGGCTCGCTATTGTCTTCGCCTCTTAGAAACTGTATTTGACCGGGCTCTTTAGAGGCCGGCACACCTTGGACACTTATCTGGAGTCGTGTGAGATGCTGTTCCAGATTCTTGAAGCTCGTCCCTTCTGGCCAGCGTGGAGCCCTTGGCGATTTATAGTTTTTTTCGGTTCCTCTTAAGATCTGTAACTCAGAGGGTCTCTTTTATCGATTTTAGTGGTATAACTGAGATAATCGCAATCCTTCAGGTATACAGACATATGAAAGCCGCTGAACGTTTCCTTGATCATAAATGAGTCTTGATATTCTTTCAAAATAATTTTACTGCGAGAACTCGTTCTATAATTTTCTTACAATAGTTCGGGTCGGTTCAAAGTTCATCAGTTATCATCATGTGTTTACGTATAATATCACGTGCATTTGTAATGGTGTTGAGCCCTTAAGTTACATGTAGATTTTATTAGCTTAAGGTGAAGAAATATGGAGAGAAATATAGAATACATCACTTGAACATCCATTAAAAGTCCTAGGACCTAGTGTTACATTGTTGTTCTAACAGTTTGAATCTGATGGGAAGCTGTGTTTGGATCTCCAATTGCCTTGATCACGGCAAGCCGAATTCCTTCGAGCTTGTCTCGCAAGAAGCTGCTCCGCCATAGAAATACTACATCCCGATTGAGGAAAAACCTCCAGCTTCGCAATATTTATTGGATTGGCAGCCTATTTAGATAGGACTTAAAACATTAGGAAATATCTTCTCTATCCCGATGCCGATGATGAGCGAAATCTGACAGATTTTGGACTTAAACGGCATCTTGATGTCTAAGTATAAGAGTATGATGGTCCCATGAGAACTGCCGTACAAGAAAATATGTCAGGTGGTAGATTCACATTTTCTTTGGAAGTTTTGAGAAGCATAACAAGTGATAACACTAGTTGTTACGGGCTGCCCCTGTGTCATACTGTGGCTATTAGATGTGGATGAGGAGGTAGTAAGAAAAAAAAGTATCCAGAGACTAGATCCGACGCGCTCTCAACGTGCTAGGATGTTAGCTATATAGCCTACTTTCCTTACTTTTACTCTAATCTTTGTTGAACAACATAAACAGTTTGTGGGATCCGTATTTCGCGTCCAGGCGTAACCGGCAACCCCCCACACCAGTATAGCCCTGGAAAAGATGTCTTTTAACATCAATATGCGTATAGCCACGCGGTCCATTTGTGTGAGTTGTGACAACTGTCATCTGATTGATTGCTACTCTCGCTCTCTCCAAATTCAACTATGCTGGATGAGAGTGTCCAAGAATCTTTTTCCGCCAGTCACATCTGATATACACATGTTGGCCCCAACCCTAAATGTCTTTCTCAATCCAAAAGGAAAGTACTAGTCGGCCCAACCCTGGAGGAGGCATCATTTTTAGCCAACTTTGAGCCAAGTATTTTGAAGTCATGAAGACAGTTCTATATCTTCTCACCAGGATTTTTAGTTCCGAATTTTGTCCTCTGATAATTTCATTGATCTAACAAAGGCGCTTTATCAATTCCGCGTAGTGTAGCCTTAATTTTTTCCATCCTCTCCTCCAGCATTATCTTCCCAGTTGGCTAAGCTGCACGAGTTGACGTAATAGATGTTTAGGTGTCAGACTTCTTTAACGATTCATCGAGAATTTTATTAGTCCTGATTGCCATTTCTCCCCGATATTTGAGAGTATATTTCGATTTTTCTTCGTAACCCAAATTTTAGTACATGTGTAATTTTTTGTGACTCGCTCAGAGGAAAACAGAATCTAAAAATGGCGATGCAGAACAAGTCAATTAGTCTGATTCAAATACTTGGCGGAATCCATATAACTAGTTCTTGAAATCATTTAAATGTATGTTGACTTGCCAACTGTTATCCAACAGCAATTTTGGTTGCTCGTTTTGATGGCGATGAGAAGTCTTTATTTTGAGTGATTCTGCCTAGATTACGATCCATTAGTCGAATGTTCGGTGTTGGTAAGCTCATTTAACTTGAGATCATAGATCTTTGGGTACAGTGCCAAGACTCGATATTTGAAATATTTTGGCAGTCCAGAGGCTCGATCGTTTAGCATTCGTTTAGTAGTTAACATCTACTTATATTGCTATTTGCTAATTAATTTGTACAATAAAACAGAGCTCTCTGGTCTATCATGTGCTATCACCATAGCCTGATAAAAAATGGATGGAGTGCTTGGGCATAATCTTCGTGCCTCTGCGAGTAATAATCCAGATTAAATGTACATGTACCTCTATACATAAATCTATGTATTCCATTTGGGTCAAGTTTATTTGCGACTTGACGGCGCTTTTCAAAACGTTCTGAAGATGTAGTGGTAAAGGTAAGACTAAATATGAGTTTTAACAGCTAGCGATGATGGGGACGACGATTAACGCGATATATATGATTTTTCGAGTTGGGGGTACTTGTATTTCCTGCTGCAAAGTCAAGCTGGATATTTAAAGTTATTTATTAGTTTGATAAGATCGCTGTATATTAAGAAATATTGAAAAGGCGGCAAATGAAATAGTATACTCAGACTTTTAGGCACAGATTTATCAAGCTAGAATCACTTGTGCTTCTTCTCTCTTACTCCGTTGTCAAGAGTTTTCGGAACTTAATCGATCATTAATGATTATCTCGGTATTTGAACCCTTGATTAGCAAACTTTGAAACCTTGAAGTGCAGAAGGTCTTTAATTCTTATGTTCAGTAATATATTGAAGCTGAACAGTCTATTGTTAGGCCCTGAGGCATGGATTTCCCTGTTAACTCTATGATGGGCTCTGATCTTGATGTTGTTGGAGTCGTCAGTATTGATATGATAAATGGTTGCGCTACTAGTTATTGAGTTGGGTGCTGGTATTACGCTTATCAATATCTTAATATGTACTTTCGTTTAAATTTATCTAGCCCTTTTGCTTAAGTAATGTTTCTTTGCGGTTTAGACATGCACCATCAACCATCCACGATTTTTTAACGTATTTGACAATGAGATGCTCTAGCCTAGTCAGGCCAACGCTGCGTGAACACCTAATTTTTACAAAGATATCATTACAAATTCCAATTGCTCCACGAGACACTTGAAAATTTCAGCTTGACGATAATTTTGCAAATTGATAGCAAATGCACCTACATATATCCACAAATATCACGGTACGTGTGACATGTAGTTCGATAGATATTCTCCTGAGCCCATCTTTGTTGTCGATTACACCTTGTAAGAGCTCATTCACTCCCACATTTATTTTTGATGATAATTTTGTAAAAGATGTATAGCGTTATCCCTAACATAGCTTATCGTGCCTG